>OU426980.1:131360862-132560862 GCA_911387785.2 Aelia acuminata | reverse complement strand
AGTCTTTGTTGACTTTAAACGCGCTTTTTTCTTGATGATTCTTTAAATCATGACATGCTCTAGGGAAGGTTATATGATATTAGTCTAAGAGGGAAAGTACTCCGCCTACTTATGAACATTTATGACCTACCACTTTTGTAATCAGAGAAGGAGAAAAGCTTTCCAATGAAATCCCAATCTCATAAGGCGTTTTACAGGGCGATGTTTTAAGTCCCTTGCTTTTCTTACTATACAAGGCAAACATCTTGAACTTTTATACAGCTAATAAATCCCGGGGAAACCCCCTAGCTGATAATACTGAGCTAATCATCCTCTTATATGTAGACGACCTGGTGATCTTGGCTGACAGTTGGAGGGATGGCCAGCACAAACTTCAGATCTTAGAGAATTAATGTATTGAAAAAGGGCTTACGGTGAATACTAACAAGACAGTGGTTCTGACGTTTAAAAAAGTGGCGAAATAGGAAAGCACAACTACCTAAAATTTATGAATACAGTTTTGAAGGAAGTCAATGAATTCACATACCTTGGAGTCCCCTTTTCTTCATTCGCAAAATTCTGTTCAGCCGGCAATCAATTTCTTAAAAAATGTACTATAGCTAATTCATCAGTTTTGAAGATATTAAACAACTGCAAATCCGACACATGGAATACCAATATCAAACTATTTCAATCAGTTTCAGAAAATACACTTCTATACATGTCTGAATCATGGGGACTGGAATACGCAGACCTGATAGAGAGAGGCCATTTGTCTTTCCTTAAACTATTGCTTCATTTACCAATAAATACACCTAGCAGTCAAGTCAGGCTGGAAACAGGGCAGATTCGTATGAAGCACAAAATATTTAAGCGAATGCTGAAATGAGGGCAGTGTTTATTGGAAAGCCCCTCTACAGATATATACATAGACCTTAGACTGATTGAAATACAGGAATTTTCTGCCCCGTACAACTGGATATCAATATTCAAAGATTACTTGACATCATTAGGAGCAAAGGACATATGGAATAAACAGACACTGACTAAAACAGATTTCTCCGATCTCTTGGAAAAACCTCAAAATCACTTACATTCTGTTGATATTGATAATGCCCTAAACAGCACATCCAACCCTGCGTATCGTCATATAAGCTCCCTCGATGACGCTGAAGAATATCTTTATTTTAAAACGCAAATAAATAAAATCAGAATAATGGCTCAACTGCATCTAATCTGTAAGCACAATGCAAGATTATACGTCCAAAAATATTCAATAAAATTCAACGCCGAGACTTTGTGCCCTCTATGGAGGAAAGAAGAAGACAGTATATCCCATCTCTTGCTGGCATGCCCCATTCTAAAACAATTCCGTTCAAAGTATTTAGGCTAGTCCAATTCAAGAATTAGATAAATTGACGCACCTTCTCACGCAGTATACAGAAATCGACAACTTCTTCATAGTCGTCACGAAGAGCCTGAAAACTAGGAAATTTTGTCAAATATATATAAAAGCCCAAGAAAAAATTACATTAAATTATAACATCATATACAATTCTAGCATGTAAACTTTATTTATTTTGATTTTTTTCTTAAATATAAATCACAAAGTGTGTATATATATGTAAGTGTAATATGTGTAGTATATATAATGTGTAGTATATATAATGTAAAGTGTAATATATATATATATATATATATATATATATATATATATATATATATATATATATAATCCTTTTTTTGTATATATTTCTCACATTAAATAACCTAATTTTGTATTCGTAACTAAATTTTGTAAAGATTTTAATTTTAATTTGTATTGAAATATTTGTTTCTTTTATGTAATGTAAACAACCACCTCCTTGCTATAAGTTGTAACTTTTTAAGCAATAAACTCATTCATTCATTCATTATTGTTATAATGATTCCTATCTTTTGTGCTCGATAGTGGTGGGAATAGTCCGTATGAGTCGGTTTTCTATTTACTGAATACCCACATGTTTGTTGATCCTTTCCAACCTGGATGTCCAGGGAAGGGAATTTATTTTCTTCTACAGTCTCCATGGTAACTTTATGTCCACAAATATGTTTCTAAATTTATTTTTACATCTGGCAAAATATAACTCCTAATGCAAACACCAAAATCTTTCATAATTTACATTTACTTTTTTTTTTTAATTATTATTACGAATAACAAAGATAGATCTATCTAATTATTTTAGATAAATTAATTATAATATCTATTCTAATATCTTAACTATTCATTATAGTTAAGATCAATCTAATTATTTTAGATAGATTAATTTTAGAGAATGCATTGGCGGATCCAGGGGAGGGGCTGTGGGGGCTGCAGCCCCTCCCTTTGGAAAATTTTCCCTCATTTAAAGATAGAATTTGACTTTCCCTAATGTAAGGAAGCAAGTTAAAGAACAGATAATGTGCAGTACAAGTAGAATTTTAGTAGTGCGAAAGGAAAATAAAGGTAGAAAAGCTGATGAGCAGATCCAAATGAAGGGCTGTGGGGCTGCAGCCTCCTCCCTTAGGACTGCAGCCCCCCCCCTTTACGATCGGCTGGATCCGCCCATGAGAGAATGCGGTAGTAGTCAGAATAATGGCGTTGGTGGAAGAAGGTAGAAACAAAAATAACTTGAACAGGATCTTAAGCCTGAAAGAACCGATCTAAGCCAGTTAAAGCTTGGGCGAGTAAGCCTGGATGAGAACACGCCAAAAAGATGGAGCCTCAAGATTAGGTCTCTAGGTCTCAAGGTGCAAACGATAAGCAGAAGATTCGCTGAAGTGAAGATACACTCCAGGGCCACTTAGATCCACAACAGTCCTTGGCTGACGGTCAATCATCGAACTGTTCACCTTTTGACCATAACTCGGCGTCTGGTCGAAGCCTGATAGGGCTATAACATACGCCCTATGTTCTGCGAAAACGCCCGGTTAACCTCTATACTTAGGATAATGAAGAAATTGGAGAAGAAAGGGAATGTGTAATTACTAATTACTAATTAGTGCAAAATCGCTGAAACGATGAGGCATCAAATCACAAGCGAGTACAGACCTCTACTTTTTTAACAGACCGTTCTTACACCTGGATGACCTAGAGTATCTACAAACATATGAGATGCCTAAGCGTTAAGCCTTTTACTGTCTAATGTTAATGCCCGGCCACACATAACAGATGTCGTAAATGGTTACCTTGATGAATTCGGCATTTGTATTCTGCTGCGGCCAGCTCGAAGCACATATGTATCTGAACCCAATAGAACAACTATGATGTGACTAGTTAGGAAATTTGTTCAATTTCCTGCCTAACCACCCCTCCCAGTTACCCTCCACGATCTTCAGACTGAGCTCGGGGAAAAGTTAGTGGTCATACCCCAGGAACGGTTAGCTATTCCGAGGAACCATTGAAACGGTCATCAGAGCCAGAGAATGGACTACTTTTTTGGATATTGAGGACTAATTTTATAAAATGGAAAGAAGTAAAGTTGTATTTTATTTTTATTAAGTTCATTTATTAAGTTTTATGTTTTATATTAGTAAACTAATATGTCGCAGAAGAAATAATTAGTTAAAGGTTAATAGAGGCAGGGGTGCTCTTCCCAAAGAGCAAAGGCGTAACTGTCCTCAAGAAATATTACACATATTTATAAGAATAATAACAATTATGCCTGGTCCTTTGTTCTCTGGGCCGAACATTTCCCTCTCATTATACCCCTTAATAAAATATGCCCCTCTCAAAAATTCATAAGCCTGTAAAAGTATTGCCCCCCAAACATCCATTACCCTCCTTCTGGGCACCCATGGACAGAGCTGGCGAAACAAATGCATTCTGACTACCTTAACTTAACTATTTACAGAAGGCTGAGTTGATTAACAGTGAGGGAATGATGTAAAGCCAAGAGTGGAGGAAAGAGGACAACCTATAACTGTTCGAAGAGTTTTATAGACCAAACTCGATATAAGGAACTGTATTCTATTACAGGAAGCTGTAATCATGTAGCCGTGTTTCGAAGTATTAGGGTTAGTTATGATTACAATTTGTGCTGTCCCGATTCATAAAACGAATTAATTCTATTCGATATTATATTTCTAAGTCAAATTTTATAATTTTATTGTAATTATTACTTTTCATTTTTATGAGTACCTTTCAACCTGATACAAAAATTAAATATATATTCTATTTTATAATTTATGGCCGCAGCTAGTCGAATTCAACTAATTATATGACATCGAAATATACTCTTTTAATTGTATTAATATTTTTTTCTTTCATCTCAGCTGGTTTACTGTAGAACTTCACACATGCGCACTGTTTGACACCTCCCATATCCTTTGACACATTTAGCACAGTAAAGGCCGCCATTTTGGTGTGTATATTTCTCTTACTCCTCTGACTTTTTTAATAATGTTTTGAACTGTCATATGGTTGGTGTAAGTTAGACATAAGTGCTTCGGTAGATCTACTGTTTTAATTTCAGTTGTTTTTGTGACAGTGACAATGTGTATGAAGTAATAATAATGCTATTATCAAAGTTTGTCTTTAGAAATTATTATTTAGAGTCTCTGTCAAATTCGTGATAACTTCTCATTGAATTGCTGAGTTTAAGGAAGATATGATCCGCCCAATTCCAGCGGACAAGGTAAATTTTATAATTTTTTTGTTATCTCTAATTTTCTTCATTATTATTATATAAATTTTTTTGACAATCATGATCTATCTGAATAATATTTACAATTTAATTTTACTATATGTGCTGTCGCATACTAAATTGCTCCTTATTTATGTTGTGCTACTTATTGTTTTACTTCAGTTAGTTTTACCTTAATAATAGGTATAGAGTTTCAGTTATCAATACTACTTAAGGTATTGATCAATATTTATGTTCTTAAACATTCTTACTATCATTTGTCTCGGTCCCATTGTTTTTATATAATTGTAGTTTCACCAAATATACTATTTTTCTTTTCATTTGTTGTATTTGGCTGCTGATTCTGATAGTCTCATGTGATATTTGTTTGCAACTTTATTGTATCTATGGTAATTAGTTTAGTAATTTATCAATTCTTTGCTTTTGAAATTGTCGATCATTGGTGTTCCATTTAAAATAGGAAACTTTTTGTCATTAATCTATCTGTTGAAGCTTTCATGAATATTGCTTCATTGTATCTACTACCTTCTCATCTATTATACTATATTCAACAATGTATTATTGTTGGATTTTAATCAAATTGTTGATCTACAATGATTCTATCGTAACAACCTGCAAGTGAGTGTGGGCTCTCCTAAGCACCCAACGTAGCCACCCTAATGCTTTCTCCTTAATTTTGAATGATTTTGTTGTCTTAAATTATTTTTAACTTTGAAATATATTTTTTCTGATAGTTGTGTTATTATTTCGTGTTCATTTAAAACTTAATGTCGAATCAATTGTACGTTAGCCATTTCATGGTACTTAAGTGCTCATTATTTTTGTCAAAAAAAAAAAAAGAAAAGAGCTCTATACGTAATGTAAAATAGTTTGTTTGAATTTCATTATCACATCATATTTTTTGTTTATTACAAACAGTATCAAGAACATATTACTGTTCTGTGTTTTGTCATAAATTTAATCTATGCGACAATCAGAGCTTTATTGTTATTTTTATAGACTTGGATAAACTTCAACAAATGTAATCAAATAAATAAAATTTTATGTTAACCTGTGTGACTTTTGAAAATCCTTGAGGTTAAATTTTTAATTGAAGTTAATTTATAATACGAAAGATCAATATTTTATTGCATTTTAATTGTAACTGTTCACAATTAATCAAAAGTGTGCACTAAATACATACAGGTGTCCTGGCTAGGATTGTCCCAATTCATTAGTGGGTATGCATAATTAGAGAACAAAATCTCATTATTATGGTTAATAAAGTTTGTTTAGTATCGTGAGTATTACCTAGAAAATAAAAAACTTTTTTGGGGGGGGGCTTAAAACTTATCAAAAAGAGAAAAAAAGATTTATTTAAGAATTAATATGAAATAGGGGTAACTCTAATACAAGAAGTTGCAACAATTTAGTCTGATACAGTTACCTGATATTTATTTTATTATTATTTTATTTATTTTTTTTTTTTATTTATTTATTTTTTTTTTTTTTTTTTTTTTTGTTTTGTGAGTATCGTAAGTTTATGCCTTGAAACATTTTAATTTTAATAAATGCAAATCAAAAGTTATTCAGCAGTTTTTAACCATCTCATTAATGTAGTTCGAGATATTGAAAAATTGGCATTGAAAATGTTAAGAGAGGGATATTGAGATGGATCTGACTTGTGGTACACAATCCTGAAATGCATGTCCGGGGGAAATTCAGGAAGATGAAGATCGAAAGGGAGGCTGCACCTGAGATATAAGAATGATACGGAGGAAGATCTTGGGAAAGTGGATGTAAGAATGTCGAGAGCTAAGGCAGAGAATCGAGATAAGTGGAATAACAGGAGTGGAGAAAGATTGCCAAGGAGGTCCAGGACCTCACTGGACTGTGCCGAATAGTTAGCTTTATATTTATTTATTATATTTTTAGTTTTTTTTTTGTTTTGTTTTTTGGTCGATGCCCCTTCCAGGCCATGTCTGGCATATGGGGAGGGGGATACTCTACAGGTATAAGCAACCTATCCTAACCATGGTGGGATGGTCAAGCTTTATTCTGTGGGGATGACACAAAATAAAATTCAGGTTGGAACCTTCACATTTCTGCTGGAGAATGCTAAAGCAGGTCGCGATCTAACACACTCCACTATCCCGGCCCTACATTTGTGGGTACTTAAAGTAGATTTACATCCAGTTCATTTGTGTTTTCTTGCATTGAGCCTAATACGCTCCAAGGGTTGTTGTAGTATAGTCCCTCCCTCCCTTCTGACAATCTTTTCTACGATTTCATCCCTCAACTTCCCACTTTTACATTATCATTGAAATTTTAATGAGTCAAAAATATTTTAATGGTTTAGATACGGTTAGTAGGACTGGTACTTCCTTACAAAGATAGTTTGCAGTCGGGTACCTTAACTGGTCAAGCTACTTCTTGCTTTCCTGTAACTTTGTCTCCTTCTTCTGCTTTTCCTGCTCTTAAGGTTTTTCTATGTCCAATGGTCTCAATAATGACGGCCATGCCCTTACTACTTCTCCTTGAGCTTGTAGTAGAATAGGTTTATTTAGAGCTTAATATTTATCTTTATGTTTGTAAGTGATGTTATTATATGTTACAGATCAACCTGAGGTTGATATTAGTATGTGGAAAGACTGAGGAATTTCTGTTCAATCCAAGTGATTCAGCTGGAGAAATAGCTCAATATGTGTTTGATAATTGGCCAGAAGGTAATTTATTTATTATGTTCTTTGACTGTTTTATATTTTATCTTTTGGCTCAGACATGTCCTGAGCCAATGTCTGTACCAATGTCCTAACTACTTTTTTATCTAAGCGTCAAGTACCTGCATGTAATTATGTACCTAAAAGTGAATAAGATGCCATGTTCATAAACCTTGTATCAATCTCTCAAACTATTCCACAATCAATGAAGTTTTCAACAACTGTAACTGTGTAGTTTTCTTGTGGGTTTTTGGAGTGAAATTAAATTATTTTAACCCTAAGGTAAATGTACCAGTAATAGACACTGTACTAGTAATCGACACTTGAAGATTCAAATTCAAATAATAAGCTATTTAATCTACCTAGAGGCCCCAAATTCAATTAAATTTGTTGCTAGAACACTCTGGTGGGTTGCCACTTGACTACAGATGATGTAAAGCCAAAATAGCTATGGGACAGCCGATTTGTAGTGTGAAGTTAGCCTGTTGTCTTCTTTGGCGAGATTTTCTTACCACTTTCCTTAAGGAGGTAATTCCAAAATTTTACTGATAATTTTTTTAAAAATAAATTTTTTAAACAGCTGTTCATCATTTCTTAGTTGTAAACTGTCAGGAATTTGTTTTTAAGTGATCTGGCATCTTGAAGTTATCCTGTACGCCACATAGCAGGGGTGTCTATTATTGAAACACTTCTTGAGTTATGTAACCAGTAATAGACAACCCTGTCTAATACTTACGCATTTCATTATATTTATTCTTCGTTCCATATATGCTTCCAATGAGTTCGCATTTATTTAATATGCTTTTCTGTACAATTTTTATTCAATTCTGACCACGGGAACTAGTAATTGACATGGGTGTCAATATCTGAAGCATGGGCCTGTCTAATACTAAATCAAGAAAAAACATTTGTTGCATATCCCCTAATATTGTGTATATCATAAGTAACACAGTGAATTATTAATCTTAGGTTCTGCTATGTATTGTGGGTGCTACCAGGCAATTAAATTGAATTAATAATTTAATATAATAATGTAAAGTACTGTATATGTTCAAACCCGGTTGTCAGTTTTACCTGAAGGTCCCGGAAATACCGCCTTGGAAGTTATGGGGGCCATAAACCTGTTGTTAAAAATTCATAATAAAACCGAAGACCGAAAATGCTACCAACACTCGCCAAGGGAAATACCTAAGAAGATTGTTGGGGAAATTTTGGGCCATAAACCCACGTTTTGCCCCGGCAAAAGTACTGACGAATAGCGCGAGAAATATAGAAGTTGAAAGAAAAGAAGAAAGAGAGAGCCTTGTCTAGGCTCAAAAAGAAAGAAGAAAAAATGGACGAAATCAGGAAGAAAGCTGAAGAAAAGGCAACCAAAAACATGCAAAAAAGATACTAAAGAAATAGGAGAAAAGAAATATCATCTGAAGAAGAAGCGGAATGGGTTCCATCAGGTGACAGCATAGATGATGTTAGTCTGAACTTAAACAGTAAAGAAGAAGTCTGTGACGATGAAACAAACGAAGAAAGTAATCAAAGGGAAGAAGTTGCAGCAAAATATATCTCCCCCTTGAAGAAAAAATTCTCTGCAAATTCATCCTGAAGTGAATAACATTCAAGAAGGTTTTTCTCAAAATGTTGAACCTTCTAAAAAATTCCTGCAGCAAATAAACTTAATGAATGAACGTAAGGGCTAGCAAAGGAGATTTTGTCATTGCATTAGAGAGAGGAAAAAGGAAGAAAATGAAAGTTGTTGCCGAAATAATAGATGTGGAAGAAGATGAAAATTATAAAGCTGTTATGTACAATCGTTGTAACAGAATGAGAACAGTTTTTATCCAACATTCTAATGATAATATCAAAATTCTTCTCTCTGATATTATAAAAATACTGCCTAGCCCGCTTTAGACAGAGATATTAATTTCCGATATCTGTTGAAGTAGAATGGTGAATCCATCGATATGTATGTTATTTACTAAGTTTGTTTTGGTCTTTATTCTTTTATTAAAATATATTTATTTCATTCTATAAATTTTTTATATTTACATATTATCCATACGTATTGTTTAGAAATAAAATTTTTCATTGTAATGCATATTTTTCCCAGTAAACCCCACAATGACTATTACTAGTACAATGATGTGTCTAACACTAATACATTTGAAAATTTCAAGTGTCAATTACTGATGCAAAGTAAGGTATTAGAGTTATTAAAAATATTAATAAAAAGTTATATAATTTTGTCATGTGATAGACTGAATTTAAGAGGAGAGTAAATTTGCTATCACCTAAAACAATTTTTAGAAATTCCCAATGGATACAATCGGAGTACTTACCAAGAATGCTGAAAATGTTCCTTAAAGTGTCTATTACTGGTACATTTACCTTATACTCTTATCTGTTGTGCCAAGATAAAAATCAATCACCTGCAGTGAGTGTGGATGACTGATGTGAATCAATGATTTTTAAGCAGTTGTATAAAAAATATTGATTTACAAAACATAATTTTTCCACTTTTTTTAACTAACAAGGGGAGGGCACAGCTATGGGGTCGTCGATCAGGCCCATTTTTTTTTTGTGGTGATTCTACATCGAAAAATAGTCGACACGTGTCCGAGCGTTCCGTCCAATGGGCCTTAGGTGCTGAGAAATAAAATAAAATACCTTGAAAATCCTTTATTTTTTATCTTGAGTTTGGAAAATGATATCGACATGATTCTTTCACTAATTTATTTATTTTAGGGAGTAGATTAAAGGAAAAATACAATCGTTAAAGAATTATTCATATTTCTTCAATTTAATTTAAAAAAAGCTTCAAGTTTTCAAGTAAACTAGCTTTATAAATTTTTTCACATAAAAAACAATAGCAGAATTGAGTTCAGCACCTCAAGAAACCCTGATGTCTTAAATATCATCCAAAACAAAAAATAATAAAATTTTCCTGTCAGGAGCAGCTTAAAAATGTTTCAGCAAAATTGTATGTGTAGTTTCAAATTCTGCATCTCGTGTTGAGCTGATCCGAGTTTTACGTTCTTGAGCTCGTTGCATAGAAGAAAGCTTCCTTTTTCTGACCATATAAACAACTATTGTATTATCTCGGGAAGCTCTTGTAAAAAATGGTCCTCAAAATAAAAATTAAATTCAAACTTTTCTTTATATTATGTTGATTCATGAACACGTAAAAATATCTCGATTATGTAAAAATGTGTAACTCTAGAGCCTTTATTTACCCTATAAATTTGATGAGAATCGGTAGAATTTTCTCCAAAATATGGTCGGATTTTTGGATGTTTAACGAAATTGTAAGGGTCTAGCCTTAGCGAAACTTTTAATGCAATTTTTAATTTTTTTTTTATTTTTTTTAATCTTCCCAAAATTTACTTATTGGTTTTTTTGATTGTTCTCAAAACGAATCTGAAAACTGTTATGAAACAAAAACAGTTTAGCACAAAATGATTTTTTAATGTCAGTATTTTGCCAGAATATTCCATCAACATAACTCTAAAAAGTAATTATTTCCATCCTTTTCACGATTTTTTTATCACTAGTAAATTCATTTTACGGAGCCTATTTTGTTTTTCTTGGTCGGCTAGGAGAAAATGGGTTCATCCCGATTGTTTCACGTTCGCCTTACAAAAAATGATTTTGAACTTCAAACGAACTAAAATTTAAAACTACTTTTTCTCAATGATCTATATGCAATGTGTTTTTTCTATGCCCTCGCCATCAACAAGTAGTACTTTTTTCTTATGGATAAACTTGCAATGTGAAGGTGGTATAATGAAACAAGTGCGAACTAAAATAGAAAAACATACTTTGCACTCGTCCACATATACTCTTTGTTTACTTACTGGTGAAGGTAGGTGGGGGATTTTAAAACTGATACGATGTGAATCATTCCTAATTGTTATTTGTTATTGAAAACTCTTATAAACCTCTCTCTCAAAGTGATCGACTAACTTTTTATTTTCTTTCATTCCTGGATTTTTTTAAAAATTATTAGTATTGTTTTTGGTTGTTACTCGGCTCATTTGTTTCATAACAGTTTTCAGATTCGTTTTGAGGACAATCAAAAAAACCTATAAGTAAATTTTGGGAAGATTAAAAAAAAAAAAAAAAATTAAAAATTGCATTAAAAGTTTCGCTAAGGCTAGACCCTTACAATTTCATTAAACATCCAAAAATCCGACCATATTTTGGAGAAAATTCTACCGATTCTCATCAAATTTATAGGGTAAATAAAGGCTCTAGAGTTACACATTTTTACATAATCGAGATATTTTTACGTGTTCATGAATCAACATAATATAAAGAAAAGTTTGAATTTAATTTTTATTTTGAGGACCATTTTTTACAAGAGCTTCCCGAGATAATACAATAGTTGTTTATATGGTCAGAAAAAGGAAGCTTTCTTCTATGCAACGAGCTCAAGAACGTAAAACTCGGATCAGCTCAACACGAGATGCAGAATTTGAAACTACACATACAATTTTGCTGAAACATTTTTAAGCTGCTCCTGACAGGAAAATTTTATTATTTTTTGTTTTGGATGATATTTAAGACATCAGGGTTTCTTGAGGTGCTGAACTCAATTCTGCTATTGTTTTTTATGTGAAAAAATTTATAAAGCTAGTTTACTTGAAAACTTGAAGCTTTTTTTAAATTAAATTGAAGAAATATGAATAATTCTTTAACGATTGTATTTTTCCTTTAATCTACTCTCTAAAATAAATAAATTAGTGAAAGAATCATGTCGATATCATTTTCCAAACTCAAGATAAAAAATAAAGGTTTTTCAAGGTATTTTATTTTATTTCTCAGCACCTAAGGCCCATTGGACGGAACGCTCGGACACGTGTCGACTATTTTTCGATGTAGAATCACCAGAAAAAAAAATGGGCCCGATCGACGACCCCATAGCTGTGCCCTCCCCTTGTAAGTAATCCTATTTGACAATCTCTAATAAAAATGTTTTTAATGACTATATTTTATTCTAAATTTTCACATTTTGTAACAAAATTAAAATGTTAAAATAAAGACTAAATTATTTTTTAAATAAATTTAAAGTTTCTTCGTTTGTAAAATATGGGTTGGTCTGCCACTTGGTGGACAGGGAGTACCTATGTCTCTATCATATAAAGAAGTTTTTAGTAAAACTTGTTATATTTTATTTTGCAAGTGTCCTTTTGGCTGGTAGACAAGCACAGTAGTAGCTGAGCTATGGTTGCTTTCCTTTTGATAGGAAAATCCCTAATAAAAGTGAATGAACATTTTCAGTAGACTCAATATATTTAATATTTATAACATATTCACTATATCTTATTTTATTTTTTTGGCTGGGTAGGGGAGGATAAAGGTTTTTTATTTTAGGCTACTTTATAGAGTTTCTTTTTATATCCCATTCGAATACAAGAATTATATTATTCTTTTCACTGAAATATTGGTTGAAGTACTGTATATATTATAAAATTTATTTTAACTAACTTCTATCTGTTTTATAGAAATAAGATGTGACAAAGGATTTTTTAGTTGTTCATCCCACCTTTTTGATTGCTATAATTGTGATCACATTCTATAATAGCGTTTCTTAATATTGCTGGAAATTTATGAGTTCTAAATATTTTTAAAATAACCTGGTTAGGAGGTTGAATCACGAGCTATTGGGAAAAAATGGGACCATTCTTTGGGATGATTATTAGTTTGGGTCTTTGAAATTGCTTTCTTTCTAAGCACACCGGTCGCTCCACTTAATCATTCCTTTTGGATAAATCATCGGTTTCCTCATTTATATCAATCTAGTTATATCTCAGCATTATTCTTACCAATTTATAACTTATTAAGGTCATTAAAAAAGGTATTTTATGTGATTGTGACTTACGTAAATATAGGTATGTTTAGGGTACTTTTTTCTTTGTTAGATGTATCTTTAGGCATTTAATTATGTTTTATTTTTAGAAAAATGAATGTTTCTGTTATTATGGAGTATTTGTGTGACCTTACATGTAAATAATGCATATATTGTTTAATTTTGTTACTATTTTATTTTATTACATGACCTACTGTATCTGCCTTTCTTTCCATGTCTTAAATTTCAACAAATATTTAAAAAAAAAAAAAAAAAAAAATATCTCATTGTGGTTTTGAGACACTATGGAAAGAAAAGAACTTAGTACAAAGGCAGCTATTGAGAACATTTTTCTAGTAAAACTAAAAATGTGGTACATCAGATTGTAGCACAGTGTTTTGGTTTTGGTTGTTTAATTTGATGAAATAAGAATGTTCAAAACAAGCTTAAATTAGGTTTTTCTCAAGAGGTGAATGATGCTGAATAACGCATGTCTGTCGGCACCCCACGAGGATTCTGGTCTTCAGACCATACTTTTCAAACTATGATATATGTTCATGCTCGACAAGTTTTTGTCTTTAATTTTTTGCTTTTTATTTTAAAAGATGCTAGGATTTTGAAAATGACTAATGAGTGATATAAAATATCAGAAATTGAAAATAAATAAATAAATTTTATTTCTAGCTAAATGATTAAGTAATGAACAATGATATTCTTGACTTTGAAGATTAATTACAGTGAAGTCCAGCTAATCCGAACCCCGGTAGTTCAGTTAATCCGAATATGGTTAAAAAGTAGTCTAAGTGTAGGAACAGGTGATTGAATTAAAACTTATTTCATAAAAATAATTAACAGTATGTACTATATTTAATTGCATGGTAAAGTTCTGTACACCCTTAGAATTTTAATTAAAATTGTAAAGTATATACTGAGCCTGTCACATTCTGGCTCATTGTCACTTCCGTAACTGCTGTCCACTTCTATCTGGTCTTAAGTCACAGCAGCAACTGAATCTACATTACTGAGGTCACCAAAAAAAAAAAAAAAAAAGAAAAAAAAACCTGTACTACTCAACTCATGAAGGGTTTAGGTTCAGTGCTGTGTAAGAAAGCACTGTGTCTTCGTCAGTGGTATTGCAAAAAGGTGATTTGACCGTGATCAAGCTCAACCCTCAGGTTTTCCCCCCTTAACACTTTCGATGCGGACCCAGTAGATCTACTGGGTTCCTGTCTACTCACCATACGGGCCCAGTAGATCTACTGGCCATGCTGCGTAGTTTATGACTTCACTAGAAACACTCGTGAAGGGGGATTTTTGACAATTCTTTGGCAAATCCGGTATATTTTGCTTCAGTTGCGTAACTGATGCGAAATATACCGGAGCGTTTCTAGTGATGTCATAAACTTCGCAGCATGGCCAGTAGATCTACTGGGCCCTTACGATGAGTAGACAGGATCTACTGGGTCCGCACCGAATGTGTTAATTTTTCAATGAAGAGTACCCACATTTTAGAAGCTGGGTTTGCCCCTGAAGGGTCTCAGGATCACCGAAACGTTCTTTCTATCCAGATCATTTTGGTGGCCGAGAGACCCAGCCTCTAAAATGTGGGTACTCTTAATTGAAAAATTAAGGGGGGAAACTTGACAATTGAGCATGATCATGGTTAAATCATCTCACTGAGGCATGGCAGAATATTTCGCAAAACACTTTAATAAAATCTTGTTGAAAACTTTGGAAATCTATTCAATTTCAGGACAACCCAGTTGTAAATTAACAGGAACAACTGTTACAATTGGTACACACTATCCCTCTAAATGAAGAAGCCAGTAAAGCAGACATAGATGTTATACAGACTTGCACCATCTGCTACCATCCATTCATCTATGTCTGCTTCACTGGCTTCTTCACATTGAAGGACTGTGTGTACCGATTGTAACATTTGTTTCTATTCATTTTGAACTGGGTTGTCCTGAAATTGAATAGAGGTCCACAGTTTTCTACGAGATTTTCTCAGTGATGCCTCAGCGACCAAATAAACAACATCCTTAACATTAGTTTTTTTTTCTTTTTCTGTCAATTAATAGAATGCTATAATCTTAAATCAGCATTTCTAATTAGTTTTTTCTGTAAATCAGTTTTATTGTTTGCAGCATGTCCAGGTCCATCGGCTGTAGAAGTGGTGTAAAATTTGGTTGTAAAAACCTCGCCACAATTTCTCCCTCAATCTCATAATTCCTCAGTGCTGGGGTGAGACAGTGAGTTATCAATGAAAAGAATAGCGCAAGCAAGCAAATTATTTTGTTTACAAAACCGTCGGACAGAGGGAAGGAACTGGTGGTGAAACCATTCTTAAAAGCTTACCATCCATCCATGTTTTTTTTTGTTTTTGCTTGAGATAATATATGGGCAGGGACTTAATTTTGCAGTTTTTAAAAGCTCTTTGCCTAGCAGATTTACTAATCACCATTATAGGCAGCTTGTGATTACCAGCAGCGTTGCTGCGCTCTAATGCCGTCACCCAATCTTTGCTCATTTTTAAACCAGGAGCATGGGCTTTTTGTCGGAATTTCCCTAAAATTAAGGCGTTTCTTCAGCATTAAAATTTTGTTGGGGAGAATAATTTCCCTCTCTTATTAATTTTTTAACTCTGTCAAGTATTCCTTTCTTCTTGGTCAGAAGAAAGCTTCTTTCCAGTAATTGTTAGCTGACAGATTCCATGAATTTTTTTAAATCTGTCTGACTCTGAAAAGACTCATAACCATTCCTTAACTTGTTTAGGTTAACAGCTTTTTCCTGACTCCATGGACCACTGAAAAGAGTTCATCCTTCTCTTTCCTTTGCAAACTAAAGGAAAAGTGCTTCGTCCACTGGGACTGCTTCAAAGTCTGCCTAATTTCAAGTGTTTTCCCCATTGATGTGGCACAGGACTGTTCAAGCTTCTCAATCACAAATGGTTGCTTTACCAACATCCAGTTCTTTGGCGAGCTTAGATAAATTCTATTCTTTGTCTAAACACTTCAAAGCACACAGTTTTTCTTTTAGAATTAACGTTTTATGTTTCCGTTTACTCATGGCAACAATAAACCTGAAGAAACAATATGACTGTCAAGCGTGCTAGCGAATGATAGGTAACATTGACCAAATAATTTGCGAGCTGGCTGGCAATACAATGACGACGAACAGTTGAAATTTCTCTAAACTACAAAACGAAAGCAGTGGGGTTAAGAATGAGTCACTGTCACCCTCCTATGTGTTTCCCATTTATTGCCATGGTTTTCCTACTTATCAGCTTGGTATGGAATTATTTATACCTATATAAGGCTAAATGCCTTTCACATGTGATAAAAAATGTTGCAAATAAATTATGCGAATTGAATAAGGTAAAAATAAGAATAAAAAATATGAGATAAATATAAAACAAAATATAAGTTTTGTTTAATTATATTATATTCACCTGGAGTACATTTCATTTTAGAAAGTGGTCACTGTAATTCCGGCTAATTCGAACTAGGTCTGGTACCAATTAATTCAGATTAGCAGGACTCTACTGTATAATGTTTGGACCTTATATTAAAATTCAGTTGAAACTTATTTTATAATCAATGGCTTTTGTAACGACTAGCATTGAGCCAGATAATGAATACCTATTCCAATCAAATCTGCAGCACAGTGGTTTTGGAAGTCTTGTAACTTTTCCTATTTATGTTTATTTTTAAATTAATAATATATAGACCACTTGTTAGTCTGTCCTTGATATAAACTTATTGCATTATACAATCTTATCTTAATTATTTAAAAAACATGGAAACTGACTAGCTATCAGATAATTCAATATTTTGGACTACTGAAAGCTCCACCGGAACAACATAGCTAATATTTTTTAGATTTAAGAGCTTCCCTCCTTTTTAAAGAACTACCATATTATGAGTTTTTCAATGAAAATCAATGCATTTTAACAAACTCCTTTGCACTTCCCAGCTGCCCCAAGTATTGCCACTCAAAGACATATATGCTTAATTAAATAATGTCAGGTTATGAAGATTGTATTGTATTGACAAACAATGTCAGACATAGGAAACTCAAAAGATCTCCCTAAAAATACTAACCTGTTCACTGTTGAGATATAAGTCTTTACCTAGTATGGGTGCTACCAGGGTAGCTCCTGTTCAAATACCCTGAGCTGAGTTATTTTTTTGTCAGTTAATCAACACTCGAAAATTTCTGATTGTAATAAAATTTACATCATTTGTTCATAAGGAATCGACTGGCATTGGTAGAGCTTAAACTTTTTTTAAATTAATTAAAAACTTTTAAATAATTTTGTTTTTGTACATCACTTAAATCATCTAAATGCACTTTCATCTGCAAAAGCTATTTTACTATGGAGGTAATACGTCTTGAACTGCCTCCTGCTTTTTGCGTGATCAAGCACTTCATCGGAATCAGATATTTAACGGGCTGCTAGAAGGGAACTATTGGAACCCGAAAGTTTAGACATATGATTACATTATAGCAGGGATGTGCCTTTACGAGTAAATTATTAATCTTAAAATTTTACATTAAAGAAAATGAAATTAAAATTTATAGACTTGTAAACATCAGTGACTCTACATGTCCAAAAAAGTTGCTTCTCTTTTTCATTTATTTATGGGCTCCAAGCATGCTGAAACATATAATTCTAGAGAATTATATTTGCGATTCCAAGTTCTAATAAGGGATACATGCCTCAGAAAATAATTTAAGTTCTTTGTATCTAGTGCAAAAGTTGAAACTAATTTTTCGCTTGTCCATTAATTTGAATCTATGGACATACATGTAGGGGTTCTCAAACGACATATTCAAATTTAAGTATTTTGAGGTTTTATTCTTATTTAACCCTTTAACTGCTACTAACACAGATATGTGCGGTGGGCAGGCGTGCCTCTAGTGCTACTAACACAGATTTGTGCGCTTAAGGAGCGCGCCTCCAGTGCTACTATCACAGATTTGTGATTCTGAACGTCTGCTACTCGCACATATTTCTGTGCCGCTGAAACGGCATCTAGCGGTCTCTAAATCAATCTGTGGACTCTTTGATTACCCAGTAGGTAGCGCTTTTCATTCTATGCCAGGTCTGAGTGGCCAGACCTTTTTATACCTGGTTTGGCATAGGCCAAGCTGTTCAAGTCCCACAGTATAGTTCGTAGTAAACACAAAAATAGAAAATTAACGATGTATTGCTGTGATGTTTATGAAGTACCTTTGAGCTTATTGCCGTGCTTTGAAATGTATCACAAGAACATTATTCAAAAAAAAAAAAAAAAAAAAAAAAAAAAAAAAAAAAAAAAAAAAAAAAAAAATAGACACTAACAATGGTCCAAAGGTCTAAAGTCCGGATATAATGAGGATGAATTTTTTTTTTTTTAAATCGGAAATGACGAATTTGCGATGAAAAACTAGCAAAAAGAACTCAGCACTGGGTGGTTGCTCAAGCGGCAGCCCCGTAGCACCCACTCAAGGTTAAGCCTTGGACTGTTCCGCAGCGAACAGGTTAATGTTTCTCTTTTCTATAAATTAAAGCACTGTACAAATACATCTAATCTGGTAACAAATTGGAGTTAATCGCATGCTAAAAAGATCATTTTATCAATACAAATATATAACAATACAAATGATATAAATAATATAAAAACTATAATACTTAAGAAGATCAATTGATTAACAATCCATTGTTATGTCTGAATAGAAAATCTGTAGCAATGCAACTATACAAATGAATAAGTCCTCTAAAAACATATGATTTGCAACCTGCTTACACTTCCATTGGTCGATGACTCTTTTTCTTAACAGGAAAAGAGTAAGGTATAAGCTTGGTGTTGTGGAACAGATTCCCCTCTTTTCGTTACTTTCTACTTCCCACTTCATAAATTGAATATGAATGTCTTTTCTTGATCACAAATGGCCCACTTCTGATCTCATCTAACTTGTTTCTGTTCAATTTGTTACCATTTGCTACATAAACCAAGTCTCCTTGAAATTCATATTCTCTTCTGTTTTTAGCTACTATATTCTTATTACGTTCAAAACTTTTTTCAGAGTTTTTGGAAGCCTCTTCCTGAACCTCTTCTAAATTATTTTATTGTTTTAATTGAGAAGGTACGATTTCAGACGTCCTGCGAAATAAAAGATATGCTGGAGTGAATTTAGTAGTACTATGTACTGTATTATTATATTTATCTAATAGCCCAGGCAATGAAGGCCAAAAATGACTGAATGTCGGGAATAATTAGAGACAAGCCGAATATTTGCCAGTTGTTAGTACTTACTAAAAGCAGCTTTTTCTCAAAAGTCCCCACCCTGCCATTTGTGCGAACCCCCCCCCCCCCCACCAACATTTTACTGTAATTTTCCATTGGTTCAGGTTTTACTTCACACCTCCGTTATTACTAATCCAATTCAGAAATTTTTTAAGACATTGTTTTCTACAAACGCTAACCTTTAAAATAATATATAGGAAGTTTTTCCTATCGCCCTACTTTGGCAGTTATTTGTCAAAATACATTTTTTTTCGTGAAAAATATATTTCATAGGTACAACTTTCTTTTATAAAATTTAGCCTGATGGTGATTCTTAAAAATTGTTCAGATGAAATTTTTAGCGCAAGAATTAAGCTTTAATATGACGTGTAAAAAAAAAACGATTTCCACCTCAGGGACGCCAACAAAACTAATATATAACAAAAAATGTGCTGCTGCCGGCAGCCGTATGACAGCGGGCATGCCTATTAAGCATCTCTGTTTTATTTCTATTTTAATATATTTAATAAGTTTATTATTAACTATTTTATAATTTATTGAGTAATATAAACTTAATCGATTTAAAAATAAATAAATAATTAAATTCATTTCATAAATTCTTTTTAATTTCATAAAAACATCAAATTTCATCAATTAAAAAGTTAAGTAGAATCAAAGTTAAAAATTATATTTTGATAGAGAGAGGCGTTATTATTATTATTTTATTACTCTTTTCTAGAAAAATTAAATTTAATAATATTAGTATATATTTATACAATTATGTTTTGCTTTAGGAAACAAAATCAGTCATGTATCGTAACATTTGATCAGCATTTGTTTTTAAAAGCTTCCGAGATCATAGCGTCTGCAGAAAGTGATAGTGAAATTGGGAGAATGAGGGTTGGAGGGTTTCATCTTCTGATGTCGTTTATTGGTTCATAGGGATAGGTATATAATGGAGGGTAGTGGGCTAGAATGTTTGTTGGGTACAGTTTATGACCTTAATACGGTTCAACATAACATGTATAAAGCTGCCTTAATAAACATTTTAAAAGAACACGATATTCAGTTTCAAGATAATATGTCAATCTTAGATAAATATCATACTCAGGTATCGAATCATGAGATGAACCCAGAAGACATAACAACAGAATCAGAGATACTGAAATCTGGTCCCATGATAAACGATTCAAGTAGAACTTCAAAACTTTGGATTAATTTACTAAAATGTATTGATATTATTTTTCAATTTATTTATGCTGAACGAACTGGTGATTGGAATTTGCACAAATCAACAACAATTAAAATGCTTCCTTACTTCCATTCGCTTGACATTTACCATATGCGAAATCGGCCCACTTATACGTACAACAAATGTTGGAAATCGAGTCTAAACTAACAAAAAGAGAGCTAGAGATGTTTAAAAATAACGGTTGCTTTACAGTAAGAGGTAGCGGCAAATTTTGGTCGGGTACTTGGACAGATATGTCAATTGAGCAATGCCTAATAAGGCCGATGAAATCCGTTGGAGGTTTAAACCATGGTAGAGGCATTACAGAAAGCACACTTTCAAACTGGAACTCCCTATTTTTTAAAAGTACATGAAGCTATTGAAGAGTTCTTAGGAACATCAATAAGTTTAATGAACAGCATGTTGAAGTTCGAGATTCAAGAAAGAAGAAAGATCAATTAGATATTCATAAGTTTACATCCTGGCTTCAAGAACATAATCCATTTACAAAAGAATCTGGAGATCTTGTATCACTATCATCGGGCTATGTTTCTGATGGCTCAGTCAATTGTGACCAGGCGTATGAAGTAGGAATTGCACCATTGCAAAAGATGTGCGGAAAAAACTTTGGTGAGATAAAATTACGGATTAAGGATAAAGTGCAGATGCAGGCACTGCCTAGAAAGGTAAAAGTTCAATCAAAGGAAATAGTAATAAATCCGCAGCAGCTGTTTAACAGAATTTTATGCGCAGAATTATCTGCGATAACCCATAAAAATTAAAAGAATACCACCTGCCTTATTTGATAATGTGTCACTCAGTAAGGGAACAAAGTCTTCCTTAATGAAAATTTTTGAAAATGGCATGCAAACTTATGTTCATCTTAAAAATGCAACATTTGTTATAGACGGAGGATTTTTGATACATTGCGTAAGTTGGCCTAATGGTGCCACTTATGGATGTAAATGCATATTGTGACTATGTAATAGCCAAATACGGTTATAATGTTACCATTGTCTTCGATGGATATCCTCAGTATCCGACGGTTAAAAGCGAGGAACATCGTAGAAGAGCCTCAAGGAAATTCTTGTGATATTAACTTTGAAAAAAACACAGAATGTACAACACCCAACGATAACTGTTTTTGGAACTGGAAATTTGCTGCAAGCAGTGACTTCAGAAATGAATAAAAGAAAAATATCAACTTTAACATCTGAAGAAGACACAGATTTAGATGTGGTAACCATTTATTTATTTATTTATTTATTTTACATAAGCCCACCAACAGGCATATGCCCAATTACAGGTGGTAATGTGTACAACTTGTTGATTACATCGTAAATCATAAAGAAAAGGGAAAAAAAAAAAAAAAAAAAAAAAAGACAAAAGAAACAGAAAAAAGAAAAGAAAAGAAAAAAAAAAAGAAAACAAGTCAAAGCTCTGAACCTATTATTTGAATTCCTTCTAGAAAATATCCCTTATTCATGAAAATATCACTCATACTTAAACAATAAAAATATAATATCAGGTAGTGCACTTATAAATGAAATGGATTAGAAATACTATAACCTAATAAAACAATATCTAAAAAACAAAAAAAAAAACATAGATATATATACATACACATATAAACAAAGTAATCTTTAATACTTCTTAATGTCAACTTAGGGATATGAAGTGAAGTAAAAAAAAAAAACAAAAAAACAAAATGCTTAGAAAACCTATCAATATACATATAAATATATACATACATTTATAATTATACACACACAAACGCAAATATACATAATATACGCATACAATATATGCATGGATCCAACTGAAATGCATATATTTCAGTTATGTATACATTAGGCACTAATATGCGAGAAATGCTTCCACAGAATACTTTTGATCTTTCCCAATCCAAAACTGAAATCAAGTTTAAGTACCTCACATAGAGAGTTCCAGAGGTTAGTGAGTTTATTTAATGGAGAATTGTAACAAGGCTTACACACAGGCATATAAAAGTCCTCCTTCAACCTGCTATTAATCCTACCAACTCTAAAGTCTAGTTTTCCAAGCATAGTAGGATCATCAAGACTTCCCTGAACTAGCTTAACTAAGTGAGATATTGACAAAATGGCACATCTTTCTTCCAGTTTATGGGCTACACCAAATTCATTCATTAAGTAATTATACGAAACTTCCCAACCCGGATAAGAACCATACTTTTTATAGTATAAAAATCTTAAGAATCGTTTTTGTAATTTTTCTAACAAATATAAACTTTTGGCTGTTCTAGGAAACCATATAAAACATCCATATTCAATATGAACCCTTATAAGTGAATTAAACAATATTAATAAAGTCTTTGGATTGTCAAATTGATTACATGTTCTTTTCACAAATCCAGCCAATTTATTACATTTCATAAATATATTGTCAATGTGCGTTGAAAACGTTAGCTGTTTGTCAAATAAAATTCCTAAATCACGGATTGTTTCAACCCTATTCAACGGTTGTGACCCTGCTTGATAATTATGTTCTATTAGGTGTTTTTTTCGAGAATAGGACATTACATAGCATTTATCTATATTAAAGTGAAGGCAGTTTTCTGTACACCATCTGATCAAGCCATCTAAGTCTTTCTGTATTTTCTTACAATCTTCTGTTCCTTCAACAAACCTAAATAATTTAAGATCATCAGCAAATAACAAACATTCAGAGAATTTTATGTGTCTGACAATATCATTAATGAAACATAAAAACAAAAGGGGCCCTAAATTACTGCCTTGAGGTACCCCAGATGGTGTCACATAGGTTTGTGACTTAACTCCATTTAGATTTATAAACTGTAACCGATTGCGCAAGTAAGATGCTAACAAGTCAATATAATCAGCTGATATGCCATACCTAGATAATTTACGAAGTAAAATATCATGGTTAACTCGGTCAAACGCCTTCTGAAAGTCAGTATAAACTGCATCAACTTGTTGGCCAGTATTGAATTTTTCGGAAATATATTCAACAAAATTAGTTAAATTTGTAATTGTAGATCGCATTGGGAAAAAACCATGTTGTTGAATTATTATGTATTTTGATATATAGTTCATTATTCGATTAAAAAGAATTTTTTCATAAACTTTGGAAAAAACTGAAATTATCGATATTGGTCTATAATTATCAATATTGGATTTATCACCTTTTTTGAATATCGGAGTAACCTTTGATTGTTTCCAAATAGATGGATACACTTTATTTTTTAAAGATAGATTTAAAATAAAATGAAGTGGCTCTAAAAGGTATATATACGAGTTAATCAAAATAAAAGGTGGAATACCATCTGGACCGATGCATTTAGATACATTTAGTTTTTTAATGGATGAAATGATATCATGCATAGTGATTGGCTGAACTGATAAGAAGTCAGAGACACCATTGACATCATCTTGAATATGGCTAACATTATACTGTGAGGGCTGATCTGTGTAAACAGAACTGAAGTATTCCCTAAATCCTTCTGCAATTTTCCTTCGACCTATAAAAGTTTTATTGCCTAACTTCATTACAGAAGGGTTGCTCATACTACTTTTTTTATTAGAAACAAAGTTCCAAAAGGATTTAGGATCGTGATTGATTGCATTTTGAGATTTAGTGATGAATTCACTAAACCGAGCCCTAATTAATTTTTTAACCTCCTTACGTAAGTAATTAAACTGTTGGGAGTGAAATTCACTGTATGTACGTCGCACCCTATGAAATTCCTTCAATTTCAGTTTCTTTATAATTTCCGAATCAAACCAACAGGGATAACTAAATAATTTAGGTTTTACTTTTGGAACTATTTTTTCAAAGATAGACTGCAAAATAGAGTAAAAATATTCAACCGCTTCATCTACATTATTCATAGAATAAAGATAAGACCAGTCAACTTTGTTTAAATAAATTTCTAATATTTCCTGATTTATACGATTGAAATTGAAGGATTTTTCTCTTAGTCTAGGAAGATTATTAATACGTCTTTTGAAATTAATTTGTATCAAAAGCGGGGGATGATGCCAATCTTCCAAAACCAAACAATCATCTGCGTTAACCCTTGATACTGTAACCGAAGTTGCATTATAAGAAGCTGACGAAAGATCACTAAGAACGAGGTCCAAAGTGCGTCCCATACCATTTAACACATAATTTAAGGACTGAAGGTTGTGCATACTACAAAAATTATTAATTTCTCTGTTTTTGGGATCCTGCTTATCATTGAAATTAGAATTAATAATGTGGGAAGATTAAAATCACCGAAAATAATTATGTTGTTTAGATTGAATTTATGATTTCTTTCAAGATCAAATAGAATTTTTTTATATGATTGTACTGACGAGTTAGGTCGGATATAAATAACGCAAACATCCAGAGATAAATTATTTAAGTAAAACCTGACAAACACGGCCTCAGAATCACTATTAGATAAACAACTCACTAGTTTAGACTTAATAGAAGATTTAACAGCAAGTAAAGCACCGCCGCCGGAAGATCGTGTGCTAAGTTTTAAATCTCTATCGGCTCTATAAACAATGTATCTACTGTCAAACAGTTCTGGACTAAGTATATCGTCGATCAAATTAGTTTCAGTGAAAGCTATTACATCATAATTATTGCAGATAACATTATTATACAGAGATGTTACTTTAGTTCGTAATCCATTAACATTTTGATAATAAGACAAAAACCTGTTATTCATAAGTAATGTTATTTAAATACTAATCTTAACCTTTAAGATATTACCCAATAACAATAGTACAAAATGAAAATATATTAAAATAAATATAGAGCTACAAACTTGTGAAAGAGAAGTAAACAAGAGAAAAAAAAAAAGGTAGAAGATAAGAACAATAGCAATTAAATTCTTCAAATAAATAAAGAAAACGATAAGGGTATAATATTAACTTACGTTTAACCCACCTAAGACACATTTTAATATTTATTGTATGTTCCGTGGTTTTAGGCCATCAATATCCTCAATTTTCCGTACCGGAATTACAGGAGACGATTCGTCGGCACGTATGTAGATCCTGCCGTTTCTTGTCCACACAAACCTGTATTTTAGAAGTCTATTGGATTCCTTAACAGCCTTGAGTAATCTTCTACGTGCTGGAGTTAATGCTTCTTTAATCCAAATGGTGTGATCGTCTTGCCGGTCCATATGTCTAGTAGAGAAGTCCCTCTTAACTCGACGAGCCTTTATCAGTTTCTCCTTATCGGCCCTTCGGACAAATCTTACGTAAATACCGCGAGGTCCATCTCGCCCAGGGAATTGTCTCATTCTATGGCAAACATCAATCATTTCCTCCGTAATTTTCAAATTAAGCCCTTTTGCAACATCCTGGACCACCTGATAAATATTTTCGTTTTTATCTTCAGGCATACCATCTATCTCAACATCGTTAGTACGTGAGTACTGCTCAATGTCATCAAGGCGTGTGTTTAAGTCTATTACATCCTTTTTTAACTTCACATTTTCTATAGAAAGAGTTTCAACTTTTTTTAAAAGCCTTTCAATCACCTCATTCTTTTCAATAATAAGTGATTTTAAATCGGCTATTTCATTATCACGGGCATTACTAGCCTTATTGAGGTCATTGATTAGTTGAGTTTGTTGATCGGTCAATCGATTAATGGCCGACTTTAAATCAAGAACGTTCACATTCTCGTCTGTTCCTGCTTCCAGACGCAAACTTGCCCGTCGAGCATCATGGCATTCATTGCAATGCCAGACACGATTTTCACTATGTAGAAATTCTATATCTTCTTTTGACATGTTTGCACAGCTCGCATGGAATAATTTTGAACAATTGTTACATTCGACGGAAATTGTCGAACGAGAAATATTTTTATTGCAATATCCGCAAGGCATTATTATAAATAATAACGTGCACCACAATAGTAACGAGAGACTTAACGTAAAAGGGATTTGTGACTCAGAGCGACTTAAACGTGTACACACTCCTCGGCATCAGAGCTAAGACTGACCATTGCTGTAGAAAAGCTGGAGGAATGCTTTAAAGGTGTTGTAGGTTCGGATACAGACTTAATAATTCTATTAATGGCTCTTGTACCAGAAAACCAAGATATTTACTTCTGTAAACATAAAATTGGAAATATTCCGACTAAACAATATTATAATATTGATATTTTGATCAAGCAGCACAATGATATTAGAAAATGTTTGTTGTTTACCCATGCAATGACAGGATGAGATACAACATCCAGCTTTTATAGTTTAGGAAAGATAAAAGCGACAAAAATAATTAAATCTTCTCCTGAAGCTAAGAATCACGCTTCTTTATTTCTACTGAAAAATGCACTAAAAGAACAATTACTAATAAATGGGGAAAGATTCGCACTTTAGCTGTATGGACTAAACAGGTTTGCAAACTTAAATGAAACTCGATACTTCAAATTCATGAACCTGGCCAAAAAAAACAATCTCAGAGCAAATTTCGATATGGCAAAATTACCCCCACCAACTGAGGAGTGTCATCAACATATATTGAGAGTGTATATGCAAGTGCAAAAATGGTTAGGCAACCATTTACCGGCTACAGAATGGGGATGGATGTTAGAGGAAGTAAGTGATGGTGGAAGAGAGAGGAATTTATTTCAACCTATAACCTCATTAAAGCCATTTGCTCCAGAAGATCTACGTATAGTATCATGCTGCTGTAAATATGTTTGTGGAGTTTATTGTGGCTGCAGGAAGTTAGGTCTGCTTTGTACAAATATGTGCGAGCACTGCAGTGGTTATTCTTGTCACAACACTTTAATCATGGATGAAGAACCAGAGACAATCAATGATGAATGATATATGTAAATTAAGCGTTATTAGTGAGATTATTTTTATTGTGAGAAATATTTTTTTATAAATAACAATGGTATCTAATTTTAAAAATAAAAATAAATATAAAGTGTAAGGATAGTCCGTGATGCTATGAATTATTAAAAATGATAGAACATCAAAAACAGTTTTCCAAAGTTCACAGCTGCCGGTTTTCGCAAGTCCGGAACAAGAGGGGTCCATAGGTGGTGGATCATGGAAAGATCTTTAGTATAAAGATCAGGAGTAAAAAGGTTCCCCGAACCAAAACTTGCATAGAAAAAAAATCTAATACATTTTTATGGTAATTAAAGTATTTTCAATAATAATGAATACATTTTTTTAATTTTTTACTTTCACTTACCTATATATGAAATATATAGTAAGTGGAAGTATTGCGATCGTGAAAAATTTCGACTTCCGGTTTTCAACGGAAATACACGTTTTGGGGTCCCCTGAGTCCAAATGACCAAGTCCCGCGAAATGGTCTGTGTGTGTGTGTGTGTGTGTGTGTGTGTGTGTGTGTGTGCGTGCGTGCGTGCGTGCGTGCGTGCGTGCGTGCGTGCGTGTGTGTGTGAGAGAACAGACTAGCTCAAAAACTATAAACCGTGCGAACCTGAAATTTGGTATTTCGTTTAGGTATATGCCCGCGATGTAACAGCAAAAATTTCATCAAAATTGCTCAAAGGGAGGGGGTACTTTATTTAATAACTTTTTACGTTTTTTTCGATTTTCTCAAAAACGGCTCTAACGATTTTGATTAAACTGACAAGGGGAGGGCACAGCTATGGGGTCGTCGATCGGGCCCATTTTTTTTCTGGTGATTCTACATCGAAAAATAGTCGACACGTGTCCGAGCGTTCCGTCCAATGGGCCTTAGGTGCTGAGAAATAAAATAAAATACCTTGAAAATCCTTTATTTTTTATCTTGAGTTTGGAAAATGATATCGACATGATTCTTTCACTAATTTATTTATTTTAGAGAGTAGATTAAAGGAAAAATACAATCTAAGGTCAGCCACAAATTAAGATTAGATTAATTAGAAAAATACAATCGTTAAAGAATTATTCATATTTCTTCAATTTAATTTAAAAAAAGCTTCAAGTTTTCAAGTAAACTAGGTTTATAAATTTTTTCACATAAAAAACAATAGCAGAATTGAGTTCAGCACCTCAAGAAACCCTGATGTCTTAAATATCATCCAAAACAAAAAATAAAATTTTTTCCTGTCAGGAGCAGCTTAAAAATGTTTCAGCAAAATTGTATGAGTAGTTTCAAATTCTGCATCTGGTGTTGAGCTGATCCGAGTTTTACGTTCTTGAGCTCGTTGCATAGAAGAAAGCTTCCTTTTTCTAACCATATAAATAACTATTGTATCATCTCGGGAAGCTCTTGTAAAAAATGGTCCCCAAAATAAAAATTAAATTCAAACTTTTCTTTACATTATGTTGATTCCTGAACACGTAAAAATATCTCGATTAGGTAAAAATGTGTAACTCTAGAGCCTTTATTTACCCTATAAATTTGATGAGAATCGGTAGAATTTTCTCCGAAATATGGTCGGATTTTTGGATGTTTAACGAAATTGTAAGGGTCTTGCCTTAGCGAAACTTTTAATGCAATTTTCAATTTTCTTTTTTATTTTTAATCTTCCCAAAATTTACTTATAGGTTTTTTTGATTGTCCTCAAAACGAATCTGAAAACTGTTACGAAGCAAATGAGCCGAGTAACAACCAAAAACAATACTAATATTTTTAAGAAAATCCAAGAATGAAAGAAAATAAAAAGTTACTCGATCACTTTGAGAGAGAGGTTTGTAAGAGTTTTCAATAACAAATAACAATTAGGAATGATTCACATCGTATCAGTTTTAAAATCCCCCACCTCCCCTCACCAGTAAGTACAAAGTACGTTTTTCTATTTTAGTTCGCACTTGTTTCATTATACCACCTTCACATTGGAAGTATATCCATAAGAAAAAAGTACTACTTGTTGATGGCGAGGGTATAGAAAAAACACATTGCATATAGATCATTGAGAAAAAGTAGTTTTAAATTTTAGTTCGTTTGAAGTTCAAAATCACTTTTTGTAAGGCGAAAGTTTTGCTAAGGCAAGACCCTTACAATTTCGTTAAACATCCAAAAATCCGACCATATTTCGGAGAAAATTCTACCGATTCTCATCAAATTTATAGGGTAAATAAAGGCTCTAGAGTTACACATTTTTACCCAATCGAGATATTTTTACGTGTTCAGGAATCAACATAATGTAAAGAAAAGTTTGAATTTAATTTTTATTTTGGGGACCATTTTTTACAAGAGCTTCCCGAGATGATACAATAGTTATTTATATGGTTAGAAAAAGGAAGCTTTCTTCTATGCAACGAGCTCAAGAACGTAAAACTCGGATCAGCTCAACACCAGATGCAGAATTTGAAACTACTCATACAATTTTGCTGAAACATTTTTAAGCTGCTCCTGACAGGAAAAAATTTTATTTTTTGTTTTGGATGATATTTAAGACATTAGGGTTTCTTGAGGTGCTGAACTCAATTCTGCTATTGTTTTTTATGTGAAAAAATTTATAAACCTAGTTTACTTGAAAACTTGAAGCTTTTTTTAAATTAAATTGAAGAAATATGAATAATTCTTTAACGATTGTATTTTTCTAATTAATCTAATCTTAATTTGTGGCTGACCTTAGATTGTATTTTTCCTTTAATCTACTCTCTAAAATAAATAAATTAGTGAAAGAATCATGTCGATATCATTTTCCAAACTCAAGATAAAAAATATAGGATTTTCAAGGTATTTTATTTTATTTCTCAGCACCTAAGGCCCATTGGACGGAACGCTCGGACACGTGCGTAATATGCCTGAGATATGACTGTAAAAATTTCATAAAAAATGATTAACCGGAGGGGGGACTTTACTTAATAAATTTCGTATAATTTTCACGTGTTTTTTTTATTTACTCAAAAACGGTTTAAGCGATTTTGATCAAACTGGGTATTTGATGTATGTATATGCCAAAGATGTGATAGCCAACATTTCATCAAAATTGATCAACCGGAGGGGGGACTTTACTTAATAAATTTTGTATCATTTTCACGTGTTTCTTTTATTTACTCAAAAACGGTTTAAATGATTTTGATCAAACTGGGTATTTGATGTATGTATATGCCAAAGATGTGATAGCCAACATTTCATCAAAATTGGTCAAACGGAGGGGGCACTTTATTTCATATTTGTTTTCCAATTTTTACCTTTTATTCGATGATTTCAAAAACGGCTAAAACGATTTTTATAAAATTTATCATGTTTAATGAAAATTAGGTGTTCTTTAATATCAGGTAAGCTTTAGCATTATTAGAATGTTCTGAGGGGGCTTATATGAGGCAGGGGCCTTTTTTGTTTGTTTGTTTTTTTGTTTCCTATGAAGTACCTTTGTTTTTAATTAATCCAATCTTAAATTGTGGCTGACCACCAATTTTAAATTATTTTTAAATAATTTATTTTTTGAAGAGAAAAGATTTGGCTCCGCCGGGAGTCGAACCCGGGTCTCCTGCGTTACATGCGAGGATGCTAACCGCTACACCACAGAGCTCGGCTCAAGGCAGAGCAAATCCTTCCTCTTCACTGATACCTACTCCCCCTATCTCACAAGTTTTGCGAGTAGTAGCGGGAGGTGGACAATTTTATTTATAATATTTATTGACATAAGTCAATTTTTTAAATTATTTTAATTAATCCAATCTTAAATTGTGGCTGACCACCAATTTTAAATTATTTTTAAATAATTTATTTTTTGATTTATAATATTTATTGACATAAGTCAATTTTTTAAATTGGACAAAAATTGTCCACCTCCCGCTACTACTCGCAAAACTTGTGAGATAGGGGGAGTAGGTATCAGTGAAGAGGAAGGATTTGCTCTGCCTTGAGCCGAGCTCTGTGGTGTAGCGGTTAGCATCCTCGCATGTAACGCAGGAGACCCGGGTTCGACTCCCGGCGGAGCCAAATCTTTTCTCTTCAAAAAATACCTTTGTTTTTGTTTATATAGAGAAATTAACTGTCTCTCGTTGCGCCTAAAAATAAGAAATGGCTAAATATGAGATATGATAAAAATAAAGAAAACATAAAGAGGAGAAAAAAAGAAAAATATTCAGTCAACTCATAAAACTTCTTGAGCCCACGAATGTGGAGTACGCATTTAAAGACAGGCCATTGTTCATAATTAAAGCCATTCTTTTAATTTGAGAAGCGGCAATTAACAAAACGCATTAATTTCTAATCTAAGTAAGTTGGTAAGTGAAAGTTGTATGTTGCGCGCACGCACCAGATTTTTTAAAAAAAATAAATAATATTTTTCTGTAATATTGTGCTATCGGTTTTAATGTATGATAAAAGTGTTATCTATGATGAATAAAAATCAAATATAGCTATAAATGTCACAACTACCGGTCACGCGTTAGTGCTTGGTAAGTGTCGGGTGCGTACTAATACGTAACTCTGTTCGCGTTCACGACCTCCAAAATATAAAGTTAGCTACATGTTTTTAAAGAGTGGAAAACAAGCAAAAACTTTTATTTAAGAAGTTTTTTAATATTATTTCATTACAAAGAATTGCTCCCTAAAAACTATAAAAGATACGAATTTTTACTCGAAAATTTGGCATATTTTAGCGAATTATAGGAAAAGGGTTAATTTCTCGAAGAAACGTTTCATGACCTCTTTTGAAGAATGGATAATGAGGAATAAAAGGATACAAGCAGTATCAATAATGAATGAAAAATAGCGGAGTTATTATTAATACCAAAAAGAGTCCCGAAACGGATGTTCAAGGGGGCCCCCCCAAGATAGCACAAAGGGGAGAGTCGGGGACTTTTGAGAAAATACTGCTTTTAGTAAGTACTAACAACTGGCAAAAATTCAGCTTGGCTCTAATTATTCCCGACACAAAACCTTCATTGCCTGGGCTATAAATACTGTTCAGCAATCTTTGTCCAGGGTGTATTGTTTCCATCTTCATTTAATTTATACCGAATCCTGTTCACCAAAGTTTGGTTCAATCGTTTGTATAATCCGTTCGATTGAGGATTATCAACTGAGGTATAAACAAGTAGAAGACCTTTTTCTTTTAAATATTTTTTTAAATTTTAATGAATTTAATGCTGTGTATTGGTCGACCAACAGCATTTTTATTTCATAAACTTTTGTCAATGGGTTTATTAATTTTATAAAATCATAAGCATTTTGTTGTGGGGAAGTTGAAATCCATGCATATCTAGTGAAATGATCCACCAGCAAATGCATATATTTCTTAGTGGAACTGTTGCCGCTAAAACCCCCAATGGTGTCAATCAAAACAATTTCAAAGGGATGCTTTGCCGGTCCTAATTTTGATAATAGACCTATAGTCCGACCTGACCTAGATTTATGCTGCTTACAGATTTCACACGCTTGAAAAAACTGATTTATTTTATCATCCATGTTTTTGAAATAGTAAAAAGGTCTCAGTTTGTTTGCCATATGAATACTACCAATATGACCGTAAAATGTATTTTCTTAATTAAATCTAACCCATATTTTTCTGATACATAAAGTCTTTTTCTACTATTCAAAAGTTTAAAACTGATATCACCATTCATCAGCAATTATCTCTTCCAATTTTATCCTATTTACTTACTATTTTTAAACAATCATCGTCATTAGAAAAACTTTCGAGAACAGGATTTGTAGATTAAAGCATCAGCCTCAATATTTTCTTTTCCTTCTTTATGAATGATTTCGAAATTCTACTGAGACGAATACAACATCAAATCACCCATCGCTACATCAGTTCTAGATTTTGATTTTAAGTTTACTAATGGTTTGTGATCTGAGATAATTACAAATTCTCTACCTATCAAATAATATTGCCTAAAAACAATTGCCTCTTTGATGGCCAGACATTATAAATACAATATTTCTTTCTTCATTTGTCCTGGAGTTAGCTTCTTTGAAAAATATGCAACAGGATGTAAAAGGCCATCTTTTTGTGGTTGTTTTAAAGCCCCCAAACCTAAACGACTCGCATCGACTTCTATTACAACTTCTTCATCCTTATCATTAATCAATATATATTATAAAGCAAAGTGTACAATGTGCGTGCCGAAAAGGCTCAAAAACGACTCTACGTGGGATTAAGGTAGTTATGTCAGCGTGTTGCTGTATAATCCCTAATGGAGAAGAAGGTTTCTGTTTTTCTCTTAAGGGTGTAAAATTAAAGAGAAAAGGACTGGAATATTAAGCCTCTCGCACCATTTAATTAGCATCTCTGAGATTGAGATACGAGTTTATGAATGAAAAATTTAGTTCGAGCTGCAGGCTACCAGGAAGCGCTAGGGTGTGTTTCACTTGATGTTTATTGTTCATTCATTCCGTTAAATTTGTAAAGGTTATGTATTTGTTCAGCTGTTCTTTTTAAATTACTAAAAAATCAAGCGAAAATAATTAGTTTCACCTTTTCTTTCAAAATAAAATAATGATTTTACATATCAATTAGAAAACCGACTGGATACCTTACAAAATTAATTTTCTCATAAGAAGGTTAATTGATTAACACATTGTATTTAATCAATATATAATATACACCTACTTAAGTAAATTTAATGCAATATGAGTGAACATTTTTGAGTTGTACAGTGAGCAAATAAAAACAGACATAAAACAAAAAAGGAGAGCTGAATTGACTGATTATAAATCGAAAATAAAATGTTTGAAGTGTTCTTATTGTATGTAATTATGAAAAATTGTTTTATTACTATGTATGATGAGCATTCCAGTTGATAAAATGACTAACTCCAATTACAGCATTTTTTCAATAAGATTTTATCACCCCTCATAGTTCAGGATAAAAAGAAATATGATGAAAAAATTGTGCCCTCATGATATTTTGGTTTTCACTTTGTAATAGTAGGTGCAGTGTACGGCCAAATAACGGTGGGGGGGGGGGGATATCTTATGGGAGATTGAACTGGAAGAAAGGTCTTAAAAAAAAAGTTTCTATGAATCTTCGGTAGTTTCTAAACTTCTGGATCTAATAGGACCATCACAGTCGTCGGCGCTTAAGTTGTAATCCAAATATAGTTTTTTAACTAATATATTTTTCAACCATAATCTAATAACTTATTATCTGCTGACTGCTTGGAATGGGCTTATAAAATTCAGAATCACAGAAACCATCAAAAACGATGCATGACTCGACAAAGTTGCAGCAAAATTAATTGTTCATTCACCATTTTCAACCCCCTTTAAAGTATATAGGGTTCCTTATTTGGGCGGACTCTGCAGATATCGAATCTTAATATTGATACCATGTTAAAAGTTTCAAGAAAGTGCTAATTTTGTTCTATTTCCTTAATTTCAAATTTTTTCTGTTATTAAAACTACCACACAACTACCTGAGCGAAGCCAGGCACCCTAGCTAGTGCCTATAAAGGCGTTGAGCATAGGTACCGCTTTATCTCATTAAAACAATTTTCGCATTGTTCAGTCCAAACAAATCAAACATTTTTCTTTAATAAATTATGCAATGGGGCCAATCACTGTGTACAATGATCAATGAATTTATGATAGAAGTTTTTTTTCCCAACAGACGAACCCTCTTTCTGTTCTTTGGACGATTAAACTCTTTAATAGCGACCAGGTTCTCGTTTATCGAACAAACTTTACCAATTTCAATTATATGACCTAAATACTTTATGGAAGGTTTGGCAAAATTACATTTTGATAATTTTAATTTAAAACCTTCTTGTTTAATAGCCTCAAAAAATAATTTAATTGGAATCAAATGGTCATCAAAAGTATCAGAAAAAATTAGAATGTCATCAATATAATTGACACAAAATTTATTTAAATTGTTTATTCTAATTATTCCGATTAACACTCTTTGAAATTTCTCTGGTGAGTTTTTAAATCCAAAAGGAAGCACCTTCCATTGCTAATGGCCTTTTTGAGTTATAAATGCAGTTTTTTTTCTGAATTTTTTTCTTAACGGTATAGACCAAAAAGCCTAGTTTATATTTAGTGCCGTAAAATAATTGCAGTTGATACAATTTGTTTTCCACGAATAAAGTATCATTAAATTTTCTGATTTCGTTAATTAAAACACATTGATTTTATTTTATTAATGTTTAACCTAGACTGAACCTCTAATGGAAGGTTATAAATTATTAGATAAATTTTGCACGGTTCTAAGATATCTTTGTCTGCCTCGAGTTATAAACGTTCCTTTTTTGATTACAAAATCAATTAAAGAACCATACAGATATTTATGATAAAAAGCATTACGGATGTTTGACCAACATTTTTGGCCATAAATCATTAAAAAAGAACTTATCCAAGCATCCCAGTCAGATGATGATAACTTAATTAAATTAGAACTGTACCATTCTTTTACATTGCCATCTATAAATAATCTTAATGCCTCGATTTTAGTAACATCATCATTTAGTACTTTTTTAATAATTTTAACGGAAGTTATTTATTATTATTTTTAATTCAAGTTTAATGAAAAACAACACTTCCAATAATTGTTTTTTATTTTTTTATTTATTATTCATTTTTCAACGTTTCGGGGCACCCGCCCCATCTTCAGGAAACAACTAAAAACATTTGTGTATATCAGTCACAATAATTCAAATTAATTTTATAATATCCATATTGGACTACTAATTTTCTTCTTGCAACAGTTTTTTACAATTTAATATTATTTACCTTAAAATTATATTCCATGCTTTACTGCATTCCGTCAATTGCATAACTTTTATGTACCTATCTAACACATATACACATAATATATATACAACACAAGTATATGTAAATTAGAATCAATTTAAAATTAACAATTATTTCAATTAACAATTATTTCAAGCCTTTTATCATCTCTTTGTCCCAAACTGATCATTTGCCCTATAGGGATCAGTGTATTTACTTGTTTAGACTGATTTAATTCTTATATTTCTCTCCTCAAATAAATAAAAAAATAAAAAACAATTATTGGAAGTGTTGTTTTTCATTAAACTTGAATTAAAAATCATCATTTAGTTTAAATCTAGAGAATTCCCTTTCAAATATACGTTGAAGCTTCTTGCTTGCTGTTAAACTTAACCAATACAAATTTCTGTTCAATTTCTCTCATTGTTAATTCATGCGCTGACGAAACACGACCCTCTAGTTCCCTTATTCGATTTAATAAAAAAATCTCATTTTCAGTTTTTGTCTCACCTAACATATTATTTACATCACCTGAACTTTTAACCTCCTCTTCTAGATAATGATCACAAATACAGATCATATTTTCATCTTCATTTAAATATTTTTGTTTTTATTCTATATTAAAATTAATTGCAACTTTTCGGTAACCACCTATTTTTGATATAGATTTTATAGAACTTGTTTTCAATTTTATTAATTCCTGATGTACCCTTAACCTTAAATCCTTCAATTATTTTGGAACTATAAACCAAGTATACTTATCTTTTGCCAATGCTTCTTAATCATACTTATCTTTATCTTTCTTAATTATATGGACAAATAGCTTTTGCTCAGCCATTATGAACTTAAATGTGTTAATAAATTTCTAACCTTGTAACAAATTGAAGTTTATCGCATGCTAAAAAGATCATTTTATTAATACAAATATATAACAATATGAATGATATAAATAATATAAAAACTAGAATACCTAAAAAGATCAATTGATTAACAATCCATTGTTACATCTAAACAATGCAACTATACAAATGAATAAGTCCTCTAAAAACATATGATTTGCAACCTGCTTACATACATAAATAAATTAAAGTAAAAAATGATTAACGTTAATATTTCTGCATCTAAAGAATACATTCTTGTTAGGTAAAGGATTGATGTAATTTATATGGTGCATCCTGCTTCATAGGCTCCAATTAAATAAACACTATTTGTACTAGTTAGTAGCCCCCAAAAATGGAAAGCTCTATATGATTGAAAATTATTAACTTCTATAAATCCCCAAAATAACTCCAAGTTGCATCTAATTTGCAAAAATAAATAGCTCTGTTAATGATAACAATAAATTTAATTTTATGATGTTTATTTTTAAGACATAGGGGACTTCTGAATTCAAAATTTAAGCTGTGAGATATGAACAGAATCCTAGAATGCAGTATATGTGACTCAAAATAAAATAAAACAATACTTCATTTTGTAGGAAAATGTCCTATACACAGTGAGCTCAGGAGAAAATGGTTTGGAAAATCGGTTTCTGATCAAATTTCAGTTATAGCTTATCTTATTGGTGAAGGCTGGGTTTTGGCTATATGTATGGGTTTATATTGAAGTAATCTTACTTCTAATATGCAAATAAGAATCTATTATTTTTAATACCAATACTAAGCTTTAGGCATTGAATATTAGTTGCTTGTTTTACTTATATTTTTCTCCTTTTCCTGTGTAATAGAAAGTATATAATACAATTAAGTTTCCTTTAACTTCCTAATAATCTTCCGAGGCATTAAAAAAGAAGGTGACTTCACAACCGAACATTAACTGGAGTGTAACTAATGAGTCATCATTATAAAATCTATTTTATAAGTTCATTTTTATTTATTCAATAATTGCCTGTATATCTGAGTGGTTATCTTGTTTATTATGTAAACCTGATGAAGACCTGAAATTTGGGTCGAAACATTGGCACAATACATATATTTCCTTACATAAGTGTTTCTATGTAAGGTATGCTTTCCTTGCTTAAGTGTTTTTTCTGACCTCAACCCTAACCAGTTTTATTTCATTATATACCAGTCAATAATCTTACAGTATTATGTATTAATATAATAGTTAATTAGAATTTCTACCAATGATTTGTGTCAATATACTACTGACAAAGTCATATTATTTAGATGACTTTTTGAGTTTATTTATATATTGTATTAATTTGTATAGTCTGTTGCACATATCAATAATGGTCAAGTTTGACATTCTTATTTTTTTATTTTGTTAGATTGGGCAGAAGAAGCTGTTGCAAGAGCTGAAATTTTAAGATTAATTTATCAAGGGCGTTTCCTTCATAGTAATGTGACTCTTGGGGCACTTGGTCTTCCTTATGGGAGGACTACTGTCATGCATTTAGTCCCTAGGGAAAACCTGCCAGAACCAAATTCTCAAGGTAATGATCTACTTCAGCACAATTTATAACTCCTGAAGATGTTATTTTTTTATTTTTTTTTTGGGCAAGGCCTATATTTTTTTAATAATTCTATTTCTTAAAAAAATAATATTTTTAGTGTATTCTTATTGAATATGAATTGTAGAAGGCTTAGTCAATTCTTTTAATATACACATTATCTTACATTTTATCCATATAATTCTTTTTCTTTTTTTTACTTTAAATCTCTTTGCTTTTAGAGTATGGTTTATTAGAGTCTTGCCAAAGAGATAAAGCATACTTGTTAATTTAAAATAATTATTTTTTATTTTAAAATGTCAAATTTTCAATAAGAAAAGTTTGTAAAATACCTTAAAACTCTGAATATGTATCATAGGCTTCTCCTTACTCTATGAATAGTATTGATAGTAATTGAATTCATTTGACAAAAATCTTTTACTAAACTTACTTTTATTTTTCTATAACAGTCATACATTAATGAAACAACCTCATAATACTCTTATTACACTGTGTTAAAGATTTTACATAAGTGTATTGTACTTACACTTGTAGATTGGTGAATAAAATCATACATAATTAGTAATATAGTTGATCTATTTGGTTTTAACCATTGAATGAGGATATGGCAAGTGTGACAAGGAGTTATGCTACTTACCTACCCTAAGTCTGAAGTTTCATAGTTTTGACTTTTGTTGTCTTTTTAATGTTGATTATAGTGCTTTCCTTTTTTAATATGTTTCTTCGTGTTTTTTTAGACCTGTGTTAATATCAGTTTCTTCTTTTGTTGTACAGACATAAGGTGAAATACTGGTACATTAAAAACATTATATGTATATATATATATATATATATATATATTTTTTAAATTAAATTAGTAAGTGAACTTTAAATTGACTAGTGTGAGCTATTGATAATTCTGTAAGGTCCAAACCTCGTACACTTTATGTGATGGAAATGATTTAGACATAAACCTCTAAGGTCAACCCTCTACCTTCACTGGTAAAATATATATTGCGTTGGTAGATAGTTCTCTACTGGTGGGTGACCCACAAGATCTCCAGCTGAAGCTAAGAAATTCAAGATAAATAAATATGGAAAAGTTAAATCCAATGCTATTGAGAGATTTCATATTTTATTGTATAAAATCTAAAATGCATAGATTGTAATTATTCCAAACTAAATTCTTCATTCGGGAATTAAGTATATTTTTGTTTTCTTGCTATTAAAGGCAGGCTAACTTAATATTCAGGGAGGTTACTAGAAAAAAATATTAAGTCTGAAATCGCAATATCTCACCCTTATTTATAGTTCTAGATAAGTTGATCTTTAATAATAAGTTTTAATTCTAGGATTAGTTTTTTAGCATATGCTTTTCATTGAAACATTTATTGAATTTTTGAAAATAAAAGAATTGTGTTTTTAAAGAGGCAATCTTTTGTTTTAAAATAAAAAACAAAGAAACATTTGTTTTAGGCGAAAGGATATTAAGTTGTTGCTTGGAATACAATGAGACAAGCTCTCTTAAATATCCTTGTAGTTTTCAAATTATATTATGGTTTGTGGTGATATTATTAAAGCAGTTTTAATTATAATTTTTCCCTATCTTAATTACTTTTTTGTCAAATACTGTACCGAAATTAGTTACATACTTAATCCAAATATGAGGATCAAAGGTCATATTTATCTCTTGTTGATGAATTTTGAGGAATGAACAGTGTAATTCAAATCTGGAGAGACCCTTAAAGAATCTTCAATTTGAAGGAGAGAACCTTCAAAGAATCTTTCAAGGAGCTCTTTAGGGCCTTCTAAGCAAAAGGAGTCAACAACAACTTTGACCGCATGAAACCATGAATCATTCCTTTTGCAGATCGGTAGCCCAAAGAAATCTTTTCTCATCAATCCTAAAAAAATAAAATGTTAGATGGTCGGAAAGGACTAAATTTTTCCTTTCAATTATGTTTTTTGCAAAATGTAAAAGTAATGATAATAATAATAAAGGCTTAACGAACTCAAAGGTTCAATGCCGACACCACAACTTGCTCCCTACACACCTCCATCCACCGACCACCATCTAGACCCAACTTCAACAGATCTGCCTTCACGCAATCCTCCCACCTCTGCCTCAGCCTGCCCCTTGGACGTTTCCCAGTCGGCCCCGTACATATTAATCTTTTTGGAATTCGTTCTCCACCGATTTTTGCAATTTTACATGCCTATTTTATTCCGCAATAGTTAATTCAATCCATTTTGGGAATCGGAATAAGAATACAGAACAATCTTGATAATCCGGCGGTTATTTACTCTGACACGTTCAGAAATCCGGCGCTATGGGGGACACCCAAAAGAAGAGGAACTTCAATCGCATGACCATCAAATTCAAGTCCTCTACATGCCAACATACACGACGCCTCCTGTAGCCCATGGATCAAAATGTAATCCAGCAAATAAAAATCAATTATAAAAAATATCCACTTTAGGACATAATAAAGCAACCTGGATGGGATCATTCAGTTTTGAAAAAAAAAAAAAAAATTAACGATGTTGTTTTTAATTTAGCCCGCAGCTGGAATAAAGTGAAAAGTGATACCATCCAGTGATCTTGGAAAAAGATCTTGTCAATACACCCCTTGTTTTAACTCTAAAAGTCTTGATTGACGATTCTGACAAAGGTAACTCCACAAGCTCAACTCTACAATTGTCTTAAGAACTTTTGCAAGAGTTTTTCAACAAATGTGAACCCTATCAAACGAGGACTTCAAAGAATGGCTTCAAAGCACAAACGAAGAAAATTTGCAATCCCTATCTGACGACGAAATCCTCAACCAAATTCGGTCCACGGATGAATAGTAAGATGGCGATGACCAGGATGTTACAACTCACCATTCGGTAACCAAAAGCGACGCATTCAATGTCTGCAAAACATGGGCAGAAGAAAACGCCATCGCCCATGCTTTTTCCAAAAAATTAATGATTATTTTTCATAACACATATGGATGTATTTTTCCTGGTTATATTTATATATTTGTTCAATATGAACATATTCTTCACATTTACATATTATTTTGTTTTATATGTACAAATGTACCAATATGAATATTATATTATAATAAAAATAATAATCCGTTTTTTTTATTTTACTTCCGATAATCCGGAAATTATTGATAATACGGCGGTTGTCTGGTCCCATATGTGTCGGATTCTCAACATTGTACTGTAGATTCTTTCCACTCGTCAGTGACTTTTTTCTGTTCCCAGATCTTTTTAACCAAAAGATGTATGTTAGAACCCAGCTTTTACGCATGCCTTGATTAGTTCACTAGGAATATTATCTGTTCCCACTGCTTTATGCAATTTTAATTTTCCAATGGCTATTTTAACTTCCTCTTTACTCGGTTCTACAATTAATGGTTCAGCACTCTGATATTCCAATGGAGAAAATAAACTATTATTTTCCATATTTAAAATATGATTGAAATAATCCTTGAACCGACTTAATATGTCCACCGGATCGGCCAAGATATTGTTATTTTCATCCCTAATTCCAGTTGTAACCTGCTTCGACCGTTTATGGATTCTGTTTATGTCTTCGTACATGGCTCTAATGTTATTAGACCTTAATTTTTTTAAATTTGAGCGATTCAGTAGTTTCTTTTCTTAATGCTCAAAAGTTAACAACATTGGTTTCATTAGGATTATTGAACGCTTCTAATTTAGCAGTTTTTCTTTTTTTGCTCATAACACAATCTTCATCGAACCATGGTTTGTCCCTTTTATTTTCCCTTTTCACAAGACACAATTCACCGACCACTTTAATATTATCCCTGATGCCTTCTCATAGCTTATCAATGTCTTCGTTATCCTTGTCAGAAGGCCTCAAACCTATTTTTGATTACCAGTTCGAATTTTTTTCTATCAGAATTTTTATTTTCTCCATCTTAAACTTATGATGATAAAAACCAGTCTCATTTTTCTTTTTTATTTCAAGGCTTTGACGAGTTTTCGCAGTCATTAGTTCATGATCCAACCCGCTTTCAGCCCCACGATAAAATCTGATATTAATTGTGCTATTTTGCCATCTACATTAACCAAGACGTGGTCGATTTGATTTTGGGCTTGCGAATCAGGTGACGTCCAAGTACGAGTATATTTATGTATATCTTTATGCCTAAACTTTTGATTATTAGGTTTTTTGAGGTGGAAAAATTTATTATTTAAAAAAAAAAATGATTTCACTTTCGGATCCTGCATATGATTTCCTCGCAAGAACTTCAATTTTTTTCTCAGTAAAAAGTACAAAATTGTTTTATAATTATAATTATAATGGCATTTACAGCAGTTTGTCCTCTTAATATTGCTCTACAGGCCAGTCTCGGTGATCACGACAAATATTAGTTGTGACCTTATTCTTTTTTACTTTCACTTACCTATATATGAAATGTATAGTAAGGGAAAGTATTGCGATCCCGAAAAATTTCGACTTCCGGTTTTCAACGGAATTACACGTTTTGGGGTCCCCTGAGTCCAAACCTCCACTTCTAATTGACCTTTAGTCACCATGAGGCTTCGTTTGATTTCAGCTTGACCACCTGCAATTTTATAAATATTTATTTCAGTGTAATGACTTACAGATAGACATCCTGAAAAGTATGACAATCTTTCATGAATAGTTCACTAGTTCCCAAACATCTATTGTAGATCTTAAGAGGGTGGTAGGTCTTACCCAATTTCTGATAAATTTCTATGAAAAATATTTTCTACTAAGAACATATGATTAATATGTTACAGAATAAGTATAATCTAATTATAAGAGAGGATAAAAAAGTTTTTGTGAAGTTTCTCATTAAGTAGTAGCAACTATGGAAATAAAAAAAATCATACTTTTTTTTGTACAAATATAATGAGTAATTTATTTTATGATCATGATTTAATTCTCTTGATAGAATCTCTCAAGATATAAAGCAGAGTAGGTAAAAAAAGAAAGGAAATAGCAAATTGTATATTCTGAGGGTGAGAGTACCGGAAAGTGATGCATTTGAAACCGTGTTTGGATGGCAAGTAAATACTATTGACAAACCATTAATGGGATTTGAAATCAATGTTCAAATAATTAAAATAATTTTCAAAGCCATTACACACACACGTATATATATATATATATATATAAGGTGGTTACCAACCATGTTTTTAGAGGCCTTATTTATTTGTATTGTTGCTTTGTTATAGATTTTCTATCAAGGTGTAACAATGAATTGAAGGGGTCGGGGCAAAATAGTGCCAAGCAACATTTTTAACAAAAATTAACTATAGCTGCAGTCTGCTGTATATTACGTAGGACTATATGTCTATGATGGAAATGCCATCTATATATGACTAAATAGAGCACTCTATAGTCATACTTAGGTGGTATTTCCATCATAGACATATAGTCCTACGAAATATGCAGCAGACTGCAGCTACAGTTTATTTTTGTTAAAAATGTCGCTTGGCACTATTTTGCCCCGACCCCTTCAATTGTCAATTGGTGTTTTCACATATTATAGTTGGTGTATTATTGATATCTGTACTGTTATATATTTGTATTAATAAATACATGTTTTTAGCATGAGTTCAACTCCAATATTATATATATATACATATATATAACTTCTAATAATATAAGTTCCGTGAAATGGTCTGTGTATGTGTGTGAACAGATTAACACAAAAACTATAAACCGTACGAACCTGAAATTGGTTATTTGGTATATGTATATGCCCGAGATATGACTTCCAAAATTTCATCAAAATTGGTCAAACGGAGGGGGCACTTTATTTCATAACTTTTTTTCCCCATTTTTACGTTTTTTTCGATTTTCTCCAAAATAGCTTTAACGATTTTGATTAAACTCATCATGTTTAATGAGAATGAAGTATTCTTTAATATCAGGTAAGCTTTATCATTATTAAAATGTTCTGAGGGGGCATAAGTTTTCCTATAAAGTACCTTTGTTTTTTTTTATATGGAGAAACTATCTGCCTCTTGTTTCGCCTAAAAATAAGAATTGGTTAAATATGAAATATGAAAAAAATCAAGTAAACATATACAGGAGAGAAACAGAAAAATATCCAACACATAAAACACGTTGAGCTCACGCATGCGCTGTACGCCTTAAAGACAGACCAATGCTTTATAATTAAAGATGTTCTGTTCATTTAATGGAAATTGTTTGTTTCATGGGAACTATATGAAGTTTTCAACAACTACATAGAGAATTATAAAATCAGACGACTTGGAGTATTATGCTTTCATTGCCAAATTATCACAAGTAAAAACTTTTATTAAACAATAAAAAAATGTGGTGTATTTTAAAGAGAAAATACAAACAAAAATAAGTAAATCAATGTGGAAAATTGTGTGACTTTGAGATATGGCATTTAACAAAGCACGTCAATTTCTAATCAAAGTAATTTGGTAAGTGAAAGTTGTGCGTCGTGCGCATTGCACTAGATTTTTAATATACTCCGACTCCCTCCCCTAAATATTCCAAAATAACTTAATGTCCTAGACACTTGTACTTAGGTCTCACATCTGACACATTTTCGTGTCGCAAGTCTTACAGATGTCACCAACAGATTTTCTCCTTATGATTTTTTCTAATCTATTGTAGCATTTACGTGATTTCCCACGTCTTAGTCTAACACTTAAACCATCTTCTTTGTTATATTTATACTTTCACTTACCTATATATGAAATATATAGTAAGTGGAAGTATTGCGATCGTGAAAAATTTCGACATCCGGTTTTCGACGGAAATACACGTTTTGGGGTCCCCTGAGTCCAATTAACCAAGTCCCGCGAAATGGTCCGTGTGTGTGTGTGTGTGTGTGTGTGTGTGTGTGTGTGTGTGTGTGTGTGTGTGTGTGTGTGTGTGTGTGTGTGTGTGTGTGTGTGTGTGTGTGTGTGTGTGTGTGTGTGTGTGTGTGTGTGTGTGTGTGTGTGTGTGTGTGTGTGTGTGTGTGTGTGTGTGTGTGTACAGACTAGCTCAAAAACTATAAACCGAGCGAATCTGAAATTGGGTATTTAGTGTATGTATATGCCCGCGATGTGACAGCGAAAATTTCATCAAAATTGCTCAAAGGGAGGGGGTACTTTATTTAATAACTTTTTAAGTTTTTTTCGATTTTCTCAAAAACGGCTAACGATTTTGATTAAACTGAGTATTTGATCTATTTATATGCCTGAGATATGACTGTAAAAATTTCATCCAGATTGATCAACCGGAAGGGGGAATTTACTTAATAAATTTTATATCATTTTTACATGTTTTTTTTTTTTTTTATTTACTCAATAACGGTTTTAACGATTTTGATCAAACTGGGTATTTGGTGTATGTATATGCACCAATTACATCAAAATTGATCAACCGGAGGGGGGACTTTACTTAATAAATTTTTTATCATTTTTACGTGTTTTTTTTATTTACTCAATCAAAAATGGCTTTCACGATTTAGATCAAACTGGGTATTTGATGTATGTATATGCCAAAGATGTGATAGCCAATATTTCATCAAAATTGATCAACTGGAAGGAGCACTTTATTTCATAAATTTTTTTCCAATTTTTCGATTATCTTAAAAACGCTTTTAAAGATTTTCATCATATTCGTCATGTTTAATTAAAATTAGGTATTACTTAATATCAGGTAAACATTATTCAAATGTTCTGAGCAAATTAAAACAAAAATAAGAAATGAATCTGGAAATTGAGTAACTTTTGGGAATGGCATTAACAAAACGCATTAATTTCTTATCTAAGTAAGTTGGTAAGTGAAAGTTGTGTGTTGCACGCACGCACCAGATTTTTTAATTTAGTATTTAACGGTATTTTTATCAAATTTTAAATTTTTTGCAATCTCATGTCAATATTTCCCTTCTTGGGAAAATAACTCTCGTAAACCTAACACCTGGAAATTTTTCAAACTGTAAATATTTTTCTTTCTCATAACTAATTAAATCCAAGCTAATATATTTAGGGTTAATTGTCCTATAATTTCATTCTGAATTATAACTTACTTTAAGTCGCATATAAGTTTTATAGAAATGAGCAAGAAATGAAGTGTTACAGAAGAATTTAACCGATACTATATCTTTCTCATCACCACAGAACTTCTTTATTCAAACTTAATTATCAACTAACCACTCCTTTAATTATTTTCTTTCATTCATGTTTTCTTTAATATAGCTCTTATGCTGTTATTAGTTCCTAACCTTTAACTAAAAACTTTTATATTGTCAGGCATTAAAGAATAAAGTTTATATTTATTTTAATTTAATGATGAGATCATATTCAATTTTTTTTCTTGATAATTTTGCTTGAAATTAATTATAATAATAATCAGATTTTAAATTTATTTTACATAGCGAGTTTTATGTTGTAATAAAATTTTTAATTTATTTTACGTAGCGAGCTTTATCTTTTACTTTTATGGAAAATTTATTGACAAACTAAAGGTCATGTTTTGAGTGAGAGTTATTATAAGTCATTTTTACTTAAAACTTATAAATTTCAGCATTCTTAGTGGATTTTATTGTTATGTACTTCTTTGCATTATTACTAATCTAATCAATTTTCTGGATTACTTAATCAAACTTTATTATTTCTGGTTATTAATATTTCCCAACGATGGAGATATTGTCGAAAATATGGGGGAGGAGTAGTCTGTACAATGTGTGTCTAATCAGTTTGTGGCTGCCCAAGGACCACTTCGGTTCATACACGATAAAAGAATCTTGTATTGTATTCAGTCAGTTTAGCTTAAAATATTTATAGTTTTTTATTGTGATTTTCTACTCTTCATCATCAATATTCAAATCAATGTTCTGTGTGCACTCATTCAAAATGAATTTTTTGTTGTTCCATTTAAGTTTAGACTGTTACTTATATTTAATACTACACAGTTATGGAGATATTGTTGAGCTCTAGTGTAATTAAATTAATAAAGTAAATTAATATTGAGAACATTGAATAGGTGTAGTACTGCTTTTAACGTATGTTGATGAAGGCGGCCATCAGCTTATTTCCATCACTATCTCTCCTCCCCCAACCAGCTCTTCAATAACTTCATATTTGTAATTGATATTGGTAAGAACCAATGAGTTTGTGTCATAAGAATTTTGTTAGGATCATATTCATGATAAAAATCTGGTGTGATACGCCCAACACACAACTTTCACTTACCAATTTACTTGGAGTAGAAAGTGATGTGTTTTGATGATTTTGTAAAGGCAATTTACAAAATTTACAGTAAATAGCTTTATCCACATTTATTAATTTTTTTTTTCTCTATAAGGTATAGAGTATTATAATTATGGCAAAACTGGGAAGTTTTCAGCAATTTTCGATTCATTATTATTCATTTCATTTTTTAACCTTTTTTTTTTAAAATAAGTATATTATGAATGGAATTTTATAGAAGGGATATTTATGGTTTGTAGAAAATTGGAACTTAGTTTACAAATTTTAGTCTCTAATGCCTTTACAGGAATCGACGAAGGTAATTATCGATGATTGTTACAGCAAAAACCACCTTATATTTCATTTAGAAATCTATTGTGGAACTAAAGTTATAAACTAAAATATAATTGTTAAGTATTATATTGTAATATTTGACATACCAAACATAATAAAAAATTATTTCTAATTTTATTTCGCTACCTAGTTAATCTGAAAATTGATTTAGTTACCATGGAAACAAATGGTTTCCGTTAAACAGGTATAATATAGCAAGCACTTTAACATGTAGACAACTCTTTCTCATGCCTATTAGGCCTTACTTGTTAATACTGAGCTGTTAGTATAGGCATAATGCACATGCAAACGAGTTGTCAACACCTTTTAAATGCTTGTTTGAACATACCTAATATTTTTTATGTATAAAATGCATTTATGGAAAAATTGTTGGGCATACATACATTTTAGGACTTATTATTCTTTATTAAAATTCTTATTATACTTATTTATTAATTTTTTTATTAAACTAAATATTATTCTTTTTTAGAATCTCAGCTTTCCAATGATAAAGTATTCATCGGAATACAAAATTAATATGGAAACACTTTTCTTTATTTATCCAGTATATGTTTATCAAATTCTTTAATATTTCATATTTAGCCGTTTCTTATTAATGGGTATAATGAGAGACAGTTAATGTCTTCATTTAAACAAAATCAAAGCAACTTATAGGATGAACATTTTCTTTTGTCATTTAAGCCCCATCAGTACATTTTTCAATGATTATGAAACCTACCTGATATTAAAGAATACTTGATTTTCATTAAACATAATCGTTCGAGCTGTTTTTGAGAAAATAGCAAAAAGCCTAAAAATTTGATAAAATTTTTGCTGTCAAATCACGGTCATATGCCTACCTCAAATACCTTCTAATTTCAGTTTCCTAGGTTTTATCCTTTTTGAGCTAGTCTGTTCACACACAAACACACTCAGACCATTTTGCGGGACTTGGTTATTTGGACTCAGGGGACCCCAAAAAGGTGTATAGAAAACCGGTAGTCAAAATTATTCACGATCGCAATACTCTCTCTTACCATGTGTTTCATACACAGGTAAGTGAAAGTAAAAAGAATAAATAAATTAATAAAAACATTTTATTTTAAAATTAAATTGAAGCTCACTACTCATGTCACTAATAAGCAAAAGCAATAAAGATTTGCTTTCTATTTTTGTGATTTCATTGAATGATTAATTAATGTTTAATGGTTTCTTTATTTTTGTTTTTACAGACCAGAGACAAAAAAGTAAGGGTGGTGGTAGCAGTTGCTGCTCTGCTTCTTGCAGCATTCTCTAAGCATCATAATATGTCTTCTTGATTTCAAAATGTGATTTTTAACAGTTCCATGTTTAGGGAATGCCTTGGATGATATTACCAATGCTCCTTTTTATTATTATGCTAGTTATAACATATTTTTAGTGATATTCTTCCAAGAAGCATCCATGACATAAATTAGCACTTTTTTGAGGACTTCTAACAGCGTTAATATGTTGTGATATTCATTACTAGAAATAAAGTGAGTTGCATTGGGATTGATAGTCATCTAAACGACTACAAATTTTAAGATATTTTCTGACCTATCACACAATGGTTTTTTGACAAGGAATTTGAGTGAATCTCTACCATTATTAAGCTAAGTTATTTCTACTGTATGAAAAACAATTAAATGGTCTCTTTAACTTGCAATTAAAAATTAGTTATTTCAAGATATGGTTGAAGTTACTACCATAAAATCAACTATCATTAAATCTTTTACTATCAAGTTAAAAGAGTTAAGTTAAAAACTCAAATTTCTTGTAAGTCAATGAAAACCATAACCTCTTTCAACAAAATTATTTTTGACTTAATTGGTAGGCATATTTCATCCATTCTTAAGTATTTCTTACTACTCAAGCATTCCTCAAAGCAAGATGAAATTGTAGAAATTATATCAAGTTATATGAAAAATACTAACATTGCTCTATCTCAAGGTTGTTTGCATAACGATCATTGTTATTCTTACAACTGTGATTACACAGAATTATATATTATACATATATATATAAATGTTATAATTATAAAAATTAAAATGTTAATTTGTTTATCTCATATATTTTAAAACCAACAAATTTTATCACAAACTGTGTATTTTAAAAATAGCTTATATGTATTGAAAAGGAAATATATTGTTATGTGTGATTTTTGTGCGCAAGTGCATCCATGTCTACATGCTAATGGGTGCATGTAACATAAAAAATAAATTATTTCAAAAATTAACTAAGATGCACACAAATTATACCTAATTTCCTATATAAAAATGAACAATTTTAGCTTATAAAGTATAATAGAAAAATTATTGTAGGTTACAAGGAAAAGCCGTATTTGAGACCATTAATTATTTATGCATCCTAAATCGTATGCAAGTTCCCTATTGAAATTATTGTTTGTTTTTTTTTTCTTTTCTTTTTTTCTTTTTTTTGTGTGTTTATGTTATTTTCTAATTTTCTGTTGAAAGAATTGATATTTTTAAAAATATTTTAATTATTTCATGTTATGAAGTTATATTTTTATTTATCAGCATATTTCTGTGTGCCTGTATAAGTGTGTATAAATGTGTGTGAGTGTATGTGTGTGTGTATATATATACATATATATACATATATATACATATATAAAACGCATATACAATTACACATAGTGACATTTTTTTTTTTCCTTCATGAGGTAGCACCTATTTTTATTAATCAGTAAATGAAAATCATTTATTGGTTGGTCGAAAGTAATAAGTGGTTATTCCTGGAAACTTATTTGTTCCCCTATAATAGTATAGTTTACTTAATGTTTTACCCAAATTTTAACTATATATGCTCATTATTGCTTGTTAATTGGAGGTGATTAAAAATGTTTTATGGAATAAATAGTTTATGAAAGTTTTCTACATTTAAAATAAATAGATGGGGGAACAAAGTGCCATATTTATATCTCTCAGAAATGTCCCGTTAATGAATTGATTATATGTATATAAGTTTTTTAAAATTAAAAATTTAATTTGTTTTAAATCTTTAATCCATTTTAGTTGATATTTTTACAGGTACAGTACAATGAGTAAGCTGTGTTATGGTAAAAAAAAACTTTAATTTAGTACAAATTTGACTAATTCTACTTGCCAAGTAGAAATTATGACTATTGGGTGATTATGTTACGAAGATTAACATTTCTTTTTAAAAAGAATTTTGGCTCTGGAATTTAGATATGAATCGATCATTCAGTTTAAGGCTATGTTGGTTATCATAGTTCTTAAGATTCTTTTGTTTTACATCATCCATTTTCCTTTATATTTATATGATATGCATGTATACTGTTAAATACTAAGTATAAATAAACAATGCTCCTGATTTTATAAAACAGTATTTGTGGCATATTTTTAATTGTTTGTTTTATTAGAATGTTACTGAAATGTAAAAATAGGTAATAATTTTTTTTTTTTCTATTTTTACAGTATTACCTTTGCTATGTCTTACTAATTTATAACTGAATACATTATATCCTGTTTATAAGCTGGTTTTAAAACTGCTTTGCTATATTTTAAATTAAAAAACTTTTTTTTTTTTACAGCATAACCTTTTTTATTGCTTATGACTCTTCCGAATTCTGTTATAGTAAAACTTCTTTATGGTAATTTTTATTTCACAAATTGGATTTTTAATGTAAAAACATAATATCTGTTAGTATGATACGTACTGCTTATTACTCTTCAAACGATCCATCTGGTGGGTCATGGTCTCATTATCTATCATAAATCATCTCCTAAAGTCGAGGTTATCTATCAAAGTCTTAGATAATTTTGTTTACCTTAATTTTATTTATTTATAATTTGTTATTGTTATTCCTTTAAATTTGCTCTATTACTTTTACTACTTAATTATTTATTATTAAATCCTCAAATCTCATTGGGTGGGGCATAAAACCGTCTGACCAGCACTATTCTCCTTCCGTCTGCCCCATGTTTCTCTAGTTTGCCCATGTCTTGTTTTCCTTTTGGGCTCTGATCTTGTTTCCTGGGGGGAAACACTCTAGACTTAATCCTGTTCCAATATCAAATATTATGAAAACTATTTTTTTTGCTGGTTTATAATCTGTTTTTATTTTACAGATCTGAGTCTTATAACTCTTATTTCCCACCACAGTAGATTTTCAATAATTTTTGTTATGCAATGGGTAATATCCGATATTTACGGTGAATAGTATTGAGCATTAAGCCTTAACTAATGTTGATGCTTCTATGCAAGTGGAATAATTGGTAGAAAAGTTGGTTTTGTCTCATCATCCTTCTCAGGATAGGCTGTCACAGAAAAAAAAGAAGTTATAAGTAAATCTCCAGTCATTCATTTGTTATTTTTCATTGTACAATTAGTATTAAGATATTTTGTATCGAAGAATACTAGTTTTTTATTAGTATATTTCTATAGATTATTTTACTTTAATTATAAAAGATACAAAACAATTAAAATAATCAGATGAAGTACGTACATGCATATCTTTAAATTTTGGAAATAACCTTGGTTTATTTTTTATGATTTTTGTAATAAAAGTGTGGATGCTTATTATTATTTTTATATGTATATTCTCACAAAAGTTTGTGTGTTAAAGTGTGTGTATTGTATATATGTTTACATATACACATGCATTTATGTCTAAGTAAAATATATTTTGTAAAATATATTTCAGTTTCTAATGTTATAGTATATATTGGTGTTTACTTGCGAATAAATTGATGTTTAACATTTTAAAAATACATAGAAGTATTATTCTTAATTTAAACTTAGTATTATTTGCTATTTTGTGATATAGCTTGTTACATTTTTCTAAAATTTTCTCCTTTCATTTTATTTTATTTTTATTTTTCCAAATAGATATAGAGAAATGAAAACTATTTAAACAATCAGATGTAATTTTTATCATATTTTTCAGTATAAAATGTAAATATGTAATGCCATTATAGGAAAATAATGTGTAAAATAAATCTAAATGTGAAAATATATTCAATGTTATCAAGTTTATATTCATTGCTTAGAGTATATGTAACATTTTTGTACAAATATGGTTAAAGATGGCTGTTGTTTCTCTTCTTATTTCCATGTATATATTAGTGATGTAATATTTTTTTAAATGTAACTGATTAAAATACTTTCGTTGCATATACCCTCCTTTTTTGTAATTTTGATTTTTTAGCCAAACATTCTGAGTAGTGTTAATTCATAATATTAGAATAAAGTGAAACACTATTTGTTCTATAGTCTTTTTTCCTGTTAATACCTGATAACATTGCTCTGCATTGAGTTCCTATTTTTTGTAATTAGTTTATTTATCATTTTATTGTATGAAATAATAATATACATATTTAATAAAATGTGTAACTGCTAAGTTGTTTTCGGTTTCTCAGTTCTATTATGTATTTTGAGTTTAAAAGTATCATTACAATGATTAAATTTTTTTAAAAAACAAAGTTTCAGTTTAAGAGGTTATGAATTAAGTTCCTGTTTGCAAAGTTATGAAGGCTAACTAAACACCATTTAATCTTAAGATCATGGAAGCAACAGATTGAATTCGCCTAGATTCTTCTAGGAATGATCCAATTGCTAGCAGAGGCATGAAAAGCTAGAATACCCAAGTTCAGGGAGGGGGTATCTCAAAGAAAAACCCTTAGTAGAATAAATAAGTATTCAGTTTTTAAGTTTTACATTTTATTTTTTCTTCTACCGGTCATTTCTCCATTCCCACAAAAATTAAATCTGCCACTGTGCCTGCTTAAGTTTTTCTTTTGTGAAAAATCTCTGAGGGGAAAATTCCCAACAATGAAAGGGACGTATCCTTGTAATAAATCATAATAAAGGGTCCAAAAGCACATTTCAATAATATATATTTGAAAATTCATGATCGTGCATAATAAAGGTTTGTGTTAATCCTATTTACTACTTGATTAACACATTCAAGCCGGGGCTGTAATTCATGCTCCTGGTCCATTGGCGGCTTACCTTAATGATTTTCGCTCTATCGGATAGGAGTTATTCAAGGGTATTAAGCAGTATTGACAATCCAACATAAATAAAATCCTACATCGTCGTGGAAAGTTTAGTGATTGACTAAAGTGTCCGATGCGACAGTCTAGTGTGAGCCACCAGTGGTAAATGCCAGCGTGAACGTGTTTAACTTAACAAATTACTAAAGTTGTGTTAAAAATAAAATTCAGCTACTGATCTTTTGCAATTAGAACATTATTTAATGTTGAAAATGCAAGTATGTTGTACTTGGTAAAGAGGTTAAGGATCTGGTTTCTACATCAGTTCATTATGACTAAATAAAAGCAAGGTTTAAGAAGAGAAATTCTTGTCATTTCTTTAAAAAAAAATTATGTTGATGCCTACTCTATTGAAACCTATAAGTTAGAAATTATAAAACTTATCTCTCCTAATATCCTCTATTTTCTGTGAAAAGTGGTGCCTAAACGAAAAATTTATCATTATTCAATGTGATATAGCCTAAAAAACAAAATGGAGAGAATGTGATTTAAGAATTACCAGTAAGAGTTAAATTGTTATTATGAATGCACAATTATATATAAACTGAACAGTAAAAAAACCGGCGCATACTACATTTTTTAAATATGTATTTAAAGTACGATCTGAGAGATTGTTAATTTTTTTCTGGTTAGATAACGGCTAGAAAGACTTTCATATCAATAATCCCGGACAAATTCCTTTATTGCCCTAGGAATAACAATGATTTCCTCATTAGTTCATCTGCAGATATTGTGTAGTTATGTTTGATTTTTAAATTAACGTTCATTTTCGCACTTTTTTTTTTTTTTTTTAGCCATTTTTTTTCTTCTTATCCTGTTTGCTATTCTGAATCGGTTTACCCACCCAAACGGTCGCTAAGATCATCGCATTGGTAGAGGATGGGAGAAGCCAGCGTTATGTGGCTAGGTCCTTAGGGCTACCAGAAACCAACGTTTGATTGGCAGTCCAGAGGAATAGGGAGACTAGTAACATAACCAGGAGGCCAGTTTCCGGTCGGCCCAGAGCAACAGTTCTCGCTTTTAATAGATTTATTGTGATGCAGACGTTAAGAAATCACTTTCAGACAGACGTGGAGAAAAAGGCTTCGCATTGCTCAAAATGTGAATATCAGTTTGGATACGGTAGGGACGTGGCTTCATGAAGTTCACCTTCAATCAAGGGCCCCATCTACAGGAGTTCAGCACATCAGGCATCTCATCTTATGTATGCTCGGGAACACTCAGCATGGGCAGTAAACGACTTGGCTCGAGTACTGTTTTTAGACAAATCGAGATTTTCACTATTTGCTTCAGATCATCGGGTTAGAGTGTGGAGAAGGCCAAGCCAACGATTTGTACCTAGCAATATCAAAAGGGTGTCTTATGGTGGTGGGTCTGTAATGGTTTGGGGCGGGACCATTTTAGTGGTGGAGATGTTCCAGAGAGGGAATCTAACTGCATACAGGTACATATCCGAAATTATAATTTTTTTGCTGTTTAGTTTATGTAAGGGGGATGTGGATTATAGTTCCCCAAACAGGGAAGAAAAGTTTGAATATTTTCATATAATGCTTGTCTGTTTATTAAAGGTCACTTTATGTTAACAAGCATAGTTCAACGATCCTACAGTGAGACTTCTAAATTTTGCCTATCCAGTTGTAATTAGGATAGGGATCTTTAACAAATACCTGACATCGCACAAGCTCGGAACCGCCGTTTTACATCCCATTCAAAGAACGGAATAACCAATGATTTTCTACTCCTTTAAAAAATCCAAGACTATCTGCCGGGCTAGGAACCTGTGATCTGGGGTTTAGTATGTTGTTATGCTAGCCACACCTCAGGTGACCCCAAAAAAAACCATACACTTTACACATTAGAATGAATAGTTCTTTGCAAAATGAGATACATTTTATCAGTATTTTGAGAACCATTGACTTTCATGTTTTTGAAAACCGTAGAAGTCAGGATTAAAAAGCATGAGTCCTTGTCACTGGAATAGCTTACCTTCAATTTATTGAATTCAAATTAAGACAAAATTTTCTTCTTCCGCTCAACAACCCGCTAGCGAGTCGAGGCCTCTTCAATCAGTTTCCGCCAGTTCCGGTCGAGTGCTTTCCAGTTTTGAGATCCAAGGAGCTCTCTAGCGTCATGTGACACTCCGTCCAACCACCTCAGCTTCGGTCTTCCGCACCGCCTCGTCCCATGCAGTACCTCTCCTAGGACCTTCTTGGTGATGGCAGAGTCCTCCATTCTTCTAACATGGCCCGCCCAGCGGAGCCTACCCAGCCTGATAAAGGTCATGGCATCCATATCCTTGTAAAGGTGAGCCACACTTCTCTGTTGGTTCTCCGTCTCCATACTCCGCGGTCCTGCACTCCCCCATGGATACTCCGGAGGACACATCTCTCAAACATGAAGCCCGCCTGCATATCGCTCCTTGTCATCATCCATGGCTCAGAACCCTAGTACAGTACTGGTTGTATGAGGGTCTTATACATCAGCTTTTTGGTTGACCTTGTGATGAGGTTACTTCTGAGCTGTGGCCTTAGTCCAAAGAAGCAGCTGTTATTCTCTTCTTAATCTCTGATGAGATGTCATTGCTGATATTTACAACCGAACCGAGATATGTGAATTCGTTGACCTTCTCGAAGGAATATTCCCTGAATTTTACGCTCTCTCCAGGAACTACTTCAGGTTGCTCCGTAACCATGTACTTGGTCTTACCTTCATTGACCAGCAATCCTAATCTTCTTGCTTCTGCTTCCAGATGTACAAAGGCTTCCTCAACTGCTTATTTGCACCTTCGGACAATATCCAAATCGTCCGCATACCCCAACAGCTGCACACTCCTGTTGAAGATGGTGCTCGATGTCTGAATTCCGGACGCTCTGACAGCTTTTTCCAGCACCAGGTTAAAGAGGAGGCAGGCTAATGCATCACCTGTCTGACGCCAACTGTCACTGGGAATGCAGTGGAGTACTCATTCTGTACTCTAACTCGACAGTTTAACCATCCATTGTCGCTTGGCGCATTCTAATAAGCTTCTTGGGGACATTAAGTGATTCTAAAGCTGTATACAGTTGCCCCCTGTTAACACTATCATATGCGTTCCTGAAATCGATGAATAGATCGTGTGTCTGGATCTTGTACTCCCGATAAAATTTTGAAAAGGATTATATCTTAAATGACAAGAATGTATGCTTGTTAATCTCAACTTCAATCTGGTAGTCAAAGTATCTATAAATATGGAAACTGAATCTCGGCCTATCTCTGTGTTTGTTTATCTCTTGAGTCTGGGTAAGTCTGACAGTTGTGATCTAATTAACACTAAATGTTTTTAATAATAACAATGATACTGATTAAGAACTCTTTTAAATAAAAGTAGAAAGAAAACTAATCCAACAGCATGGCTTGCACAGGCCCATTTTAAGAAGCTCGTGGCTGAATAACACCAAGTAATATGATAAAAGCAATTTTTCTATTCTGGAGAAATCTAAGAGTAAGGAGTAAAATGAGGCATAGAAACAACAGTTTGACCTTATCAGAGAAACACAGCAGTCATATGAAATAGGTCGTGAGGTATTTGGTGATAAAAATGTATTAAAGATCAATTTTAAAAGATAATATCTGAAAAATGAGAGAGAGAAAAATGAACAAATCTAGTAAATTAAAAATGTTTGACTTGATCAAAATTTCAATCAGTGAATTATATGATTGTATCATATCCCTAGGCCTCATATTGTCTTAAGAGAATAATATAATATAAATAACTATAGTCAAGATAAAGCATACATTTGATAGTTTGGTGGATGCAGATACTTCATTTTGGGACAAAAAATGTTTACTTCAAAGGAAAAATAGTTATTTTATAATTTATTACATTTTTAATAATAATAATAATAATAATATACCAATAATAATATTAATAATATACCAAGTTTTACATTCTTTTTCCTTATGCTTTACAAAATCCTGGAATGATTATTTGAAAATTCAGTGTTAGTTGAAAAATTCAACAGGCTTCTGTTGCGTCTGAGATTTTCTTGTTGAAGGAAGTGAAGTCCAACAATGCAGAATGGATACGAAAATGAAGGCGTGATTCAAGGGAATACCCAGAATAATTTTTTCTAAACAAACAATTAAATTAGACAATTTAATGAATCTAATATACTATACAACTATATATAAATATAATTATATAGTATATATTATATACATACTTTATAACTATTATTTACAATATTAAAACATTAATTATATACTAATTAATTATATTACTATTTTTAATGGGGTTGAAAAAAAATTTTGATAGTTGAAATAAAATAATTATAAATCCCTGATCTCATCCTCCTCCTCCTTATAGCATAAAAGCAAGATGTGTCCCCAAAAAGCCCTCCCAAAACCCAGAGTTGAAATAAAAGGAAATAAATGACACAACTTGAACAATTATCAAAATTGCATAGTTCTAGTTAAAGTAGCTAGTGCTTATTATAGGATGTAGTTAACACATTAGGTGCGGCATCGGTCCCCGGTGTCCGATGTCTTACATTCCCTTCTTAACAGCCGATTTTCACATGAAAATGTCCGAAAGTCCGAACACTTCAAACACTCAATTTAGTCGATTTTAAATGAGATTATTGCATTTTAGTGCAGAAAATGTTGCTAACAGCTGAAATTCTGTTGTTTTTTAGAATCTGACTCCGAGGTCCGTTTTTCGATAAAGAATGGCGTAAATCCTGTATCGGCTTGTCCTGCGCCTATTATGTCTAGTTCCAATTCTTACCAAGAGATAATGCCCTTGAAATGCTCATTTAATTTCCTTTTAATCAAAAGATAACGCTTTCGTCAGAGCATTCCCATCGGACCCCGACGCCCAATACCGTCTGTGGCTCATCCCAACTGTCGGACCCCGGGGACCGATACCGTTCAATTCAGGATACCCCTAAAATACGCCGCCGCACCTAAAGTGTTAATAGTGTAAAGATAAATTGGATCAATTATTAAAGCCATAGCAATAGATAATAACGGAATGCTCCAATCTGATTACTAAAAATCTTCTACCACTAAAAAATTACTCTAAAAAACAACCATATCATGATTGGACCTACTATTTCACATGTTATTTAATAGAACTAATTTCCCCATATTCATAAATTCTCAATTATGAAACTAAAACCAAATCAGTACTACATATATTAAGATTGCATTTTCTTTTATCTAAAATATGAAATGATGATGTCCTTTATTTATAGAAAAAAAAATACGAAATAGGATTTTACTTCAGGATTTTTTAATTTATATCAAGGAATGAATAGATTCAAGTATATAAGGAAGGGAAATATGATTCAAAGTAGTTGACTTTAAAGGATATTATATTATGTTTCACTAATGTACAATAGAAATTATAAGAGTAGTAGTTCTTGTAATATTGTTAGTGAGCTCTTGATCTATGTAGTAAGGTTCATCACAAAATAAACAGCCTTAGGATGGTGTCTATGGGCAATCCTCCCCCTCATATTCCACAGTGAAAGAATGTGCAAAATTATTCAAGTTAGGGAGACAAAGCCTAGAAGATTAACACATTCCAGTCGCCCAATGGAAATTGTCACTCCTGAAACAATCCAACTTGTGGAATCTGAATTGCTGTCTGACCAATACTCAGGCATGAAAGCATAACTTTGGGGACGAAATTCTGTAAATCACAAATGATATGAGATATTTAACACGTGATTAATGACCTAAAACCTAATTTCTTGCTTCATCATATGAAAGCTGAGCCATGTTTATGTGCCGAATATTTCATGATAAATTGAGGGCTTAAAATCTTAGTTTTCAATACTTTTGGTGTGTTACTATTCCATTTTTATACGTGTTTTATTAAACTAGTATTAATTCTCTACAAATAATTAAAACTTTTGGTAAAGTTACTAAACAATAATAATACAGTGAAAGTACAGGGTTATATGAAAATCATTATCAACTTTTTACATGATATAAAAGAGATATCATTATTATGAGTATAAATATATATATTATTATAAAGTCGTAAACTATCTGTCTTCCAGGGGATATAAAAAGGTGTAAGAAAATAAAATGCTCCAAAATCATAATTTTGTCCTTCATTCCCATTAATTAATTAATTACTTAATCATCATTCCTACAGCCCAGACTTGGCCCCTAGCGACTTCTACCTTTTCTCAAAGTTAAACTCTGACCTTCATGGAAGGCAATTAATGCTCTAATCAGCAGTGGAAGAACATTTTTTTAACAAAGAAGAAAATTATTTTTTTCATGGTATAGAAATATTGCCAAAGTGTTGTATTAAGTCTTTTGTACTTAAAAGAGAATATATTAAAAAACATTGGACCAGTTTTTTTCTTTCTGAAGGAGATTTTAGCAAATTATAAGAAAAAAAATATAAGGATGGACCTGCATTTTTTCTATGGATAAAATTTCTGAAATATGGAACATTTAAGTTCATAATAAGTTAAATATTTCAGAAACTATAAAAAAGAAATTTTAAGAAAAAAGTTTCATTTAAACTCGTACAGAAAACTAGAAATATATTGGTTCTATGAGACACAAGAAATCATCGCTCATTAGAGCGAAAACAAAAATGAATAACAGTAAATTATGAAATATTCTTAATAAACAGTTTATATTACTGGTATTATATTTAATATATATAAATTAATGACTTACTTTACATTTTCTAGAATTTGAACAGCTTTTTGGTTACTTCCTTGTTTAGCATAAACTAAAGAAAGTTCCACTAAACTAAATGGCACTAAAAAGGTATCGACCCTAATTTTTTTTTCCAGTGATATAACTTGTTTGAAACATTCTTCAGCTTGAAAATAATTTTTCAATTGAAAAAGACAGGCACCTTTTAATAATAAAAGTAGAGCTTTGTTATCATGTTCAAATTCACTACTAGAAACTGAAAAAAGAAAGAAAAAAAAAATGATCTCGGGCATGGAAATCATAGATAAACAATATTTGAAAAAAAAAACAAAAAAACTTTATTATGTTTATGATTATTAATGTTTGGGATGAATGACCCAGGCTAAAGTTGACACAAATTATTTGCTAATAAAAACAATGCAAAAAAAAATTGTCAGACCTCGGCTTAGAAATAATGTACTTGTAATAATTGTACTGCTGAGAATACAATGAGATAACTACTATACCTAGCCTGATTTTTGTATCATCTGTCTATTAGATGATCTTATGTTCTAAGCTGACATTTATATCTTCATTTTCTTTTAATTTTATTATTATAATTTCCAAATAGGTTACTTTAATTGTTAATACACTTAATACAAATTAAATCCTAAAATCCTTAAGTCCTTGATTAGCTCTATTTTTAGTCTTGGCTAGCTCAAAAAGGATAGCAACCCCCTTGGAGTCCTTTCAGTGGAGATAGGGGCCACACTAATGGGTCCTTTTCAGTAGAACATTGTATCCTGTTGAATAAAATAAGAAATTAAAGAAATGAATAAGTTTTTTTTTTCTTCATCCATTTCAATTTCTTATTCCATTTTTATAAATATAATCAACCATTGTCAGGTTTGGGCCAGATTGCATCCAGTTTGACCAACCAAATTGTACCTGGTTTGAAAACAGTGAAGAAACCATTTTTTTTTTTTTTTTTTTTTTCAAATATACAGTACTGAAATTACAAAGACATTGCATTCCTCTTTGCCGCTGGCTGTGAGTGTAATTTGCTTGGTTCAATATTCTTGATGTGATCATTAAATCAGCTGATTTAGCAGAAATTGACAAGGGAGTCACCACTATTTCCTTTTTCTTTTTAATTCTCACTTGTTTCCAGGATAGTTTGACAAGCTCATCAATGTTCTTTCATTTAAACACCTGGTATAAATCTTTTTTTCTTGATAAAACAATCAAGCTGTCATTTAGTGTGTCCTTTTGAGGCAACACATTCATTTATTTAATTTTTCACTGCAAATACTTCAAAATACTTGGCTGAAACAAAAACAATGTGCAGAGATTTACTTCAGTCAATATGCTACAGGTTAATATTCCCGATTTACCTTTCCCAATCATCTTCATCCTCTCATCTCAGTCCACCTTCTGACTGACATTGATATCATCATGACATTTCGATTTTTTCACTTTTTTTATGATGTAAATATTTATTTTTATTTTACCCATCCTTATTGAATACAGTGAACTAAAAATATTTCCTATTTTATTGATATGAGGGTCTATTATTATGTTATTATAATATTTTACCATCCTTATTGAATACAGTTCTTTTGCGAACAAAAACCATTTCCGATTTTATTGATATGAGGGTCTGTTCTTATGTTACCAGAGAAGTAGATTTAAAAAATATAATCAATTTTCAGGAGTATAATCAACTAAAGGATCAGTTCAGCATTAATTTTCATGAATTATTTAGAAGTTGTTGCATGCATACAGTTATAATCATCACGTATATGTTTTATATTTATTATGCACAATATTGGTATAGAATTATATCTAAGTAGTTGCATGTATATAGTTATATTTATTTATATTTACCATAAATTGGCATGTGGCCAAAAGTGATTGTTAGATGCCAGGATTGTTGAGGCTGTAGAAGTGGCTCTGCATGTTTATATTTTATATTTATTATGTACAATATAGGTATAGAAGTATTTTAAAGTAGTTGCATGTATATAGTTATATTTAGTATATATTATAGAGTTAATGTATAGTTCATTTGTATTTTAACTGATGATCATTGAGCAATTATTCCTCTGATTGTATAGTTTGATGGTTGGCCAGAATTTATCTAGTAGTTATAGTTGGGCGGTATAATTTACAACCTATAAATGATAATATCTAGAGGCAAAACAAAGTTGTTGTAATTTATGCCCTTAATGCCTTCCCCTGACCCAGGACTCAGCTGTCCGAGCAGTGTGTTGGAGCCTGCACCGAACTCGGAGTACACCATCTATTATAATGTTTTCAGGAAAGTAGATTTTAAAAAATGTATCAATTTAAATTTCTAGAAGGTGTTTCATGTGGAAGTTATTTTTTGTTTATTTATAGTATGGTATCTGACTAATATTATCAACACTTTTGTCGATAATGTTGAAATTTTAAATCAATATTTTTTTACATCTATGTCCCCGAAAACATAAAAATAGACTGTCATATCAATAAAATCGGAAATGGTTGGATTATTTGTAATCAAGGTGCCACCACCAGCCCTTTCAAAATTTAAAACTAATAATTTTTTTAAATCTACATACCTGAAAATATAATAAAAGACCATCATATCAATAAAATCGCATATGGTTAAATTTTTTGTATCTACCACCACACTCGAAATATAAATTGATAATATTTTCTAAATATACATGGCAAATAACATAATAATAGACCGTAAGATCTATAAAATCAGAAAATATTAATAATCAATAAAATCGCATAAGGTTAATGTTTTTGTAATTTAAGTGCCACCACACTCTAAATATAAATTGATAAAATTTTCTAAATCTACATGCCAAATAACATAATAATAGATCATAAGATTATAGAAATTAGTGAATTATTCGTTTGTAATTGCCCCCTTCCACTTAAAATTTTATTTCACTTAAATTAAAAAAAATTAACCTCATCTGATCTAAGTGACGCAAGGTTCTATTATGTTTCCAGCATTCTAGATTATAAAATATATATATATATATATATATATATATATATAAATTGAGAGGGGGCTCCGATTACAAATAATCTGACCATTTCCAATTTTATCGATAATATGGGCTATTATTAAGTTAAGGGTTTAGATTTAAAAAATATAATCAATTATAAATTTGGAGCAGGAGCAGTTTTTAAATTTGAGTACTAGAGTAACCCACTACAGCCTTCGGGAAAAGTACAAGAGTATATTTTATTCAATATTGAAGTAATTTTCTATGTTTTCCAGAGCCATTTTTTTTTTTCAATTTTCATGAACATTAAATTTCATGGCGAGGGGGCAGGGCAATAATCTAATACGAATAATCTAAGCATTTCCAAATTTATAGATATAATGGAGTATTATAATGTTATCTGGGACACAGATATCGAAAATATTATCAAATTAAAATTTCAAGTGGAGGGGGCACTTAATATACTAATAATGTATCCTTATTCAATTTATTGATATGACTGTTTATTAAAATGTTACCTATTGTATTCTATTATAATAATAAAATCACATAAGGTTAATTTTTTTGTAATTTAAGTGTCCCTACCATAGAAACATAAATCAATAATTTTTAATTTAATAATAGGCCTTCATATCAATCAGGTCAAATCAGGTTAAATTTTTTGTAATGTGAGTGCCCCTACTCAAAAATTTTTAATAAGTAATGTATTCAAAATCTATGTCCCAGGTAATAAATCACTATATTAATTATCAATTAAATCGGAAAAGGTTAAATTATTAGTTATATAATCAACATTCAAGTTAAATTATTCGTTATATAATCAATATCCTCCCATTCAAAATTTATATTTATGAAATCTACAACCCAGATATCATAATAATAGACCCTCATATCGATAAAATTGAAAATGCTCAGGTTATTCGCAATATATACACCCCCACCCCCATCAACACGAAATTAAATATTCATGACATTTGAAAAAATAAATAAAGAAAGAAAAAAAAGAAACGGGTCCAGAAAACATAGACATCTTGTTCAATATGGTGGAAATACACTCCTGTACTTTTCTCAAAGGCTGTGGTGGGTTACTCGAGTACTCAAATTAGAATAAAGCAAAGTACTTTTGAAAATGGGAAATACTCAAGAGTTGAATACTTCCTATCGGTAATTTTTACTCAGATTACATTTTGCCTCTCTCTAATTGAGAACATCTAGTTTTACAGATAAAAATAAATAAGAAATGACATTTAATTTCAAGAGTACACATCTGAAGAAAAATTGAAGGGTTTTTATCATAGTTGAATGTAAAAACACTGCAGCTAGCTTAGTGTAAAAACAATTAGTTTTATCCAAATTAATTCTAATTTTTTTTTTCACTAAAAGAGATTAATTAACTCACATTCTCCACTTTCAAAATCAGATATAGACTTCATAATCATCTGGTAAACTGAATGACATAGATCCCACTTTTTTCCGATGACTTTGAACAAATTCCATAGGTACATCAATTCAATGGTAGGCAGGATAAGAAATTTTTGGGATTCATATCTCTCACACCGTCTTACACAAAATTTTTCCATAGGTATTGATTTACCAGCAAATCTCTGTCTCCATTGAGGTATTTTTCTATTTTAACCAAGATATATTAAATAATTGTTTAAAAAAATGGAATAGAATTTATTAAATAAAGTTAAATTACAAAAACATAATTCATATATAATGATTTTACAAGATTTTGATGATGCCAATAAATTAAAATTAATTTATTGTTAATAATTTCAGAGGCCACCATGTTTAAGTAACTAAAAAATCATATGAAAAAAAGCACTTCACATATTATTTTTAACATATCCATTATGAATAATTTGTTTCTCTCTAGGGCTTAAAACTTTTGTTTTATAGTTGATAAGTTCATAGTTGATTCCAAAATTTATTTTGGTAAAGTAATCAAAGTAATCCATTCCCGAAATGTGAATTTCCAGATTCATTAATTGAACGTAATGGTTACAATATATTATAATAACTGGAGAAACAACTCAAAATTCTGAGTAGCTGCTCTACATTGTTGAGTAGCTAATTCATGAATTTTCTCCTTAGGACTATCTAACTTCTTTAACAATTAGAGCTGGTTCTACACAATTTGCATCAATATCAATTCCTAAGACTAAGTCCCCATTAAGGTTCATTAAAAAAAATCTGAAATAGGGCATCCATCACATTGGTTAATTTTTGTAAAATGAATCAAGGTTAAAGAGGACTTCTCCCAATGACAAAAACTTAGGACCCAGCTTCAAAATATATTACATCAAACTTTGTATCAGAATTGATCATTAAGTTGCAACTGAGAAATATTATAAAACATTCCTCACATTAAGCATGAACTTTTCATACTTATTTTTCCAAAAGCAGAGAAAAAAAAAGTAAGCTAGGGTCTAATAAAATCTGGAGCATAGTCAGTAAAAATTCCAATAGGTAGTGTTGTGGCCTACACGTAAATATTTTAGTAAATGTACCCGGTAATAGGTTGTGTACATTTAACAGTATTAGCCACGTACACAAAAGGCGTATTAGTCGGGCACTATCGTCTAATTCCGGGCACAGTTTGGCCGAGCTCCCGGTACGGCAATATGTGCGTGAAGAGATCTTTTTATTGTTTCTGCTAATTATGCCAGCCCATATTGGGCCATTGCAGAGCAGCATTTATGAAGACCTTTATTGGTCTGGCCAGACTGAAGAGTTGGTTATATTTTCCCAGCCATTCATGTTTCAGGAAAGAGTTTTTTTCTTAATTTAATAGACTTTTAATAACAGTTTACAATGAAATTAATGAACAGTATTAATGTTAATTATTTAACACATTTGGTTTAAGTGTTACATTATTATTAAATGTGATATTAACATCACCAAATATTTTTGATTGTATTTTTTTTTTAGAAGGTAAAGTTTTATTTATTTTCCACTATTATTTACAATTAAAATTAGCTTGGCTGCTATTCGAAATATGTTTATTTATTTTATTCTTTTTTTTACCTTTTTAAATTCCTTAATTTTTAAGGCTTTCTTTATTTTTTAATTTACCAGCCTATGGAATGCGGAATTGGTGGATTAAAAATATAATTTTTTTTTATCGCCCACCGCCGCCACAGGTAGCTTCACATTTTAAAAAAGTTTATTCTGCTTTCCAACCATAAAATATCCTTAAAATACCTAATTGTTAAGATTTGATGTTAAAAGGTGTGAGAGCGAGATTTATTTTAAATATATAGTACTATTAAACAAAACACATTTTATATACTTCCTCTTACTCCTATTTAAACAAATATTTTTAATAAAGAGAATTAGCAAAGATAATGTAATGACCTAGAAACCAATCACTACAAAAATATAAACACCAATAGTAATTTACTTTGTTACTTACTTTATTAATGAATTTATTTCTTCTTTTTCCTCTGGTGATAAAACAGGCATCATTAATAACAAGGAAATTTTTTGATAACCATAAATTGTTCTTGACCATTTGCTATTTTTCAGAAGGTTTGTTGCATAAACTAAAGCTTCTTTCCAATCCAGAATAATACTAAAAGGCAATTAACTTATAAGTTTAAATAATTTACAAAAAATAAACATGATGAAGTAATATAAATAACTCACTAAAGCTCAACAGCCAACAAAATGAAGTTATATGAGCCCACTCCATGATTTAAAAATTATTATTTAATTCTTTGGGATTAATAGCAATATTTAGAATGATTGTTAATTTATTTATTTTTTTTTTATAATTTATCTCAAAAAAATTAAAATAGAAAGATTCTTGGATTAATTATTTTACAGAACACATATCACGATGAAATACTAACTATAATGCATGTAATAAAAATGCTGGTAAAATAATAAGATATTGAAGGAAATTTTAATTACCAATGAGTCCACATCAATTCCCAGAAACACAAATGATGAAATTGAGGCCAAACATGCTGTGATTTCCATGACTTAATATAAAATTTATTTGCTTCAGGAATGTTACATTTCATAAATTCTAAACGCCCCTTAAAATATAGAAACCACAACCCATCAGGATACAACTGTAAAAAAGAATATAATGAAAAGTAAAATTTCATTTTCTTTTGATCTAATCAGGTTAATTAAGTAAATTAAGAGTTAAACATGATAATTTAATAAATTTTACCTGTAATTGGTCTTCTAAGATCCTATTGCATAGTTCTAAGTCTCCTTCTTCATGACTTAAAACATAAATAGTTATTAAATTGTAACTTAAAATAGTCATAACAGAAAGGACTTGTCTAATGCCATCTTTTAATTGGTAGCATTTTTCTAGTTCAACTAATCCCAATTCCTGAAAACCAGAATAAAAGAGAAATTTAATATATTGAACTGGTCAATGACCATTACCTCAAATGAAATGATGGAGTCGAGTGACTAAGGTGGTTGGGTTGAAGAATATTTCAACAGCCCCTCTGATGATCATTCTATTGCTCCATTTTTCCATAGCAGCTAGTGAATGATCCATGAGCCTACAGAACACTTTAAAAACTATTTTTAACTCGTAAATACAAATATATTGCAATTCCAGGTATTAATAGGAGATATTGCCTCTGAATATTATAGCAACAATCAGAATAGTGGATTTAAAAAAATTGTTATTACCGTTTACTTGCTTTTAATTAATTACATTGGTCACAAGGTATTTAAAGACAAAGAAAAAACAAAACAAGTAAGAGTAAAAAGTAAAAAAATGAGTTTATTATGCTACTTACTATCTACATATTTTTGGATCAACTTACCAGAGTTGAGCAAAATGTAGTTACAAGGAATGGAAGGGCTAGGATTGAAAATATGGCGTCAGCCTCATTTTTTAGAGCCAAAACGCGTAAAAATTTTTTCTAAATCGAACGTGAGGCCCGAGATTAGTGAGAGGGGTTCGCCCGCAAGCGCATTCCTTAGGTAGTGCATTTTGCCCACCGGCGATATATCAGAGTCGTGGACCAACGAGATGAATGTGGCTCGAAAATGCGTCCAGGTGGATAGATCCCCTTTGAATGTCGAAATCGCAATGTTCGGGAGCTGATAATGGACTGAATGGGTAGGCGAAGTAGATTGGGTCCCACGAGCGGCTAAACCGAGGCGCGACTTTAATTTGCGGTAGTGTGCTTCAACTTTCCGAATCTCGCCTTGAAGCGCGTTGTATTCGGCTTCCCAACCTGCCGGGTAGGAGTCTCCCTGAGACGTGTATATACGATAAAGTTCGTCCCATACGAGTTCGTACTGGTCCTATAAAAGCTTGCCCTCCTCATACTGGACCTCAAATCTAAAAAAATTCTCATCATCATCAGCGGCGTGAGCAAGCCTATGCTAACTTTTGAAAATTCCGCGTTACGTTTCGGAGCTTGCGCTCGAGGTCCTTTTTATGACCGGCCGAGTGAGTTAAGTACTTATCGCTATTCCATTCATTTTAATCGATTTTAAATCAATTAACAAATAATTCAATAGCCCCAAATAAATAAGTAAAAAAAAACACCCGTAATAATGATATTATATTAATTTATAAAATTCTAATTTCGAATAAATAATTTACAGATAAATACAAAAGATGGTAACATGCAAGAATAAGTATTTAAATTTGCTAAACAAGATATTAACGTGCCGATATTAATATATGCAGGATGTCCCCAAACCAAACGGCCAAACTTCAGGGATCGATAGAGGATCGAAAACTAAGAAAAAAAGTCCTCTGGCATCTGCCTCGTTTTCGCTTCGTTTTCGAGAAATTCACAAAAAATAAAATAATAATAGTTGTGCAAAAACTAGTTAAGGCCTTGGAAGAGCGGATCTCATTCCTTGAATGAATTTTAACAATAATTGTTATTCCAATACAATTATTGTATTTCAATCTTATACTAATAGAAAGGTAATTGAAAAAAAAAAAAATTTTATTCAGAAACAAAACAATAAATATTTTTTTTATTCAAATATTCATAGTATAAAGAAAATTACCTATTTAAAGTACAAAACATTATGAACAAAAACTGAAGATTAAAAAATTAAAAATTTAAATAATTTTTTTAATCCTTTCTTTTTAAGTTTAAACACTCAACCTAGATGTTTTATTGGTAACAAAAGCGAGAGAATATTCATATTTTGTAAATTTACTCCTCGTAAATTAAGAAAGTAAGCTTACTCAAAAAGCCAGTATATTTTTGTAATTTAAATACATTATTGAAAAAATAAAAATTAAAATACACTTTTTGCACAACTATTTTTCGCTTTTTGTGATTTTCTTGAAAACGGGGCGTATGCCAGAGGACTTTTTTCTTAGTTTTTCGATCCTCTATCGATCCCTGAAGTTTGGCAGTTTGGTTTGGGGACACCCTGTATAACTAATTTCAACATGCAAAAAAACTAGAATAAATACTCTAATAAACAAATGATAATCAGCAAACAAATGAGATGGTAACAGCAGTGAATATTGCACTAAATAAAATTTAAAATTAATAAATGAACAAATAACTAACTCTTAACAAATTATTTCCAAATAAAAATCAGTATGAATCAGAATGATTCATTGATCAATAATTTATCAATATAAAACTCATCGAGGCCCTTAATAAAAAATTGTATAATTTAAATTAAGGGCAATAAATAAATTAGCATAAATATAGCACCTGTAAAACCAATCATAATTTTGTTGTTATTGATAAAATTATTATTGCTATTATCATTAATAATTCCAATCTCAATAAATAAAAAATTATATAAATCTAACCTTTTAGAACCTCGTAACAATTATTAAATTAATATAAATTTTTAAAGAGCAAGCACTAATAAAAAACCATACATACATTCAAATTTATAAATAGAAATATTTAAATGCTGGAGTTATTGAAATAGATAGGAAGTCATGTGATGTTTACGGTAACAAGTCGGATTAAGTGTATGCCTTCCCAGACGTCTGGGATCCTTTAAATAAATAAATATACCTATTAATGAGTATTTAGTTTAACTGATTAGGGAGGATTAATTTAATTTCAGCAAAATTATGAATGAATAAAACTGGAATACTTTACTCGAATAATTGAAACATATTAAGTAAAATAAAAATTAAACCCGGTGGGCGCTATATTTTACAGAAATCTACTGAACATAAAATTAAAATTCAGAACACTTTCACCAAAATTCCTCAGCCGGGGCACCACATGTTCGATACTGGGGGGCCAGGCCGTGTCTTATGACCAGGAGCCCTTTTCTCGCTATTTTGAGTTCTTTAAATTTTAGTGGGGATTTTGTGAATAAGAAAGCTTATGTCCATCAACTCACTTGCTCTCCTTATTCGCCCTCTCGGGCTCTCCTTGCGATGGCGCTGGTTCGAATGGCATGTGCCGATGTCTCTGGCGGTAAGCGTGATTTGAGCCTGGATGGAGGCCTTCTTGAGCGAGAGCCGGTAAGCCATATTCACTGGCCGTCTATCCACCCTCAATGGCACCAGTCACAGTCCCATCTCGTCATCGTAGGGACGGTTAAGGTCCATGCTAAAGGAGAGGGGTTGGCCACGCATGGGCCTGCTTGGGCGACCCGTTGGGGGGTATACATAGCAAATGGGGCCCCTCCGATAATTGTAATTTGTATACATTAATTGGATATATAAGAAATAAAAATTGGATTTAATTTGTGTAAATCCAACACTCGAGGTGTGAGGAGATTAGTGACAAGGCGAGTCGCTAGGTGCGTCACCCAAGAAATATATAATAAAACTCATATTCGGTCTTCAACCAAAATAAAATACTGTTGCCATGTTATAGTTTTATGAATAAAAGTAATAGCTTACTTTAATTGGTTTCTTTATTACTAGTATAACAAAATACTAGAATCCAAGATTCATGTCTATTGCTATGGATTAAATTATTTAACGGAATAAAGCTCGAAATCAAATCTGCTGAAAGCTGAAATGGTTGCTAGTTAATTACAGGTTTGTTCCAACAAGCAGTACTGGACTAGCTGTCATGCCCCCCCCCACTCCTTCGATTCTATGTTCGATTGGCTGGTCACCAAACAAGAGCCCATCGAACAAGAAAAACAAACAAACTGTAAATCAAAAGAGTGTGTAAAACAAAACTGTAAAGAGTTCAAAATTAGTTATCTAAAATTGTAGTTAACTACTTTATAATAACAACTAGTAGTTGGTAGTTAAAAAATTTAACTACTTCTTCTAACTAATAGTTGGTGTTCAAGAATACTACTTCTATTGTAGTTAAAAAAAGTAGTTGTTCATTTCTAACTACCAACTACAAGTTAGTAGTTAAAAATGTAATTAACTACCGGAATGAGTTAACTACTGCCCAACTCTGCTACTGACCAATATAATTGTTGAGAATACAAATTAAATCAAAAAAGGGAATAATATAACTTTTAAACAAGAAAAAAAGGATATTTGAGATTCCACTGAAAACATTTATTTCTTTTTAATTAATATTTTATTTTTTAGTTCAAAACATTTTTAAAAAATTGGAAACTTTAGGCTATTATAAATTAAGGTTAAGGTTAATTATAAATTAACTACAAAAGGGTTATTTCCTTCTAATTCATATAAATATTTTTAAACTTATTAATAATAAAAATTAACAATGACAATAATAATAAGCATGTGTTTATGATGACTTAGACACATAGAAAAAACAAGGCATTTGTTGTTAATATAAGAGACTATAAGAGTGTTCATCCAAGATGTGTATGCCAACAGGAAGGAAATCTTTTGAAATTGGCATTAAGACAGATATTTTATTCCAAGCATTTTCCTGAGTAAATTATAAAATAAAAGTAATCAACAAGGTTTCATAAAAGAGATTATTTTGATAGCACAGATAAAGGCAAAGATAATTATCCTGAAAAAATTCAATTTCAACTCAAAAGAAAACAATAATCATCACACGAGACAAGTGAAAAAAGGAGAGGATTGATACTGAATATACACCCCTCAGATGAGATGGGGTAGTCAGCTCAGTTTCTTCAGACGGACCCTGGTCATAACAATTTTGCCACCCTTACTCTATAAACACAAATCAAGAACATTCTCACTTTGATGCGCCAACCATTCTAAAGGATTAATATTAATATTATTTGATTTCAAAACAAACAAACAACCCTTAAAATAAAAAGATTTCTGGATTAATAATTTTACAGCACAAATATCACAATCAAATACTAAGAATAATGTATGTAATAAAAATACAGGTAAAACAAAAGGATATTGAAGGAAATTAATAATAGTAAAAATATTTATAATAATAGGAAATTAAACCGAGGCATTTCAATCCGTTTAGTTTGATTTGTTAAAAACAATAGAGAATTAATGAGCACAGAGAAAAATGTCATTTTTTGTCATATATATAAATGTATCTAAATTAGATTTATAATTGGTGTTTCGGATAAGAAAAACAAAAAAAATACCAGCGATGTACATCAAATTTCCTACAAAGAAATGGTCTTTTCCCCATTCATTTAAAAAAATTGCAGTTTTTGTGATTTTTCAACTAGTACTTGTTTTTTTCTAAAATTTTAAAGTAAAAGAGATGGAAATTTTTGTAAGAAGTTTTTTTTGGAGCTAATTTTAAAATTAGGGAGCTCATTTTATATAGACTTTGATAATCCGCTAATTTTATCCATATTTTTTTTCATTTGTAGAAGCCCTTTTCAAATGTACGTAAGTTCGTCAATATGAACGTAAAGGGTATTTATTGTGTAGTAGCTGAACGCTACTATTTTTCTAATCTTTTTTTTTTCTTCACTTAATCATTTGATTCTTATTGTCATGTTTCTTTAGGCTTTGTTTTGTTTTATTGAAGTTTGTTTATTATTTTTTAAAAAATCTTATTATTTGTATAAAACTATAATATAAGTACGTCTCATGTAACATGTGTCGTTGTTGATGCTGCAGAGGTCTATGCACCAGTATTGCTGGAGGTGGGCCCCTGGAGTACTACCGGCGACACAACTAACATGTACATTGTATACAGAAATGTATGGTATGTACAGTATACAAAATAAACTCCCTTCTGGCAGGGTTACTGTTAGAAGGAAAATATTAAAAAAAAAAAAAAAAAAAAAAAAAAAGCCCTTTTCAAATTGCAGGCATTAGAACATGCACTCCATAGAGTCTCCTCATGGAAATGGAACTTCAGCTCCAGGACTAAATGATCATGACCAGTAGTCTCCAACAATCCAAACAAGAAATTTAGTACATAATTTTTCTGTATTTTTTGAAGATTTAACTGAGTAAAATCTATATAAATATACATGTATAGTCACCTTATTTCCAGAAAATCCAATGAATTCCAACAGCTTTATAACTCGAGATGGAAGAAATGAAATCATCTAAAAAAAAAATAAATAAATATCATATGCACATTAAGACCTAACATTAAATAAATAAAATAAGTATAAATAGCAAGAAAGAAGGAGGACTGAATACAATATGATAAATATAAGAAGGATAAATTACTTTTAAATTATAACAATCAATATAATAATCATAGTAAATCAAAATTTATTAGTTAACTTTAATACATACCGTTTTCAATCAAACAAACTTTGAAAATAAATACATTTCCAGTAGAAATATTTGTTTAACTGTACTAGGTACTGTTCACTCAGTTCGGCGTTGTGTAAGCGTCTAAATTCTCCGGTTAGCTCATCCCTCTTCCTACGCAGTACATTATTTTCGAAAATCCTAAGCTGTTACTCATCCCTCAACATGAGTGGCCATGTTTCGCATCTGTAGGACCGTTAGAAGAATAATAGTTTTATAGATTCGAATTTTTAAGTTTCGGGAAAGAATGCATGAGCTTAGTAATTGTTTAACCGAAAATTAGCTTGCGTTTCCCGCCTTTAATCTAGCCTTGATTTCCTTCTCGATTTCGTTTTTTCTAGTTATCATAGCCCCCAAATATCGAAGTTTCTCTACATGTTCGAACATATTCCCCGCTACATCAACATTACCGCAACCCTTCCTGTTTCTGCTGCTAACCATACATTTCGTCTTATCCATATTTATTTCTAGACCAAGTTCTTAACCAGCTGTCGTATTTTATATTATTTAACGTTGTCTTCACGTTCTGGTCTTCACCCAGCAGCACTATATCATCGGCATAACCTAGTACCAGTATATTTTCACCTAAGAACACACCTTTTTCGGAACGTATTATCTCCCTAATGACATATTCCAGCGTTAAATTAAATAAAACAGGTGAAAGAGAATCCCCTTGTTTTAAACCCGAAGGAACCTCAAATCTCTCAGAGAAATGATTACCGATTCTAACTTTATTAAATGTTTCGGTCATACACATTTTTATATATTCTTAAGTTTCCTAACTTCTTGAGTATTCCCTGCTCGACAAGAATATTATAAAACTTCTGGCGGTTTATCGAATCTTAAGCCTTTTTGAAACCAATAAAAATTTGATGTACAGCACCATTATATTCTAATTTTTTTCTCTACTATTTGATGGAGAGAGAATATTTTGTCGGCGGTTTAACGGTTCCATCTGAAACCACATTGGTAGTCTCTGATAATTTCCTCGACGTATTCAGTAATTCTACTAGTAAGGATTAACATAAATATTTTATAACATACCGGAAGGAGTGAGATTTTGCGATAGTTATAGACATCCGCCTTTTGTGAATCAGAATAAGAACATTTTTTTCCATTCTTCGGGTATTTTTTCCTGTTCCCAGAAATTTTTAACTAAAAGATTTATTTTTGAAATCCTAGCTTCCCCACATGCCTTGATTAGATCACTAGGAATATTATCGGTCCCAGCTGCTTTATGCCATTTTAATTTTCAATGGCTATTTCGATTTTCTCTTTACTCGGTACGGTTATGAACGGTTCAGCACTGTGGTATTCCGAAGGAGGAAAAAATAATTATTTCCTGTATTTAAAATATTATTAAAATAATCCTAAAACCTACTTAATATGTCTACCGGATCGGCCAACATATTGTTATTTTCAACCCTAATTCCATTCGTAATGAGTCCTGATCATTTACTGATTCTCTTTATGCCTTCTATGGCTCTAGCGTTATTTTCGATTTTGTTAACTTCAGTTTCTATTATTTTGTTTTTTAGATACCCACATTTTTTACATCTGTGCAATTTAGTTGTTTCTTTTACTAAGGCATAAGAAAGATTAATGTCATTAGGATTATTTAACGCTTTTAATTTAGCAGTTTTTCTTTTTTCATACATATCAATACAATCTTCATCGAACTATGGCTCATTCTTATTTTCCATTTTCCCAAGTCATATGTTACGGACCTCTTTAATATTATATCTGATCCTCATCAGAAGATTTTAAAGCTACAAACCTATTCTTAACTTCTAGCTCGAATTGATTTCTAATTTTCAATTTCTCAAAATTTAAATTATCATATTGGAAACCAATCTCAATTTTCTTTTTTGTGTATAGTCTTTGACAAACTTTTGCAATTACTAGTTCATGATCCTACCCGCATTTGACACCACGATATGATCTCAAGGGCGGAACCACGGTGGGGGGGGGGGAGTCACAGAGGGTCATAACCCCCCCCAAATATTCTGGCTTTTCAATTTTATTGAACGAATAATGCAGTTAGGTACTATGCCCTAAACATAACACGTTTGCTTCTTTAGATCGCAGTCTTTCTCAATACAAGGTAATAATCTAATTAAAAAATGGTGCTTTCGGCCACATGATTATGAGACAGGGGAGTCATGACCCCTCCAAATTTCCGCCCCTATATACCGGTGAAGTCTAAGTATATTTATGTATAACTTTATGTTTAAATGTATTACATTTGATTATTAAATTTTTCGATGTGGCAAAATTTATTAGTCTTATCCCGCTATCATTGCTATATCCAAGTAAACTTTCTTAACCCATGGTCGGATAGTATACTTCTTCCCTCCCTACCTTTGAGTTTGCGTCTCCCAAAATAATTTTCATACAGCTTCGCGGTAATTTATAGTAAATCTATTTTAGTTTATCATAAAAATCCGCATTTAACGTCATCGTCACTATCTTCGGTGGGAGTGTTTTTTTGATCAACGCGATTTTAAATCACCGCCACTGAAATATAGCCACTGATTACCTATTTCCGAAATATTGTATATCCCTCAATGCGGAGAGTAACCTATTTCTAAACAGAAATCCGGAGCCTAAACAATAGTTCCCGCTCCCTTCATACCACAAAGTTTACTTACCTTCCCTTAACGAGGCCTCCCTAGGCCAGCGGACCTCTTGCAGCGCCACAATAGCTACACTAAACCCCATAACCACATTCGCGACAGATTTTAAGCTACCCGCTGTATTCTAACTCCTCAAGTTCCACGTCCCAATACTTAAATTTATATTTTTCAATTTGCACCATGAATTCCCTAAAGCAGTCCCCACCCGGAGACCCGAACTTTTACCTCCGGATAATGAGCGTTTTACCTTAGGAGAATCCATGACTATTTGTGGAGCTTTGGTGACCTAAAAAAATATGTGAATAGGGAATTCAAACCTCCATCACACCCTCCAGCAAGCCTGGGGGCAGCTCTCATTGTTGGCCAGCGTCCAATGGACTTAGCCGGGAGGAACTTCCTAGGAATTTCCACCAACCATCCCCACATCCGCCACCTGTGGGACGCTCCCCATATGCGGTAATAAGACCTGAGCGAGGACAGCTTAAGTTTAGTTTTAATAAATTGTGTACTAAAATTTTAGCTAAGAGAGTTTTGTTAACTTATTTTAAATTGATATCAAGCAGAGTATCATAGGATACACTCGTATAGGATGTGCCCCCCAGTTTGAGAACCACTGGTATAGGGGACAGTTTCAGAGAGCTGGTAGTGTGTTTAAGGAAAATATTCCAGTTGTCTTGTGGGAGGTAAGTATTGAAGACTAAAAAACGGCGATAAGAGGTTAAAAAATGTCTTAAAAATGACTTTTACAATTATTAACAAGTAAATTTTAATAAACGCAAACATACATTGACACTCCCTCCCTAAAGAGATAGAATGTGTTTTTGATAAATGTGTATCAATTTTTTACATTTCCATTCTTGATCATTTTGTGGTTTTTTGCCATAGGACAATTTTTTAAGTAGTAATTATGTGAATTTTTCATTCATAATTGGACAAATTTAGATGGACAGATCCAAGTCATGGGTTCTTTAGTATATGTTGGCAGAAAAGGGGAACAGAGGATTCTCAAAACATTCAAATAATTATTATTTTAAAAACTGACAGATGGCAAATAGATAAAAAAATAAGAAGAATGTAATTCAATGTAGATGCTACTGCATTCAGAGGCTGAGAATATTTCAATACTGAGAAGTACAGAAATATTAGTTTAAAAAAATGTTTAGGCACACTTTTTTAATGTACATAAATTATTTGTAGGTTATTCAATAAAAATATTTTCTATGCTGAAAAAGGTTTAATTTATTTTTATAATAAAATTAGAATAAACTGATTGCTATTAATAGTTTAAGATATGTTGGATAGGTGTTTTACTCGTTATTTTTTCTCCTATCCACCAAAAGCTTGGTCCTGATGGTAAAAGTTAAATGATTAACTTTAAAAGCAGCAGTTTTTTTGTTTCATTAATACAAAATTATCAATTGCACAGTTTAAATTAATAAAATGACATTTTTATTTTATTGGAGGGAGCCAAATATATATATATATATATATATATATATATATATATATATATATATATATATATATGTAAGATTGTTTTTACGTGATTTATTCTTTGTCTGCACAAAAGTATAAAATACAATTTATTATAATCAAACATTAAGAACATAAAATACGAAAATATAACATAGATATTATAAGGTTACCTGCACAAAAGAATTAAATTGCACGTCCTTAAACTAGTAAGAAACTATTAACTTATAATAAGTCTTAACACTGCAAACACTCTGCTAACCCGACATTAAGCACTAACCAAAACACATGTTCTATTAAATAATTAAATAAATAAAACAAAGGTTGCAACAGTGTTATAACACTTTAGCAAACTTACATATATATGTGTGTGTGTATATATATATATATATATTCTTCTTCTACCGGCTCAACAGGCGCATGAAGCTGCCCTTGGCCTGCTCAACAGCTGCCAACCATCTGTCTCTATCTCTCGCAAGCGTGAACGAAATCTTCAGTTGACGAAGATCCTGCCCTACAGCATCCTTCCATCGGCCCTTCGGCCTTCCCTGTCGGCACACACCATCCGGCACATTTCTGTACAGCCTGCTGACCACAGGTTCATCACTGATCCTTAGTACATGACCAAGCCATTTAAGCCTTTGTATCCTTATATATGATGAGATATTTATGTCGTTATACAGCTGAAACAATTCACAGTTTTTCCTTCATCGCCACTGACCATTTTCGCGTACTGCACCTAGAACTCTCCTCAGAATTCCTCTCTCAAACCTATCTAGCAGGTTCTCACTCTTCTTGTTGAGGGTCCAGGTTTCAGCGCCATAGGTAACCACTGGCCTTATAAGTGTCTTTTATAGCGTGAATTTGGTGGTTCGGCTTTTTATTAGCTTTGAGATGGCGAAATATGCTCTATTTCCGGCTGTTAACCTCCGTCTAACCTCTTCTTCCTCTTCTAGTTTCTCGTTAACACTAGAGCCAAGATACGTAAAGCCTCTGACCACTTCAAACTTGTAGGATCCTACTGCTAGGATAACTGCTCTGCATCTGAGCTTGATTTCCTACAACCATGAGCTTCGTCTTTTCCTCGTTAATATGCAGGCCGATCTTTTTAGCCTCGACATCCATAGCTTTGCATGCCGTTGTTATGCTCTGACGGGATCAACCAATGATGACTACGTTGTCTGCATAGGCCAGGACTTGGGTCATTCTTGTAAATACGGTTCCTTCCTGATTCAATCCTGCTCTATTTATAATTGCTTGTAGAGCGATTTTGCATTTTACTAAACGAGTCACTTTACCTGGTAGTCCCAGTTCATGCATGGCTGCTATGAGTTTAGTTCTTATAATTGTGTCGTAGGCTGCTCTAAAATCGATGAACAGCTCCCATGTGGTCTGCTGATACTCCCTCATCTTCTCGGAGATACTGATACTCCCTCATCTGTTTTAGGCCGAAGATTTGATCAATAGTAGATCTATTGGGCCGGAAACCACCTTGATAGTCTCCCAGCTTCTGTTCCACATATGGAGGAGCCTATTGTAAAGGGATATCGAAAATATTTTATATGCGGTGTTAAGAAAACTAATCCCTCGGTAGTTGCTACACAGTACAACGTCGGCTCGCCTTTCTTCTTGAACACTGGGAGGACTAAGGCCTTATTCCAATCCTCAGGTATCTTTTCTTCTTCCCATACCTGAGCTATCAATTCCTGAAGTCCCTTGGCGTCTTCATGTTGCCCTCCTTTAAATAGTTCAGCGGGGAATCCATCATTACCTGGCGATTTGTTATTCTTGAGCTTACCCAGGATATCTTCAATGTCCTCTATATCGGGTAGAATCGTTTCCAACTCTTGGCCTTGCACATCCACTGGTACATGTGTACATTTGCCATAGTAATACTATAATATGTATTCTCATTAAATTAAACAACATACATATTTCTGCACTAAAATGTAACCAACTAAAAATTAAACAGATAAACTAAAAGCATAATCTATTTCTCACCACCATATAGTCAAATATTTAATGAAATACTGAAATTCAATCTGTTTAGTTCATAGAATATTACAAGATTATGTATTATTTATTTTTTGACCATTAATAACCAGGGCTATTCCCGATCCAACACAAAAAAAAAAAAAAAAAATTAGGTGTAAAAAAGTAAGTAAGACATATTTATAACTACTAAATGAATCTTGATACAGTATACTACTGCGAGCGAACTCGTACACAGTAAATCATTAAATTAGATTAATGAAAATAATACATCTTTGACCAAAACTATTATTAGCATACCTATTTATCTATCATTAGCATATCTATATCTACTAATAGCTATCCAAACCATAAGGTAAAGTCTTAAATACGGCCTTGAAAGGAAATATAATGTTTTACTAAATTAAATAAATAACCAAAGTTTATGTAAAAGGCAGATTAATTTGTTATATATCAATAAAGCTTACTTCTAAGGGATTAGGTACATGGGTTAAAACATCTTATTTACATAATCAAATTCTAAAATGGTACATTAAACAATAACAGTCATCTAAGGATGAGCTAAAATGTTTACCAGATTAAAGGCACCAATTCCAACATGCACACCACTTTCAAAATGCACTTTATGTGCTTCATTTGTCCACTTCCTTGTTGTTAAAATGTTGTTACATTCTCTACAAAGAAAGTTACAACTAGTTAAAATCCAGGCTTCAATTAATAATAATATAAATGCATTGAATATCAAAACTCCTTCCATTGATAATTCAGTAATGTAATATACAAGTATAAAAACATGCACCATTCATGCCATTTAAACAAATTTTTGTATCATATATTCTGATAGAAATAAAAATGTTATTTTGTTAAAGGATTATTAATACACTACCACTTATCCACATGATATGTGGATAATCATTAGCAGAAAGCAAACCAATATAATACTTTTCTTGTATTTCAAAGCAAAATACATATTAATTAGTAACATAGAAGTTCAAATAATTTTGTATTAGTTATTGATCATTTAAGCATCATAGAAAAGAAATAATGAAAAACTTCACTTTATAAACAATTAGATAATCCTTTTTTCCTAAGGTCTTTTTTCCCAGCTTAAAAAAAGACACAGAAAAGCAATATTAACATAGCAACTCAACATAGCAATACTACTAATAATCAATAAAACGAGAGATTAGCTACCTGAAATTTGACATCCTAGTAAGTATTGTAATATTTAGTTGCAAGATGAAAAAGGAAAAATACCTATGACCATAGAATTACTTAATTATTATTATTATATAATAGAAACTATAATAATAATAATTAAATAATCATTACATGAATGGAATTTCAATGACTACAAATAACAACTAAAAGTTTTGTTTAAAATAGAATAAACATAAAGAATGTATGTATGTGTGAGTGTGTATATATATATATATATATATATATATATATATATATATATATATATATATATATATATATATATATATAAACTCAGTGTCAAAATATTAGACACACTTCAAAAATTGTTATCCTACCCTCACATCTTTTCAAATTACCCATAAAACAGCATTAATAATTAAATTATTAAAATATTCTATCACTCACCCCAAGTTAATCAGCAGCCTGCTAGTATTTTGGTTCTCAAGCCAAAAATACATACATTTTTTTTCTTCAAATTAAAGTAGAAATTTTAAGACACTCCTTGGTAAAAATAAATAAAATTCAATTTAATACATCGTGGCCTTTCAACCACCATTTATTAATTCAAAAATTCTGTTTGGTAATGAATTCTACAATGGTTTGATTATTTCTTGAGGTAATTGTTCCAATGAAGCCAGAATTGCAGATTTCAAATCCTTGATAGTTCCGAACTGTCTTGACTCAGAATACACCCTTCTTGAAAGAGTTCCCCAAACATCTTCGATAATGTTCAGGTCTGGGGAGACAGCAGGGCAGTGTAATTTGGCAAGTCATTTTTGCTGAATGTACTTGGGCCTTATCTTGCTGGAAAACTGGTGTCCCATCAGACATTTCATTAAAAGTCAACTTTTGTTCCTTTAACAACTTTTTATAGTCAGCTGAGTTTACTCTAGATGAAAAAAATACCAATGATTTTCCTTTCTTTTTGTAACCAATTCAAGCCCTAATCATAACTTTTCCTCCTCTCATTTGACGCCTTGATAATACTTTTTCTTCTTTTCTTAATTCATGAAAATAATACGAAAATCCATCTGGCCCATCCAGATTGAATTTTTTTTTTATTAAAAAAAAAAAAATTTGTCTGAGGGACCAGACATAGTTGCCACCATAAAGAAGAGAAGGATAAGATGACTAGGCCACGTACAGAGGATGAGCAATGAATGCCTTCCAAAAATGATAATGGAAGGGAACCCAGGTAGAAGAAGGGAGAGAGGTAGGCCAAGACTGCGTTGGCTGCAGGACGTAGAATTTTCGGACTCTCGGCATTGTGGAATGGAAAAGGGCAGCAGAGGACAGGTCTGAGTGGAGAAGAGTAATGGAGGAGGCCAAGGTCCTGCAAGGACCATAGCGCCATTAGATGATGGTGATGATGATGATGATGAAAGATGACTTTCTTCCACTCCTCAGTCCATGACATCACATTACCAGGTGTGTAAAGATGAAACCGGAATTCACCAATGATAGGAGGTAGCAGTCAAATCTTCTAACCAATCCGTCAGTGGTGTTATTCGCTTTTGTTTACCTGTGATAAAGAGTTCCAATTGATACCAACATCAGTTTCATTCTACAACCGTGTGTTTAGTAGTGATGAACATTCGCGGAGAGCATTGATTTTCTGTTTCCATCTGAAAAAAACTGCCCCAGAATCGCATAGGATGCTTGTTGAAGCTTACGGGGAGCATGCCCTAGGCAAATCTCAATGTTTCAATTGGTTCAAAAAATTTAAAGATGGCGATTTCAATGTCAGAAACAAAGATTGCAGATCGATTACATGTGACACGCAAAACTGTCTCCATTCATTTGAAAGCCATGTAAAAATGTAAAGAAGAAGGTTGGAAAATGGGTACCTCGCCAACTTAATGACAGGCAGCAGGAAGCTTGAAGAACCTCTTGCCAAATTCTGCTCGCCAGCTACAGAAAAAAAGTCATTTCTTCATCAAATCGTGACTGGTGATGAAAAGTGGATTTACTTCGAGAATCCTAAGCATAAATAATCCTGGTTAAGTCCTGATGAACCATCAGCATCGACTGCAAGGCCAAATCACTTCGGAAGGAAGACAATGCTCTGTGTTTGATGGGATCAGATGGGTGTTATCTACTAAGAGCTGATGAAACCTGGGGAAACTTTTAATACGGAATACTACGTACAACAGATGATCAATTTGAATCAAGCTTTGTGCCAAAAACGTCCCAAATATCAAGAAAGGACACACAAAGTGATCTTGCTCCATGACTATTCCCCATCACAGTTGGCTAAACAGACCAAGGAAACAATCAAAGCGTTTGGGTAGAAAACTTTTTCCACATGCGACTTATTCACCAGATTTGACCCCATTCGATTATTACTAATTTGCATCGATGGGACACGCACTAGCTGAACAGCGCTTCACTTCTTATGAAGATGTACGAAATTGGCTAAGTGATTGGTTTGACCCATAGAGGAAGAATTCTTTTGGCGGGTAATCCACAAAGGGCTGAGAGATGGGAAAAATCCATAGATAGCAAATGACAGTACTTTGGATTGGAAATCTTACCCAGGGATGTAGACTTAATTTTTGAATTGCAGATAGGGTAGTAGGACCAGGGTAGTAGATACCTATATTTTTTAACTATTTTAGGACAAACCACAGATTGTGGATTTTTAGAGAAAAATTTTTTTTTGACTATCAATCACATTTCAGCATTGATGATTGCCGTACGGCCGAAACGTATGCGGAAATAAAGTTTAAGAAAAAAAGTGTTCAGACTTAATGGTCGCCCTGATCCTTAATTTAAATTATGTATCATTTTTACACAATAAACTCTTATTTTCTATTTGAAAAATTCCAGTTTCATATTTACACACCTTGCAAAGGCCATCAGGGCTAACAAGAGATGGGATTAAAAGAATATTCTGTTTCACTCGTAATGTCAAAGCAGGGGGCCTCCCAATTGAACGGTGGGTTCCATATGCCTTCCCTGCCCAATTGAAATTTAAGGAATGGCATTAACAAAAAACGACAATTTCTAATCAAAGTAAGTTGGTAAGTGAAAGTTGTGTGTTGCGCATCGCACCAGATTTAATTTGTTGCGAATTTAAAATTTGTTCTAAAGAGAAGTCAGTCCTAGGATAATAAAATTATTTTTAATTTCATTTCCTTATGATGATAAATATGTTAAGGTTCATCATAAATGATGATGATGATAAATATGTTAAGGTTCAGCTACTTCTCTTTACATCAGGACTTGGCATTTAAGTTCACATAGGTGACTTTGTGTAATCACCTATTCATCAGGACAGTATCATCAAGCAATCAAAAGCATCATATACACTGAATCAAAAAAGTCTTCATACACTTTGGATTAAAATGTGTTAACACACTCTTTTTTTTCAGTATATTTACATTCTCCAATTAGTTATTTATCATTATTAGTGCCATGTGCAATAGAACAAAATATAAGCAGAAAAAATTTGAATTTGTTACTATTTAGATAAAAACATTCCAGAATCAAGGTCAAAAAAGTTTCCATACAATCTTTTAATTGTAAATATTTACAATTAGTAATAGAATAAAGAAATAGAAATAGCTTTACGCCTTCATACTAAAACAACCAACCAACCAAGAAATAGAAATTATTATGAATTAGTTCTAAATTTATATCTTTAGGGTAGATGGTAACTAGAAAAAACGAAATCGATGAGGATATTAACCCTTTAACCGGGCGGGATGTATAAATGCGTCCTTGAAATATATGTTGTACCCTGGAACTGGTGGGACTTATATTTTCGTACAACAGAGGTATTAGTCATAGATACATGTATCTATGTTTATATATATATGTATATATATATATATATATATATATATATATATATATATATATATACATATAAATAAATAATTATATATACATATATCAATAATAATAAAAACAACAAATATTTCAGGACCTCTATATACGTCCCGCCAGGTTAAAGGGTTAAGGCTAGATTAAAAGCCAGCAGTGCAAGCTAATTTTCGGTTACAAAATTACAAAGCTCACGCATTCTTTCCCAAAACTTAAAAATTCAAATTTACAAAACTATTTTTCTTCCAACGGTCCTTTACGGATGGGAAACGTGGCTGCTGAAATTGATGGATGAGCAACGGCTTAGGGTTTTTGAAAATAAAGTACTCTGTAGAATATTTGGACCGAAGAGGAATGCACTAACTAGAGAATTTAGACGCTTACACAATGCCGAACTGAGTGAACTGTATTGGTAAATATAATTGACATGATAGCAGAGAGACAATTAAAATGGGTGTGTAAAGTTGCGAAACTTAGTAGTGAACGAAAAGATTAATAAGCGTGCCGAATGGGAAATGTCCAAGAGGTAGGCAGAGATGGAGGTGGGTGTATTGGGTTGAGGTAGATCTGTCGAAGTAGGGTCTGGATAGTGGTCAGTGGATAGAGGTGTGCAGGGAGTGAGTTGTGGTGTCTGCATCGAACCTTTGGGTTCGTTAAGCCTTCTTTATTATTATTAGTTCAAAAGTATCCTGTGATATGTAAAGATTATTTTTCAACAGTAAAATGTTTAAACTTAAAATGGAGATATTGAAAGATATTCTCACTTTACTAGTTATTTTAAAAGAAAAGTTTATTCGATTCAAAATGGTTAACAAATCACACACCACTGTTCATCAAATAATCGACCACTATAAAGGAAATACAAGTTTCTGGCCGCCCAAGGAAATTACTTGGAATTCATTGAAGACAAATTTTTAAAGGAATGGGAGGTAAACCAATGACTAGTTCTTTTAATTTAGTAATTATGCTTTCAAACCTTTATAATGTCAATGCAGTGCTTGGAACTGTTAGAACAATACAACGATTAAATGGTTATAATGGTTGTGTACCAAGAAAAAAAAAAAAAAAACATTGATCAGCAAAAAAATGTTTAGAATTTGAGAAAAACAATTCTGACAAGCCAAAAACATTTCAGGCTTCATTTTTTTTTCAGCATAAAATCAAAATTTAATGTGTTCTCATTAGATGGCAGGCGTTTTGTGTGAACGAAATGCGGAGAACATTTAAATTCAAAAAATGTTTTAAGAACCAACAAAAATCTGGTGCGTGCGCGCAACACACAACTTTCACTTACCAACTTACTCAGATTAGAAATTGATATGTTTTGTTAATTGCCACAACTCAAAGTCACACATTATTAACATTATTCCACATTCATTTCTTATTTTTGTTTTTATTGTTCTATAAAAAACACATTAGAATAAATAAAAGTTTTTACTTTTGATAATTAGGCAATGCAAGCATAATACTCCAAGTCGTCTGATTTTATAATTCTCTATGTAGTTGTTGAAAACTTCATTTAGTTACCATGAAATAAATAATTTCCACTTATAAGACATTAAGTTCTTGAGACTATATTGTTCAACAGGTTATCAAGAAGGGAACCAAATTAGTCTCAACAATACAGTTTTTTATTTATTAGACGTTTCGGCTCTTTTGAGCCATCTTCAGTTCAGCAAAACAGGCAGACAAAACATTTAAAGTCACACAGGGCAGATACAACTCTCAACCAATGTTCCCTAACCCCAAGACACCCAAAACACTCAGGGTGAGCAAAGCACTTTGCAAACTGGGGATTACCATCAAGATCATTGGAAAAAATATTTAAGGGAGCAGTACTTCCAGTTATGACCTATGCTGCACCAGTGTGGGCTTCAGCACTGGAAAAGAAGTACAATAGAGAAAAGCTTAGAAGGGTCCAAAGGCTAATACTGTTGAGGATGATAAAGGGCTTTCGAACTATCTCCTATGAGGCAACTTGTGTGCTAGCAAAGTCCATTCCAATAGATCTATTAGTCAAGGAGGTGACAGAAAAATATGAAACAAAGTCTATGAGTTATGAAGGTCAATTTGGACCTCACTTGACAATAGATAAAATTCCAAACCCAGCTTACATAATACACCCGGCATTATCGATGTGTTGCACCCTAGAAAGCTCTCCGATTGATTACAATATACAATACAGGATATATACAGATGGAAGTAAAATGGGAGAAGATACAGGCTGCGCATTTGTAGTTTACAAAGATGGAATGGAGCTTCTTCATACTGAACAATTCAAACTTGCAGACTGGTGCACTAATAATCAAGCTGAATTACTGGCAATAAAGGAATCATTACGGTGGCTATTAGAACAGGTAGAGCAAGAAAACCGGACTGCAACTATATATACTGACAGCCAAGTGTCAGTAGATATAATTAGAGGTGGAAGAGCCATAAGTGACACAGTGCATGATATCATTTGCTTATTGAGTCAACTCACCTTGAATCAATGGAAAGTTAAATTAAAATGGATCAAGGCACACGTAGGAAATATAGGCAATAAGTAAGCGGATAGACAAGCAAAAGAGGCAGCTAATAACCCATTATTTGAGGTGAAATATGCAAAGGCTCCGATGTCTTATATCCAACAGGTAATAAGACAATCTACCATAAATAAATGGGAAAATATGAGGAAAATGTCTATTAACGGTAGTTATACCAAAAAAATTTTCCCCTCTATTGAAGATAGATGCATAACAGATCTACAAATAACTTACAAAACCACGCAGGTGTATAGTAGACATGGAAAGAATGGGGCCTACCTATATAGATTTGGTCTAAAAGAAGATGCAAGGTGTCACTGTGGATTGGGAGATCAGACGTGGGAACATATAATATATGACTGCCCGACTTTTGAAGCAAAAAGAATTAGGTTAATCAGGGAAGTCTTAACATCTGGAATCGCTTGGCCACCTGATCTTCACCAACTAGCCACAAGATTTGCAGAATTATTCAACTCCTTCATCTCGTCGATGGACTTTAGTATGATATAATACTAGATAGCATTGTAAATATTGTGATTGTAAATAGGTAAATATTGCAGTTATACTTAAGTAAATATTCAAATAAGGAAATAAGATTGACTGTAAAGTGATGAACGGCAGCTGTCTTGAACTACAGATTATTAATTTTTATTGATTTATTTTCTTCTTTATTGATTTCTTTGTATATAGTAAGAATTGTATGAGCAACACATGTAATCATTTAATGGAAACATGTGGTTAATAAACTCCCTCTCTTCTAGGGTTACTAGAGAGGAAAAAAAAAATCACACACACACAAACACAACCATTTCGCGGGACTTGGTTATTTGTACTCAGGGGACCCCAAAACGTGTATTTCCGTTGAAAACCGGAAGTCGAAATTTTTCACAATCGCAATATTTTCCCTTACTATATATTTCATATATAGGTAAGTGAAAGTAAAAATGAGGAAGGAAGTGTACTAGCGTGGGGGTAATGAGTGCTTTGCGGGTTGGAAACCTGGTATCTATAGATGGTGAAATTTGATCAACATCTTTATTCAGACACTTTTCAAACAAATTTGAAAACCAGTTTCAGATTTTGGGATTAATTGGCTTATTCATCGTTTATCCAAAACACGGAACATAACTTGTTAAGAAATGGCTTATTTTCAACTTCCCGAGACAACTTCGTATACCCCCTCACAGTCCTGATCTCATCCCAATTGATCATCTATGGGATAGTATTGGAAAGAGAATTAAAAGAGAGAAAGAGAAAACGAGACGTTGAAACATAAATGAGCATTAAATTTTCATAATTGCAGAATGCAATGCAATTGAGCCAGAAGTAACCAAAAAAAATAGTTAGTATGATGAAAAGTTGTTTGATATAAGTTTTTCGAGGAAATGTTAATTACTAACATAATAAACGTATTTGAAGTATACAGATATTACAAGTGTATGGAAACTTTTTTGACATGTTGCTTAATGTTTTTGATTTTTTGTGCCCACCATTTTTAGTTATATAAATTTACAGTTTACACATTGCTCTAAAATATAATTATTCAACTTAAATATAAGTTATTATCAATAATCAAATTGTTTATTTTTCAGAAAATTCCTTGAAATTACAACTTCTTAAAAATAGGTGTAATGTACAGAGATTTTTTTGGTCCAGTGTGTGTGTATGTGTGAGCGTGCGCGCATGCCTGTGCATGTAATTTATATATATATATATAAAGTTAAGGAATAATTTTTAAAAATTCAAAACATTCATTTATCATAAATGACAGAATTGTCCTATGGTGTTTAGTTATTAAACAATAAGCTTATTTAAGATGAATGATTGAAGATTAAGATGGTAGCTATAGGGTCGAATGATTTTTTAGGTTTCTTGAGTACTGTATTTTAAAAATGTAGTTCCTTTCCTCAGTAACATAAAATCTAAAAGCCCATCTCAACTGCTACTTGAATGACAATACTGAATTTGTCTGCTTTGATAGTTTTACCAGGAATCATCTAATATGATTAATTTCAAAGGTATTGACACATACTTATAATAGTATCAATGAATTAATACTTATATCAACCATGTTATTGAAATTAAACAACTAAATCCATTAATGCTGACTCAATGTACATATTCAGAAAAAGAAAAAAAAAGGAAATATGTACGGTTTTAGTTATTTAATTGTATTGGAAATCACTTTCATTTTAAAATGCAGTATTTGTTCACAAAATTTTTAAATATAGGTAATTAGATTTCCTTATTAATATAGTTGTTAGAACCTAGGCTTTGAATTTACTTGATTCAAATTGGAATATCTTAATTAGTAAAATTAAGTATTTGTTAATATTGATGCCTTCAGAGAGAATTTTGAATATTATAGTAACAGTAAGATTAAAAAAAAAAAAAAAAAAAAAAAAATTGAATCTGATTAATAAATGAATATGATAAGGCTTGGATCTTACTATCGCCAGATCTAAATGGCATGGGCTCTATTACGATCATGGATAGCAATGATTAAATAAATCAAAAATATGAAACCTGGCATTCTCACACTGGCTATGAAAGGGTGGTAAACTGTAGATATAGTTACAAAAAAGAAAGAAGAAAACAGAATGGAATATAATAAATGAAAAAGTAAAGAAACTTTTTTTTTTTTTTTATAGAGGCAAGTGCACCGCGGCCCACATGGGCCTATTGTGCGCCTAAATTCTTGCCTGGATTCCAAGTGCCCTAGAGGCTGATTTTCAGAACCTCAGTAAACTTAAGAAGGCTGCTTGGATTGATTACCTCATTCGCCTTGGGGTCAGTAATGCGGTCCAGGCCAAACAACCTGAATCTAAGTGCTGCGAGTCTGTCACAGGGGCAGACTATGTGAAAGGCTGTTTCACGCTCTTTCTCGCAGTATCTACAAATTGGTGATGCCGCTAGTTTGAGCCTGTGCATATGGCTTCTAAGCTTACAGTGTCCGGTGTATACAGCTGTAAGTCTTTTAATAGCATTCCTGTCAAGATTTAGAATTTCACTACTCCTCTTGGCAGAAGGACTCTCTAGGAACAATTTGGAGTGTCGTAGGTTTTGCGTCATCCAAAATTGTTTTCTTTTTGCTCCATAGATCTCCTCTATCCTCCTTTTGGCAGAGCTTTTGCTGATGCCACGCACCGGTTCGGGAGTGATGGGTTTGATGTTGGATCCTTTTCTAGCAAGAGTGTCTGCATTCTCATTTCCTGGTATGCCAGTATGGCCTGGCACCCATTCTACGTTCACTCTGCTATTGTTTGCTAGGCTGTTGAGTCTTATTTTACACTCCCACACAACCTTGGAGTTAATGTCTATGTTATTGAGTGCACCAAGTGCAGCTTGGCTGTCTGTGTAGATAGTGATTGTCTTCCAAGACAGTTGTTCCCTCAGCAGCTCAAAGGCGCTGCTGGTTGCCAGGCGTGGCTGATTGCCAGAACCTCTGATTGGAAGACAGTGGTGAAATTCCCCAATGAGGCATATATACCTTCGTTGGGTTTATCTTTCCTCCAGATGCCCGCACCCGACCCACTTTTGGTGAGTGAGCCATCCGTATAACAGCATATGCCATTGTTTGGTATATGTGATGTGTTGACCTTTATAATGGTATTAAAGTTAGTTTCCAATGAGCCCCTGATCTGAATATCAGAAAACATGGATAGGAGTCTATCCTTTTCAAGCTCTTGGAATATCTTCCAGTGTCCCCAGTTAGTTTGTACTTTTGAGGTTAGATTTAGCTTCACGATTCTGTAGCAGGCCTTAAGGGCTTGCGCTTCCACCTCCATGTGCAGTGGAGCTAAGTTTAGCATCAGTTCCATGGTGGCGGTGGGTGTAGTTTTCATAGCCCCAGTTGTCATGAGGCAGGCTAATCTTTGCAGTTTGTACAACTGGTTTTTGTTTCTGCTTATCCCTGCCTTGTGCCACCAGACTAGGGAGGAATATAACACCATAGGTTTAATAACCATGGTGTAGAGCCAAAATGTCATTTTGGGCTTTAGTCCCCAGTCTTTGCCTATTGCCCTCTTGCAGGCCCATAGACACTTCAGGGCTTTGTTGGTCGTGAGTTCCACGTGTTTAGGCCAATTGAGTTTGTTGTCCAGCGTAACGCCTAGGTCTTTGACTGTTTTGCTTTGGTTCAGCTGGACTCCCTCAATTGTTAGTAGTTTAATGGCTATTTTCCTCTTTGAGCTGAAGATACAAATGCTTACTTTCTGTGGATTAATGTTAAGTCCATTGTTCTTGCACCAGTTCATTATAATTCTGGTTACATTATTTAGGAGGTCAGATAGGACATTAAGAAAGAAACTTAGCCAGAATTTAAAATTTTTCTAGTTTACCACCAACTAGCCACCAAGATAGAGCAAATTACAGCCATCTGTTAAATCCACTGGTTGATAAAATGTTTAATGAATCCTTACATTCTTTATCAATGGCTATAATGAAGCCTTAATGTTTCAATTGCAAATAAAATTATTTAAAAAAAAAAGTGGATTATAAACCTCTAATAGTGGTTTTATTCCTATTATTTATTACAAAATCTCTGTAACACTTTTTTGAAATAAATTTGGTTTAGGAATCAAAATTCGTCAAAACAGTACCTGATACTACGCCTTACTTCAACTTAGTTCACTGATACATTACTGAACAACCAAAGATTGTTGTTGATTGATTAAGATTGTTGATATTTGCACACTTATCAAACTGTCGACTCCATACCTCCAATGTTTATCTCTCTTTCTCTGAATACCACAAAATCAGAAACAATCTGATCAATGGCATTTAGTCCCTCCATTTTATGATGGAAGAAAATAGTGAGCCACAGGGTCCGGTGTGAATATTAATGATAATCATTGTCAAAAAACCTTCATTTGCTAACCACAATCAAAACCCAAGTTCACAAGACTAGCTCACATGACTGCCACTCCTACATCAGGATATATACCACAAATGTTTGTTCATTGGTTCAGAGCAAATTCAATTTTTAGCATTGAAGAGAATAGCAGAGCATATTCGTTTATGACTACTGACACAGCAACATTACAATCCCATTTCAACCATCATTATTCTATTGCTTCATTACATCATAACATACCATATTTATTGGTTGCATGGTATCAACACTGTGTTAGAGTTATTGCAGGTGTAATGGATAATTGGCCTAAACTGTTTGAATGCAGATTAAGGCTGTTCCTATTCATCAAACTTCAGGACGATTAGAACAAAAACTATAGGTGAAAGGTATAAAAAGGTTAAAACCCTTGATAGCTAAAAGTGTGAGAGCCAAGTTTCATTCACAGGGAATCCAAAAATTAATCCTATCTAAGCAGCAGGAGTCATAGCTATACTACTTAGTGTCATTAAATCTGAGTTCAAATTTAAATTTAGCATCTTGCTCATTATTCAGAGGAGAGCAATTAATTGATTAATTAATTAATTGTAAAAAATTATAATACTTATAGGAATTGTAGCAAGTTCGTATTTTCAGCCCTGCCTTGATGAAGCTGACAAGTGTTTCATCTTCAATAAATGTTAACAAAGATTTCAGCAAAAGAGCCTCAGCATAGCATAGTTCTGCATGCAGTTCCTCTATTAATAAATCAACAAAATTGATTTACATCACTATTAAATTAACAATAGCGTCTCATAGGAATAACCTTACAAACTAAAAATTGAAAATAAATAATTAGAAAAATACAAAATTATTAATTCCTTTGTCCTCCTACCATTAATATCCTAATTTAAAGTTTAGAAGTAACTACTTCTAGACAACATGATATATCTATTAAAAATATACTGAGTGTGTACTTATTACGTAGGTCTTGTTTAAAAAGGGAAGACTCAAACTTAAAAGTTAAATGGGTACTAGTTTCCCGATGCCCCTTCTGAATTTGACAGGTTATAAAGAGCATAGCAATCTGTTGGTGCCTATGCGAACTACTATCCCCAACACCTTTCCCCTATTTTCCTTCCTTTTTGAAAGACTTAATGCTACTTTGTTCAGTTACGTATTATTATATTACTGTATTGTATTATTGAATTTATGGTGATTAGAAGTTGTTATAAAAATAAATAGTAATATTAAACACCGGTACTGCAATTTACTTTCATTACTTGAAGAATGAAAAGAAGTGAAAAACAGGAGAGGGAAAATAGCAATGGGTACTTCCTTGCAAAATGTCTTATATCATCTAACTACAATATAGATATACTTTCCAGCAAAATGTTTATAGTATAGAAAAAAATTTTGGTTAATAAAGGTTTTTGTTTTTTGAAGATAACTAGGATATTATATAATTGGTGGATTTACATATTTTAAAATTGGAAAGTAGTGATAGACTGACATCCTTTCTTCCATACATTTACATATAGGTCACACCAATGACTTTGCCTTTTCTTTTTTTTATGTTTAAACTGGCATTCAGCAGGAACTAAAGTGATAAATAAGACATCTTATGAGTTTTCTCGGAAAGATATCTATTTTTTAGGACATACAATGTATGCTTTTTATTTATAATTTAAGGGGTAATATAATTCTAACTGAGGCATAAATTTGGCCTTTAAGGGATAGAAAGGGGATGTGGTTGAGGTAGCAGTTCACATAGGCACCAGCAGATAGCGAAGCTCTTATCAGCTGTTAAGCTCAGAAGAAGTATCAGGAAACTAGTACCGTAAAATGAAATAGAGAGGTTACAAATTTGAAACCTTCAATTTGATCAAGAATACAACCAAGGTGAAATTAATATTTTATAAGAAAAAAAGTTTGATAAACAAAACTTTGAAAATCCTTAAGAATTCTTATTAATTGAATAATGAACAAAAAATGGAATCACCAACTGCTCTATTCCCATTCCTTAGCTGGTGTTTGTTTATCATATTCATAAACTATGATTGTTCAGGATTTCAGGGTTTTTTGTTTTTTCTGTTCATGAATGAAACAGAAGCTGCCTTGGGGCTATAAATATGAATAGGAGTAGGTCGTAAATGTCTATATAAAGCAGGGCCTATGACATCTATAGATCAGATATTATTGGGAAGGGGACTGAAGCTCAGTTAACTCTTTTTAAAAGTTACAAAATTTTTGTCAGAACTCTGTCACTGAAAATTTTATAAACATGACAGACATGTGATACCTTATCAGGGTAAGGCACTATGTTTCCCTAATTTGGATCCTAGCATTGATTCCAGCTGTGGCAGAAAATTGATTTGATGTTACATCAACTATAAATCAACACTGGAGTGGGTGATTCTCCTGGGCTCATCCCATACACTGAATTCTTGAAAATAGCTTGAAGGAAAAACTTTGCAATTGAGCATGGGTGCTCAACAAAAATCTCCTTGTATAGCTTTCCTCCCTGTATTAACTTTAATCAAGAAACAGCACTCATAAGGCAATGAGTCCAGCATCATTAATAATTGGTTGTAGTGATAGTTTTGACTTTTTAGAAATGATAATTATATTCATATAAATAAATTTAAATGATTATAATTTATATTTTAATAATATTATTATTATTTATATTATATTGTTATAGAACCTATGTAAATCTTCAAAGAACTAGCAGTATTAAAATTATAGTATAAAAAAAAAAGAGTATCACAAACCAGAGTTATAAATTGCTACAAAGAGTATTCAATTATTACATAAGGGAAAGTAAAAAGATTATTTTAAAATAATTTTTAATGAAACAATCCAAAATTCATTAAATATCTGACCATCAAAACTCTTATTATTGTTGTTATTATTTATTATAGAAGGCCTTTATACATTTGATTCTATAATGAAAACTTCCAACAGATTTGATAGCTACATTTCCTAAAAAGTCGAACTGTTAGACAATGATCAAGAGATAAGATTTAACAAACCGATTAATCTTAACTTTATTATTCCCATGGTGTAGCTATTAAATAATAACAATTAATAAAACATCCCATGATTTATCAAAGATTTATTTCAGTTTGATTGAAACAGACATGCCTGGAATTTTACAGTAAAATATAACATTGACATCACATGTTTAATATAAAATTATAATCATGATAAAACTATTCAAAAATTTAACAAAAATGTTTGTTAAGACTTCTGAGATGTTTAAAACACATGTAACTCATAAGGACCATTTTGCTATTTTCTAGCAAAGGGGAAAGTACTGCTGATGATATTTTTGAGCTAAAATCACGAAAAAAGTAAAGTCAAAATTGGTGACCCATCAGCTGTATACTCATCTTGCGATTCCCTGTTATTGTTCAAATGCTAAAAGGTTAGCTCAGTAGCAATAATATAAGGAAAACATTGTTAAAACCAAGGTGAGCATACGTAGCAGTAATATGATTTACATAAGTGGCCTCAGATCTTTTCCAATTGATTGATGTGGTATTTAAAAAGTATCAAATAAAAATACCAATACCTCAATGAAAACAGAAAATTTTTTTGAATATCATTTGTAACCGTCCAAGGTAACTAATAAAATAAATTACAATAACTCATAATTTTGTTTACGATGAAATAAAAATAAATTGTTTTTAAAATAGTTTTAATTGAATTTTTTAAGCTGAAGACAGCTACTGAAAATTAAAACTCAAAATAATAATTTCCTCATTTTATCGGTTTTGATAAATATCTGTTTCATCAAGAATGGACCCTGTAGATTTTAGAATAAAGTTATGAAACTGGGAGGACCATTCTCTTACATTATGACCAATTTTTTCCTGTTATTACTGTCTATATACTTCTCAAGCATACATAACTTTTTAATTTACAATTTAATAGTATATTTTTTATGATCTTTATCGTATGATTATAAGATCTTTTAGAAAATACTATTACTCTGATTAAACTTTTCTTTTTACCCCTTCATCAAACTGTAAATACATAAAATATAGAAAAAAGCGAAAATCAAGAGAAATTGTCTTTTTAAAACATTATAACATATTACAATAAATTATGCTTAAAACGGGAAACTCTTAAGGTTTTATGTTAAGAATTAATTGAAATAAGTAGATTTCAATGCCACCAAGGTTGAAAGGTTATTTAAGCATGGAAATTGAGTTTCTCTACTTATCTATATTTTCTCTTTCTCAAAACTTCCGCAAAAAAAGTTTAGTTTAGACTTCAAGGTGTTTGCGTTTTTCCAGCCTTAGTTTTGGTGTTATCATAATTTCTAGATATTTATTGCTAACTAATTCTATGTTTTTGTTTCCAATTCTCCATTTTTCATACTTTGCAATATTTCCTCCATTTCTGAAAAGCATTATCTTTGATCTATATAGATCAGGGTTGCCCAACATACGGCTTGTGATTATTAGACCCAAAAAAAAAAAAATACTTTGATTTTTTTTTCTTGTTACTTTGTTTACTAATGAACAGAAAAGAACACGCTTATGATTTTTTCATATTGCTGCCGAATAATTTTTTCCCAAGCTTGCAAATTTTAGGACTACATATGACATCAATGTTCAGAAGCACATACGCATGGGAAAGTGTGTTTTTGCCTTTGAAGTTAAATATTTTAAGTATATAATTATTATATGGCCCGCGAACTCATTCATGTTTTTAATTTTGGCCCTTTAGGCTTTGTAAGTTGCACAACCCTGATTTACATCTATTTTTAGGTTTCATAAGCAGACTATCATCTGTTGTAATCTTTTTGGATCTATTGCTAAGAGTAGCAAGTCATCCGAAAAAGTGAGTAACTTGATTCTATGATTATTTATTGTAATTCCTTCCCCTGTTAGGTATTTCTCTAGGTCGTTTCTAAATATTAAAAAGAGTATTGAGCTTAGTATATAGCCGGCTTCACACAAGATTTGCAAGTAAACCAGTCTGTTAGATCTTTCTTGGTCCACTCATAGCAGTTCATTTTACTCCATCCTATAAGTTTTTTATGGCATTAATAGTTTTTGAGGAAATTTCAATATTGTTTAGCTAATCAATAAGTGAGCAGTGGGCTATTCTGTCTTCAATCTTATCACTAATTAATTTCCTGCTAGTCAATTAATCTTTGGTTAATTATGCCAGTTATATAGCTTTGCTTTTTTTAGTTATATAGCTGTTTTTAGAATTATTCCTCTGTAGTTTGTAAACAAAAAAGTAATAAGGAAAAACCAGATATTAACTACTCTACAAATACTGCTAGTGAATATATTACATTCCTATATACAAAGTGAATAAACACTATGAAAGGAAACATACTAAAAAAAGTGCAATCATGGCTAAGTACCTGACTAGTTCAATCGGTAATTGGCAATATATGCCCATTCAAGTTTAATGAAGGGAGTTCATTATCAATAAAGCTATTAAACTTATATTTATGGTTTGATAAAAAAATCAAGACATCACAGTGCTAATTTTAATAATTAGGATATTTTAGGAAAGGGAAGGAGTATTCACCAACTACAATTTCTAATGTTTAATCACAATCAATTGCCAGAGCAAGAGGCACACTAAGAGGGAAGTACAAGAGGTTAATGTTCCAAACTCAAAAATGTTTTGTTAGTTAAGATGCATGCAAAAAGTTTTGATCAGTGCTTGCAAATCAGAAATTTCTAAATCAAATATATTAAAAGATTTACTTGTAAAGAAAAACATGTGCAAATAAACACACACTTTTGATTGCCTCCATGAGGTATGCACCATTCATTGATCTATAATAATATTCACAAAGATATAGAGGAAAGAATTTGACATTAATAAATTATTCCATAACCTTCAAGGTGGTAGGTGAATGAGCAAAGAGAAGCCAGAAATAAAAATATCTTTATAGCAAGTTCAATAAGGGATAACAATTTTCTTTATATAAATTGTTATTTGAGATATCAATCACAAGGCAAATAAATATGATCTTGAGATCTTACAGTAAATATTTTGTAAATCTACTTTAATGATATGAATATTTTATTTTTATCCTTAAACATATTGTACTTAAATAATATACATAAAATAAAAATCGGTGAGAGGCTTGTGATTTATTCCAAAATAATGGAAAGATTCCAAAGGAATACAGTGGAACTGATACTGGAAGAAGATCAACATTGATTTAAAACACGTAAAAGCACCTTAGACCTCATCTTTTCGAAAAGCAAAAACAATATGAAATCGACACGTCTATAATATTAAAGACTTTGCTAGATCAAAATAGGTAATATTTTGTCGATCTAGCAAAGGCATTTAACAAGAAAATTGCAATGGAAAAGAAAGATTTCATCAAGCTAAAAATGCATTAAAAAGGTAGATAAAAGCCTTTGCTAAAATATTATCATAACAGAGATAAGTATAAAACAGACTAACACTTATAGATCTTAGCTATGGCTAAGTGATGTCTTAGCAAAAGAAAAGATCATTCTGGAGTGTATACAAGAAAATACTCTAAATATAAAATGATATCCACCGGATGATATAAATCAATAAGATGATGATAATGATACCAATTTATAGGATACATATACTAAAATTAAATAATGAAAAGACCAGGAAGGGGTTAAAAAAAAAAAAAAAAAAAAAAAAAAAATATATATATATATATATATATATATATATATATATATATATGAAGTATGTTTAAGTTAAATTCATTATAACTTTTTCAATGCTAGTACTATATTATACTAATATAAATTAGTGTACATGATTGTTTTGATGGATAAAAAAGTTTCATATGAGACTAGGTCTATAAAGAACATCATATATTACATGTAAAAAATAAAATGATACATCTAAATCAGAATAAATATTATCATTAGGGCCCGGATTTATATATAATAAAAAAAGTAAAATATGTACATATATATGTAGTTATTTTTTTAACAATATGTAAGTAAAAGTGAAGCATATGTAAAATCAAAATCATTATAAAATGCTTTAGTAATTATTTGAAATAGTTTAAGAAGTATATTTATTTAAAACTTAAATCAATATGAATAGGGCCAGGATTTTCATGTAAATACAAATGCTAAATATGTACTTATAAAAATTTATTGATTTCAATAAAAATATGCAAATGAGTAAAATAAACAGTAAATACCCTTCTGAAAGGGTCCACACTCTCATATTTTTTCTTCAATACAATAAACTTTTTATTTTATAAATTAAAAATGTAAAAACTAAAACTTGTTATCCATCGTAAGGGTAACAATTTGAAACTAAATGCATTTTCAAAAGTAAAACTACGTCGATTGGGCCTCAGTATTGATTTAAATCTGCTAAATGACCGCTTGACGTCAACGGATGTAACTGGAGCGTTTCGGAAAGCGGCTATGTCAGAAGGATTCCAGTCAATTGAAAGTTTTGCTGTCACCTCCTTTCCACTTATCATGTATCAGCAGCAAATCGTTCCAGCATGGATTTTTTTTAAGGGCATCTTGCAATTTCGTCTGGATTATTTTTCCTATTTCCCCTGAGACCTCTTCCATTTTGCGAATTGCTTCATTGACGACTTGTATATTTTTCAATAGAGGCACATTATGTGATTCAAGTTGCGTGATAGTGGAAGCGATGAAAGCGCAATTGCAGGAAATAAATGCCAGGTTATTTTTCAAATTCGGATTTTCCAACAATTTCTGAGCTTGCGAAATGGCTGAAGCTGATTCGCCATCCAAATTTGATATGACGTTCTTTATTTTTTCAAAATTCGTAATGTAGTACATAGCAGCCTCCAACTAAGTTCCCCATCTGGTGACTACAGGTCGATGAGGTAAAGGCAATTCAGGATAATTTTCTTTAAAAATTCACACTCGGCTTGGGGCTTTTGAAAAAATCTTTTTAATAGTTGAAATCAAGGAATCTACCTCAGGAAAAGCATACCGAACTGATTCAGCCACAAGATGGAATGCGTGAGCGAGACATGTGACATGAAGCATTTTTGGAAAAAATACTCTAAGAGGCTTTCCTGCTTTGATCATGTACGGAGCTCCATCTGATAAAAACAAAAAGACTTTTTCATGTTGTACACCATTTGGCCAAAGAAGATTCATGGAGTCATTGAAAAACCTTGCAAATGTTGCATGATTGCATTTTTCCAACTCCTGGCAATTTAAAAGAAATGGTTTTGAAGGAGAATCTGAGCAGAGACTTCCAACAATAATATTGGCATTGTATCGGCCTTCTACATCAGTTGTCTCGTCAACTGAAACCCAAATTGGCCCCTCCTTGATATTTTCTAGTATTTTTGCAAGAGTTTCTTGATATATATCTTGCAGGTAGTTTTTTCTCAAGGTGGATTCATCAGGCATTTTTTTTTCAATGTACTTTTCCAAAAAGTGTTTAAGACAGGGATTGTTTATTTTACCTAATGGAATGTCTGCCTGCACAAATGCTCGACACAAATCTGTATAAAAAGTTGACTTACTATTTTCGCTTGAGGTAGATGGTGTGATGAAACTTTGCTTTAATTTCGACTTTTTCTCTTTGTTCAATTTGTGAGATCCTGTGGCAATGTGCTGGGTCACTTGGAATCGTTGTGTAGTGGATACAGCCTTGTCACAACAAGTACAATACAAAATGTCTCCATCACCCCTGAATGTTTCGTTTGGAAACTCGCGAAGATATTTTAAAATGTTAATATAAAAATGAACAAATATGGAGATAAAATATGTAAACATTCGCAAAATATGTAAATTAAGTCAAATATGTAAACATATGTTAATTGAAATAGGCTTAATTTGATCCCAATTGTGCTAAAACATATAGAATGAGATACTACAGTTGATATCGGCCTCTGGAACAAATATGTATTTACATGGGAATCCTAGCCCTAATTATCATAATTGAAAATATACAAATAGCAAAACAGAGGGAAGAAAAGCAATAATTATGAATAAATTCATTAAGTTTATTTATTTCTTAAGAATTGAACAACAATTATGCACTTCAAATGAAAATTTATTTTCTTAAATTAAAATTTCATCATTAGAGCTTCTGTTTGGAATATAAGATGTTGAATATCGAGGGATTTGAATAAGGATAAGGAATAAGCAGGAATGATGCCAATTGACCATTGGATAGCAAAGAATTATAAGAAACAGAGATACATTTGAATGTTCTGTGGAATGAGGTGAATACATAACAAACACAGGATATTCGTTTTCTATAAGTGGTAGAAAGATTAGAAGGAAACTGTAGAAGTAGAGAGTTATGTAGATTCATTATTATTTTATGTTACAACTAGTTAAGTGGGAGCCTATTGTAATTTAATAGATTGGATAATAATATGAAGGGAAAAAACATGCTCAAACCTTTAGTGCAATATAGAACTATTATTATAAGTAATAACACACCTGTAGTAATGTTGTTAGAATGTGGTTTCTTAACCATTCGACCAAGAGACTCAGAAAGAGTTGATTTTCTGCGATACTTATTACATAAATCGATGCAGGATTTTAAAGCTTCAGAGGCTTTTGCTATGATACACTAAAACAAAATAATAATAAGTTAGAATTCAGTATATGTAATAGAGAGCCAACCATATTTAACAAATATCAATGTCAATTTCGTAGTAAGAGAAAAGATGTATTCCAAAGGTCAATCAGTACCATTAAGTTATTTCATCGCAACCACCCCTTATTTTCACAGCCTGGAATTATAAGCTCCTTGTAACCTCCCCTATTTTCCCCATCTTTGGCTATGTCTGTGAGGGGTATATGGTGGCCTTTCAATAGCATTTAATGAAGGAAATTATGAACTTATCACGATGTAGCAGCTGGTAAACACCTCAGAAAGTTGCGATACTTGCGTGTTAAGGTAGGTCATGGTAGGAAGAGGATTAAGGAGAAAGATACTAAACCGTTTAACACAATGGGGGACAGAAGCCTGGATTGTTGATCTCAATGAATCAGGATGAGGAGAGAGAAGAACAAGACGATAGAATTATCTGTAAGACAGATGATACAAGAGAGGGAGAGGGGGGGGGGGAGGAAAGGGAGAGTAAGAGGAGTGCAATAGTATAGAATAGAATAGAAAAAAAATTATTCTTATGTTTATCAATTAAAAAAAAAATTATAATATTAATAAAAAGGTAGCCGAAACAAATAAAGATGCACGCTTTTTAACTGCTGCAACAACAAATGAACTGTAGTTCTCCCAAATAAAAATTTATATTTTGTTTTTCTTCTATTTTTAATAATAATAGGAAATAATTCTAAGAAAATCAAATACTATAACATATTATAAAAAACAAAACAAAAAAATGCGGTGCACAAAACTTTCACTTATCAACATACTTAGGGTAGAAATCAACCTTCTTTGATAAATGTATAAATGCCATTTAGTAACTTTACAGAAAATAGCATTTTCCACATTTGTTTTTTATTTCCCATAAGTTAAAGAGTATTATTATAATTGAAAACCTTTAAAGTCCTCAATATATGTCGAAATGTTATTAGGTATATTTTTAGGGACCTAAAACAATCCTAATTTCATAAATAGTCGAGTTTTTTTTACTGCTAATTGCTTTTTGTAAATATATCATGAAGGTGAATTGATAGGTGTATTTACAGCTTGTAGTAATTGATTGAAACTTTAATTTTCAAATGTTTGTTTCTTATGCCTTTCCAGAAACCAAGAATGATTACTGTTCCTCTAAAACCTTATATTTCATTCATTCAGAAATCTATTATGGAACTAAAGTTTGTAAACTAAAATATAATTACTAAATATAATCTTGTAGTACAAGATAGTACATAATACATAGACTTGTACCATATGTATTTCACTCCGTAGACTGCTTCAATTAATTTCAGCATCAAGTATTTACTCTCTAGTACAATAAGTACAATCAATTTTTCATTTTTTAAATAAAACTTTATTTTTTGATACAGTGATAATACAGGAATGCAAGCATAATATTCCATCGTGTCTGATTTTATTATTCTCTATTTAGTTGTTGTAAACTTCATTTAGTTACCATGGAAACAAATAATTTACATTAAATATGTGTGTTCCAAAACATGACAACTCTTTGTATGAACAGAACGCTTTTACCTATATACAATGGTCTGTCATTAAAGGCGTACTCTGCATGCAGGTGGGTTCAACTTGTTTTAAGAGTAGTCGGAACATTTCTCTTTTTTTCTCCTGCATTTGTTTCTCGATTTTCTTAATATTTCATATTTATTCTTATCTGGTTTTTAGGCATAATGAAAGAAAGTTAATGAAATATTAGCAATGTATCTTCCTTATTATTTTTTTATAGCATAACTTTGTTTACGTTTCGGGGTTTTGTCCCCATTCTCAAAACCTGTACAGTATTATTATTTTATATGCACTATGCATCTTTTATATTATTTAAGTTGAAAATAATTTTTTTTTAATATATGTATTAACAACTTGATAATCTGTTGGACAACTTGATTGAACCTGTTGGACTTTGTCCTGTATAGTTTCTATATCAAACTGCAACCAATCTAATCTACAATTTCTTTGTTACATAATTGTAATCATTCTGTTTTTTTTTTTTTTTTTTTTTTTAATATGTTTAATTATTATTGCACTGTTTAAAGTTTTTATTTTGTTTAATATGTCCATATAATGTATTCCTAAATTGTTTGAATCTGTTTTGAAGTTGACTGTAAATTTATTGTTTTTGGTGATATGAATTGCTTCAAGTAATTTTCTATTTTTTGTATTGGTTTCCTTGTCTAATATTTTGGTTTTATCAAAATTAAATTTATGCTGTAATTTAATAGTGTGAAAGGCTAGAGTGGATGAGTTTATTTTTTTTTACATTTTTACAGTTTGATTCATGTTGTTTTAACCTATTCATTAGTTTTTTTTGTCCTCTCTCTCTCTCTCTCTCTCTCTCTCTCTCTCTCTCTCTCTCTCTCTCTCTCTCTCTCTCTCTCTCTCTCTCTCTCTCTCTCTCTCTCTCTCTCTCACTCTCACTCTCACTCTCACTCTCACTCTCACTCTCACTCTCACTCTCACTCTCACTCTCACTCTCACTCTCACTCACTCTCTCTCTCTCTCTCTCTCTCTCTCTCTCTCTCTCTCTCTCTCTCTCTATATATATATATATATATATATATATATATATATATATATATATATATAAATGTATATGTTTTCACAATCTGTAGATTCAATTTTGTATCTAATGTTTTGCTTTTCACAATTATCTATACTATACTCCATATTACTTATATATTTATCAATTTTTTTATTCTTATATAACCCCAATTTTATGTTTTTTAGATCATATACTTTTAAAGTTTTAAGTTTGTCTGTTAAGCCTGGGATGTATGAAATTCTGTAGAATTGCTTATCTTGATATCCTTTATCTTTTTTATCCAAAATTGTATTATTACCATTGTCATTATTAATTGTTTTTCTTTGTTTAATCGAATCTTGATTATCATAACTGTTATTGGTCACTACATTTTCATTAAAAAACTGTGTGATAAATTGTTGTTTGGTTTTATTTGTGTTTTTTAATTTTCTTTTTTCATTTGCTATTTGTTTCTTGGATTTCTTGTTTATCTTATGCTCTACCTAGGTGTGCAAATATGAAACCGGAATTCACCAATGATAGGAGGCATCAGGCAATATAATCTTCTAACTAATCCATCAGTGGTGTTATCTGCTTTTGTTTACATGTGATAAAGAGTTCCAATTGTGAAAAAAGTCGTTTCTTCATCGAATTTTGACTGTTGATGAAAAGTTGAGAATCATTAGCATAAAAAATCCTGGGTATCTCCAGGTGAACCATCGGCATCGACTGCAAGGCCAAATTGCTTCGGATAGAAGACAATGCTTTGTATTTGGTGGGTTCAGATGGGTGTTATCTTTTTACACAACAAAAAAAAACTTTTAATTCGGAACGTTACGTACAACAGATCATCAATTTGAATCAAGCTTTATCCCAAATATCAAGAAAGGACACACAAAGTGATCTTGCTCCATGACAATGTTCCATCACATTAGGCTAAACGAACCAAGGAAACAATCAAAGCGTTTGGGTAGGAAATTCTTCTGCATGCGGCTTATTCACCAGATTTGGCCCCATCCGATTACTACCTATTTGCATCGATTGGACACTCATTAGCTGAACAGAGCTTCACTTATTATGATGATGTACAAAATTGGCTAAGTGATTGGTTTGACTCGAAAGAGGAAGAATTCTTTTGGCGGGTAATCCACAAATTGCCTGAGAGATAGGAAAAATGCATAGATAGCGAAGGACAGTACTTTGAATAAAATAGTATGTACCATTTTTACACAATAAAATCTTCTTTGCTATTTGAAAAATCCCAGTTTCATATTTACCCACCTGGTATTTCTGTTTGCTTTTTATTAATTATAGAATAGAATAGAAAAATCCTTTATTTACAAAAAAAAGTATAAGAGGTTACAAATTTCATTTGTCAAGTTTTTTAGTGATCCTTATTTTAACCACAACTTTTACAATATTTTTTTCAATGTTTCGGCACTCACGCCATTATCAAGATAAATATCGAAAATTAGAATTTTAATATAATTAAACATTACAATTTAAATTAAAAACAATTAAATAATGAAACATTTACACCCACCGGTGACCAGAAGATATTTACAATAAAATAGGCTGAATGCCCATGTCATAAAAATTAAAAGTTGTTATTAGTTAAAAATCACAGTCCTTTTCTTCTCAAGCTTTAAAGTCAAATGGATTATTATACCAATCCTCTTATCCCCTCCAACATTTAAATCCATTGTTACTTAAATAAACAATTGAAAAATACAATTAAATAAATAAAAAAAGGCCAATATTCACCAAAAACAATAGAAAATTTATTTTGGCAACGTTTCGGCTTCTAGAGCCATTTTAAAGCCATGCATCATATTTGGGATTGTTTTTACAGTGATTTAGAATAAAACTATTGTCTTGGTGTAAATAAAAAACCTTATTGCTGGAGGCGTAATTTTAATATCTAAAAAACAGTCTGTCATATATTGTAATAAGTGTCACTACTAACTACGAGCAACTGTCTCAGTTCGATTGATTGAAAATGACGCCTCCAGCAACAAGGTTTTTTTATTTACACCATAATAATAGTTTTATTCTAAATCACTGTAAGAACAATCCCAACAAATATGATGCATGGCTTGAAAATGGCTCTAGAAGCCGAAACATTGCCAAAATAAATTTTCTATTGTTTTTGGTGAATATTGGCATTTTTTTATTTATTTAATTATATTAATCACCAAACCTGAAAAAAATGATGAGTGAAAAATACTAATTAAAACATTATTAAAATTTGTTCATATTGTATTTTATTATTTATTAATTTTCCAAAATCCTAAAAATTCATAAAAAAATTTTAATATCCAAATACAACCCCTTGTAATACTAAAATAATAATCAATTCTATTTTGCTTAAAATCTCTGCATAGTATTTATTTAAATTTTTAGTGCCATTTTTTAAATTTACTGTTTTATTAATGTTAATTCATAATTTGAAATTTACTGTTTTATTAATGTTTTCTGAAATAGACATAGCCTCAAGCATTTTTCTCCTATACATGCTTGACTCCATATGTATTACTTCAACCCCATCAAAATCAAATCTATACTTAGTTTTATTAATGTGTTCCACTAGACCTGTTTTTTTGTCGCAGAAGTAATCGTCTCCTCAAATGTAGTTGGTGCCATGGCATCACGATAATTAACATAAATGTAGTTACAATCAAATTCTTCATCTCAACGAAGTGGAGGTTTAATAATTCTCTTGAATTTTCTTGGACTAATTTTATTTGAGCCTTCTTCTTAATTGTCTGTTTTTTCTTCTTCGGGTTTTGCTATTTAGATTTCTTCTTTAACTGGAATTTCTTCAGATTCCCTTTCTTCCTCATCTTCTTGATTCATGTTTTCATTGCTAAAGACAATACATTTTGTGTCTTCTTCAATTATGTCTGCATGTCTGGCAACAATTACTCTATTATTAATTAGTATTCTGTAACCAACATCAGTATACCCAAGAAGGATTCCCAATTCTGCCTTCTTATACCATTTTGATGTTCTCTTCGCCTCGGGTATTCTCACAAAAACTTTACTTCCATACATTTTCAAATTCTTAATAGTAGGTTTTCTTCCAAAAAATATTTCATAGGGTGTTTTCTGCTCCTGAGTATTAGCTAATGTCCTATTTTTTAAATAAGCAGCAGTTTTAACAATTTCTGGCCAATAGCGTTTATGAACTTTAGCTTCTGCAAGTGAACATCTTGCCATATCCATAGTAGATCTGTTGTACCTTTCTGTGGTGCCATTTAGCTCATGAACATAAGATGGGCAGGTTTTAATAACAATCCCTTTCTGACGAGCAAAATTGTAAATTTTTTAATTCAAATACTCAGTACCATTATCGCATCTTAATTCTTTGATATTTTTCTCAGTAAGGTTTTGCATTTCATTAACATATTCATAGAGACATTCAAAAACTTGATATTTTGTTCTAATGCTTTTCCCAATTTGCTGTAGTCAAATATTTTTCACCATTAAGACCCTCAGTTACATGTGGTCCATTTATATCAGAGTAAATGATTTCTAAAATATCCTTAGCTTTCCTCCGGTTGTTATTGAATGGAATATTAATATTAATATTTCATTATTAAAAAACATAAAACCAGAGAGAAATTTAATTTCGCCATATAAACAAAATCAAGGGTACTTTATAGGGAAAACAATTTTTTTCCTTTACCATTCAAGCCCCCTCAGAACATTTCTATGATGATAATACCTATCTGATATTAAAGAAGACTTGATTCTCATTAAACATGACCAGTTTAATGAAAATCCTTAGAGCAGTCTTTGAGAAAATAGAAAAAAAATGTAAAAATGAGACAAAATTTATGAAATAAAATACCCCCTCCAATAAAATTTTGATAACATTTTTGCTGTCACATTGCGGGCATATAATACATATATACATACAATACCCAATTTCAATTACGTACAGTCTATCATTTTTGAGCTAATCTATTCACACACACACACACGCACGCACGCACGCACGCACGCACGCACGCACGCACACACACACACGCACGCAAGCACGCAAGCACGCACGCACACACGCACACACACACACACACGCACACACACACACACGCACACACACACGCACTCACAGACGCACGCGTTTGCGTGCTGTTTCAATGGAAATACACGTTTTGGAAATACACCTGAGACCCCAAAACGTGTATTTCCATTGAAAACTAGAAGTCGAAATTTAATCAGTAATACTTTCCCTTACTATATATTTCATAAATAGGTAAGTGAAAGTAAAATCAGGAGGGTCTCACTCATGAGGTCCTCTATAGGAATTCTTTGTGCCCAATGACCGAAATCACCAGATAAACAGAGGTTTAGGTGGTTCAGAAAGTTTTTTTTTTTTTTTATTTAATTAATAAAAAAGTCTTAGTTAATCAATAATTTATTGAGTTATAAATTGCCCATTATGGTACAATAACGTTTGCATCTTTCTGGCAGTATCATAATCCTACATTCACAAAAGGTTTGTTATGAGCCAATTAAAGTTTTTCCTTTCGCCTTCTTTAGATGTCCATTGACTATTTTATCATATTGTTAAAATGTTGCTATATCAGCTGTCAAACTATAAAAGAATTATGCAGCTTAAATGGGATTTGGTTTGTTCAACACAGTTATGTGTTCTGTTAGGAAGAAAATAATTACTTACGAACAAGCCAACATGTATAAAAAAAACGAAACAAATAAGAACTTCATGTAAAAAAACACTCTTGAAGATTAATTCATTCGTTATTTTTCCATTTTCATGTTATTTATTGTATTGGTGCCCAGCCAATATTCCACTTCTTAAACAAATGGAGTCAACTTTTCAATTTTTCCCAAATTATATAAACTTGATAGTTCTTATAAAACATTAATGTTACATGATTTTGATGTAATATTGAACTATACTTAATCTATTTGCCATTATTAAGACATTGTCAGTACAGGCCAGATGATGGGCCATCCAATTAGAAATTGTGCTACCAGGGCAAATACATAGTTCCTACTTTTCATGTTATTCTTGATCACCAACCTAACCATATTTTTGATTTACCAGGTAGTCAACCATCGATAAATAACATGAAAGATTTCTAAGTTAATAATGTATAAATAAAATGATTGCCTTGAATTTCAAATTATACAATTAATACTTTAGGCATAGAGGTTTTTTAACAGTCAACATTAAGCAGTAATTAATTAATGTAATTTATTTTCATTTATTAATAATATTTGAATACCTAATACTAAAAAAAAAAAAAAAATAAATAAAAAAAAATAATATAAAAGAGACATAAATAACTGATTGGATTCATTTTAATGTAGGGCATTAGTAAGTTTAAAAAAATTCGGTTTGTGGTAGAATTACAGACTTTACCTGATCAAAAGTTAAAACTGCTTCTATATATAAAAATACAGCATTTCCTATAGTATGGTACATACTCTTCCCAACCCTGAAAATAAATGTTGTTTTTTTAAATACTTGCCTGAAGTAATATACATGCCTGAATAAAACAAATAAATTACTAATTGTGTTAATACAGTTACAATATTTTTGAAATTAAAACTTTTTAATAACTGATATCACATTGTACTCTATTTAGCAGACCTTAGGGGGAAGGTGTCACGTTTCAGTCACACTTAGGGGGGGGGGGTGTCACATTTTAGTCACAATCATGAGTTTTTGTAAAAAGATTGTATTGTGTGATAATGACTATTTTTAAAAACCGAAACAAAATAGTGAACTACTAATACCATAAATAATGCTGAACAATTATAAAGATATCCAAAAAATAAAATGGGTAATATTTATGACAAGTATAATTATTATAAATATTATAAAATGTCAGAATTTAAATTTTAATGGTTCTGATACAGACTTATGTGTACAATGTGGGATGTTTGACCTATTTAAATTTTAGAAAACATGAACATTTAATTTCTTATATGAAATAGTTATTTCAAAAATACTAGCAATAAGCTTAAAAGACCATTAATGTAAGCAAAAAAAAATAAAATAAAATAATTTTCATAAATATAATCAGGCCCACTGTCAGAAATATAAAATCTGGGGAAATGAATTTGAACTCCAACATTTAAAATGAAAGATGTGAATTTTTACACAACCTAAACAAATGATTTTTCATAAAAAAAAAAAAAAAAAAAAAAAAAAACTTAAGTAACTTTTACTTAAATTTTAGTTCATATATTTTATATTTATATTTCTATTATAGTTCATAATTTTTTTTTAAACTCCTGAACTGTAATAGCGCATGTAGCTATGACATAGTTCTGTGTTTAGAATACAAATTTATTTAATAAATTTCTAAATTCAAAACTTTTATTTTAAAAAGTCTTGCCTCAAGTTTTAGAATTTACCAAAAATAACCACACAATTCTAATGCACTAGATATTGTTTATAACAATCTACAACCTCCATGGGACCAGGCATATTCAGTCGCTATAACTGATCATGCTACATCAAATAAAGTGGAAATTTCGTTAAATCAATTATACATTGCAAACATACATAAGGGCATTTAAATCTTTTTACATAGGTATATTTTTTACATTCATATACATATACATATTGAGACAAAAAAAACTACATAACAATACAAACTACAATATAAAATGTCTTCAATTTTCTTTCAATATAGAATATACGGAAAATTAAGATGGATCAATTTCGGGCTGAAAAGTAATCATGAATGAAAAGTAATCTGAGTCTGGCTCTGGCCGGTGACTGAAGCACATCGAGTCCGTGATAAACTCGTTTACCATTGGCTTTCTTTGATCAATTGCATTCAAAATTAGCAAAAGTATGAATCTATAGTCCGGCCAATGAAAGAAGCGACACGGGTGGTGGGGGTTACCCCTCCACGGTCTACCCCCTCCAGGAGGGGAGGTAGAGCAGTCGACTTCACCCCAACATTCTGATCGCTACTCCGTCCAGCTCAACTTTTTTTTTATTGTAACATCGAAAAACGCTGAATATTTCTAATTTTAAACATTTTTGCATTTTCAATTTATAAAAAATGAACAAACACAACTAAAAAGAAAGTTAATTTATTTAAAAATTAAAAAAAAAAAAAAAATTTATTTATCTTATTTTAAAAGCGAGAACAACAAAAACAGAGGAAAGATAATTGATTTTCAAAATGCTATTTACAACAGTTAAAACATAAAATGTTTTATAAAACATAACAATATTTTTTTTGTTGTTGATCTTGTTAATTTATTTTTTGTGTTTTTATTTAATAAAAAATGAACTAAAATGAAAGTTAATTTATATATAAAATTAAAAAAAATATTTTTATTGTTCTTAATCTAAAATCGAGAACAACAAAAACAAACGAAAGATAATTGATTTTCAACATACAATTTAGAACAGTTAAAACATATGTGTTATAAAACATAACAATATATTATATTGTTATTAATCTTGTTAATTTATTTTTTAGTTTTTATTTTATAAAACTGAACGGTATTAGTACTGAAGTGCGGCTTATGAACCGTTCACTAAGGCTAACTAAGGTGAGAGAGATGGCAGGGAAGGGGTGGGGGCAATTCCGTGTCGCTTCTTTCATCGGCCGGACTATAGTTGTGACGAATTACTGTATAAAGTATCAAAAAAATTCACCGAAGAATACAGCCAGGAAGGAGGAATAAAGAATCGGGCTTGCTAGCAAAACGAGGCTCCTTATCAGCGTGCAGCCTGGGACTTGCAGCCCCCCACCACGGCCAGCTGGCTATAACAAGGTGAGTGCCAGCTTCAGAATATCTGTCACCGAGGAGCTGGACCCTAATATCATGCAAATTCGATTTTCTATAAAATACTGGGTAAAGTAACAACAGTGGATGTGTCTGTAATAGTTTTCTTTCATTCATTATTTCATTATTCTAGTGTTTTTTTTTTGTTTTTTTTAAATCAATTAGTTTCATATTGTTTTATTATACGACTCTTTGTTTTTATTTTAATGATTATACCGTTCTTTTAATCTAATATATTTTTATAACCAATGAGCTTTCCTATTGTAAAGGAAAGAAATAAATAAGTTCTATTAAAGGGAGAATATTTTTAATATTTGCTACTTTACATATGTGTTTGTATATAACTTTTATTAGTATAAAAATCCTTTTATTATTTTATATTTAATTGTTACTAATTTCCCCCCCTTTTAATATATATTTATTACAATTTTAAATAACATTAATTTTAAACCTATTTTAAATTATTTTATTTTAAATTTTAAAACTTTTCTTTTTAGTTTGTTGATTTTATGGACACACTAACTCTAATATTTGTCCTTATCGTATTAATTTTATATATTTATTGTGAACATACATGTCCTTTCTGATTTTTTTTTCTTTTCTCAAATTTTATATAAGTAGTTTTAAATTTATTTATTTGTAGTTATTTTTCATGAAATCCACAGTAATAATTCTTGATATGGATGTAAAATTATTCATATTTAATCGATTAATTCAGTTTTTATATTTATTTATTTATAGCATTTTTATATTTATTTATTTATAGCATTTTTATATTTATTTATTTATAGCATTTTTATATTTATTTATTTATAGCATCTCAAATTCAATTATATGTACATATATATATAATTTTTTCTCTATGATGGATGTGTGGAATGTAACTCTATATATACATGAGAAATTTCAGTTTTGAGCTATTATGCTAAAAAAGAAAATAGAAATTGGTCAGACAGTATGGGTTCTGATAACTGGAGGTCCTGTTCAAGAAGCAGCAGTTGCTTCTGTGATGTCTGTGGCGGATGCGGGAGGCGGCGAGAAGGAATATGTTAAAGTGGAATGGCCTGACGCTGAGGAAGTAATATTGGGGAAGACTGTCCCAATTGATGACGTTTTTCCTAAATTGCCAAAATTGCCGCGGAGCATCACAGAGGCGGACGATAAAACACAAAACCAAGGTCCACCTACAGAAGATAAGGTTTGTCCCATCTGTGGGCTTTCGTTTAAAGGTGACCGGAGCCTCGGAACCCATATTGCGAAGAAGCATCCCAGGGAGGCAAATAGCAATACTTTTAAGAGCAAGTTAAGAAAGCCATAAAATCTACATCTATGGACACACCCCGGGGCCCGGTGGGGTATTAATCCGCACGTTAAAATACTTTGAAGTGGCGAATGTTATTAAAATTATTGCGGAGATAATGTTGAAGGTGGCCTACGTACCGGAACCACTTCGAAAAGGGCGCACAATCCTAATTTACAAAGGGAAAAGGAGAAATACACAATATCTCCTCATGGAGGCCTATCACGATCTATTCAATTGTGCGCCGAATTATAGAAAAGGTTCTGGACCATGAATTAAGGAAACCGGTCACCTTCCATAGGAATCAAAGGTTTTATAAAAGGGATCCCGGGAACGCACGTCAACTTGAGAATTATAGACGCGATTCTGAAAGATTCAATAAAGAAGAAAAACAATTGCGCGGTAGTCTTTCTCGACCAGATTACCCTCTCAGCTAGCAAATATTTTAATAAAAAGAAATGTATTTTGTGTCAGATACATCAGAAGTAAATTTAAATTTGGGCCAAAGAGATTTCACAGTTGACTACTTATCAACTAATTTGAAAGTATTCGTTGAAAAAGAAAAAGAGCTGTATAGAGGTAAATGTCAGGAAGCCAGCTATAACTCTAAATTTCATCTTTTTTACAAAGAGCTAGACATTGATTTACTGAACAACCCTTATATGAAAGATGAGTACAAACTTTCCTTCATTATCAATATAATCAAAGCCAGGGGGGAGTTGCTGAAGCTTAACTATGGGCCATGGGACAGCAAGCGTAATCATAACTGCAGCCTATGCAATGCCAACCAGTTAGAAACAATTAGCCATTTTATTGGGAGTTGCACTATCTTAAGGGACTATAGGGCTAAGTGGTTTAATGCTTACACTCTAACTGACAAGGAGGTAATCTCGTGTTTGAATGGTAAAGATTGGGCGGATATGTTAGAGAGGCATTTTACTATCGGCTTTTTTTAACAGAGCAGTTCAACTTCCCATAAGATACCGCAAACGATTTTCGTAAATTACTAACTAAAATGCCACATAATTTACTAAATATTATATACCGAATCCTCATACCACGATACCTATAATAATAATATTCCACTTTTTACCTTTAAATCTCCCTTTCAGTAACAACCATACGTTCTCCATATACTAAAGTTAACAATGAAAATAATCAAATATGTTCTATAGGAAATATAGCTTATTGTGTATCTATTATTTGCAGTCTTGAACAATGAAGTTCTTTCTTAAATTGGGCCATGGGATAGTTCTTTTTGTTATTTATGGCAATTGGAGGCTATTATTATTTTTTTTCTGTACCACCATTATATTGATTTATTTATTTTATTTGTTTTTATTAAGAGGCGATTATTAATATTTTACTCTAAGTTACTATTAAAACAGAACTCCTGCGAACGGGTGTTACCCACTGCAGTGGTGTTTTGGTGAGATTTTCATTGAATTTTAATTTTTTTTTTTCTGTTTCTGTATATAAATAAACACATTTGTCTGTATGTCTGTCTAGTCTTTCTCGACGTTGTCGGTGCCTTTGACAATGTTGGGCACTCACATACAATTAACACATTGGAAGCGAGAGGTGTGTCACCGGATCTCAGGAACGTAATATCAGCTCTCCTAATTACAAATGAAATTAGAATTAACATCGGTGCCCACACGACCAGCCAAATCAAGGAGCTGCGAGGAGTACCCCAAGGCGGCCCCTTGTCATCGTCGCTTTTCAACCTAGCCATCGATCACTTATACCGCAACCTGTGTGACGAAGCATTTTCAAGAAAATTTGCATATGAGCTAAAAGTTGACCAAGATAGTGTGGTCCTTACAGGGTTCGCGGATGATCAGGCGGTCACAGCACGTGACAAAGGGGCTGCAGAAAGAGTTATTGGCAGCGTTCAGGGGACCCTCGCGGAGATTGGTTTGGCGATAAACCCTGAGAAAAGTGTGGGCTCAAAGCTCTCCCTTGAGAATGGAGACAGCATCCAAACTCTGAAACATGGAGAAGTCATCAAATATTTGGGATGTACATTCTTGGGAGAGCTATTGTTTGGCGAGGATTTGGTGGCAAAATTAAATGAAAACCTTAATAAGCTCGTCACCTCTTGCTTGCTTAAGCCCGATCAGAAGCTCAACATTGTCAATCAATATTTGTTCCCGGGTTTAATTTGCCCTCTCCAAACTGCGCCCCTAACAAAGCTGCGTCCTGAAATATTAGAAGGCATCGACACCATGATTCGCAGGAGTGTCAAAGCCTTCATCGGACTATCTGCGAACACCTCCACGGCGATGTTGTACACTCCCAGGAGATACAGAGGATTAGGACTGATCCGCTGCCAATGGGAAGCTCCTTTACAACACTGGTCCATTGCTCAGCGGCTGTCAAATATACCGGATTACCTGTTCCAATCTATTTTTGATTACTCCGCTGAAATAACTAAGTGTGCGGAGAGATTGGGAGTTGAGCAGTGACACCTGAATATGAAAGCTCTACGACAGTCGCTACGAGAAAACTCGTTTGAGAAATGGGCCAACTGCAGGTGGCAAGGCATTGGAGTATGCCATTTTAAAGAGACCCCGAAAGCTAATAGACTCATGTATGAAAAGCAAGTACTTTTGGGATCTGAATGGTCTAATGCCTTGAAACTTAACATTAACTATGCACCCCTGCGAGGAGTCCCAGGTGTCAGTGGACAGGTCAGAGAAGTTGGGTCCCTCTGTAGCAAATGCGACAGAGAGCCTGAAACACCAGCACATGTGCTGGGGAAATACTCCAACAACTCGCTCCTGATAACATGCCGTCAACACAGAGTCAAGCACGAATTGATGAAGCTTCTTAAAAAAAGGAGTCTTGCGTGCTATGAAGAGGTTTACTGTGTGGATACAGAGGGGTCCACGAGATATGCTGATATAGAGGCGTTTTCTAAGACCGGAAAGTCAGCTATCGTTCTGGATCCCACTGTTAGGTACGAATCCAATGACCTCGACCAGGCGAGCAAAATTGAAAGGGAAAAGAACGAAATTTACAAAAAATGTATCCCTTTCCTTAAAGAGAAGTTCCGTGAAGGCTTCGGCGAGAGAGACTTCAACATGAGAGGCCTTTGGTTCGGAGCCCGCGGAACTATACCAAGTTCAACAAGGAGCTTCATGGAGGATCTTGTTGTCGACATCAAAGACGAAGATTGCAGAATATATTATTCTCTACTCCCTGGGAATCATTCACCACCACATCCATTCTTAGAATTTAAATTACAAATCGTTGAAGGGCCATGTATGTATGTATATTATTTATTTATTTATTAATATATATTTACCACTAATGTCTTTTATTTATATATTGTTCTTTTTGTCGTTGCTTTTTTGTCTTTTTAAATCTTTTTATACCATATGATATAAAACTTTGAGCTGTTGTTTGATATTGTTATTATTATGCTGCTGTTGCTATTCCATATTATTAATATTTTACCCAATTTTTTTAATTTTTAATTATTACATAAGGACATTACTTAATTTTCAGAGGCCAGTTAAGCCTATAGAGAGAAAATGTTATAAATGTATATGTATAAAAAAAAAAAAAAAAAAAAAAAAAAAAAAAACATGTTTCTTTTTATATTTATATTAGTTTTATTAGTATTTAGAATTTAACAAATAATCTGTATTAGATAAATCAGTATGCTGTGTATAAGCAACCCAATATAATTGGGCAGCATCTCTACTTTCAATAAAGTGTTTCTCTCTCTTGTTTAGATAGAAACTCACAAAGTTTTTTTTTTTCAATTTCATCAAGTCCAGTTTTAATCGTTTGAGTACAAATATTATTGTCACACATCACAAATTTCTTCAGGAGTTGTGCCGCCCTTAATGCGTCAGTTAACAGTGGGCTGTCCAGTTGGTCATGTTCTTCCTCCTCTCCAGTGTCGGTGTCGATATCAGCATCAAGTTCTTTGATAAGGTCCTCATCATTCATATCACATTCAGTGGGTAAACCCTCAGCAATTTTTATGTAATCGGTTAAAATGTCTTGACTAATTATGGTTGGCAGTTCTAAAGATGCAAACTATGAAAAACATTCAGGTTCATCCGCCACATTCACAGCTGATTCTGATGGTTGTTCCTCAGTTTCATTTTTCAGCATGCCAGAATGTTTGAAGCAATTTTTTATTGTTGTCGCAGGTACATCTTTCCAAGCTTGGTGGACCATTATAATAGCATCAAGGATATTGATTTTTGTTTCCCGATTTTCCTCCATGTCTTGAAGAAACCTTAAAACAAGCTGCTTTCTAAAATTGTTTTTCATCTTATTTATTATTCCTTGGTCCATTGGCTGGAGAACAGACGTGTTCGGTGGTAAAATTAAAATCTTTATAACTTTTTAATTGATGTGAGATGGGCAATTATCGACGAGCAGCAAAATGTGTCTGTGCTTTTTCATTAATCCTTCTTCCAGTCCAAAAGGAATTTATTGAAGAAATCGGTTGGCATCCACGTTTTCTGGTTATTGTAATAATCAACTGGTAATTGTTGAAGCAACGCGGGTTCTTAGACTTCCCTATTACAAAAAGCTTGCGTTTTTCTATCCTGCTCATGTTTGCAGGGACTAAAACAGTTATACTGTCTTTCGAAAGTTTTCTTTTGAACATTTTCTCCTTTAAAATGTAGGGGGCGGTCAGGCGTAAGTTTATAAAATAATCATGTCTTATCAGCGTTAAATACCATTTTCACTGTAGCCTTCTCGAATTTTAGGCGAAACTTTGGATAGCCAATCATCAGATGTTGCTGAAGGGACTCCCCTGCAAAGGGTTTTAAAAACAATTTATGTCTAATGCAAAATTGTTGGACCCAACCTCTTGAAATTTCTTCTCCTGATTCTGATGATTGCTCAGTTCTACAGAGGATAGATTTTAAAAAATCATTTGCTTCAGTGAGAAGGATGGGACCAGAGAGGAATATTGCGGCTTTGTTGGATTTTAAACCATTTGAACAATAACTCATCAATTTCTTTGTAAGTGGAATGACCGAGTTTCTTGGTTTTTAATGAATCCTCTTTTTGCACAAGATCTCATATCGATTTGGAGTGCAAATATCTGAAAACACAAGTAAGGAAGAAATATCGAGAATTGTTAAAACGGAATTTCTCTCCGGGACCCTTGGAAGAATATCTATTCACTAGAAATAATTATAGAAAACTAATAAGACAGAAGAAAGAAGAATACAGAAACACAATAATAGATAGATTAAAAGATGTTAAAAACAGCGCTGAATTTTGGAAAACCGTCAAATCTCTGAGACCAGATACATTTACCACAAACGAAATAGACATCAATACTTGGACACAATACTATAGATCTCTATATGCAGAGAAATCCCCAGGTGACTCCCTATTCTTCTCCGTAACACACCCATTTCTGGATCGACCATTTTCTGCCGAGGAACTTCAGCATTGTATTCAGCGCAGCAAACGAAACAAATCCCCAGGACCGGATAAACTAACATATGAAGCTTTCAAAAACATGACGCCACAGTGGGAACACTATCTGTTGAACCTTTATAACACGGTCATGGATTCAGAAAATCTCCCACTCGCATGGTCAAGATCAGAACTAAAGCAGATCTACAAGAAGGGTGATAAAAAGGACCCAGGAAATTATAGGGGAATTTCGCTGATCAACAACATTACAAAACTTTTTACTCTTATTTTAGCGAATAGAATCCAGCTCTGGGCTGAAAATGAAAATATAATCCCTGATGAACAAGCAGGTTTCAGAGTGGGTAGAGGCTGTGTGGAACAAATATTCACACTCTTTTCATTAATTAGTATAAACCTGCAGGCAAAAGGAAGTTATGTATATGCGGTGTTTGTGGACTTTAGAAAGGCCTTCGACTCTATAAACCAGAACCTATTGTGGCATAAATTATTTTCAATAGGCATCAGCGGAAAAATAATTAGAATTGTGAAAAAATTGTATAACGAAGCTACAGTGCAAATCAATATCAATGGCAAGTATTCTGAGGATATAGATATCGCAACGGGACTTCTACAAGGTGAAAGCCTTAGCCCTATCCTTTTTGTCCTATTTATCTCGGACATAGTCAACTTTTTTTTGAACAGGGGAGCAACTGGTGTCCCGGTAAACAGCGAACGCGAAGTCTCGATGCTCTTACTTGCTGATGATATCGTCCTACTCAGCGAATCCTGGCATAGCGCACATAAAAAACTTAAAATATTAGAATTATACTGTAGGCAAAATTTCTTAACCCTGAATCCGGAAAAGTCAAAAATCATAGCGTTCCACAAGTCACCAAGAAGCAAAAAATTGAAACCACTGTACTGGAATAGCGTGCCGTTAGAATACACCAAATCATACACCTACCTCGGAGCTCCTTTTCTTTCAACGGCAAAGTTCTCACAAACGACGGAACACTTTGTTCAACGGGCAACAGTGGCGGGCGCAAAGGTGAGAGAGATCCTACGACGGGGCAGAAGTGACTCCTGGGAAACAAAACTAGCCCTCTTCGACGCCATTGTCTCCTCAACTCTCCTGTATGCTGCTGAGGTCTGGAGCTTGAACCACTTGGAAGTTGTGGAAACAGCGCAAACCAGGTTTGTTAAATCTGTATATCTCTGGCCTAAAACTACACCCAACTACATTGTACGCCTAGAAACAGGTCGTCTCCCGCTTTCTGTAATAGTTTTTAAGAAACTTCTAAACTTTTGCATAAAAATTCTTTGGTTACCGGAGCATAGATTACCACGCCAATGCTTTAATAGACTTTTAACCATGGACACCAGAAAACAAGACCACAGATATAACTGGATATCACAAGTTAAGAAAATAGCTTCCATGAACAATGCACTGGAGTTTTTTACAGACCTATCAAACGGAAACCAATTGTTGTCAAACAAAAGTATAATTATCGAAAAGGTAAAAAACAACGCCTTGTCCACAGACATAAACCGGGCGATGACTTCCACCCACAACCCCGTCTATAGAAGCATCTGCAACTTCACATATCCTCAACCAGAAGAATATTTGTCATTCAGATTAAAAATCGAAAAACACAGAGCCATAAGCCAATTGAGAATCGCAAGTGCTGCATACCTGCAGATTCCTTTCCAAAATAAACGCCTAGTCTTCAAGCTTAATGACCCTTGTAAACTCTGCCTGAAACCTATTGAAGACGTTTTAAAGCACTTTCTCTTGCGCTGTTCTTTTTGTAACCCATACAGAGAACATTTCCTAAAGCTCTATATAAATGAAAATGATGAACTTTCTTCACTTGAAAACATCTTAAACTACAATAGTAAAGAAAAAATTAGACACATATTCATGTTTCTCACATCTGTCTTCAATAATCTGCAATCTACCACGTGTTAGCCGACTTAACACTTCTTGATGAGGCCTCAATGTAATGTATATACTTAGACAGGATAAACTTTACTTATGAACTCAATTAACTTATTTGTCGTATATTTATTATTTGAATATTATTTATAAAATTTATTAAATTGTATGTATATATATTTATATATAGATATCTTGCGTTGATTATAATCCAGAAGATAGAACTTATTGATTGTTTATTATTATTGAATTATTAGTTATAAATATTTATTAAAACCAAAACGCTATGTTTATATGTTTGATTGTGTTTGTTACATTGATTTATATACTGTTTTACTATCAGAAATATTATTTATTGTAATGCCTTATAGGCCAACTCCAAGAAAATGTAAAAAGCGTGTATTGCTTAATACAATAAAAATTTATTCTATTCTATTCTATTCTATATAAATAAACACATTTGTCTGTATGTCTGTCTAGTCTTTCTCGACGTTGTCGGTGCCTTTGACAATGTTGGGCACTCACATACAATTAACACATTGGAAGCGAGAGGTGTGTCACCGGATCTCAGGAACGTAATATCAGCTCTCCTAATTACAAATGAAATTAGAATTAACATCGGTGCCCACACGACCAGCCAAATCAAGGAGCTGCGAGGAGTACCCCAAGGCGGCCCCTTGTCATCGTCGCTTTTCAACCTAGCCATCGATCACTTATACCGCAACCTGTGTGACGAAGCATTTTCAAGAAAATTTGCATATGAGCTAAAAGTTGACCAAGATAGTGTGGTCCTTACAGGGTTCGCGGATGATCAGGCGGTCACAGCACGTGACAAAGGGGCTGCAGAAAGAGTTATTGGCAGCGTTCAGGGGACCCTCGCGGAGATTGGTTTGGCGATAAACCCTGAGAAAAGTGTGGGCTCAAAGCTCTCCCTTGAGAATGGAGACAGCATCCAAACTCTGAAACATGGAGAAGTCATCAAATATTTGGGATGTACATTCTTGGGAGAGCTATTGTTTGGCGAGGATTTGGTGGCAAAATTAAATGAAAACCTTAATAAGCTCGTCACCTCTTGCTTGCTTAAGCCCGATCAGAAGCTCAACATTGTCAATCAATATTTGTTCCCGGGTTTAATTTGCCCTCTCCAAACTGCGCCCCTAACAAAGCTGCGTCCTGAAATATTAGAAGGCATCGACACCATGATTCGCAGGAGTGTCAAAGCCTTCATCGGACTATCTGCGAACACCTCCACGGCGATGTTGTACACTCCCAGGAGATACAGAGGATTAGGACTGATCCGCTGCCAATGGGAAGCTCCTTTACAACACTGGTCCATTGCTCAGCGGCTGTCAAATATACCGGATTACCTGTTCCAATCTATTTTTGATTACTCCGCTGAAATAACTAAGTGTGCGGAGAGATTGGGAGTTGAGCAGTGACACCTGAATATGAAAGCTCTACGACAGTCGCTACGAGAAAACTCGTTTGAGAAATGGGCCAACTGCAGGTGGCAAGGCATTGGAGTATGCCATTTTAAAGAGACCCCGAAAGCTAATAGACTCATGTATGAAAAGCAAGTACTTTTGGGATCTGAATGGTCTAATGCCTTGAAACTTAACATTAACTATGCACCCCTGCGAGGAGTCCCAGGTGTCAGTGGACAGGTCAGAGAAGTTGGGTCCCTCTGTAGCAAATGCGACAGAGAGCCTGAAACACCAGCACATGTGCTGGGGAAATACTCCAACAACTCGCTCCTGATAACATGCCGTCAACACAGAGTCAAGCACGAATTGATGAAGCTTCTTAAAAAAAGGAGTCTTGCGTGCTATGAAGAGGTTTACTGTGTGGATACAGAGGGGTCCACGAGATATGCTGATATAGAGGCGTTTTCTAAGACCGGAAAGTCAGCTATCGTTCTGGATCCCACTGTTAGGTACGAATCCAATGACCTCGACCAGGCGAGCAAAATTGAAAGGGAAAAGAACGAAATTTACAAAAAATGTATCCCTTTCCTTAAAGAGAAGTTCCGTGAAGGCTTCGGCGAGAGAGACTTCAACATGAGAGGCCTTTGGTTCGGAGCCCGCGGAACTATACCAAGTTCAACAAGGAGCTTCATGGAGGATCTTGTTGTCGACATCAAAGACGAAGATTGCAGAATATATTATTCTCTACTCCCTGGGAATCATTCACCACCACATCCATTCTTAGAATTTAAATTACAAATCGTTGAAGGGCCATGTATGTATGTATATTATTTATTTATTTATTAATATATATTTACCACTAATGTCTTTTATTTATATATTGTTCTTTTTGTCGTTGCTTTTTTGTCTTTTTAAATCTTTTTATACCATATGATATAAAACTTTGAGCTGTTGTTTGATATTGTTATTATTATGCTGCTGTTGCTATTCCATATTATTAATATTTTACCCAATTTTTTTAATTTTTAATTATTACATAAGGACATTACTTAATTTTCAGAGGCCAGTTAAGCCTATAGAGAGAAAATGTTATAAATGTATATGTATAAAAAAAAAAAAAAAAAAAAAAAAAAAAAAAAAACATGTTTCTTTTTATATTTATATTAGTTTTATTAGTATTTAGAATTTAACAAATAATCTGTATTAGATAAATCAGTATGCTGTGTATAAGCAACCCAATATAATTGGGCAGCATCTCTACTTTCAATAAAGTGTTTCTCTCTCTTGTTTAGATAGAAACTCACAAAGTTTTTTTTTTTCAATTTCATCAAGTCCAGTTTTAATCGTTTGAGTACAAATATTATTGTCACACATCACAAATTTCTTCAGGAGTTGTGCCGCCCTTAATGCGTCAGTTAACAGTGGGCTGTCCAGTTGGTCATGTTCTTCCTCCTCTCCAGTGTCGGTGTCGATATCAGCATCAAGTTCTTTGATAAGGTCCTCATCATTCATATCACATTCAGTGGGTAAACCCTCAGCAATTTTTATGTAATCGGTTAAAATGTCTTGACTAATTATGGTTGGCAGTTCTAAAGATGCAAACTATGAAAAACATTCAGGTTCATCCGCCACATTCACAGCTGATTCTGATGGTTGTTCCTCAGTTTCATTTTTCAGCATGCCAGAATGTTTGAAGCAATTTTTTATTGTTGTCGCAGGTACATCTTTCCAAGCTTGGTGGACCATTATAATAGCATCAAGGATATTGATTTTTGTTTCCCGATTTTCCTCCATGTCTTGAAGAAACCTTAAAACAAGCTGCTTTCTAAAATTGTTTTTCATCTTATTTATTATTCCTTGGTCCATTGGCTGGAGAACAGACGTGTTCGGTGGTAAAATTAAAATCTTTATAACTTTTTAATTGATGTGAGATGGGCAATTATCGACGAGCAGCAAAATGTGTCTGTGCTTTTTCATTAATCCTTCTTCCAGTCCAAAAGGAATTTATTGAAGAAATCGGTTGGCATCCACGTTTTCTGGTTATTGTAATAATCAACTGGTAATTGTTGAAGCAACGCGGGTTCTTAGACTTCCCTATTACAAAAAGCTTGCGTTTTTCTATCCTGCTCATGTTTGCAGGGACTAAAACAGTTATACTGTCTTTCGAAAGTTTTCTTTTGAACATTTTCTCCTTTAAAATGTAGGGGGCGGTCAGGCGTAAGTTTATAAAATAATCATGTCTTATCAGCGTTAAATACCATTTTCACTGTAGCCTTCTCGAATTTTAGGCGAAACTTTGGATAGCCAATCATCAGATGTTGCTGAAGGGACTCCCCTGCAAAGGGTTTTAAAAACAATTTATGTCTAATGCAAAATTGTTGGACCCAACCTCTTGAAATTTCTTCTCCTGATTCTGATGATTGCTCAGTTCTACAGAGGATAGATTTTAAAAAATCATTTGCTTCAGTGAGAAGGATGGGACCAGAGAGGAATATTGCGGCTTTGTTGGATTTTAAACCATTTGAACAATAACTCATCAATTTCTTTGTAAGTGGAATGACCGAGTTTCTTGGTTTTTAATGAATCCTCTTTTTGCACAAGATCTCATATCGAATCCCTTTTTTTTTGTATTGATGATATATTAGAGTGACTTACGTTCAATTTTTTGGCTAAACCGACGTTGGCTTTTCCATTTTCAAGACTGCATCAAATAAGGTAATCCTCCTTTTCTTTTAAACATGATGATGCACCTTTGAAGGTTGTATTTAAATTAAACAAAGAGTAAACACACATATGAGTCCCCACCTGTTTCAAAAACTTAAGTTTCAAATAAAATAACTTTCCTATAAAAATTAGGGGTCTTATAGGCAAACTCTTCTTATGAGTTCCTGGAACGGTGTTGTTAAAACCAATCTTTCATTTTGATGGTCTTACCAAAATGAGTTGTTATAACCGATCAGTCCTTATAACCGTGGTTGTTATAAACTATATCCAGCGTACTTTCAAGTTAATGAAAAAATAACTTCTTATATTTCTTTATAAACTTGATATATTTTTTTATTTATTTCAAGACAGGAACAAATCTAAATACCCACTAAGCTGACATAATAGAACCATTAAAAAGATTGAAAATAAATTTTATGATTCAAATTAAAAAACAAAACAAAAAAAAAACCAGTAAGCCTTTATAAATTTTTTTTTTGTACACGTATGAATGAAAAATACTTAAGGCAATTTAAGTATTATAATCATTAATTGTGACAAAGAATTATATATATATTGTAAGAATGGACTATAGAAATAGATTGAAAAACAAATAATATTAACAAAATATTCCTGATAATGGGATAGGGTACCCCGAAACATTGAATTTGTTTGTAAAAAGACTAAATAAAAAAGGTGTTTATTCATTCACTTAAAAATATTAGAATAAATAGGAAAACTTCAATCATTTAAAAGGAAAACAGTGAACCATATCATAATTTGTCTATAATAGTTTAATTTCATTTTTAAGATTTATTAATATGGCAAGAGTTAAGTTATTAATATACAAAATATACTACCCAGGTGAAAGTAATAGTCGTGCTTCATCAAATCTATTGTTAAAAAATAGATCCAATGCTGCTTTACACTCCATTAAGGCTGTATCTAAATTTAAAGCATCATACCTAGAATAAAATATCAATATAAATATATACACACTAACACAATACTAATGAGATTTTAAGCAATTAAAAAGCTTCTAATTTAAAGTATTGATACAATAATTAACTTATTTTTTTAAAAACAATAATAAGTAAATAATTTTACAAGAAGGTCCAGAAACAAAGTCAAATTTAAAATTTTTGATTCTGTTGATACTTTTTCTATAATTTAGTAGAGAGTCCAATATACACTACACAACAAAATCATAGGCCAATATTCATTTTAATATTTTATAAGAAATCATTAACTTTCAATCATTTTTATTGTAGATAAGAATTAGAACAGGAGTTTAATAAATAAATATAGACTAATAATCCAGTAATTAAAAATATTTACATGAAAACAAAATACAAACCCAAAATTGACTGTGACATAATTAAAGGAAACTTGAAATTATGTGTATTTTTAATATTTTTTGGGCCCCATTATTTTTCTAAAACGTTAAGCATTCTATTTTGAAGGGATTCAAAGAGTTTTTTATACATACGTGCCTAAATTAAACCACTAAGTTTGAATGCTGAGCTCTGAGTTTATCCAGAGAAGTGAATTCGCTTCCTGCAGCGAATACTGCCCAACTCAATTGCACCAACCAGTTTTCGATGCTGTTGAGATTAAAAGAAAAAGCTTTCCGAGGCAAAAGTGAAATATTATTCTATTCCAAGAATATTTTTACCAACCAAGTCGTGTGAGCTGGAGCATTGTCTTGTTGGGAAATGGACCCTTGCTCTGGTGCGCTCATTTACATGTTTCATTATTGGCTCTCTTATGTTTCCTAATACTTTTTAGCATTAGTTTTTAATGTACAAAATTTTATTTCTCTTTGCCACTGACCCAAATCATGACGCCACCATCACCCATTTGCCAGCAACTTAAAATCCTTTAATTTACTTGGTAGTCATGAAAATAATAAGACGTATCCTTGGCGGGAGATGGCAGGAGTTGAAAACAAGGAACTATGGAGCATAACCAGACAGCAGCCTATGGCGGAAGAGATTAAAAAAAAAAGAAGAGTATGAACGCTCCGATAAGAAGATGGGGCCATAGAGAAGACGGCGCTGGATTGGAATCCCCTAGGCTGAAGGGGGGGGGGGGACGAGGGCGACCGAGGCAGACTTGGCAGAGGAACATGGAAGAGGAATGCAGAGCGACTGGCAAGTCTAGGCAGGAGGTCAAGGCTCTCAGCCGGAATCGGGATAGATGGCGAAAATTTGCTTCGGCCCTATTTAATTGCTTTGCCCCCCTTCGGCCCCACAGTGGTGGCAACAGGAAATAAAAAAAAAAAATATGATCCTGTACAAACTTTTTACACTCGACTTAGTGTTTTTGTGAAAGTGATGTTTTTTCTGAATCTTCTGCTGATTCAAGTGCTCTGCACTCAGTAGGATTGTTTGCACATTTTGCATGTAAGTGATTACAGCAGATAACAAAGCGATTTGTCTTGAAGCTCCTACAGAGTTGGATATTTTGCACAATATTCTTCTTCATTCAGGCATAGTGGCTACCATTGGACTGCCATTATTTTGTGTAAGGCTTTAATTACGCCTATTTTACAGCACATTGCCTCTAGGCATTGTGAAATTTATTAATTTATTGCTAAACAGTTCAGTAATTAAACAAACAAAAAATCAATTCTATAGCACAAATAGTTTGATTGGGGATTTAATAAAACACTGAGCGGCCTATATTTTTGCCACATATGATTTACTATAGTATACGAATGATTTATTTAAAATATATCAAGTGCCAATTTCAAGATTCAAACTTCCTATATTAATCCACAGTAACCAATATGAATGATGAATATTTTCAAAGCTATACTCACTCTGGTTGAACCTCAAACGCATCTTCAAAAATCTGAAAGAAAACATAAACAAAAAAAATTATGAAATTAATTTAAAATAAAATAGTGAGATTTTAGGAAGAGATAGAAAAGTAAGAAGACCATGAAACATATAATAATTTTAATTAGTGAAGTATAAAGACAGTCTGAAAACAAAATAATAGAATTCAAGACTGAAATACATGATATTTAAGTAGGAAAAATATGCTGGTTTAATTGTTTACACGTGCCAAACAAAAAAAGTTTAAAATGGACCTAAAGTGAAAAATCGGTTTGTTATAATTAGTAAACTATCATATATTTAGTTGTAATAATTTAATTAACTATAATTATCAGTCTGAAATTTAAATTTAATATAAATTAAATTTTATAAAATCAAATGCTTCAAAATATACTATCTGTTTATAACAATAATAAATAAAACTTGTAATTTGTTTGAAGTATACATTAATAGAGACTTTCATGCAGTTAAATAACAGAAGTTTAAACAAAATGCTGTTTCATTCACCATTATTTACATTAAATAGTTGTAGATTAAAAAAAGGTGTTATGGAAAATGGTATTCTTATAAAGTATTTTAAGTTCAAATATAAAGCAATGTTAAATTACTAATAGTGTCAATTTTATGTTTCAAATAGTGTAACAAAAGCGTTCAAAGAAGAAATTTAAACTGTTTTGTTACAAATCAGGAAGTATGCAAGACTTATGGAAGTTGATTAATACATTAAAATATTTTTGTATGCAAAGGAAAGTAACCAAATACTCAAGTGAACAAAGATCTTCGAAGACTTGACAAATTTATTTAAGTAAAATAGAATTAGAAAATAGAAAATCTAATACGAAGAAATACAAAGTCAAGCTACACTGAATTATACTAGCCAGTGATAATTTCATTTTTGCTAAGTTAGAAACAGCCTGAAAGAACTTAATAAAACATGCTATTTCAGTTAAATGGCATTGGTGTCCATAGATAGACAAGTGAGCATTTATAAGATCCTTTGCTACCTTCAATGCAGAATATTTACGACAGTTGATTGATTATTCCTACATATACATTTGAAAGTAAAATTTTATTGAAAATCCTCAAATCAATCCACAAAGGCCAGACCTGCAACAACAGTAACAAAGTGCTAGGACGTTTATAGAATAAATTTAGACTACAGAAGGCACATTTAGTGAACTTTATTACACATGTCTCATTTAACATAATTTTAAAATAACTACCGAAACAAATTAAACAAAAGAAAAAGGATTAGAAACACTATTTTTCATTAAATTTTGCCAATTTCAGAATGAAGTTTCAATATCTGAAAGGGTGGGAGCGAAAGTACAAAGTCATTTCTTTCAATAGAGAATACTAAGTTATGATTATTTCATTGTCAGGGGTAGTTATTTACATTTATTATAGCCTACTTAAAGAACTTAAAAACGTTATTAAGGCTCTGAAGCACATTGATGACTGGACAAACAGCAGAGACTTCAGCATAGTCCACATATCCTGATTGTTAGCTTTATTTTAAATGCCAAACCAGCTAATCTGTAATTAAAGAAATAATAATTGTTAAGTAATGCGTTGAGTCCCACTAAAAACTAATACTCTCGAAGATCATTATTACAGGGAATAGAAACCGATTCCCACGGGTTTAGTAGACTTTCTGTAAACCAGCTTGGAATTCTTTCAGTACGACATAATTTTCAATCCCTTCTGACATCCTGTTCAATATTAGTACAGAAAATATTTTAGAAAAGGGATATAAAAAAAAAATTCCTCTGTATTTAGTAAAGGATCATCACAATCACTGCCAATCGCAGCCAGCTAGAATATTTACTGTTATCTTATTTTATTTTGTTGCTCTAAAGAGAAAATAGGGTGGCCAACCTGGATACATTAAAGTTAGACATTAAAATACCACATAACAGCTATAAACAAAATTGCATGCATAAAAATTATTATTAGAATAAAAACCGTAATGAATAACTATGAGCTTAGCAAAAAAACTATAGAACATCTATTGCTGTGATTGATATCCTTTTATATATATAATCCCCAAGATTGAATTTGGAAGAGGTAATTTTATATACTGGGGGCTTACTTATTAGGGTCAATGGTAAGGAAATAAAGGAAGGTTCACAAATTGTAAGCTATTCGGGTCTCGAAAATATTTTCCTTTATTGGCCTTTATACAGTCATAGTCACAGTTTTAAAGGCTGACGTTTCGCTCCTGTTAGAGCATTTTCAAAGCTAAAACATCAAAAGGGAAATCACAGCTTTGTGGTTAAAATTATTTTTAACAATTAAAAAGATTATGAATATTAGTACAATTTTAGGAAAATAATCTTACCACATTCATCAACTATTCGTAAAAATCACAAATTAAAAAATTGTGTCATTTAGTACAATAAAAATTTATATATATATATATATATATAGGAAGAAACATAATGGTCAAAAAACCCTGCTAATACATCAAGCTGCTGCAATGTTCAATGTGGTTGTTTCTTCCTATATATATATATAAATTTTTATTGTACTAAATGACACAATTTTTTAATTTGTGATTTTTACGAATAGTTGATGAATGTGGTAAGATTATTTTCCTAAAATTGTACTAATATTCATAATGTTTTTAATTGTTAAAAATAATTTTAACCACAAAGCTGTGATTTCCCTTTTGATGTTTTAGCTTTGAAAATGTCAAACAGGAGCGAAACGTCAGCCTTTAAAACTGTGACTATGACAGTATAAAGGTCAATAAAGGAAAATATTTTCGAGACCCGAATAGCTTACAATTTGTGAACCTTCCTTCATCATTATAGCGGTCTTTTAATTTTCTTCTAATTGAAGATTAATACTTAGTAAGGAAATAAGTTGAAATCAATGTTTTTAGACACGTATATGAATTTTCAAGAAAATATTTTTTTTTTAGGGTGATTTGAAAATTTCAGCCAAATTTTGGGTTTTAAATTTTTGTAAAAAAAACAAAACAAAACAAGCAATTTGTTTTTCGAAATGTTTAGCTATTCTCATAGTGGTAAAATAAAGTTGATAAAGAAAGCATTCCTCGCCATCAACATGATTATAGCTGTTTCCTCTGTAATAATTATATTATTATAACGGTATTGGATTAAAAACTGAACGTATTATAATGATTTAATTGTAAATCTTAAGCTTTAGATAACCAATGTTAGATGTTATTACATCTATCCATAAAAACTTTTAACCTACAGCCTAAAATTCAATAAATTAAATATGGCAGAATTTCAATAATGGAACGATGAGATTTAATTTTAAAATTCTGTTTTGCTAAATTCAACTTAATTAGTTTACTTTTATACTTAGTACATTAATTTATTTTCAGGATTAATTTATTTAAGTTTTGCTATGATAATTAATGGATATAGCAATATTGGTGGTTTTTGATTTGACTGTAAATGAGTGCGGAGGTGGTATTTTTAAAATAGTAAAGATTGAACCTTACATGAAGAAAAAAAATCTTACAAGCCTTTTAAAACAATTATTTACAAATTTACTATCAAGCTTCACGCAAAAGATTTATTAAAATTGACCTAGCTTTATTAAAAAACTGATACACTGTGAATTGAGTGTGTAATAGAAATACTTCAACGCTTTTAATAAAATGATTAATCTTAATTATATCCAATATATAATGGGTTTCTTAACCTCCTGGGATATTTTTATTATATGGGTATAGTTGCTGTTAACAGTATTGGAGCAATCATCAGGTCAATCACACAAATAACATTTATTGCTTCATCTACAACGTTTCGGCTATGTCGCCATTTTCAAATCTTTTGCTTTTACAACTTCTTTGAATTTTATCATAAAAGTGGTCAGATTGAGGTTCACATCTAACAAAGAATGTACTTCCTTCCGAAAACTAAATAATAACGAATTCATTGAAGACATGTTGCTCCTTCTTCATAAATTCTTCTTAATTATATCCAATATATAATTGGTTTCTTAACCTCCTGGGATATTTTTATTATATGGGTATAGTTGCTGTTAACAGTATTGGAGCAATCACCAGGACAATCACACAAATAACATTTATTGCTTCATCTACAACGTTCCGTGACCACTTTTATGATAAAATTCAAAAATTTGTAAGAGCAAAAGACTTGAAAATGGCGATGTAGCCGAAATGTTGTAGATGAAGCAATAAATGTTATTTGTGTGATTGACCTGGTGATTGCTCCAATACTGTTAACAGTACTTCACCTTTTGTGTCTAAAAGAAGTTTTTCTGATGAAAAACACGCTAGAGAATAAATACTTGATTGCTTCCTGTTCCTACTAGAAAAAACTACTTGATTGAATAAAAGTATTAGTTATTTTATCTCTTGTCCATATGCATGAGGGGCAAAGACTTGTGAAGGGGGAAAACCCTCCCCCCAAAAAAAATAAAATAAAAAGAATCTTATTTATAGGGAGTTAAGAGGGGGGGGGGGGTGACCCAAATTCTTGCTGATTACCTAAAGTTACATAAACTTAATTTTTTTTTCTTTTTTTTTTAATACTTATAAAAAATAACAATTTAGGATTATTTGAAGAAATTGATAACACTAATTCCAATCATAACGTGATATCATAGTCTGGGCTAATGAGTAGGAGGGCAATGCCATTTTTCTGTTGGTGTATTTAATTTCTTCAAATAATCCTAAATCATTATTTTTTATAAGCATTAAAAAAAAAAAAATAAAAAAAAAAGAGATATTCGGTCACCCCCCCCCCCTTAGCTCCCTATAAATAAGATTCTTTTTATTTTATTTTATTACCCCACCCTTAACTCCCTCTAAATAAGATTCTTTTTATTTATTTATTAGAAGGGGGAGGGCTTGCCCCCTTCACAACTCTTTGTCCCTCATGCATATAGACAAGAGATAAAATAACTAATACTTTTATTCAATCAAGTAGTTTTTTCTAGTAGGAACGAGAAGCAATCAAGTATTTATTCTATAGCAAGTTTTTCATCAGAAAAACTTCTTTTAGACACAAAAGGTGAAGTGCAATTGTATCGTGGGTTACACCACTAAAAAGCTAACTAAATTCTGCAGTTTTTAGGAACTTTGACAGCTTCTAGGGTGCTCCAGTGCGAGAGCAATGTTCAAAAACCATTAAAAATTTAAGTATTAATAAATGTTTTGTGTTTTGCCCGTTAAAAGGCCCACTGAAAGTGGATTAAAATAACTAGACTTATTTCATCGTTTAGAAAATTTAATGCTGATTAAGAAAATATCATCTTTTTTGTTTCTACGCTAAACCAAAGTAGAGAAAACTGCCATTTTTCAGAAAAAAAGTAAGATTTTAAAAATAAAAACAAAAAAAATTCTACCTCCTCAACAGATTGAGATAGGAAACTCTTTTCTGCGCCTTCCTACCCTGTTTAACATGCAGTATTACCCTTTTTTTTTTTTTTTACAATATGTCTAGGACAACCTGTATATATATTATATAGCTTGATATCTGAAGGCTTGGACTTCTGCAAAGGAGGGCAACTGCCCCCCCCCTTCAAATTTTGAGAAACAAATTAAATAAATTTTGATGTTCATTAAATATAATATAAACAACTATTTTAATTTTTAAATGTTACTAAGTTTTTTTTTTTTTTAATTGGTCCTCCCCTTCCTCGCCTTGTAGGCTATACGGGGTTTCCCGAGCCAGGGGAGAGGGTGGGGGATTGATGCCAAGTATTATTAAATTTCCCCTGGCACCGGGTTTTGAACTTGCTATCTTTCGGTTCTCAATCATACGTTGCCATGGGCAACGCATATTTTTAACGCGTTTGCCCACTCGGCCATCCCGCCAAATGTTACTAAGTTGTATTTGAAAAATTAAATGAGCCTTACAACGTCAGAATAACTTGAACCCTTCCCCTAGGTATAAGAATTTCACCAGCCTGCTCCCCCGCAGACGAAAATTCAGACTAGCAAATCGTGAGTGAAACTAAAATCAATATAGCCAGGAAAAAATAGACTTGTTTCCTTCATCTGTTCTGGAATCTTGTTCTGAAATGTGAATAATTTCAAAATTTTGTTCCCATTTATTTCATTAGGCAGTAATTAGGGTCCAGATCACATTAATCATTTTATTAAAAGCATTGAAGTATTTTTATTACACACTCAATTCCCAGTGTATCAGTTTTTTAATAAAGCTAGGTCAATTTTAATAAATCTTTTGCGTGAAGCTTGATAGTAAATTTGTAAATAATTGTTTTAAAAGGCTTGTAAGATTTTTTTCATCATGTAAGGTTCAATCTTTACTATTTTAAAAATGCCACCTCCGCACTAATTTACAGTCAAATCAAAAACCACCAATATTGCTATATCCATTAATCATCATAGCAAAACTCAAATAAATTAATCCTGAAAATAAATTAATGTACTAAGTATAAAAGTAAACTAATTAAGTTGAATTTAGCAAAACAGAATTTTAAAATTAAATCTCATCGTTCCATTATTGAAATTCTGCCATATTTAATTTATTGAATTTTAGGCTGTAGGTTAAAAGTTTTTATGGATAGATGTAATAACATCTAACATTGGTTATCTAAAGCTTAAGATTTACAATTAAATCATTATAATATGTTCAGTTTTTAATCCAATACCGTTATAATAATATAATTATTACAGAGGAAACAGCTATAATCATGTTGATGGCGAGGAATGCTTTCTTTATCAACTTTATTTTACCACAATGAGAATAGCTAAAAATATCAAAAAACAAATTGCTTGTTTTGTTTTTTTTTTTTACAAAAATTTAAAACCCAAAATTTGGCCGAAATTTTCAAATGACCCTAAAAAAAAATTTTTTCTTGAAAATTCATATACATGTCTAAAAACATTGATTTCAACTTATTTCCTTACCATTGACCCCAATAAGTAAGCCCCCAGTATATAAAATTACCTCTTCCAAATTCCAAAGAAAATATCATCTTTTTTGTTTCTACGCTAAACCAAAGTAGAGAAAACTGCCATTTTTCAGAAAAAAATAAGATTTTAAAAGTAAAAACGAAAAACATTCTACCTCCTCAACAGATTGAGGTAGGAAACTCTTTTCTGCGCCATTCTACCCCGTTTAACATGCAGTATTACCCATTTTTTTTTTTTTTAACACTATGTCTGGGACACCCTGTATATGGGGGGAGCGGGGTTGCTCATTGGTAAGTATTGAGCTGCTGAGCTCAAGATTCCGACATTGAATCTGGCTTGGCAGGATATCTTTAATATTGTCATAGATCGTCTCAGTGGCAAGAGAGCCTCCTGGGGCAAACCCAGCATCTATAAAGTGGGTACACCCTTAATTGAAAAATTAATAAGAAAAACCTAGCGTATTCATAGCCAAATCACCTCCTTACACTACCACTGACCAATAAACAGTACTTCCTTACACAGTACTGAACTCCTTGACCCTTCATGGGTTATATATGTAGGTGCAGGTATATATATATATATATATATATATATATATATATATAGCTTATTTAGTTATTTACATGGTGATCCAGTAATACGTTGAGAGTATTACAATACTTGATCACATAGCATCAAATGTTTTAAAAAATGTAACTTTATGTCCTGAAAAATTTATCTATGTACATATAATTTTTCTTTTTATTATTATTTTCATCGCATTTGCATTTTGATAATTAATAAATTCTATATAGTCCTGATGAAGAGCTAAAAATTAGGTCAACATTATAATATATCCACCATCGACACCACTAAAAATTATAATATATCCTCTATATTATTGTTGCTCCTTTTGCGACCAAACCTAACTAATTACTCTGCTCTTAACACTAAGTACACCAATTTTCCACCAATATGATTTTCTTTTATAAATTACCATATATAATTAAAAGTGGTTAAGACCTATATCATAGATTCCACTCATTTGTAATTGAATTAAAAACGTTAAACAGAACCTTCAACACTAAAGAAGCTAAAAACAAATATAAAAATAATTTTGAAATTCATTTATCCTGCAGGTGAAAATGAAATATACAATTGTCAGAAGATAAGCAATTAAAAACTTAATCTACTGACTTTTACTTTAAAAAAACATAGATTAGGCATTTTGATTCCGTGATTCAGAAATTTTATAATTTGAAAAAAAATTCTTCAAAATTAAGGGCAGTCCCAGTGGGATCAATACCCCCGGAAATTTTGAAAAAAACAATTATTAGTTGAATAAACTCATGCATCTAATCCATACAAAATATCTAGTGTAGAAGTATTTATGTGTATAAATTTAATAAAGTTACTACCATTTTTATAAATAAATATGTGTGTACTGTATGTTTGTTAGGTTTTTCTTGTTTACATACCGACATATCCCCCCAAAATTTTTTCTTAGACTGTGCTGTTCAAAAGTGATCTATGATTGAAAAATCAAGTTACTTCAGGTCCAATAATGACTTTATAATATTCTTTGTAAGCTAAAATAATAAAAAAAAAGTTGTTCACAATAAAAATAATTAACAAAAATGAGAATTGAGAACTTACTTCTTATTAAACTGCAAGTCATTTTTAGAGGAATTTAAATCATCACTAAAATTATATATACAAACACACACTTATTTTGTTGATAATTATATCCCCTTCCTCCTAATAATGGATGCTTATGATAACAAAAAAATATTTTTAATTCTGACTGTTCCATTTGTCAAATAATTTTTGTTAGGAGTTGAAATTCAGAATAAAAACTTTATTCATTTTTAAATAGTAAGTCAAATGGGAAGATATCAAGCTAATATAATAAATCTAAATTAACTATAAAAATATAAGTTCCTTTTTCCTTATAAAAAAACATAATGTTTATAATCTCTCAATCTTTAATCTTTATTTTTAAAACCTGCAATGACCAGTACAGGAGCTAAACATTAAGTATAAGAACCCGCTAGGAATTTGTTCATTTCTAGGATCTACTGAAAATAAGAGCTGAGAAATACTTTATGCTAAAAGGATGTTAAAATAATCAAAAAATAGGTATTAGAATCGCTATGCTACCTCTAGGCGGGGCCAATATGGCAGTATGGCCCTGATTCAACTGAAAGGACCCTTTTCAATTCAGATATTTATTTTATTTAAATATTTATCTCTGAAGAGCCAGCGGGAGTCAAAGCAGGGTTTTAAAAAAGCAGATCAAATGCCTTTTTTAAACTGAAAAAGACATAATGGGAGTTTGCTTATATTAGTCACATAAACTCCCAAAACAGGCTATGCATGCCAAAAAGTAACAGCAATAGCTTCACCAAAAAATATAAAACAGATACGTTTTGTTTAGCTAATTTGAAGGATTATAGTTATAAACATATCTATCAATTTCACTCAAGTGGAGGTAATAAATAAACATTTGTAATTAAAACTATATTTGTTGGTACCACTTCTCCTCTGCGACATGTGGGTGTGACTTATTTTAACAGGTCACTTTACTGTGATATTAGAGAACTCCCATCACATCCTAATCAGTTTAAAAGGCGTTAATGAAATTTAATAGATTGCAGCTTTCTACTTATGCTCACTTCACTTGCTCATGGATAAACAAATCCTCCTACAGGTCGTTTCAGTTGAGTTCAAGGCCAGACTAAATGGCTGAAAATAGTCCATGCCTAAAAGTGACAAACCAGCAGTGTCATCTTTTATTTAAAAGTAGATACGAGGGCAAGGAGATAGTATAAACAAATCGAGTAATATATAAAAAAACATGCTTACTATAACTGCAACTAGAATATTAGAATCAAGTGGAATACAAGGCATAAAATATAATCCAAACCACTTTATTTTTAGAAAAATTCATAGATATCCTTATGTTCAATATTGATAAATAAATGAAAAACTAAGAAAAACAAAAATTTAGTATTGGAAATGATGGGGCCGTGCTCTTAATGAAGATCATTACATAACAAAATCTACTATACAAAAGATTTATAAGAAATGTTAGTTACTGGGGAGAAAAAAATTGAAAAGTAATGTTTCATCTACTAGGGTACCTACATACTTATTACACGGATTTAATATCACATAAAAATTACCCAAAAATACAATATTAAAATTAACAAATAAGTCTTTCAGTGTAAAATAAATATATTTTTTATGAGCTGAAAAATTCAATGATAAATAACACCCACAATTACATTATCAACCTAAATAACTCTTGGACTGCTAGTAAATATTTACCTCTTCATCTCCCTCATCTTTACAATCCATTATATAATAGTTAATGAAAATAAAATTCTTCCCATACAATGTATTATTTACTATAAATCCTAAATTTTAATTTAAAAAAAAGCACAGGTTACAAGTATTAGATATAGTAGTCATGAGATATCCTAACAGAAACAGCGACCATAATAATACTAATAACAAAACTATTAGGTAACGATGTGAATAAGTGAAAAAAATAAAGAAAAAAAGTACTTCATAATTCAAGTATATTCATACAATTACACATATTATTAACAATCACTAATGATCCTTCATCTAGTAGCTTAGTTACAAAGAAGAATGTTGTCCTCTCGTTTTAGTATAAGTAACATTACCTACATGTTTAAGTTTGTATATCATGATTGAATGAACCTAAAGGTTAGTTTGCTCCTAACCCGTAATCATCACCCGCAAAATATGAATTTTTACCTGTAAGGTGATATATGTATCCTTTGTCTCTGAATTGATTGAGACCATTTCCATAACAATGCAGTCAGTAGTTTAAATGATATCTATGATTATTGATGGGATATTACATTCTACAGTAGAAATATTTCTAATTTTTTTTATTTCCGTATTTATTTTATTCTATATCCTCTTAAGTCATTATATTTGTTAATATTTGTGTTGGCTTTGTCTTTATTTTATTAAATACTTCTCATATTTAGCTACATATGTTTGGAGATATACTTAGATACAATCGTACATATTCACCCCTGTTTAACAAGAAATTACGGTCTTTAATTTCTGACAATATGTGCACTTACATAATCTTTTGTTAACTGTGATATTATTCAGCCGAAAGACATGATCTTTACACTTGATGTGAAATAAGGTTTGACCTATTGACTATATCGTAATGGGAATGACCTTATTGGATTCAGAAGAATATCAAATATAAAGAAAAATGCATTACAAGAATTGGAAATAATAGGGATATGTTCTTAACCTCGAAGTAACCTTATATCAATATCTCACCTGGAACTATCACATACCCCAAATCACCCGGAAATACATACGGTGTCCTATCTGTTGGGTAAGAGGCGAGACTAAAAAGATTAATCCGAGACACTCTCGCGTTTCTCAATGATATTCTGAATATCAAAGTTTTATTTTTCCTAATATCCGAAGACAATGCCTCTTTAGTAGTAAATCAGTTTCTTAATAATCCCCATTTCAGAGTGCGAATTGAAAATGAATTATGAACTATCCTGCAATCATGATCAGAAAAGCGGTTTTCCACAGGGTTGCGTGCTAAGCCCAACTTTATTTTCGTTGGCTATAAATGAACTTGGGAACAAGTTACGTAGGGGTGTGAAACCTTTACTGTTGGCAGAGGAAATTTTATTTTAAAGCATTGATTGATATTTACAACTGTATCAAAACCTATTACATTAGTAAATGTAAAGAACACGAAAAAAAAATAAGTAAAAAAATCACATGAATAAACTTGTAGAGAAACTACCCATATGTAGCTCTTTAATAATAATTCTAAAATAGAAGGTTCCGAGGCCATCTTCTTTTCAGAAACCTCGGTAGATTGGAAAGACGGAGACTAGAGGATTGGGATCAGTAGGAAGTTTTTTGTGAAAGGATTTGTATCAAGACTTGACCACGTCAGCGATATATGGAACATCAATGTCTTCACGGATAATTTTATTTTTGACAAATAATGAGCGTGAAGGATTTTGGATTGGATACCAGAGGAGTTTGATGATTCGGTGGAGCACCCAGAGCTCGATTCCATAAGTCCAAAAAATGAGTCTTTTGTAATTGATGGGGAGTTCTGAGCGTTGTCCAGCAAGTGCTGCAGTAGGCGTGCAGTTTCCTGTCGCTTTAATCTTTATGAGGATTCCAAAGTTAAACCTTTAGGATAGTGGTAGATAGATGATAGTGGAGAATTGGTAAAGGAAGCTGTAGGACTGGTAGACGTAGGCTCACGACGAAGAGTAAAGGTTTTTTGATTGATTTTGATTTTCCATTTTAACACAATTCTCCAAGGCTTTTAATGTGGGATTGTAGGTTTTGGGAAGCAATTGAGGGATCATTATTAAATGATAACAAACAAGTATCATCAGCATAGGTGGTAATTAAAGTATTAGGATGAATTAGTACATCAGCTCTATAAACTGTGTAGAGGATGGGACCGAGGATACTACCGAGGAACCCCTGTTGACTGGGGAAAGAATAGATTTAGCGATGTTTTTCCGATCCGAGAATATTTACACTAACCAAAAAAAATTCCGTAGGTCTAAAAATTCCCATAGAAAAACCTTGTGCAACCACTTTAGCAGAAAGAGAAATAATCCAACCATTCCTGAACTACGACTGGAAAATTCTTTAATACTTAAAGAATAATTTATAATTAATAATTATTAATAAATAATCGCATCATATGTAAATCATAAAAAAGTTCAAGGTGTCACATTAAATCAATAATTAAATTAGGAATCACATATTTCATCATTGAGGGCAGCCACTAATCAAAAATTAAATATTTTACATTTCATTAGTGTTACATTTTGTTGATCGGATAAATACACAATGCTAAAACTGTATCGAGCCTTGGTTTGTGCTAAATTGGATTACGGGTAGTTTATTTAAAACTCCGCACGCCAACGAACCCTTGCTAAATCTAATGCTGTCAATCATGGAATCTGGATGGCAACCGCTGCGTTCAGAACAATTCCTACTCTCAGCTATTTTCAGAAGCAAGTATATCATCCTTGTCAATTAGAAGACAAAAGTATGTCTTAATTTTAATTAAGGAACTAAAAACTGTAAAACATTTTAATTAGCATTGATTAATCAAACATATATTTAATACAGTTTGAATGATTTTAGAAAATAACTCACTACCCATATTATTTTCATTTCCCTATAAATTATAGCCGAGATAAAAAAAAATAAACGTAAATAGGTGTGGGCCTAATCTTTCTATACCAATAAAAATTTAATGTATGAGAAAGAAACCTTATTTTTGTGACAATTTGCAATTAATGTAAATATAAATCAACGTGAACAAATGCGGGGGACGGAAAAGTAAGATTTTCCATTCCAGCCTAGAGACAGAAATTTAATGCTGGCTGTTCAATACTAATATAAAGGAAAGTGTTTCATAAACTATCAAACATTATTACTAAATTAGAAATTGTTTGGTAATGATTATCAGATTTGAATACATAACATTTTTAGAGAGATATGATTATAAAAAAAAAGTATTTATATAAACAACCTCGAAATCGAATTTTGCAATGAAATAAAAATTGTAGGCATACTTCTGGATCGAAAACTGAAATGGAAAAACCAAATAGACAAATTGAAAGAAGATTGCAATAGAAGACTGAACTTTTTAAAAATCCTCTTCCATCAAGGCTGGGGAGCTGATAGAAAAAAAATGCTTGCAACCTACAGAACACTAATACGATCAAAACTGAACTATGGCTGCATCGTGTATTCCTCAGCATGTAACAGTCTCATAAGCAAACTGGACTCCGTTCAGAATTTGGCACTCAGACTTTCGACCGGGTCGTTTAGAACAAGTCCCATATCAGCCTTACTAAGTGAAACGGGAGAATTACCACTGCAACACAGAAGAAAATTGCTAGTGCTCCGCTACGCGGTGAAAATTTTCAATATGCCAGACCACAACATTTTTAACATTCTAAAAAATGACAATACCAATAACATTGAACCTCACCGATCGGAGACACTAAAGGACATCATCACACAATACTTCAACGACTTACACCTCCCCCTACCCACAGATATTGTTCCCCAGAAAATAGGAGATACTCCACCATGGACAGTCCCATTGATTAAGACTGAGCTCGAGCTAACTAGGCTTACAAAGAATACCCCACACGAAACACTAAGATTCAGATATCATGAAATGACCGAAAACTTATATGCCAACTATGAATTGATTTCATCGACGGGGGGGTTGTAGCATGGTGGCCAGAAGAGGTATAGATAAATGGAAGCTAAACAATATAAATTCAATTTTCACTAGCGAATCATTAGCAATACTAAAAGCATATGAATGTATTAATAACAGAAGTATTCCAAAATCCGTAATTGTGACTGACTCTCTTTCGGTAATTAAGGGACTACAAAATTTATTACAAATTTCGAACAAGTAAAGAGCAAGAGGGAAGTATCGATGCTGTGGGTTCCTTCTCAGGTCGGGATTAAAGGAATGAACAAGCAGACCAAGTGGCAAAAGAAGCAGCTAAGAGCCCTGACCCTCCTGATCTAAAATTATTATTTCCTTCCGTGTGGGCAAAACATGTGAAAACCAAAGTCAAGGAAAAATTGAACGAAGAGTGGCAAAATACACAATGTAATCACCTTCGTTTGATCAATGAAGACAACCATGCTTGGCTGCCTCCAAAGAACCTAACTCCAAAAGAAGCCACCTGCTTATTGGACTTCACCGGCCAACTTGCCAAATATGCGACAATACTCCTCTTACAATGGAACACTTTTTTCAGTCTCAAAAATACTGGAAGGAACGCCGCCACTTCAATATTACAACTTCATATCCTTACAAAGCAAACAACGGGATTGAAAAAACCCTGAAGAACCTAAGGAGCACAAAATTAATGCCCTACATTTAAGAAGAGCAGTCGTCGCTAATGGCCTGGACAGTCGAAGCGACGTTAAACAACATCAAATTAAAAAAATAAAAATAACATCAGATAAAGTTTTATAACAATTTATTTTTCAATAAGTTCGTGCTTGTGATTTTAAGCCAGAGCTCTTTTAGCACGCAGAACTCCAGCTGGCGAACCCATCTAAACTCATGAATCAATTACACTTCGTACTTCTATATGTTGCTGGGTGACTTAGTTTTGCAGAAATTAGATCGAGTGATGTATTGTCTTTAATAGTTTCTGTGTTCGTCGACAAAACAAGACAGTTAATTGTTCAAAAGTGCACATGATGATTAGCGAGTATAGACCGAATTTTCATCTATAAAAGGGTCGAATATTTAGGTATATATGTAAATATACTTTTAGTAATATGTGACTAAATACGTGAAATATTTAAGAAGAAAATAATTAAACATGCAGGATAAAGTCATAAAATAGGTTATGTAATGATTAAGAGACCGATTACATCAAAGCACCCTATGGTAATCTATGGTAAGCTCTCTAAAAATAACTTTATTCTGGGGTTAAATCCCTGAAAATAAAAAGAGATATCTGACCATCATGCTACACATATTGCTATCACATCTTGCTATTATGAAAATATCAACTATTTATTTAATATGATGGATCCTCTAAAAAGAAATAAAATGAGGGGGGAAAAAATACATGTAAAGAGGATAAGAAAAAATAAAGAGTACAGAATTTTTAATTTTTTTCTTGATCTCCTGGCAATCGTTTTAAATTCGATTTTTAATTAATAAAAATGTTTTATTTTATAATTAAATTATTTAATTGGTCGAAAGAGATGAAAAATTGACGAAAAATAATTTTATAATTTAAAATAATATATTTAATTTATTAAATATAATATATTTAATTTATTAAATATAATATATTCAATTTTATAATTAAATATAATAATTTTATAATTAAATTACTTAATTGGTCAAAAGAGATGAAAAAATGACGAAAAATACTTTTGTCCACTTAGCTTCTACTAAGCGAAACACTGTGCGCCGTTATATGTGGACCATTAAAGTCCACCCAATGAGCCACCGCCTAGTGCTGCTCTCACCCAGTTACGGACCGAAGTTTCGGTTTCGGCCATCAGTTAGGTGTGGTGACCAAAATATTATAATGACAAATTTAAGTTAAATTATATCAAGTCTTAACATAACAACGAAAGCATTCTTTTCGTCCAGAATTCTTTACGTTGAGTGTAAAGAATAGAATTCTTTACCTTGAGTTTAAGAACCTTTTTTACTTTACTACTAATATTAGAAACTACTAATATTAGAACCTTTTTTACTTTACTACTAATAAGAATATATCTTATAAATTCTTAAATTTAAATTAGTCGTTGGAGAAACCCGACATGCCGCGGATTCGAATCAAAAGGTTAAAAAAAATTTAGTAAGGTCCCTTGTCATAACAATGAACTCAAGTTGCATCAAATGGTGGTAGTAGGTTTTGTTCTTTGTTCTTTTAGACTCAGATGCAAAAACCAAATCTTCGACCTTGGCAGCTCCCCCCCCCCCCCAACCCCAACGGATCACAACTTTCTTCCGTTTTGACCACGAAGAAGCACGTCAAAGCACCACTAAAAACAAACAATATATTTAATAAATTCTTAAACTAGATTATATCCGCAAAATATTGAGACCAAAACTGACAGTAAATGACCAAATAGGTTCTGAAATAAAGCTTTACGCATTCACAATGCCACCATTTTGTAATCCATTGGGTTTATATTGGCAGAGATTTACTAAATTATTTATTATTTATACATTATGATATTATGAATAGTTATTTTATCAGCCTGTTACTGTAAATATAATTCACCTTTTACGCCTTTGCTAGTTATGGGGGTATAGTCGAACTTCCCGCGTGTATCAACTGTAGTAGGAACCAACGATCCTGTAACCAAACTAATGCACCTGTCTTCTATATGTCACTCTTCTATACCAAGCCCACGTACTTTATGAATAATTAAGTTCAATTACTGTCTTTTTATAAGCCTACATTGATATTATTGCTAAACTAGACATATTACACACTTACATGTAAGTAATAAGTTCAGGTTTCGATTTCGGCTAAAAATTTGGTTTCGGTCGGACACTAATTTACAATCAGTAAATAAAGTTTCTGGACACTTACGAACTTAGCGAATAAAATAATGCAATTCTTGCTCCTTGGGTTTTTTACAAAAAAAAAAAAAAACATTTATAACATTATAAATTATAAAAACATAAGTCAATTTAATTTTTCGTACAAACAATAATAATATAACAAATAAACTAAAAACAAATGCAACAAAATTTTTGGACACTTTCTTTAAATATATAACAAATCAGATATTTATGTTATGAACCAATGAGTATGAATGCATTATTTTAGTTGTTACTTGTTCATTGAAACTTTTGTTACTGACTGTAGGTATATCCATACCTACGCTATAGACGACTTTCTTAGTTCCAGAAAGTTCAGAAGAAATAATGTAACTTAATTATACGGGTGGGAAATCCGCGAATACATGTCGCGAACCTTATATACCAGGTGTGTAAATATGAAACCGGAAATCGCCAATGATAGGAGTTAGCAGTCAATATAATCTTCTAACTAATCCGTCAGTGGTGTTATCTGCTTTTGCCTACATGTAATAAAGAGATCCAATTGATACCAACATCAGTTTCATTCTATAACCGTGTTTTTATTGGCGTTGAACATGTCGACTTTTGTGCCAACAAATCAAGATTTGCGGACAGCATTTATTTTCCGTTTCCTTCTGAAAAAAATTGGAGCATTATCACATAGGATGCTTGCTGAAGCTTACGGGGAGCATGCCCTAGGCAAATCTCAATGTTTCGATTGGTTCAAAAAATTTAAAGATGGATTTCGATAAAAGAAACAAAGACCATGGAAAACCACAAAAAAAAACTTTGAAAACGCTGATTCGGAAGCGTTTGTTGGACAATTATTACATGTGACACCGTCTCCATTTGTTTGAAAGGCATGGAAAAGATCCAGAAGGTCGGAAAATGGGTATCTCACCAACTGAATGACAGGCAGCAGGAAGCTCGAAAAACCTCATGGCAAATGCTGCTCGCCAGGTACAGAAAAAAAGTCATTTCTTCATCAAATTGTGACTGGTGATGAAAAGTGAATTTACTTCGAGAATCCTAAGCGTAAAAAATCCTGGGTAACTCCTGGTGAACCATCGGCATCGCTTGGGGAGGAAGAAAATGCTCTGTGTCTGGTGTGATCAGATGGGTGTTACCTTCTATGAGCTGCTGAAACCTGGGGAAACTGTTAATACGGAACGCTACCTACATCAGATGATAAATTTGAATAAAGATTTGCGCCAAAAAGTCCCAAATATCAAGAAAGGACACACAAAGTGATCTTGCTCCATGACAATGCCCCATCACATTCGGCTAAACGGACCAAGGAAACGATCCAAGTGTTTGGTTGGTAAATTCTTCCGCATGCGGCTTATTCACCAGATTTGGCCACATCCGTTGGGATAGGTGCATCGATGGGACACGCACTAGCTGAGCAGCGCTTCACTTCTTATGAAAATGTACGAAATTGGCTAAGTGATTGGTTTGACTCAGAAGAGGAAACATTATTTTGGCGGGGAATCCACAAATTGCCTGAATGATGGGAAAAGTGGATAGATAGCGAAGGACAGTACTTCGAATAAAAAAGTATGTATCATTTTTACACAATCAACTCTTATTTGCTATTTGAAAAATTCCGGTTTCATATGGTATACCTTCAAGGTTGATTTGATGTTTTGTACTATAATATATTAAACAGAACAAGCGATGCATTTTAAATTGTAAAATAAATAAAATTAATTTGAACTAGACAATCTAATACTGACTTTCATAATTGTTTCTTAAAATCATTTCTAATTAAAAAATCATAAGTGTGAGGAAACAAATCGGGAAAATAAAAATGACCATATATATGTGTGTAGGATATATTTTCTCGACTATTGATATTAAATGTTATAATAGGATTCTTCACACGCACACACATATATGTATATTTTAACATTGTATTCTTGAAGAGAAAAAGTTGGCCTTGGCTGGGAGCTGAGGACCAAAAGAGTGTCTGATTTGAAGAAAGTTTTTGATCTTATAGCCTGAAAGTATTCATTTCATATACAAAAAATGTGAACGTCTGCCTCTTCAGATCGGTTGCCATCAAATTTTACAGACAAAAAAAATATCGAAAGTTTCGAACTTTTATAAATTTTTTGCTCATACCTCAAAAACAATTTATCACTGAGAAAATTGTGTTCTCTTTAAAATAGAAGGGCATACAATTTCGCGTCGGCTGAGTTACTCTAAGTTAAAATCGGTTTAGTCGTTTCGCCAAAACCGATTACCAATTATCCGCAATATTTGCCATTTTAGAGGGAAAATTAAATACCTATGTTCCAAAGCAATTTGAAGAGGGCTACTCCAAATCAAAAAGTCAAATAACAACGTGAACGTATCGGGGGCATATTATATGATAAAATATTCCTATAAATAACAACTTAGACAGATAGATGCTTGGCAAAATTTATCTTTAATTTTAACATATGGAAGAAGGTGGATGATTAGTAGTTCAAACTTGTTTATACTTCACAAACAGAAGTCCTAGCAGGAAGTAAGCACTACAAATACTTTCACGTTGTTATTTGAATTTCCACGTAGGAGTTAAAGGAAAATGGGCTTATTTCATGATAAATTTGATGCTCTGGAACTTTTTCATTTGAACTAGATGTTTTTGAGTTATAGGTATTGGAACATGGTTTTCACCAAAATTGTCAAAATTGACAAATTCTTGATGCTTAGTACCGATTTTATCTTTGAGATACTCAGTCGATGCGAAATTGCCCTGTTATTTTTAAAAAGAACACAATTTTCTCTGCGATAAATTGTTTTTCATTTATGAGCAAACAATTTTAAAAAGTTCGAAACTTTCGATTTTTTTTGCCAATAAAATTTGATGGCAACCGATCTGAGGGTGCCAGACTTACACATTTGTTGTCTATGAAATGGTTACTTTCCGCATATAAGATCAAAAACTTTCTTCAAATCAGACACTTTTTTGGCTCTCAGCTCCTGGACTACCTATCTCGCATGGTTTTTGCGAATCTATTATATGGGGGGGGGGAGGTAGACTATTGTTCTAAATAGCAGGATCTCTTGAAATTTCTTCTATTTTTAAAATTTATATATTAATTTAATCATTCTCTTGTGATTAATCATATTTTATTTTTTCAATAGGTAATTTTTAACCCTTTGCACTGGAGGTCTCCGGAGCGGAGCCATTTAAAATTTGTCTTCAACTCGAGGGCTCCGCTACGGAGGCAATGCAAATAATCTTCAGTTTTTAACATATAAGGACATAAACAAATCGTAAAAACTATTTATAGGATATTTCGCTTTTGGTGATAAATGACGGTCGCGGCTTGCGGCGTTTTTCATTATTTTTACAGTATGTTAATCTTTTAACATCGGCTATATTTTGTGGTTTTAATTCATCTGTTATTTCATCAATTGTACAATAATTTAGTTCGGGGCACCAAATAAGCCCTTTACGTTGATTTAGTTTCCCATATGCTTCTACTTTAACCGGAAAGTTATTAAGTAAATTTTCACATTTTAGGAGCTTTTCTGATTGGATATCTGAGAAAACTTCAACTAAAAGGGTGTACCTGCATCTATGAAGGTAGTATGCCTAAGGGCATGGAATCTGTAAAAATTTAGAAATACACGACCCTCCAATAGGGATACTATGGAAGGAAAAAAAAAAAAAAAAAAAAACTAAAAGGGCCCCACCTCGTATTTTTTTAAACTTTTTTTACTTCTCCAATTAGATTTTTTATGCTTCTATATCCAAGGAACGGCGAAACCTTTGTGAAATCTATGGGATTTCCATCGTTATCCGCTCCGGTTCTCTTAATTATTAAAAATTTTACACAATTTTTAGGTCTATTTTCGGTATTTTTATTAAATTATAATAAAAATATAAAATTTAATTTTCTTTTGTAACTATGTGTTCTTGAAGCTTCACAAATACATATAACCTAAATTTCATTACAATTCCTTGCTTGGTTCTAAAATTTTACGGTATAATATTACGTTTTCAGGGTGTACGTTTTCGCGAATACGTTGCGTCGAGTTGCCGGTAGGTAACGTCCGCAACGGTGCCGAGTGCATATATTATATTTTTGAAGAGAAAAGAATAGCCTTGGCCTGGAATCGAATCCGTGTCTCCCGTGTAACATAAGCGCGGTAAGCTTCTACTGCGCCACCATGACCGCTATTTTTCTAACGTGTTTGCCCACTCGGCCATCCCGCCACCCGATTTATTAAATATGACAAAAGTGTATTCATTTACACAGATGGTGAAAAAATAATGCAGTGTTCCATTATTACAGAATTCAATATAATGAGATATAAACTTCCATCCTCAGCCAGCAACTTTGCGGAATGTTTCGCCATTAACCTCATTACTAACTTTGGTATAGGTACGAACTATCTTTTTGCAATAATGGCTCTTAACATCTAATCAAGAGATCCCGTCATTGATGGTATTTTATATTTTACTAATGAAATCTACAAAGCTTATAAAGGTAAACATATCTTAATAGCGATTTCCCTGGACCTCCAAGACGCTTATAACAAGGTCAATATAAAGATACTTGGCGAAATCTTGAAGAATATCAATCTCCCTGATATTATGACACCCTGGATCATCAATTATTTGACATTTAGGGTATACAACTTACAAACATCAGAGGGAGTAGTAAAAGTCCAGTCTAATTCAGGCCTGCCCCAGGGAGATCCTTTGAGCCCTATTCTATTCTATTCTATTCTATCTACATATCAGGTGATTAGCAATCCCCCGTCTGAATGCAAAATATTACAATGTGCTGAAGACTTAATTTTGTACACGTCTTGTCCAGACCAAAAAAAAGGAGTTCAAATCCTACAAGAAGCTTTCAAAACACTTGAAATTAACACGTTAATCGCCACGATAATATCAGAAAAATTTTCACATGGGCCATGGTAACTTTATTAGATAATTTAGTTAAAAATTTGCGTCGGACATCTGTGATTGACGTGGCCTTCTACCAAATCGCGTACGTCAGACATACTCGTATATGTCTGACATGGCTCATGTAGAACTTCTTAGCGTCAGACACATATGAATGACATGGAAAAGGGCACAAAAGACCTCAGATGTTGTGTGCCCATAAAATAATATAACCTAACCTGAATGACATGGCGATTAACGTGTTAAATTACTAGCACTCAACTTGCAGATTAACGCATCAAAATGTAAAATCGTACCATTTACAAGGAAAAGAAAAATTAACTTAACACAACTAAAAATTCAAGCACTCAGTGGAACTATAGAATACATCAATACAATAAAATTTCTAGGGGTTCATTTATACATGAAACTTTCATTTAAACCACACCTAGAAAACACATATAACAAAGCAGCCAGTAGCTTAAATATCATAAAATCAATAGCAGGTATTACTTGGGGAGCTCATCCACATAATTTACTCACTTTATACAAAAGTATGATAAGATCAATAATGGACTATGCCTCTGTAGTATACAACGAATCCAACTCACCATTAATAAAAAAATGGTGTCCAGTCCACAGTCCAGATTATCGCAATAAGAATATGTTTAGGAGCCTTTCATACAAGCCCTACAAATCCCCTTCAAGTAGAATCAGGTGAAATGCCTCTCTAGATGAGAAGGGATTGGCTAATTAAGAAAACTATCGTAAAAAATTCATCGGATAAAACACACCCTTTACATGATGCGATTTAGAATGGAACCCTATCTCTTCCAAAAGCCGGAAGAATAGTTCAGGAACTGAGACCCATAATACGCTCAATAGCTACTTCCAACGGACCATACGACCTGTGCACCCCAATTCCAAAACAACAAATCATCATTAAAACATACCCAAAACTGAACATATCAGATTCTCCGAAGTCGAACTACTCCACTACAGCTCACAGAATCAGAGCTATAGTGATAAAAAAGAAATCCCTGGAAACATTATCTGATAGATACACTCACCATTTGAAAATATACACAGACGCATCCAAAGACAAAACCAAGGTCTCCGTTGGGATATATGATAAAAATACGAACAAAGAATTAGCCATGAATCTCCCAATAAAATTCAGTATATATATAAAATACAGTGCCGGACTTTTTGCTGTCGCTGAGGCCTTCAAATTAGCCAATAGACTACATATTCAGTTTGATATGCACTAAAAAATGTACATCTCCAAAACATCAAATCATATTTAATCTATCAAATAGTACAGGAAACCTCAAGCACGAATAACAACTTCAAAGTTCAGTGGATTCCAGGCCATGTGGGCGTGTACGGAAATGAACTTGCGGGCAAATTTGCAAAAAAAGGACCAGCAAGAGAGAGAAATGCCAAACTTCCATTAAAGGAAGTAGAATATCACATAATGAAACAGCAAATCAGCGAGTGGCAAGAGAGGTATACATGGGAGTCACAAACTAAGGGCAAGGATCACTATGGTATACAACTAAAAGTAAGCCTACGACCATGGTTTTCCGATGTCAACATAGCCATGAAAAAAAAAAAAAGAAATAGCACTGTTAACAAGATTAAGAATTAACCATGACCGAACAAACCGTGGTTTAACAGTTATAAAAATCAACAAGGGTGAAAAATGTCCGGTTTGTAAGACTATTGACGACCCAATACACGTCATAACAAAATGCAAAAAATACGATAACATCCGAAAAAAATACCCCAACATCTACAACTACAATAATTTTGTGAAAAAAATGACACCTTTAGACCATAGCCTCATACGATCCATATGCGAATTCACAGAAGAAAGTGCAATAAAATTCTAACCCCTACATACAAATAAACAGCTCGGACAGTATAGGGCTTCAATGGAGGCATAAGCCAAAAAAAAAAAGAAAAAAAAAAAGAGATCCCGTCATTTTAGAAGCCCAATCCAACCCGACAATAATAAGAAATCTAAACAAGAAATTAGTTGTGCTATGGATATCATCACATGTGGGAATTAGGAGGCATAACACTTTACACGAAGCATCACAAAATCACCATAGCTTCTGTATATTGTCCCCCGAGATATGTACTGACATCTTCGATGTTTTGCAATTATTTTCGGAACCTATGGCGATGCTTTTTAGTAGGCGGCGACTTTAACGCAAAGCATCAAACATGGGGGTCACTACTATGCACTCCTAGAGGAAGAAATTTGAAAGCTGCTATCCACGAACTTTCATTAGACACAATATCACCTGACACACCGACATATTGGCCGACTTCGCAACGGAAAACTCCCGACCTTTTAGACTTCTTTATAACAAAAGGACTCCGGAACATACCTCACAACATAAATACGAGCACCGATCTTTATCTGATCATTCCCTGATACGCTTGGTTATCCTTGATGAGCCCAACAATGTAGAACGAATCCTAAGGCTCATTAACGGCAAAATGGATTGGGACGCCTACAAGGGACTCCTTGACAAAGACCTATCCATCCCAGGTTCAATTAAAACTGAGGATGAATTCGAAGAGGCTGTTGAAACATTTACCACAAGTGTCCAAAAAGCTGCATGGAATTCTTGTCTACCGGTACCGCCCAAAACTAATGAATTGCCAAAATATCCGTTATATATTAGGGAATTGATCACAGCAAAGAGAAGAGCTCGTAAGGTATGGCAGACTAACAGACTACCATCGAACAGACGTACGTTCGACAGACAATGAACTTAAACGACAAATCCAGAAATACTACAGAACTAATTACGATAATTACTTGAAAGCATCGAGAGGTCATGCTCATGTCATGAAAAACATAACATTGGTGGTCATATGGTTTCATGGCTTAATCAGTCCCAATAAACAAAAAAATTATAGCATTGATATATATAGTGATTATGACAGTTTATACGACATCCAAGATTGCTAGCAGTAGTTCAAACTTGTGTAAGGTATAAATACCTGACTATACCTAAGTTCTTTACAGCATTTTTCATTGCTAAGTGGAATAGTAGACATTCTAGGATTCCAGACTGTAAGAATTGGATTCGAGAGGAATGGTATTGTTTTTTTGAATACCGCGAACTCGTACTTATAAAATCAAATGGGTCTTATTATACTCATGTAAATGTTTTTTTTTTTTATGATATAAGAAAGAATATTTTTATTATTTATGATAAATGATATTTCTTTTCTTCTAAATTTGGTAGGAAGATAGCAAACACAAATAAGTTAACAATGTTATGATATAGAAAATAAATATTTGTGTGGAAAAAAGGAAGATACATTATAATTTATCATCATTTAAAATAAATTATGTCTTTATACATGATTTCGGATTATTCATCCTTCCAATCAACATGATAATTTACATGACTTTTTTATGGTTCAATAATAATAAATACTAAATTTTTCTTTGTATGTGAACAGCAGGAAAAATTAAAAACCTATATACAAATCATAAATGATTATTTTCCGCTTTAATAAATGCTTCAAGGGTTTGGGTTTGATTGGCCAGTAACCTCGTGCAGTATCTTCCGCTCTAAGTCTTATTTATTAATTTAAGACAATTTAAGAGGTTTGTCCAGGTTTGGGATAAAATAATAAAAAATATAAAGGAGTTGAATTCATTAAACTTTAATTTATTGTAGATTATGTAGAGGAATAAACAATGCCTATCTTGTGTCAGTTGTTCAACCCATTGTAGAATTTAGCTGATTGCTAAGGGTTTGCGTCCCATCACCATAATTGGAATTTGAAGGCATATTGACTCGCGCAAGTTCCTAAAATGTCATTTTGGGATGAAACGTCTTAAGGATAGAAGGTAGGTTGGATAATTTTAGGCTTTTCTTTTTGAATATTGATGGGACAATGGGGGCAAAGATTGGAGGGGTATCTGCCTGCATTGAACACAATGTGTCTTCTAAGCATTTGATTGTTATGGGTTTCTCGAATTATTGAGGACGAACGGGGTAATTGGCAGGCACTAATCATTTAGCGCTGATTTAAAAAAAAAAATCCTATAGGGTTATTGACGGAGACGCGAGAGAACTGTGACAGGTAGGGTGTCGCCGATCCGGGGGGTTAGATTCATACTTAACCCCTCCCCCCTAGCATTATCTGTTGAGGCTTTATTGGTTTCCGTTGTTTGATCGGACGGTGGAGGGGGAAAGGAGCAGGGGGAGGGGGCATTGATTGGCGGAGTGGGGGAAGGGGGGCGGCCCGTCAGTGCTCGCCGAGCAGCCGGCCCAAGCTTAGTGGGAGTGTATGTCGTTTGTCTTAACAGTCATCCGCGTGTCTCATGTCGTCTTCAATAGTGGTACTCTTCATGACCCTGAGTCTTGTGTCTGGGGCGAAACTCACCGAGGATGAATCAGGTATTCAAACGTGTTTTTTTTTTTTTTTTTTTTTTTTTTTTTTTTTTTTTTTATTTGTTATCATTAAGTTAATTCATGCACAGGGACATATCCAAATACTAAATCTTAAGCGATTTCCGCCAGAAATACCTGAATTATAGTCTACTGAAAAACAAACTAAAATTATTTTGATTTTTTTTCTAATCAGTAATTTTCAAAAATTTTAAAATACTTTGAGATATAATTTATATATTTTATTGTATAGAATTATAATTATAAATCAGTACATTTTTTTCATTGTAAAGTAACTCAGTAATAATGGTGATTATTAAATAAAATCGACTATTAATTTTTATCATTATCATCGAACTACAATTTTTTTTTGGAGTAAAGTAGGAAAAATATTTACAATTCATTAACAAAATTTAATTATAAAGAGTGTATAGTAGCATTACTTTTTACTCTTTATAATAAAGACTTAATTCATTCATTCAAAACTTATTTTGTTCAACTTTACTATTTATTCTAATTTTTGCATTAGTCATACAGTATTGGCTGTGTTCTCATAATCTTGGCAATAATTTGTTGAAAAAATTTTTTTTTACAACATCTATATACCGTTTATTATTACCCAAGGTTTTAATTTTTTGTTTTCCACGTAAACCATATAAAAATTATTATTATAATAAATTATATATATGGTAATATTAAATTTATATTATATTATTATTGCTATGTGCCTTCTGTTGAAATTTTATTGAACTTTTTAGGTGTTACTTATTCGGTTACTTGCAAGTGTTAAATTGATTAAAGGTGACTTTTCTTTTTCGTCGTATGATTAATTATTTTATCACCAAATTCAATCAAATTATGATCTTTTGTGTTCGCCATTTGCTATATCTTTTTTCTTTATTATAGATATTTTATCTATACTGTTTTTTTCTTCTTATGCTGTACATACGAGTATTTTTCCGATTTACCTTCATTAAATTCATGTCCTAAATAAAAGTCACGATCATTCTGGGCACCGTTCAACTTCTTTTCGAAGTGTTACATGATACAATACAATTTCTAATGAATAAAATTCTTACTGTTAACCACGTTACTAATTTATAATATATAAATATATTTTAAGAAAATAGTGTTTACTTTTCAATAACTGTTAGTATGTTATATAAAATGCTTATTCAAATTCTATATGCTGCTATCATTAATTGTAAACAAAATTTAGCTAAGTGCAATTTTTATTAGGGTATTATTATATTACTGTTCCTGTAAATAGTAATTATTATAGTCAAATATTTACAAAATTAATAAAGTTTTGTTGAGCTCAGCTGTATACACTTTTTGGAACAGTGAAGAGCTCTTAAGACGTTTCTTTTGTTTTTGAGACATTAGTAACTGAGTCTCAATTTTATATGTCGACAAAACGATGCACTAAGTGACTCATAATTTAATATTTAGATAATTATTTTTATTTTACACATGATTTAACATTATTTTACACGCTCATTGTAGGTAAAATTTCGAAAGACTACGAAAAAAAAAATCTAAGAAAAAAAGGTATGAAGATAGGGAGATATAAAAAAGAGAAAAGCTGCTTAGCGGGATCGCCGCTAGGGCGCTCTACTAGTCCGCGAACCAGTATTCATTTTACCATTATTATATTAATCATTAATAATGCAATATTTATTTGTTTGAAAAAAATATTAATATAATCAAAGAATAATAATATGTTTAACGTATATCTTCGGTTTATGAAAAAGCCCTAATTAAAAAAAAAAAATATATATATATAAATGTATATATATATATATATATATATATATATATATATATATATATATATATATATATATATATATATATATATATATGGCATGACTACCAGTTAAACTAGAATCTTTAAATACTTAGAAGTATTAAATTAAAGAATGGAAATGGAATTTATAATAAAAAATAATACATACATTACCTACACATACATAATTAGGTATATTTTCTTGTAACGAGGTTTTAGAGCATGTTCTTGATTTTATAATCTATTGATTCGAACCACATATCGTTAACAGCGCAGTTGGTGGTAGAGAATGAATAATAAATGTCTTTTTATAACATCGTAATTTTTAAAACGGCTGATATTATATTGGCTTTTGTTTTGTTTGGAAAGATGTTACTCCTAGCTTTAAAAAAAAAAAAAAAAGTTCTAGACGTCTATGAAATGAAAATCACCAGTTTAACCGATTCGTATTGTGTAACACCATGAGCATCAGGTCCTCACCCGAAGGTAGCTCACTGAACTGCTTACCTTCAATTTTACCGAGAAAACCTGAACCCTGGTTGGGCTCTATAATGTTCAGCGACGATTCCAGGTTTAACCTGTATTCTCAGGATGACCAGGAAGAGTTTTGAGAAAAAGGGGAAAGAGGTGCTGTTAGTTTGACATCCATGAAACGGTGAGTTTCAAAGGTGTGTCTGTTACGGTTTGGGAAGGCATAACATCACAATCGATTACATACCTCCTCAGGTTCAACAACCCGTCCCTTGATGCAATTTTCTACATCACAGATTTTTTATAGGGATAACTTATGTCTTTTCGTTGGCCATAATTTTCGCTTAATGCGCGCTAATGCCCTCCCAGACACCGCAGATGGCTTCAAAGAGTAAATGGATAAGGTCGGCATTTGTACTCTGCTCGAAGCCCAGACGTGAATCCAATAGAACAACTAAGGTGTCCGTGTGAGTCTCTTGATAGAAATGAAGGACTGCTTGGCCGCAGTCGTTCCTGCGGTGAAGCAGTTCTTTAGAGGGTTAAAACCTAGTCGGAACGGTACCGCTGGGGTGTTGCCGCTTGTGTGAGTCCGGTACGACACCGTCAGCGAGATCGCTCGTGGCCATGCCGCCTTAGAGAGGATAATCGTCCGTCGGCGACTAAACCTTCCAGGACTGGACTACTGGAAGAATGGGCGGCCATAGCCCATGAACGGGTAGCTATCGTCATTGAGGATTGAAGCAGTCATTTAGTAGCAGCCTGAGTAGGAAATACCCGGTAGGTACTGAGGAAGAATGTTTGTGTTTGATTAAATCTAAGTAAGTAACATTTTATTTTTGTAGATATTTTTTATTATTAACTTTTTTATGCTGCTATGTAGTTTTTTTATATTTTCCTTGTTTGGCATAAAAGCAAATAGTATATAATTTCGTGGGATAATGATTATAGATTTCAAGGTTTAAAGGAATATGGAATGAATATGAATTTAGTTGAGGGCTTGCTGAAAGTTAACCACAACTTCTTAAAAATCTTTAAAGAATTCAGCTTCCTCGGCTAAAAAATGCAACTTGGGGAGCATTTTGGCTGTTTTATGTAAATATATATCCCAATATCTTGTCGATTAATTGAAGTTGCAATGGTTAAGTAAAAAATAAGTTCAGTATATTTTAGTGATCATTGAATATCGATACGCATTTTCAGTTAATGTATACAAAACCATATTAATATTCCTTCCGGTTGCTACTGAACATACGTTGCAGTTGAAAATACCTGAAGAAAATTATGATTTATTATTTGTTATATAAAAATGTAAAAAAATAAAATAAAACGATTTTTCAAAAATGCCATTTTATGAAGAAAAAAAAATTTATTAACTGAAATAATTTTTGTTTTCTACAGATGATACCATTCTCAATAATAATTTTCGTATATAATATGTAACAGAATATTCATCTGCTAATTAGGACCGATTCTCCATCTGTCTGAGTTAATGTTAGCTACATAGTATATTTGATACCCATATGAACATATGTATATGTATATTTGAATCCTACTATATACTATGTTATGTATATTATAAGAATAATGTTGCCACTATCTTGTATTTTGAGTTACCTCTCATTATACTGATTCTTAAGTAAATCATTTTTTTTTTTTTTATTTTTTTTTTTTATCTTGATGTTCGGAGTAAGGGAGATATATGGGGGAATTATCCGGGAATTTTAGAAGCCAAGACTGATAGACACCCTGTTCATGTTTTAATTATTTCGTGTCCTATTCATAATTATTTTAAATGATTTTTAATATTTTAAAATAAATTATGTACAAAAAATTACATTATATTCAACAATGTTTTATGTTTTTATATATTATTTTTTTGATGTCATATCCATTTCATGACTGACTATTATTTGATTCCAAAGTCGATCCCAACAATTTAAAAATATTTATTTATAAATTGTTTATAATTGGTAATTATAGGTACATAAAGATCAAATTATTAAATAAAGAATTTTTATTGTAGGTAGCTTTTCGTTGTTACTAGTTCCCAACCTCAGTATTTATTTAGTCAAATTATCATTATTTTTACTAATAATTTAATCAACTGTCTAAAGTTCTGTAGATCAAACTGTTGCGTCAGAACACTAAAAAAAAAAAAAAAAAAAAAAAAATCTACTGTACTTCGCTATCACAAAACTGTAAAAGGATAAAGAAAAAAATGTTACTGACCTCTCGTCCCATTCGTGAAAGTATTTCGAATAAAAAAGTGTTGAAAGATCTCGCTTATCTTTAACAGAGCTCTATCCTGTACCCGTATTTTTATTTATACATATACCGCTTTTTACTTCTTATACAATGCATTTATATGATTTATATTATTTTGTTTCATGTGATCCTTTGATTAGTAAATAATTACATACGTAACGAACCAATGACAATTAAGAAAAATAAATAAAAAATATATGTACATATATACCTATGTATATATATATATCCAAACGGCCAAACTTCAGGGATCGATAGAGGATCAAAAACTAAGAAAAAAAAGCCCTCTGGCATATGCCTCATTTTCGAGAAAATCACAAAAAATAAAATACTTGTACAAAAACTAGTTAAGGCCATGGAAGAGCGGATTTCATTCCTTGAATGAATTTTAACAATACTTGTTATTCCAATACAATTATTGTATTTCAATCTTATACTAATAGAAAGGTAATTGAAAAAAAAATATTTTTTATTCAGAAAAAAATAATAAATACTTTTTTATTCAAATATTCATAGTTTAAAGAAAATTACCTATTTAAAGTACATAATATTATGAACAAAAACTGAAGATTAAAAAATTAAAAATTTAAGTAATAAAAATTTAAATTTTAAATTTAATAATTTAATTTTAAAAATAAAGAAAAAAATTAAAAATTTAGAAATAATAAAATAATTAAATATTCTTACTAGGAAAACATAAATGTTTCAGTTTTTATATACGACTACCTTAGTGGAAAAAAAAAAAAAAAAACTGAAAATTTTGAAGGTTTTACCTTCTCTAAAATTACATAATTTCTCGGCAGCGTCAACGTAAATATTGTTCGAAGTGCTGGCCTCTCGCTGCAATAGGCCCGGTGCACACGGACGACACTTTTCTGCGATTCGGACTATAAGCCGGGTCAGGTGTACCTGGAGTATAAGGTACCGGGTAAGGTGTACCTTAGGGCGGATTCACACTATCGCTCCGCTCCCGCTCCACTCCCGGTCCGCTCAAATATTCTAAAGAGAAATAGACAGAGAATTCCACTATCGGTACCGCTCCGGTCTCGCTCCACTCCCGGTCCGGTCTCACTGGCAAAATATTTTAAAGAGGAATAGAGAGAGGGTAATCACAATATTGGCACAGGTTCGGCCTCGTTCCGCTCCCGCTCCACTCTCCTAAAGTCTTTTCATATTCACATTATATAATTTTACATCGTTCACGATTAAAGCCATTAATAATCGAAGCCGTCTGTATTTGGATTTTAATTAATAATTAACTTTCAGTTATTAAAGTATTTATTTATTCATCAATTTTACGGCCAAAAAAGTTCAACTTTAATATATATATATATATATATATATATATATATATATATATAAAATTATAAAATAATTTAATTAATGGTGAAGAAATAATTAAAAAAAAATTTCCGAATGTATTCGAATACGCTTGAAAAGATATATAAAAAAAAAAAAATCACCAACAATACGCGCGGTTTTTTGACGAGAAAAATTCATGTTATGTTTGAGATATATTTTGCTATGAATTAATGTACTCGTAAAAAACGGTCACCGATTTATTTATTGACTACATACTCATTGCTATTATAAAATAACGTTCAATTTGAAACGAATAAAAATGCAGTATATTATGAAAAATGTCAGATCATTAACAAAAAATATATTAAAGCAAAAAATAACTAAAATATTAATCAGGAAAAGAAGAGAACAAAATCGGTAAATTGCAGCATTTACCGATTTCAACTTGAAATTTTCAAGCGTATTCGAATACATTCCGAAAAAAAATTAAATTATTTCTTCACCATTAATTAAATTAATTTATAATTATTATTAATAATTATCATTGTGTTGCAATATATTCTTCTTATTATATTTTTTGATAATATTATGTTCTTCATCAAGAAAAGTACACTTACCAGCTATTTCTACAAACGAAAAATTGGTTTTTTTTTTGGCCGTAAATTGAAGAATAAATGAATAATTAAATAAGTGAAAGTTAATCATTAATTAAAATCCGAATACAAACAACTTCGATTATTAATGGCTTTAATAGCTTAAACCTTTCAAAAGTGAACGGTGTAAAATTATATAGTGTGAATATGGTAAGACATTAGGAGAGCGGACCGGGAGTGGGGCGGGAGCGGAGCGCTAGTGTGAATGGGGTAGAGCGAGAGCAGACCGGGAGCGGAGCGAGAGTGGAGCGGGCGCGAAACCGATTGTGTGAATAGGCCCTAATGGACCGACCGGATTTACTCCAGGTACCCCTGACATGGCTTATAGTCCGGATCGCAGAAAAGTGTTGTCCGTGTGCATCGGGCCATAAACGCATTACATCGCGTACTCACAGATCGCACTGCATCTAAACATTGCTCTGCGGTGAGCTGGTTGGAAACCATTCTGATGCGCTCGATGAGATCATCCCTTCTGCGGGCGGGCTCTCAGTAGACATTTTCTTTCACGTATCCCCACCAAAGAAATCTAGTGGCGTGAGGTCCGGAGACCTTGGAGGCCTAGGCACCGGCCCACCTTGTCCTATCCAGCGATTTGGGTAGTTGATGTCCAACCAGTCTCGCACGGCCCTTTCGTAATGTGTAGGACAACCATCGAGTTGAAACCAGTTCTCAAGCCTTCTTTCCAAAGGGATATCTTTGCACCAAAAGTGCCTGTAAGTCATTTTCGAGGAATAGACAATAAATTTCAACATTAAGTAGAGCAGGTAAAAATACTAGACCTATTATGCCATTATTACAAAGACAAACCCACACGTTTACAGAAAACTCATGCTGGTAGTGAAATTCTCTAACAGCGCGGGGATTTCCATGTGCAAAGGTGGAAGTTCCTTTGATTGAAAATGCCCTCACGTGTAAAAGTCGCTTCGTCCGTCCAGAGTACTTTCGAACGTAAGTTTACATCGTTTTGCAATTGTTCTTTGTACCAATTACAAAAATTTAATCGGCGGGGATAATCAGCGGGTATTAAATTTTGTACCTTGTATTTTGTACATGGTAAGTATGCCTGCGGTCAGCCCTTAATGTGTGCCAAAGGGTTACCCTTGGTATGCCAAGAACTGAAGCAGCTCTCTGGACGCTTGTACCAGGGTTGGTATTGAGGTGCCGCAGTATCCTCTCCCTCCGCCTCAGGTCGGATTCCATCGTAGCCTGCATACGTTATCCACCACGATTATATGAGAATGTCCCAGTCTCTTGAAGCCTTCTGAAAGTGCTGGTAAAAAAACCTATGTGTGGGGTTTCTCGGTCAGGAAACCGTCTGCGATATTCCCGAACTGCCTGACGTGCATTGCCATCGCAGAATCCGTAGACGTAGACTATGTCCGCGTATTCAGCATTGGTAATCTAGCCGTATTGGTTGACTTCACTGAACAGTAATAGCAACACCACTAATGTGAGAATGTGAGGCTGGATTCACCCCAAAAAAGGATTAAAATGACAGTATAATGGCTAACATTTTAATCCTTTCTTTTTAAGTTTAAACACTCAACCTAGATGTTTTATTGATAACGAAAGCGTGAGAATATTCATCTTTTCTAAATTTACTCCCCGTAAATTAAGCTTACTCAAAAAACCAGTATATTTTTGTAATTTAAATACATTATTGATAAAAAAAAAAAAAAAAAAAAAAAAAAAAAAATTAAAATACACTTTTTGCATAACTATTTTTATTTTTTTTGTGATTTTCTCGAAAGCGAAGCGAAAACGAGGCATATGCCAGAGGACTTTTTTTCTTAGTTTTTCGATCCTCTATCGATCCCTGAAGTTTGGCCGTTTGGTTTGGGGACACCCTGAATATGTGTGTGTTATATTTAATTTCTGATGACATTAAAATTTTAATAAAATGTGTTTAATTTATATTTCAATTTAATCTGATTTGCTTCTGCTTTTGATGAGAAATGAAAACAAAAATGCAAAATAAATCGGGAAAGCGATGCGAAATACAGAAGTCATTAACAGAACATGACTTACGAAAGTCAATGACAGAACATCTAGGATCAAGTTATTTGCTGTCTTCATTTTCATTTGTGATTCCTAAATTAGTCATTTTAAAGAGAAAAACAAAATTATTTCAGCAATTATTTACATTATATGCACCCAGTGTTAAGTAATATAAAACTAGTATTTGATAAAACTGGATATGCCTGATGTTAAAGATCTTTAATACCCAACCTCCAAGAAAAAATGCACTAATTTATCTCCAATGGTTGCAAATATATTAACCAGGATCATGGGGTCTGGTACACTCGGTAGAAGCGACTAAACAAATGATTAAAACCTAATTATAATCTTCACCCTGAATTCTTTGCGAAATTAGCAATATTTTTACAAGACCTCAGGCTGTATTAATCATATTAATAAGAAAAATAATTATCTTGACTCTATCAAAACTTCCAAGAGTTTTACGATACTTATAGCACTGGTCGGATGACACACCCCTATTAGTTTTAGTAAGGCAGTTTCCCGATGACAGGGAATATTCTCTACGCGAACGGGTCTCGAAGTTGCGGCATGGATTAGCTAGAATGTCCTTTGTTGACGGGGGCTCATTAGGGTGCCAACTTTGCCACTTCATGACTCCCCAGGCCAACTTCCTAATCGTCAATCATTGTTTTTACCCCACCGCGTCTCGACCCTCACACGATATAACCCATCTTTTTTTTTATCATTGCTTTTGTTTTTTGATGGGGTTTTATGCGTGTTTTTTTACCATGTAAAAATGACGCTGTTTTATCTTATATAGAAAAAAAAAGATTGATGGATAGTGATATTATTACCCTTCTTGATATTTTTAAGTTTTGAAGTAAAAATTCCTTAGTTAAGAGCTACATTCTATTTATATATCTATTTTTTAGGTGGAATTATGGAAGATTTGAAAGTGGAAACTGTTTGTTAGTATAAAGGTAGACAAACAACGTTACATACTTACAATTAGTAGATAGGTCCTTCAACGAGGCATTCTTTGCAAAAAAAAAATTCTCATTGCAGTAATCTAGAAATGCGAAAAAATACAACTTTTATTTTATGCATTTTTCGTCAGATATATTTTTATTTTATTTTCAACAAAATTTATGCTCATCTCTTTAAAATATTTTTTCTTTATTTAGAAAAATTGTGGGATAACAATGCGTTTTTATTTCTTTTATGTTAAATATATTGTACCTATCATTTGCAAATAAAACACTTTAAAGTAACATACATTGTTTATTGGCAATGATCCTAATTTCTTTAGCAGTGGTACAGGGTGTATTTAATGAGTATTTAAACATTTTAAATTTTTTTGAAAAATCGTGAGCGTTAAACAGATTTGAAAATTCGAAATCATACTCTTAAAAATTGCATATATTTTTAGTTTCTAATTTAGAAAATACCCTAAAATACACTTATGGTTTTATTTGTCTTTTGTTTTCCCCCTTCTGATTCCAAGAAATAGTAGAGTTTTAATTTTATTGTTTTAGTCTTGTAAACTTAGCAAATGTGGGAAAATTGCATGTATAAACGCAGAAAGCTCATCAGGTAAGGGGGTATTAATGCATTCCAACCACTTCGGATAGCTCTTCACAAAATAAACTGTTTTATTTAAATATTAGGTCTTTGTAAGTTTAAATGCCTAGAAAGGTGCTATATATGTATATGGTTTTCATTGTCACTAGTAAAGGAAACAGGATGCTAATAAATGAAAAAAAAAATATATATATTCGTTACCGTAATTTAATCAAAAGTTATAGAATTTCGGCCACTTAATCGCCACTATTTACAACAGAGTTGGGCAAATTGTAATCTGAATAATGATTAATGAATATGAATAATTGTAATCATAAAACAAATGAATAATAAATAACCACTATTCATAATCAATGCGGAGTATTTTTAATGACTATTGAGTGTTTATGGTATTCATTTGAAATGAATAATGAATAACTGGTATTCAGTTATTCATGATTAACGAATACTGATAAATTCAGTTAGTCATTATTCATGAATAACATATATTCATGAGCTAGGATTAATATAATATTCATCATTCATGAACACCTAATATTCATCAATCATGAATAACAAAAATTCACCAATCATCAATCATGAATATGATATTTTCATAATTATTATTCATTTAAATTTAAAAGACGAGGATGCATTTCTGAATTAAAAGTTGTCTTAACGAGCAAGGACTAGTCCTAAGAGTGGGTGTAGTCAACTGAACAGCATTTGAAGTCCTAATTCCATTGGGTATTAGTAAAGGTCTATTGACAAGAATGGAGAGAGCAAACAAATTTTCAATCATCATTCATGATTAGTAAGACTCAGATTTATGATTTTTTTGTAATCATGATCAATGAATTTATATTAGTCATGATTAATGAATGATCTGTAATCATGAGTAGTGAATTCCCATTAGTCATGATTAATGAGTAATGATGAATAATGAATTCTTCTTAATCATGATTACTGACACATTTATTAATGAATAATGGTCATTCATGATTGTTGAATACATTATATTCATGAATGCTCCACGACCAGTGATTAATACAATTCATGATTAATGATTCCGCGCTAAAGAATGATTTGTGAATGATGATTACAATCATTATTCACAGTTTTGATCATTAGTCATAATCATGATTACAATTTTATTTAAATATGCCCAACTCTGATTTACAACTGTGCGTCGCCTAAAACTTAGTTTCCCCCAAACACCTTCTCCTCCGTGGCAATATGTGATTTGTCTTTGGTCTCGTTCCAAAAATAGTCGCTAGCACTGCATGTGCCTGAATAAACGACAGGAATGACAAATGAAGGTACCGAAATAGTCCTTGCCGACCCGAAATGTGGTCCGAACTCTTTTAAATGTACTTTATATTTCAATTTAATCAAATAATGAACAATTACAATCTAGCATTAGGCACATGATAGCATAACACTACGACGTACCCTTTATGATTCTTATATATATATATATATATATATATATATATATATTATATACAGTGTTAGTTTAAATGTTTCAGTTAACGATTAAAATAAATCCACGTTTTTGAAAAAATCCGAATAAAACCGTCAGAAACTTTGTATTCAAATGGTTATCAAAGATAAAAGATGGCAGATAAATTTAACTTATTTGTTATTTAAGCTATAGCGGATGATGTTGTTGAGTTTATTCGACACAATGAGTAGTAGATTATTCAAAAATCGTTTTCTACTGTCGTATAAGATTAATTTTGCCAAACTCTGGCTTAACTCTTCTTGGTACATTAGAAAATAGCTATTTCTATATAAGATTAAAAAATCTGGTGCGTGCGCGCAACACACAACTTTCACTTACCAACTTACTTAAATTAGAAATTGATGTGTTTTGTTAATTGCCACTTCTCAAAGACACATTTTTCCACATTCATTTCTTATTTTTGTTTTTATTTGCTCTATAAAAAACACTATTTTTTTTATTCTTCTTCTTCTTCTTTCACTAGCTCTTATGTTCCTTTCAGCGTAGAGCTCGCTTTCCCTCAGCCCACTTTTTCCAACCGTCTCTGTCCATAGTCATTCGACATCCCCCGATCTTCGCCTATCTTTTCGATATAAGCACTGAATGTGATTCGTGGCCTGCCAACTGGTCTGCTTCCTTCTGGCCTCATCTCCATGTACCATTTGACTTTCCTTTCTTCTGGCATTCTGCATATGTGCCCAAACCACTTTAATTGCCTCTCCTCAACCCTTTACTTCATGGATGGTACCTTGAGCTCTTCTCGGACAATTTCATTTCGGACACAATCCCTTCTTGTTTTCCCCACTACTCTTCTAAGGAACCTCATTTCCGCAGTAGTGAGCCTTTTAATGTGTTTATCAAGGGCAGTCCAGTGTTCGACTCCGTACAAGAGGACTGGGAGGAATACGGTCTTGAAAACAGTTAGTTTTGTGTTCCGGGCAATTTCTTTGTTACCGACTATGGTACTGTTGATTTGGAGGTACACACTGTTCGCTTTCCTCACTCGATTCCCGATTTCTGGGTCCAGCCTTCCATTCCTGCTTACCAGAGTGCCAAGATATTGGTTGGTATCCACGCATTCTAGAGGTTCCCCATTGCAAGTAATGTTTACTTCCTCTTTCGTCCGTCCTACCTGCATTTTTTTTATTATTAAATAAAATTTTACTTGTGGTAATTCGGCAACGCAAGCATAATACTCCAAGTCGTCTGATTTTATAATTCTCTATGTAGTTGTTGAAAACTTCATTTACCGTGAAACAAATAATTTCCATTAAATGAACAGATTGGCTTTAATTATGAACAATGGTCTGTTATTAAAGGTGTACTCCGCATGCGTGGGCTCAACGTGTTTTATCAGTTGACTGAATATTTTTCTTTTTTTCTCCTCTATATGTTTACTTGATTTTTATCATATCTCATATTTAGCCATTTCTTATTTTTAGGCGAAACGAGAGACAGACAATTTCTCCATATAAACAAAAACAAAGGTACTTTATAGGAAAAAAAATAAACAAAAAAGGCCCCTACCCCATTTAAGCCCCGTCAGAACATTTTAATAATAATAAAGCTTACATGATATTAAAGAACACCTAATTTTCATAAAAGATGACGAATTTGATGAAAATCGTTAAAGCCGTTTTTGAGATAATCGAAAAAAAGGTAAAAATTGGTAAAAAAGTTATGAAATAAAGTGCCCCCTCCGTTTGACCAATTTTGATGAAATGTTGGGTATCACATCTTTGGCATATAAATACATCAAATACCCAGTTTGATCAAAATCGTTAAAACCGTTTTTGAGTAAATAAAAAAAACACGTGAAAACGATATAAAATTTACTAAGTAAAGTCCCCCATCCGGCTGATCAATTTTGATGAAATTTTTACAGTCATATCTCGGGCATATACATACATCAAATACCCAGTTTGATCAAAATCTTTAATGCCGTTTTTGAGTAAATAAAAAAAAACACGTGAAAATGATATAAAATTTATTAAGTAAAGTCTCCCTTCCGGTTGATCAATTTTGATGAAAGTTTTACAGTCATATTTCGGGCATATTAATACATCAACTACTTAGTTTAATCAAAATCGTTTGAGCCGTTTTTGAGAAAATCGAAAAAAACGTAAAAAATTAATAAATAAAGTACCCCCTCCCTTTGACCAATTTTGATGACATTTTTGCTGTCACATCGCGGGCATATACATACACTAAATAACCAATTTCAGGTACGCACGGTTTATAGTTTTTGAGCTAGTCTGTTCACACACACACACACAGACACACATACACACAGACCCACACACACAGACCATTTCGCGGGACTTGGTTATTTCGACTCAGGGGACCCCAAAAGGTGTATTTCCGTTGAAAACCGGAAGTCGAAACTTTTCACGATCGCAATACTTCCCCTTACTATATATTTCATATATAGGTTAGTGAAAGTAAAAAGGAGAAAACGACATCCTTGAGCTAAATAAAAAATACATTAATATATGCATACAAATGATTAGGACTATAATGAGTAGATTATATTATATATAAAATATATGATATAATCTATCATATATTCTATCATAAATATCGATAAATCATCGATATATCTATCATAAATATGAATATATGATGACTGATGACTATAACCAACATTAGATAAATTAGCGAACTAACAGGCTACGAGTATTTAGTACGTACTACCGCTTCTTCATGCATCGTGCGGTCAACCACCCAGAATCATTTATAAACATATATTCACACAAAACAAATATTTATACTCGTAATTTGACCACTTCAAGTAAAATATTTATTAAGGATGATAAATCTCCAGTGTACTACACAAAATGCCGTTACAGAATTTAAGGAATCCCTACCAATTTGGATTTTTTAATTTAAGTGGAATTTAGAAGGGAGGAGCTATAGTTTTCTAATTAAGAAAAACAAAATGTTCTTTTTAATTTCGCACCTGTCGGGATGGAGTTATTCTGCAATGCGGATTATGTTTCACTCACCCCTCCCCTGTTGTTAACCATTTTCTTTTGTAGTTCCAAATTATTTACACGGGTCTTTGTCCTGATATTAAAGGACTTTATTATAATAAAATAAATTATATTATAATAATATGATAATTATATTATAATAAAATAATAATAAAAAGGGTCATTATTATTTTTAATATTAACATGCCGCCAGCTGTTAATAGTTTTACAAGTTCAGGAAACGATAAAATATTAGACAAATCTTGTAAAGTTACCTTTTGCATTTGTTGAAACGTTGACAAATAATTAAAGGGACAAGGATAATTTTAGCTCATCATCGTATTAACGTTCTCTTGCTTATTGACTTTTAAATCACTGTGCAGTTTCTCTTTTTTTTAAATAAAATTGTTTGAACAGGTCAGGACACACTTGTTAAATGGTAATGATACCGCTGCAGTCTTTCGAAATTAAAACAAATTTATATGTTTTGAATTCCTCCAAAATTAAACAAAAAGGTACATAACAATATAATTCTATTAATATTTATTATCATGAAATTATTTGAAATAATTAATTCAAAATTGTAAGTCGTTAGGGGTGTCTCTTGTATGAGTCTGTACCCCTTATTTGTCAAATGTTACAAACATTGTACATAATTTTATAAAAACCATGTATGGCTCTCGGAGCCGATCTGGAAATTAAGAATTATATATATACTATTAATTTACTTTTAAAAAAATCATTGATATTTTGAAAGCTATAAAAATCATGATCAGTTTAGTGTAACTGTATTATTATAATATTTATTTGGCTATTCGATTTTTATAATGTTATGAGGCGATTTAATCGAGCATTTAATGAAAATAGCGACAGATACATAAAACACAACTGCGTTATTATCTTACTATTAATAAATTAGTTGAGTTAGTTTAAATATTTTTAACCGACTAATTAATACTTTATTTAGTAAAAGTAGGCGGAAATCGGAGATTAAGAAGCAGCTTGGAGCTTCAAACGTTTTAAAATGCCTTAAATCTTATTCTGATGAACATTTTGAAACAATAAATAAATTAGCATCCTGAAATGAAACCGTCTTTTGTTTTTTTCGTATGCTTTATAATTGATTGATTTATTACAATGGCAATGCATCTTTAGAAACGAATCGATTGCATAATTGTATAATTACTCAGGGACCCATTTAGGGAAAAGGCATAAATCAATGGTATAAACAATGTTTGAAATATATTTTTCCTAGTTTCCTTGGCGAAATCGTCGGACATGTTGTTAATATAAAGTTTCGTCGAAATCAGTGACCTCATGCCCCTGTTAATGAATTGTTCCATCCATGTCCCTTTACGATTTCGGGAATGTGGAGGAATGGACTGTATGTCATGTCAGGATTTTATAAAACTATTCGGCTATCATCTGAGAGAGTCGAAGGTCATGATTCGTGTATTTCGAAATGAGACCGGGGGTAGGGTGATTGGGTGGGGGTATTACCTCCGACTAAGTGGACAAACATGCTGGAAGAAGGTAAATGCTTGACTAGGGCCGCATTAGTATTTGCTCTGGCGACAAACCCCTGCTCGCTGTTTGCAGACTCTCCGCGATTAGTGACCAAACTCTTGCAAACAATTCAATTAACTCAGCAGTTTGTATTTATTTTACTTCTCTGCTTCTTTTTTCTCTTCTTCCTATTTAAACAATATTTGTATTTTATAATTGCCAGCGGTACCTAAATTTAGATTTTTTATTTTATCTTTAATTAAAAAATTCTAATTCAGTATACTCCTATAAGTCGCTGTGTTTTTTTCTGTTGCTAGGTTACATTAAATTTGATACGATACATTATACCTATCGATATACTTCAAATGCCTATTGATTTTATGTATAACACTGGTCAACAGTAGAACTGCCACATGGAAGTTGAAAAATGAACCATCATTTTGGGGATTTCGGGTAACTGAATGCCAATCTTTCAACTGTTTCTTTTGTTTTATTGTTAAAGTACTTATACCTTTGTGGTAAAACTTATATAAAGTGCTAACTTTCCAATTTAAGTTGCATATTCCACGATTGCATATTAATGAGCAAATACCCACTACATTCGAAAGGCGAACTAAAGAGAAATTTTGTTGACCTATGTAATTAAATATAAAATTCTAGAGTAGTCCTTGTAAATCCTCACCCATTAGTGAAAAACTGCTCGACGTTACCGGCTACTAAGTAGTGAAGTCTTCAGCACTTACTATAGAGAGGCTTTAAAAACTTCCAATCAACTGCACATATCTCATCAACATCACAATAATGTGACACGTACTGTGTTGTTTTTTGGGGCTCCACCAAAACATCTAATTTACCTCCCATTTAATCTTTACAATCCAAAATCCTCTATGCTACTTATTTTGTCGTAAATTAATGTATCAAAAAACATTTATGTCGCCGATTTGTGCCTATCCAGATTCTCCTCTTATAATAAAATTCTTATTCACCATTTGTTTCTCCTCTATCCATGTTAAGCCTTCTATATTTCTGAAAAGAAGATGGCCTCATGCCATTATTTCAGTTGAATAATTAAAGAAGTCAGCAACTATATATAATTAGGAGGCATTCCGCAAAATAATAAAATACTCTATTTAATATTTTTTTTTTTTAGTCTCTTGATTGGATGATGTTCTTGTTTAAAAAATACATAAATGATGGTTGGATTGAGTTAAAAATTTGAGGTTCTTGCAAGCATATTCTACTCTTTCATCGCATTCAGAAAACGGCCATAACTTGTTGATTTTTGAGATACAACGTTGGAAAGAGTAGGCGATATAACCGTCTCACGTTTTGCTGCTATGGCTGATAAATAATTGTTATATTTTAGTTAGAGTGTATTAATTCGATTGAGAAAATGGGAATTCCATTCGATATAACTATCAACAGAATTTTCAAATTCTTTTTAGCTCGACTAGCCATATTTTGAAAACCCGTAGGATGCTTTGAGGTATCAACTATTTCAGATTAAAATCAAATTAATTGTGGTTTAGGATTAAATTAAATCAGGAAGTAGCAAGAGCGAAGACTCATTGACGAAGGCAAGGGTTGAAGGGGGTGGGGGTGTCTGTGTCGGATTGGGGTTAGTGGTGGAGGGGTTGAAGAGGACCCCCTCAGTTTGTTTAGTTTTGCCCTAAGCTTATCTATGAGCAAACCACCCTTTTATTTATTTATTTATAATTAAAACATTATAACTATTTATAATTATAAATATAATAAACATAAACATAATAGCCGTATATTTTCTGAAGCAGTATATGTTTTTTAAATTTTTAAGAAATAAATAAGCCTCTATTGTCATGATCATATAAGTAAATTCATTGAACCAATACTTTATAAAAAATAATTTGTTAAATGTAAAATATTTGTTACGAAAAAAAAAACGAAGCACTTTATCATATATCCTAATAGTAATGTATATTTTGATTTAAAGGTGATCAATCAAGTCCAACCTTGGTTTTAAAAAAGCATATATTTCGGCGAACCATCGTCAGTGATTATAATTATTTATACAATTATAACAATCATGAGGTCAGCAACTCACTGGCAATCATTGGTCACATTAAATTTGTTCGTCAAACATTATACAATTTGGGATAACCTAAATCTTCATATAATATCTGGAATCCATGACTACCTAGATATAATAATATGACGATTAAGGTTATCCCTTATTATCTAATGTTTGACGAATAAATTTAATGTGAACACTGATAATTGGTCTGACCTCATAGTTATTATTGTAGAAACATATGCTTTTTATAAAAACCTAGGTGGGACTTATTTACACCTAAACCAAAATAACTGAGAAGTAAAAAAAAAAACATTCTCTTTGTAATTTATAATATTAATTAAAATATTTTACAGAATGTGGAGGGGGGGGGGGCAATATCCTTATTTGTCGTTAATTATCCATGCAATATCCCTTTTTTTTCACCTTTTCAGTTTTCATAAATACTAAAATAAACGTCCCGGTAAATTCATTCTTTCTTCTGTTTGTCTTTTCATACTCCCAGCTCCTAGTCAATTGACCCTTCTTTAAAAGATACCTGTTGAATTGGAGTCGAGAATTTTCACGACACTTGAGGCGAGACAATTTTTAATTGGTATCCCTTTGGCGGCGGTATGAGAAGGAGGGAAAAAAAGGAAAAGGAAAAAAAAAACGAAAACGACTTCAGTAATTGATAAGGCAATTATGAGCAAAGTTGAAGGAGGTCAATTGGGCATAGAGACCCCAACGGATGATGTAAGTGATTAAAATTTTTATTGGGGCTCCAAAACAGCTTTTCGGTTTGAGTCTTTAACAATTTATTCCATTGAGAGTACTTTTCATTACCTTTCACTCGATTAGGTTAACCCTATAACCCTTTATATCTTTTTTTTTTTTTTTTTTTTTAACGGTTCTTTCACCCTTTTTAAGGGCGGAATACAGAAAAAAAGGTTGAGGAAACTGTACCAAAGTAAATTATTGAAAACTGATTAGTTACATATTAAATAGTTGTCTTGGTAATTAATTTGTGGAAGAAGAATAAAAAAGTAAATAAAGAAAACTAAGCTTACGATTTATTACTGCTTATAAATAGCTGACCAGAGATATAATTTGTTCATAGCCCCCCCCCCCCCCCCCCCCCAAAAAAAAATCCAATATTATCGGTCTGCTGTGTAATATTTATGATAAATTTCATTCTTCATTGTAATAATAAATAAATTACTATAAATTATACGCAATAATTCATTAATCCTTTCTCTCTATCACTTCTTGAATACCTATTTTAACGTTAGATTAAGTACTCAATTAATAGTAAATATTAATTGAGTACTTAATCTAATGATTAAGTACTGATTAAGTACTTACTCGTATTAGGTACTTTATGAAATACCTAGTAAGGGGAAGTATTGCGATCGTGAAAAATTTCGACTTCCGGTTTTTAACGGAAATACACGTTTTGGGTCCCCTGAGTCTAAATAACCAAGTCTCTCGAAATGGTCTGTGTGCGCGTGTGGGTGTGTGTGTGTGCGTGTGCGTGCGCGTGCGCGCGTGCGTGCGTGCGTGCGTATGTGTGTGTGTGTGTGTGTGTGTGTGTGTGTGTGTGTCTGTGTGTTTGTCTGTGTGTCTGTATGTCTGTCTGTCTGTGTGTCTCTGTGTCTCTGTGTCTATATGTCTGTCTGTCTGTCTGTCTGTCTGTGTGAACAGGCTAGCTCAAAAACTATAAACCGTACGAATCTGAAATTGTGTATTTGGTGTATGTATGTGCCCGCGGTGTGACAGCAAAAATTTCATCTAAATTCGTCAAACGGAGGGGGTACTTTATTTCATAAATTTTTACGCTTTTTTTTATTTCCTCAAAACCGGCTATAATGATTATGTTAAAACTAGGTATTTGATGTATGTACATGCTCGCGATATGACAGCAAACATTTCATCAAAATTGATCAAACGGAGGGGGCACTTATTTTCATAACTTTTTCCCCCATGTTTAGGATTTTTACGATTTTCTCAAAAATAGTTTTAACGATTTTGATTAGACTCACTATGTTTAATGAGAATCAAGTAATATTTAATAATCAGAAAAGCTAAAATGTTCTGAGGGGGCTTAAATGAGGATGGGGCCTTTTTTTTTTTTTTTCTATAAAGCAACTTTGTTTTTGTTTATATGGAGAAATAATCTGTCTCTCGTTTCACCTAAAAATAAGAAATGGCTAAATGTGAAAAAGTATGAATCAAGTAAACATATACAGAAGAAAAAAAGAAAAATATTCCTTCAACTTATACAACACTTTGGGTCAATGCGCAGCACGCCTTTAATGACAGACCATTGTTTATAATTAAAGATGTTCTGTTCATTTAATGGAAAATATTGGTTTCATGGTAACTATATGGAGTATTCAACAACTGCATAGAGAACCATAAAATCAGACGACTTGGAGTATTATGCTTGCATTGCCGAATTATCACAAGTAAACTTTTATTTAATAATAAAAAAAAAATAGTGTACTTTAAAGAGTAAATATTAAAAAAAATAAGTAAATGAATGTGGAAAAATGTGGACTTTGAGAAATGGCATTTAACAAAACACGTCTATTTCTAATCCAAGTAAGGTGGTAAGAGAAAGTTGTGTGTTGCGCGCATTGCACCAGATTTTTTTTGGGATCGATCCCAGAAAGTTTGTGGATATTAAAGGTTCTATGGCACTATTCCGACCTCAACATAACAAATAGATTGGTACAACAGTTAGAATATAAAATAAAACATTTCGAGCTGTTTTTTTTTATTTATTCCTTTTAATCCATATAACCTAAATGTAATCGTCATTGTTTGAAAGAGTAATAGACCAATTTTGCAATTGTTGTAGTTCGTTGAATTTGGAGGCAATCCTGAGGAGTTAATTATGCCCGAGTGTGTGGCAAGAAAATAAATCGCCCAATGATATTTATCATGATTATTGAAGAAGTTGAAAACTTTATGCAGATGTAAATTAATCTTTCAGCAACATTTTAAGAAATTAATAGTTGTATTCAAAATAGAGGAGCTTGAGCTTATTAATACTGGAAAGTAAAACATTTGCACTTTTGAAAAACATAAAGTGATAAAAAATAAGTCTTTATAATATTTACTTAAAATTTATATAATCAATTAAAACTTTTTATTTTTGCTTGTTAATAAAGCGACTGTATAAACAAAATGATGTGATGCGCCTACTTGGAGTACGACGATCAGAAATTTAATTTTCTTAATACGCACACAAATATGAATCGATTGCTATTCAATTAGCTACCTATAAATAAATTCAGAGCAAAGGCAGTTAGCAATAATAGATATAGTTGACATTTTATATTAAACAAAAATGCTTTGGAGCGTCGAAAAACTCGAAACGGTTCAATATTTTTAGACCTGCTATCTACAAAAAAGTTGCGCATTAAAATCGCTGACCAAAAGTCTTTAACCTTTATTATATGTCGATAAACTGAATAAACGTTGAACTGCAACTACTTTTATCGTTCTGTTCGTATATGCCATTTGGACAGAAACATATTTTGGAAGATGTGCAGAATGTATTGATTCATTTCCAGGGCATTGTGAAGGTATTAAACTGCGTCAGCGACTGAATCGCCTTGGTTTATTCAAATGTGCAGGCAGCACTGTAAATCAGCTTCTCTTTTCATCGGTGGCCATTTAACGGTAGTCGCGGATAAAACATGGGGGGAGGGGGATAAAGTGGAAAATGAATTTACTTTTTTTTATTTAGGTGAGGTTTAAGGAAGTTTTTGTCCTTTTTTCCTCTTTTTGAGAAATTTTAATTCTAGCTAATGCAAGGTTGGGAGGGGGTGGGTTGATATATTGAGTAAATAAGGGAGAAGCCTTTGTTGAAATTAAAGTGAATAGTGCAGTTTGTCTCCGACAATCCCTTCTTAATCTTTATAAATTTCCACCTTTCCTTCAGATCGGCTGTTGATTTCAGTCCTCATAAATTTTCAGCCCCCTCCCCTTTTTCCACCTCCCTTCTTATCGCCATAAAAGTACTTCCTTGACAGAAATAAAGCAGGTAATTTTATATCTTTAAACAAAATAAATAAAAACTTTCAATCGCGAGTGTGATTTATACAAATTTATGGTTGATTTTCACCATGATATTATATGTACTACATAGGTATTGTTATGATCATATATCATTTATAAATATTCATTAATAATTTATGAATGTTAAAAAAAAATCGATAGCCACAGATTTTGGGATTATTTCAGAAGCCTTCCGCACTCTATCATAAATTCGATAACTACCAGCTCTAAATGGTTAGGTGTTCATTATAATTACCGGGCCATTCCACGTCAAATCATCCATCCGAAGTTAAAAATTTGACCTCCCCCCCCCCCTCAGATTTTGATAAAAATTTGTAGGTATTAAGTACAAACAGAAATAAGAAAAAATGCCAAATTTTACCCAATTCCAAAAAGTAATTATGGTGGTTTGAATTTTGATATATTTGAAGCTCCGATGACGACTTGAGCTCAAAACCAACTTTTACGTGTCAAGACTTTTCTCTGTCGAATGGGTTTAATTGAACTGAAGCCTTAAAAATGTAAAAATTTAGATTTTTTCCAAGTTCTAAAACAGTCATCGAAAAATGCTATGAGCAAAAATCTCTCCAAACAGACTAATAAACTATATATCAATAGAAAGAATATAAAATTCTCTATCTAATGATGAAATAATATGAGTGGGTTATTGACTTATAAGAGTTTTATGTCGATTTGAATCTAATATATATAATATATATATAGAAAAAGAAAACGACATGAATATTTATTTTAATTGACATTTATTTAATCAATTCTAGACTTTTAAAAAATAAATTGGACATTTCTTTAATTAAAACATAAATAAATCCTCTTTATGAATAAGTAGCGTGATCAAATTGATCTAATTATAAAATTTAAGCAACTGCCCATTGGCAAGTTGGTAATTAAACTATTAAAATATGCCTCCCTAATTAGATGTATCTTCAACCTAGACCCCTTCTCCTCAGACGCTGTTGAAGTTGTGAACTTGGTGAGTTTAGAATTAAAATATATAAAAGAAATTCTTGATTCCGTTTGTCCGTTTGGGCCTGATAGCAGATTTTTGTAGCAAAGTGGAAGTTTAGTTCATCTGTCAAGAAAATTTTGTTGTTATCAGAATCTACAAGCACTCTTTTGTATTTCAGATTTGTACTCGGTTGCTTTTCCAATGGGTGATATGGGAAATTGACCCCCGAAATTTCGAGAATAAAAGAATATTAAAGGAATTAATTTGCGCATCTAATTCTTACAAATTTTGTGGAATAGTAGTATTTGTGTATAACAATTTCTTAAAGTTATTACTAGTTTTATAAATAAATACGTTTTTCACTTTAAGCGTTTTTTTATATCGAACAAGTCTCCCCAATTTTTTTCCTGGAACCGCCACTTGTTTTTTAAAAATATTTAATTTTTTCTGCCTATTTTGAAATTTTTATTACTACATACATTAACGGAATACATGTTTTCTTTTATGCAGGAACTCTTCTCTATTAAAAATATCAGTGAGTATATAATATTTTGTTAAATATTTATCCGTTCTCACCAAGAGCTATGTTGAATTTTGTTCGTATGTTAAGTAGTAAGCAGTATCGCCTATTCTACACCAGAGGAACGAATACGAGACCTAAAAGATATTAGGACGATCCCCTCCTCTGATATGGAACAATATCGATCAGCTATTTCCAAGACTTAGCGGCGAAAGGGAAAACCTCTACAGAAAATAGCTGATATTGTCAGGTTTGCTACAGCATACGGACAGGCTACTAGCTATGGAGCTATCTATTAAGCATTATCCAGGTCATTTGAGATGGCATATAAGGAAGGGGGGGGTGGAGGAGGCATGGGATAGAAGCTATTGGGGGAACTCCTATCTACATCTCTTTCTTAATGGTCCTGCCGAGCGCACTTTGCCCGGATTTAGGGCTTCGATAAAGGACCAGCCCTTAGCACCTGACACCCTCGCACTTTTACCCCTTTAATTGATCCCGAACCCATTTTCGGAACCAACAAATTTAAATATATATCCCCCCCCCCACCATCACCCTCTTGTCAGACCCCCTATTTTATAAAGCCTTCACTTCCTTACTAGGGAAAAATCTCGTCTCACTTCGCTTCTTTTTTTTTTCTATTACACTGTAAAGCTTTTTGTATAAAATCCGCCAATGCGAGGGGATGGCTTTGAAAGCCGGTTTTTCGGCCGATCTCTGGTGCTTTTAGGTGGGAGTGGTTTATCACTGTTAAGATTACTCCTTTCTTTCTTTTTCTTTTCTTCGTATGCAACAAGTTTAAATGAAATTGAACTATTTTAGGTAGTCTGCTCTGCTCAGATTAGTCAATTCCAATGTCAAATTCGACCTAAGAAAATGCTTGTCTACTTCCTTGTATTGTACCGTTATTATTTAGTTATAATTTTCTTTTAAATTAGCGTTTATGTTTTCAGCCACCACTATTAGCACGTGTTACTTTTTTTAGATGTTAAATACAATATAATGTTTATTAGATACAATATAATGTTAAATACAACATTTAATTTGTTTAAAAAAATTATTATTATTAAATTAATATTTTAAGGTGACTGCTATTGATATGTAAATACCGAAGGGACCATCTTAAATTTGAAACGACCAGGGAGCCACGACATCTAGATAATACAAACACAAAACAATCACTTAACGATCGTTATATGTGGGTTATAAAAACGCGAGATGAAAATAAAATATATATATATATATTATTTTTTCATGTTCAACGGGTGCTTTATCATGGGCGAGCCGACGGGTCATAGTTGTAAATATCAGATAGGGAACGTACTAGGGCGGACAAAAACTGGTACCAGATTAAAAAGCAAACACTTGTGGTCTGTTTGCTCTGTCAGGAGCCCTGTGTCAATCTTTATTGGCGATTAAATGTCAGTAACATGGGTGCCCACTCCCAACAGTTCAATTTATTGCCCCCCCTCCCTGATCCTCCCTTACCCTCACCCGCTGATTTAGGAGGAGAATCCCCTTCACCCTTCTGTAATGAGTCCCTTCTTCCAATTCAAATCTCAATCCATTGAAAAGATTGGAGTGTTGGAAGAACTGGATAAGTTGGAGCGCGGTAATTGATTTAATTCAAGAGGGCTAATAGATTCGAGTGGTGGATATCTGAATCTTGAAATTGATCCTTGTGCTACCCGTCATAACAGGTCCTCTGGGACCAGACAAGTGCAGGTTTTAGGATTCGAAAAAACTACAACAACTATTTCTTGCAAGATACGTTTAGGTACTAGCATCGCTACGTTACTTCTAGGCGTGTCCAATATGGCACCGTTTAGTGAGGCCCATATCTCAGCTGAAAAGGACCATGTTGGGGGATTATTTATGTCTAAGGAGCGAACGTGAAAATCTGGAAGATTTTACAGGAAATGACACTAAACCTTCAGATGAGGACGAAGTGCAAGCAGCCATAGAGAAATTGAGGGCTAATAGCGCGGCTGGCTATGATGGTCTCAACCCAGAATTGTTTAAAAAAGGAGGCTCTGAGTTGATTAAAGCCATGCAGGGTCTGTATTTGGGAAGAGGAAAGATTACCAAAAGCATGGCACCAGTCAGTGATCTGTCCAATTCATAAGAAAGGAGACGCCCTTGAGTGCACCAATTACCGGGGTATTTCGTTGCTGCCCGTAGCTTATAAAATTCTATCCAGCATTTTATTTGTGAGATTACTTCCTTACGCAGAACAAGCTGTAGGTTTGTACCAGTGTGGATTCCGGAAAGGAAAGTCAACGATCGACCAGATATTCACACTGCGGCAAATACTTGAAAAGGGAAGAGAGTATAAAATACAGACCCATCACTTGTTTATTGATTTTAAAAATGCGTATGATAGAATCAATAGAGAACAACTATACAAAGCGATGATGGAATGCAGCGTGCCCTATAAACTAATTAACTGAAAATAACGTGATGGAAGTTCCCTTATATTAAGGGATTCTTGTTTGTGTCAGTTTTTTTATCAGAGGGCAATGTTTAAATATATCAATTCTAAGGGAATTAATTAGAAGCTGTAGATTTGAGAGACACTAAAGCAGTACCCATTCACCATAAATCCTTTCAGCGATTCCAGTTAAACCTCGGAAGGTTCACCGATAGAAGGAGAAGGAAGGGGTCTAAATGTATTAACTCGCTATAAATTTATTGAGATATAGGGCTGGGGATTGGGATTGAGATCATGGCTAAATTACTAGGACTCGGATGGTTTTAAAGGAAACAGACCGCATAAATCCAAACCTCTCACAATCCTCCAACAGCCTTTCTTTTCTTTCTCTCCCCTCCTTTTCGGGTTATCCCACCACATTTCTCGCATTCCCGAATCTAGAACAAATATATTATTAAAGATTTAATTCGAGGAAAAATTATTGATCCATATTCATACAACCAATTTTAAAGATTAAGTTGATTTTATTATTAGTTTAACAAGCAATAATCTACATTAGAAAAAATAATCAAGTTCTTAGAATTGATTGAGAAGCTTGTTATTCATGTGCGATTCTCTGTTTTCAAGAATTAATGTAAAGTATACGAATAAATCGTTTGTTAAATATTATTTTATCTGGATCACACTCCGATGTGATTTTAAATATCCCCCACCAAATAAATATTATTTAGTAGCTGATAATGTGAAAGGATTTTTCTTGGTTAAAACAGTTGCGACACGTCAAGATGAAGATCGGTTCAAGATCACGCGTTGAAACCTTTTCTGATACCGAAGTTAGCCGAGTTTGACTGTTGACTCATTAGAAAACATTTCTTACCCAAAAGCATAAAATAAAATCAACTTCATCTATAATCCATAAAATATCATTAATGTATATCCATAATATATATATATATATATATATATATATATATATATATATATATATATACGAATATAAATTTATGATATTTTAAAAGAAATATTTCGTTTTAGAGTTTTTTTCAGGCATTCTTGTAAGCCCTGGGGTTCATTAAACGATGACAGGAAATAAGTTCCACAAAGCCTCAGGCCACTCACCATCCCTTCTCGACATTTAATCAACCTAACCACATTTTTTCTTGCCATAAATATTAATGAAGATATTCAACTATATCTTATAGCAGTATGGAAATAAATAAAAAAATAATTTTATAATTAATAAGTTTTCCCGATTAGTAAGATGTAGGTAATTGTAATGTATTATATGTACGCAGAATTAATATTTAAAAATTTACTATGAATTTTGCCGTCTGTGCTTTTATCACATCATGAACGGATGGAGGAAAAGTGTTTGAGGGGAGGGGGCAGGCATAAAATGAAAAAATTTAGGAGTGGGGGGTGCCATCGATGTTTGGCCAAAGTATTATATGGCCATTAGTGAAATAAATTATCAATTTTTATCCATATTTATTTATTCAATCCTTTCAAAAATGCTTGGCTATGCCGTGCCTAGAATGGGAGGTAAAATGGTGGTCCAGGAGCCTGTGCGATGTCAGGTACTCATCAAAGAGTCCTATCCTAATTTTACGAGGATAGACAAAATTTAGGATTCTTTAAAAGATGTAGCACTGTAGCATCGTTTGATCAGCCTTAGTAGCATTAGGGAGCGTAAAAAAACAAACAAATAAAACAATTACTGGCTTTAGGGTATTCAGAAAGTATCTAAGTTCCAAAGAGCGCTGCAACGGAGATGCATGGATAATTAAAACCCTGAGGAAATCGGGGTTCGATTCCTGGCCATGGTCGAATCTTTTATCTTTTAATTAAATAGTTTAAAAATTATAAATTAATTATTTAAAAATAATATATGATTAAATTTTATATATCAAAGTTCCGTTCATTATTTTGGTTTTTACTTATCTTAGTTTGTTCATTATAGGGCATGATTATGAGACACTATAGTCTCGAAATGTCGCTGTAGTACAGTTGTTTATTATCGACTGAGCCTCAAGAACCCTATAACACACACACACACACACACACTAAATATATATATATATATATTCATACACAAGTTTATGAACATATACATACGCACATATAACTATACATATATTTATACACATATATACACAGTTATGGGTAATTGTAGCGGATCCCCTTAAGATGTGATAGGGGAGGTCATTGAGGATAATCTTGACCCCATATTGAGTTATCCAAACGTTATCTGTTTTCGAGACATTTGTATGATTTTTGTAAAAAAAATTAAAGTGCTAATATCATGAAAACGGTTAACTTTCGGATCACACAATATGGGGTCAAAATTATCCCAAATGACCTCCCTCCGCAGGAGAGTGGGGAGAGGGGAGGGCATTTGCCTTCTTTCCGGAATGAGAAACAAAAGAACAAATTAAATAAATTCCGACTCATTTGCTATATTTCTAAAGCATTATATAAACAAATATTTCGATTTTCAAATGTCAATTAGTTTTATTCGAAAAATTAGCTGAGCCTTACATAGTCAAAATACCTCGACTCCCTCCCCCGGTCATTAGAATTTTACTAGCCTGTCCTCTATATATCAGTTAGGTTAATTGATAAAATTATTAAAGTAGTATTCTTGATCAAGGTTTTTGAAAAATAAAAATAAATAACTGTCTACTGACTGCTTGAAAACACAACAGGATATGATAATAGGGTCAAATTGTCCCTAATTCGAAAAGTTGACGGTATAATTCGAAATAAGAATACCATTCCAAGAAGGCTCCTTTTCTTAACTTCATATCCTCATTACTACCAGCCAAACAATCAAATTACCTTTAACAACATTTACAGTTTCCAATATGGCTGACTCTGAAGATCCCCTTTATCTTCAATATCAAATTCAGTTAGTGAGAATCCGTCCTTGTCGTTGGTTCCCTGTGACACTTGAGTTACATGAATGATTTAAAATATTTCAACAAGTGTTAATTTTAGCTTTTCCTGGCTTATGTGTACAGTTCACTCGTTTTTATGTTTTGTTTTTTAGATAAATAATTATGCTATGTATATATGTATAGACTGCAGATTCTTACATAATGGTACATGTCAGATTATCAAACAATTGTAAATCTAGGGATATAAATAAAAATAATCATTTTATAAATAAACATTTGTTATAAAATCGAGAAAATATTAAATTAAAATTTACTTAATAGTTAAAATTAGGTATGATATTAAAGAATCAATGAATTTATATTAATACTAGTTTACATGATATTTTTATTTATACTTATTTGGAAGTAGATTAAACCCTTTTTTTTTCTATTGCAAAATACTATAAAATCTTAATTTTTGGCCTATGAAAATGTAGTGAAATTTAATGTGCTAATTTATGCCATTTCATTAAACCGCAAAACAAATAAATTAATACATATCTTGCTTTATATTTTATGATTTCTTTTTTCATTTTATTCAAAACAGGTAACTTAATTTATTTTAGAAAACATTGAAAAATCAAATGTTGTTATAATTAAAGAAAGAAGTTTAAGATAACAAATACTTTAGTCAATATGATAGTCTTAATATTTTAATTTTGTTTAAATTCTCATTCTACTGGTAATATTATATTGTATAAAAATAATGCTTCTCATCCGTTTTGTATTAATTAATTTATAGTGTTTCATAAAGAGTGAATAACTAAAACCAACAGGAAAAAATATATATAAATATTTGATCGAATCATTTTAATTTCTAAGTTAGAAAATATGTAAATAGCGATATATCATTTTGTTTTATTGTGAAATTTGATAATAAAACCTTACCTCTGGTATCGTGAATCCCAGCTTGAATATTTGCAGTTTATTTCTTGCTGAGCGTTTTAGGGTCAGTAAAGGCGGTAAATTTCAACCAATGAAAAACCATTTTACATCTTATAGTCAAATCAGTGTTCTTAGCTCCAATGAGATGTCTCTGTCCTCTCTGTCTCAATATGGTGCGCGTCGGTTTGGTTCGGAATTATTTCATTTCTTATTAAATGTGTGGAAAAGTGTTAATGTATGTTATTTATTTATTTTTTCAAGCTCATTAAGTGTGAAGCTATGTATATTATTTAGATCCGTTTCGAAATCTTCCTGTTTTAAAGAACAAGGTAGATAGTGAACTTCAAGAAAGAAGAACAATAGAATTTTACGTTGTAAGTTATACAGTATACTGTAAGTTATACAATTTTAATTTGCACGACGATTAATAGTTTTTATTTTTACGGAAATGTGTTTCAGTGTTTCTTTCTATTACATGTTGACTAAAAGATTATCTGATGCAAAATCTTGATTGTTAATAACTTTGTGAAGTACCTACATACAAAATTATTTATAATTATAACGTAGAAAATAAAAAATCTAATTCAGTTGAAATTTATATAATTCACTAAATTTTAATTTATGCCAGTGTTATTAATTTGTTGAACCTATTTAAAAAAAATTAATATAATCTTTATAAAGTTCAGAGGAATATTCCATAGTGAAGTGGTGGTTTCTTAAGTTCGAGCTACATTGTATCATGTAGGCTTTGAATTTTTTACTGCATATATACATATGCAGTATTTTTATGTATATATATGAGTAGATAAAAAATTATCATTTTATAGATTATTTGTTCTTTTCTTTTCAAAAAACGTGTTAAATCTATTATGTTTGGTAATACTTCATAACATTAAGTTTGAAAAATCTTATTCAATAAGTTTTGCTTTAGCCTCTAATTATAAAATTTTACTTTAAGCAATTATCGAAAGTATTAAAAGTATAATGTTTATTAATTAATAATTAAATATGTTTTTCGGGTTTAAAATATACATTTAATTTAAAAATATATATTTAATAAATAAAAAAAAAAAACATATATTAAACCAACGGGAAGTAATACCATGAGCTTACTTAATAACTCATCAAATTCACAATGGAATGTTCCACTGAAATAGGTGTCAGAATTAGCCACCAACATTTCAGAGTGGGATGATATATTTATAAATTGTTTAATGTAATTAACTGGAAAATATATGTTTTTTGGTACTATTAACCATTGCACCAAGTCTATTGACTGTAATCTGACGAATAATTTATAAATAATTAATAATTTGACAAACATTATTTTATATAACAGAAAAGGTGACTTTCGATTATCAATTATTAATTCAATGCGGTTGATTATTTAAATATTTATATCACATAAAAGTTATAGATAAATTTTCTTTGTAAATGCATACATGAATGTATTGTATTTATAAGAAAATTAGTATTTCCCAAAGGACCTCAATGCAGAATTAAATTTATATTCTCATTCTGGTAATCACTGAATATAAGAACGTTTATGGAAAAGTTTAGGTTATTTTGGAATTATAATAATATGGCATACACTAATACCCGCTTTGTGTGCTGATTTTCCATTTACTTCTTGTTATACCGTTTTTAAGTTCAAGTTCAGGTTCAATTCATTATTCTGCATTAAATATTAAGAAAAATTGCTGATATTGGCTTATAATTCCATTGTAACAAACTAAAGAGATGAAATACAGAATGTCATTAGGCCTTATAAAGAAAATATTACCCGCGAAATTCAAAGGCATCGAATAGAGGTCAAACGGATTTCTTATTTGACGAAATTCAGTATTATTCAGATGGAGTTGAGAGAGAGAGAGAGAGAGTGAGAGAGAGAGAGAGAGAGAGAGAGAGAGAGGGAGTGGGGCGGGGCAATTTTTCAGTGGCGTACTTTTGTAATGAAAATGTCCCCCTTTCACCCCCTCCTCCCTGCAAACCATCCTGGGTCCACTTCCTCGAGCGAAACAGTTCCATTTGAACATTTCATTCTGAGAAAACAATTCCTGACTTGGCCTACCGTTTCTCTCATCACATTTCTCTCTCCTCGGTTGACTTTCCACTTAGCTATGAATATTCTTTCATTTTTTCTTTCTTTTTTAAATTAGCTATGGTACCAGCAGATTTGAAAAAAAAAAAACTGGATAGGTATTTATGTGTTTATTCATTCGCATTATTGTGTGTTATGATTGTATGTAAGCCCACTATTTATTTTCCTTTAATATAATAATATTAGTGTATTAACTATATATCTCTATTAGGTACTGTTAATATTTACTATACTCATACTCAGCAAAAGTCATTTTTTAACTTAATAGTTTTACACCATTAAGTAATTATAAATAAACTGTTGATCGACATACTTCTTACATATCTAACTATGTTTATCAACTATAGTTAATTTTTTCATTTTTGTAACCATTTCATCTAAATAGTGGTTGCGAAAAAAAACAATTGTGGTTACCATACACTACCGTCAATTCTTGGTGTGGCCTATTTTTAAGTAACCGAATGTTCAAGTAACCGCAAGGTGCTGCTTCTTGATTGGAACTAACGGAACATGGATAGATAGAATTAAGGCATACATAGGATTAAATGAGTTTTTAATTTATTTGTTCATAATTAAAGCCCAATAAAGCAAAAACTGATTTATAAAATGTCTAATAGATATCGCTCGATACCTCAGTGTTCTCCTCGATTTTCAAAAGAGTTCCCATTTCATCATTTTAAAAAAATGAGAAGCTACTTAAAGCTTAGCTTGTAAAATAAGTATAGATAAAAGTCTGGTCACACATAACCGCACCGCAGCACGGGCGTGTATTATTACAGAAGATTGGTGATATTCCAGCTCATGTTTATCTAGTCAATCATCGCATAATAGAAAATATATGTATTGTAGGATTTTTTAACTGATTAACACTTCAACGAAAATTGGAGTCTGATTCAAATGCGAAGGATAGATAGTAACGGGTCGGTTGACCCGGTTTCAGCCATGTGTGACATAAATATATGAATGAGTGTAGTCTTCATCTTAAAGAAATTAACTATTTTTATTACAATTATATACCTATTAATTCCATAAACAGTATTATGACAGGTTTTGTGAACCTTTCTGCTCCAATACTTGGCAGTGATAAATATTATTTGTATATTTATTTATTTAATAATTGTAATAATATAAATTAATCGTTAGAAATGATTTTTTTAAAAATTGTTTGATTCCTAAATGGTACCTAACGTATGTTATAAAAATAGACTGAGACTAAAAGTGTTTTATAAATCAAAACAAAGTTTAATCTGAAATTCACTAATCACTACAGACTAGTGATGTAATACTATCGTTAGTTTTAAACTATGGAAACTATCGGTAGTTTTTTCACTATCGGTAGTTTTTTCACTAAAAGATAAAGTGATAGCTTCTGCCTATAAGCACCCATGTGCTATATAATTCATGGAAACGAAAAATAAACTAAACGTAACAGTGTAATTTAATTTTTGTTTCTAACCGAAAATGCTTATCTACTCTATAAAAAAAATATTAACTTCACGCAAAAAATATAAGACCGATAATGAATGGTTTGTTCTTACATGCCTTCCAACTTGATGGAACAATACGAGTATACAAACAAAACAACTGATCGCCTGCCTCAAGGGATTTGAAAATTATTATTATTCGAAAAGTTTTTATTCTTTGCGGATAAGACGGCTTGAAACTGATAAAAATAATTTCAAGGTATAATGGAACCCATACTGTATTTATAGAAATGTTCATCTAATTCCCTAATAAAAAATGAAAGAATAAAGAGCATATGGAAACGTGCATTTTAGCATAGCTCCTATTGTTTCAAATTAAAAACGATTACTATTCTACTATTTTCTACCACCCCCCCATGGTCATCATAGTACCGATAGTTTTACATCACTACTACAGACCGATTTCATACGTTAATACCAAGATAGAGAGAAATTTTAACTTTAACCATATTATATAGGATTAATATTTCAGCCAAATTCTCTCATCATTAACTAATGTTACTTCATTAGGCCTTGATAAATAAGCTAATCCTTTTTTTTTTTTCATTAATTACTTTAATTCATTTATTTGGTGGAGCAATCCTTTAAGATGGTTATTTCGAAGGCACAAAGTATGTGTAAAAACATTTTTTCACGTTTGGACACCCCTAATTGAAAATATCAGATTTCTCAAATTTGACCGTTTGTACAAAGCATTTAATTTAATTAATTCTATAATTAATTATAAAGGAAGAGGGGGGGGGGGAGGGCGGTAGAGAAACTTTTAACTTCTGATGTTGACTATGAAGGCAGTTTTAACATTAATATTACTTAAGGTAGATTAGACGGACCGGAAATAATTAAGCTGTTGGGAAGGTATGGGAGGGAGTTCTTAAAGAATTTTATCAAGTAAACACTTATTTAAGTCCTCCCCCCCCCTCCACGATAAGATGGGGCTTTGGTAAGATAAACATTTCAAAATCTCAATAAAACCATTAATTTTGAAAAAAGGATTTGTCATCTTATTCTTATAGGGAGAAATTAAAATAATCTTATTAATCTTCTTGGATAAAATGCTGAACTATATTTAATTTTGAAATTATTACTTTATTATATTTCTAAAAATTAGGAATGAGATATGTTATAGTAGAAATGTTTTTCAGGGTATAATAGAAATACAATTGATTTATAATAACAGGCTGGATTGTCCACACACATTGCTCGCTTTTTACGTTAAAAATTTCAGCTTCCTAGGTATTGTCATTTTTTATTAATGAGTGGTTACCAATCGGTGACTTGCGTGTTCGATAAAGCAAATTAAAATTTTTTTATAAGAAGAGGAAAGATTAGCCTTGGCCGGGGTTTGAACCCGGATTTCCTTATCCTTAACCTCTATTAAAGTAAACGAGAAAACCGTTGGTATATTTTTATACGTTTTTAATTAAACTTCAACGGCTTTCATATATATCTTAACTTTTTTTAATTTTCATTTATATGGATTATAAAACATTTGACTGGAAAAACGAGATTTAAAAATCATTCCTGATATGTATAATTGCGTTAATTATTGATATCTCGGCTTGTTTCCTGCTGGTTTTACATTACACGATTTCATATTTATATAATATTTCGATTTCTAAGACCATCAAGGAGGCTAAAAATGAATCTGATAAGGTTTTTTTCTATCAACAACTATTTACTTAGCTAGGCCTACCCCACTAAATCTTATAGTATTTGTGATTTCGGATTCGCCATCGAAGTGTTGCTTTTCTTTCATGATTGGCTAAGATTCCACGATCACCACCTACATAGAATTACAAGAATGGGTGATTAATGACCAAAGTGAGTATTGACAACGTTTTCAGGAGTGAAACCTCCCATCATTTGAATTGCTATTTACGATTTCAGCGAACTCCCATCGCGTCATTTTCATTTGAAATAAGGGAATTGGTTTTATTAAATATTAGCTTTTGTCATTCGTTCGCATTGCTCACTCAAAAGGGAAAAAAGCAAACCCCCGGGTGATTTTCTAATGGGATAGGGGCCATAGTAAGGTATGGCCAATACCTTATATAGTGACTAACAGCTTGGTCATCTCCGTCTACTTTCAAACCATTGGAAGGTTTCCGGGATTCTGTCTACGGAGCTATGAAATCTTGGCCAATGGCCTAGAGAAGTAGCACATCTGTAGTCGTACATAATTTCTTATATCGCACAAAAATACGAATTGGTCAATATAAAAGCTGAGAAAAAATATGTTAATACTGTTGAAATGAAATAATTCTTTTTTTTTTAAACTCGAAGCTTATATTTTTCGACCCAGTATAACCCAAAAAATATGAATATAATCCGTGAACCCACTAGTCTTCTATTTTAAGTGATGGTGAGTTTGTGAGATCCAATTTTTTTTATATTATAGATTTATCACTGTCTTCCTAATTCTTTACCCAATTTGCTTTTTTTTCTTTTTCTTTTTTTTTAAATACATATATATATTTTTTGTATGTAACAAATAACAATATGCTGAACCATGGATAGGTGTTATATAATTGCATTTTGATCCATAACTGCCTGGGGACCGTGGCAAGTTTGTGGATGAGGCGGCAATCAGCAACTCATTTATAGTTGAAGCAGCTGTCTTGGTGTAATATGGTGCTAATGAGATAAACTGCCTGATATTGGTTAGTTAACTGCCAACTGCCATCCTGACCCCCCCCCCCTTTTCTCTCCCTAGTTTAAATGATTCGCCAATTCTTATAAATCTTATCACTTCCCTCATCGTGCGAATATTTTTGTAAAATTTTACATTAGAGGGAATTAAATTACAAGGGGAAAATAATAAAATGGTAGAATTCTTCAGACGAATTTTACAAGGCTAACTTTTATTAAATAATAACTGTTGCGGCCACAGGCAGTTTTATTAAATAATTGTTAGAAAAAATTAATTGTTTATAGCAAGTTTAAACAAATTGTTTATAGCGGCCCGGTACCTACGTTTGGTATTAGCCAATACCAAGCGTAAGCCAGTAGCCTTACGAGTGCTGTAAGAGAGACAGGTGAGGTAGCAGCTACCTAAGGAAATTGATCGAGCCAGGCTAAAAACTGCTCCAGGAGCACAGAAATTTGGTCAAGACAGACAAGTTGATTCCACAAAGACGGTAGAGGACATTAAAATTCATTTTTTGTATATATTTTGAGTAAAAATTCTAAGAGATATTAAATTATTTATTTTATTTTTTTCTTTTAATTGTTTTTATTGTAACCAGAGGCATATATATTTATTATTTTTTTTTTTTTTTAATACAGGATTTTCCTTTCTTTTTTATTAAATGTTGACCAAGGATCTAATTAATTTTTTTTGTTTTCGATATAAGGGAAATTATTTGTAAATATTAATTCATGTAACATTGTGCTACAATAAATATATTGTATTTAAAATTAAAATCATATTTAATTCTGCAATTACCAGAGATTTATACTTAAATAAGGTTTAGTTTGAGGAAATTCTAAACTCAGAATTTCCAAGCTGCCATAACAAATAACATTCGTTAATAATGTCAGAAATACGCGAATTTACTGTCACTGGGTGATTGATTTTATCAATTTTTTAAAATTAATCAAATTAATATCATTCATTATTTCATTTAATATTCATTATTTAGAATTAAAAAAAATAGCTGCTGTTAGATTTTCAAATATTCAGATTTTAAAGGCAGAGTACAGATGGCTGTTGGAAAGGTAAAAGAAGTCTTTAATTTATATGCATGCTATTTATTTTATAAAAAAGTGAATGCGTTAATTACTGATGTTAATAATGTTTTCAATCATATATTTTCTCATAATGCAGTTTAATATATGCAAAATTTATTTTTAAAATTTCCGGGAAATTTATAATTAATGTATTATGTAAGTAAAAAAAAAAATAAACCAAGCAAGGACCAATATGTATTCCTAATAGTACTAATTTGAAGTAAATAGTTAATTCGTAAACAAAAAATCTTATTGCGAAATATGTATGTATAGATGTCTATGGGTATAAAAAATGAATAATATTTCAACAAGTACTCTCTCTATTATTTTGTATTAATTATTATTGAAAAAAAATCCCTTCTTTTTTTTTTTAATAGTTATAACTTTTAAGTTGTACTTGAACAATATTTGTTATTTAATAAGTCCTGTATTGTTTATATCCATTGAAAATGTAATAAAGTTTAAATTCATATCTGTATAATTGAATACTCGGGTATATTTGGTTCTTATAAGACTTGAAAGTTGGAACCTGGACATTATCGTGATGATTGTTTGAGAGGTTTTATTTTATTATTATTTTTTTTTTTCACAAGATATTTATTATGACTTTTTTTTTTTTTTCTTTTTCTCCCGGTTTCTAAAGTACTTTCATTTTGGTAATGAAATTTGAACTTGGTCGTTATAACCCTCCGGTGAGCACCAGTAAAAATGGCTAGGTTTCATTAAAACTTGATGCCTTTTCTGGATTATTGCTTATAAAAGTTCAGCTTCTTTCCCGAGAAGTTTTAGTGATGATCTTTGTCCCAGGCGCCGATTACACTTCAATGATCTCGCAGGTTTATGAGAAAAAATCCACCTTTAATAGTTTAGTTTTTATTATTATTAGATACCGGATGACTTTGATGGTCATATCGAATCTCATAGCTTAACTACTCGTGTGATTGAAATAAAAATGAAATTAATGCGAGAAAATATTAAATTAAAATCCTTCCCCGCTCAAGTCGTTCATTTAATAATTTCCTCCCATTAGTTCACAGCAGACAAAAAAAGATATCGATTTAATTCTTTTTATCATTACAGAAGTATCAAGTTCACAAAAGTTCGTTAAAAAAAGAAGATATAAGGAGAAAAATTAAAATATTTTTGATTAATTAATTCACATTTTTTTTTACCTTTTTATGTTTTTAAGAGAGGGTATTTTCTATTGTTGAAACAAAATGGATATGCCTCTTGCGTCAATTTTTGATAAAGATTTTCCCAAACATTGCAGTAGTGATGACAAATTTTTCAGACATTAATTTAAAAAAAATTACTATGTATTTATTTAAAACAGAAATATTTTTATTTTATCAAAACTTCATATTAGATTTCAAAACTTTCATATTGCCGAACAGTGTTACAATTTAAACCTTCAGAAAATCTACCAACCATGTTAATCCAATTTGTCGCAATTTCCGGCTCATACAATTGTTATGCTTTGCTACCTAAAAATAACATAGCTTCATGTTTATACTCTAAAATACTATTCCTGAGTTCTTTATTGTTTTTTTAAAATTATGTTAATATGAATTTCCTTTAGTTGATTAAATGTGGACCAGTGATATGTAGATAGACTTCTAATAGGTAAAATAAGCTTTTAAATTTTATAATTCTAATAAAAAAGTTGGACGGGGCATAATTAAATTAAATGGTAATACATACACATCTGGGCCCTGTTTATTATATTTAAACACTATTCATAATTTAAAAAAAAAGAATACTAAAGATGAAGTTTAGTTCAGATTTAGTTTTTAGTTTCATTGGTTAATCAAATTCCAACTAAAAATCTAAATATCAAACTCATAGAAATTACTTTAAAGAAAAAAAGAAATACAGAAAAAAAACAACAACTAATTTATGCAGTTTTCATTTTTCTTTAAAGAGTTTTGAATGGTTATGAAACGTTGAACGGAATAAATTTTAATTTCATGAATATTTAAAGAAACATTTAATGAAAAATAACATTTTCCCGTCTGTTACAATCAAAGTTGATTAGGATAGAAACGTTGCGCTAATACCATGTTATTCAGTCACTTCTACAGTTTGATAGTACGAAAGTGTTATTACGTCATGAAATCTAAACAACACTAAAAAGTAGCCGATTTTTCTGACCCATGATTGATAAAGATTTTAAATATTGTCCCCATCTCCACAAAACCAAAATCCTTACCTGTTGACTAATAAAATTAAATTGAAGATAGATAATATTTTTATCGATTGATTATAATTCTTTATAATCTTGGTTATCTTGCGTGAATTATACGGTGGATTAATTTTGAACCAAAAATTTTATTTTAATTAATCCAATCTTATATTGTGGCTGACCATCAATTTTAAATTATTTTTAAATAATTTATTTTTTGAAGAGCGGCGGAGCCAAATCTTTTCTCTTAAAAAAAAAAAAAAAATTCAAAAATTCAAAAATTTTATTCTATTATTTTCCAATTAAATTAATCAGGATTATTGTCTATGGTCGATCCCATTTTGTAATCTCTTTTAATGATTGGATAATGAATAATTTCGTAGTATACTAATAGTATGGGTATCAATAACAAAAAAATCTATGTTTGATATGTATTTTTATGAAGTCATTAAAATTAAAGTATTAGCTGGTAAAAATCGTGATGTTTGATACGCATGGGATAAAAAAAATCATTGTTTTGAAACTTTTAAAAAGGTTGAAACAATCAAAGATCAGAGATAACGGATGGGATCTACAGCAAAAATATATTTTCTCTAGTGTTGTTACTAAAAATGCCTTTTAATTATATCTTATGAGTAGTTACACCTAGTTGTCATGAACAATTTTTTTTTGTTTTCTGCGAATTTTCGCTATTGGTCTCTGACAAAATACAAATAATCAAATTAATAAAACAATGATGAAACGATGAGGGCGGTATGGATGATATTCTCGGATGTACTAAGTTCAAAATAATATATAATCAATTAGATACGTTAAATAAATTAATAAAACTGGATTCGTCACTTTATTCATCAATATCCCTATTGATTGTAGGATTTTGGAATGATATTCCTCTGTCTGTGGAAAAAAAAAATCCGAGCCTTAATTATAATAAGCAAATTAATATGAGATAAATTAATAATGGTGTAAGCTAGTACTGCCAGACACCGCGCTTAAACATGGCTAGTCAAAAAGGCTTACCTTTTTGGATATGTTTCTCTATGAGTAGTGATCCATTAAAGAACCGATAGTTTTCGATCATTTTCTTTTTTTCTGTCCACTGCTTCTTTTATCCTGAAAATGAAATAAGTAGGAAATAAGAATGGGAAAACAATTGAATTAAATATGATAATGATTCTCTCCTAGAACATTTTAAGAATTTTCAATGGTATAATTCCTTTAGTGCATAAGTATAAAATCTGGTGCGTGCGCGCAACACACAACTTTCACGTACCAACTTACTAAAATAAAAAATTGTACGTTTTGTTAATTGCCACATCTCAAAGTTACACATTTTTCCACATTCATTTCTTATTTTTGTTTTCATTTGCTCTATAAAAACACTAATTCCTTTTATTATTAAATAAAAGTTTTTACTTGTGATACTTCGGCAATGCAAGCATAATACTCCAAGTCGTCTGATTTTATAATTCTCTATGTACTTGTTGAAATTTCATTTAGTTACCATGAAACAAATAATTTCCACTAAATGAACAGAACGGCTTTAATTATAACAATGGTCTGTCATTAAAGGCGTACTACGCATGCGTGGGCTCAACGTGTTTTATGAGTTGACTGAATATTTTTCTTTTTTTCTCCTCTATATGTTTACTTGATTTTTATCATATCTCATATTTAGCCATTTCTTATTTTTAGGCGTAACGAGAGACAGTTAATTTCTCCATATAAACAAAAACAAAGGTACTTTATAGGAAAACAATAAACAAAAGAGGCCCCTACCCCATTTAAGCCACCTCAGAACATTTTAATAATGATAAAGCTTACCTGATATAAAAGAACACCTAATTTTCATAAAAGATGACGAATTTGATGAAAATCGTTAAAGCCGTTTTTGAGATAATCGAAAAAAAGGTAAAAATTGGAAAAAAAGTTATGAAATAAAGTGCCCCCTCCGTTTGACCAATTTTGATGAAATGTTGGATATCACATCTTTGGCATATACATACATCAAGTACCCAGTTTGATCAAAATCGTTAAAACTGTTTTTGAGTAAAAAAAAACAGGTGAAAATGATACAAAATTTATTAAGTAAAGTCCACCCTCCGGTTGATGAATTTTGATGAAATGTTTAAAGTCATATCGGGCATATTAATACATCAAATACTCAGTTTAATCAAAATCGTTAAAGCCGTTTTTGATAAAATCGAAAAAAACTAAAAAAGTTAATAAAAAAAGTGCCCCCTCCGTTTAACCAATTTTGATGAAATTTTGACTGTCACATCGCGGGCATATACATTACATACACCAAATACCCAATTTCAGTTTTGTACGGCCTATAGTTTTTGAGCTAGTCTGTTCACACACAGACCATTTCGCGGGACTTGGTTATTTGGACTCAGGGGACCCCAAAACGTGTATTTTCATTGAAAACCGGAATTCGAAATTTTTCACGATCAAAATACTTTCCCTTACTATATATTTCATATATAGGTAAATGAAAGTAAAAATATACAAAGACAAAATAAATTCTGTTTATATTCGTGGTTATCTAATCAATATTATAAAGTAATTAAAGAACGTGTAGGTACCCATGAATTTTCAGAGTAAATATTGATAGATATCCGAAAGTTGATTGAGTGTTTATCTTTAATTAATTTAGGGATATTTATTTCATACTGAGTCATCGTATCGTCCGTGTTTACATAAAATATTATTTTATTTTTTGTTTTGATGCTTACCAATAGGAGGACCTGTTGTAAACTAAAACCTGCAGATTTATAACTGTACTAATACTAACGTTTTTTGTTAGGTAACAAACTGTACAACAACAAACTGTAAAACTCGTAACGTTGCGCACAGATGTGATCACGCTTCTGTCTTGTCCTGTACTGTGTGTGTCAGGCGTTGTTTTTTCTTTACGTAAACACCTACGTTTTCTCTCACAGAAAACAAAAGGGAGGATATATTAGTCATGCAAATTTCAACTTTCTCGACAGAGCTTGAATTTTTTTTATTTTTTATATTTTATTCAGTTACTTATTATTATATTTATTTTTTATACTTATATTTAGCTAAATTCCTGCATATATTTTAAAGTGTTCGGTTATTGATAATTATTCTATGAGTTTATTATTTTTAATTAAAATTTGTATTTGATAACACTATCGATTAATTTTACCCTTTACAACCGATAACAATGCCCTCTTACAGGGACGGGCCAAGATTCTATGATCACAACCTATACGGATTATGAGAAAGGCCGAGTATTGAGAACTGGTGATTTTCAATCGAGATCAGGAATGCTCAGTGTTGGTGATTTTTAAATTATGACATTGTTGTAGGTATATTTGCTTCAATGATTGTTAATTCGACAAATTAATATGAATCTTCTATTTAAATATTATTTTGAATAAATAAATGTTAGTGATAATATTAGTAAAAAGGGCTAAAAAGAAAAAAAAAATTTAGCTCCATCAATTGACTCTTATCCTTTCAATTTTTAACCTGCACCGTAATTAATTAATGTTTAGGAGGCGGCCATTTCATTTCATATTTAAATTTAACTCCCTCCCCCCCTCACTCTTATACTTTTATTATTCGAATAAATCAAATCTTTTATCCGATCTTTCCCCCCTTTTTTATTAAATTCCTTCACCTCTACTATTCAGGGAAACTCTCTTTTGTCTTTTGGTTATTTTTTTTTCATTCTTTTTTTTTTTCCGTATCTCGTTTCTATTCGTAATTATTTATTATTCCGGTAATGGGATCCTAAGTAGTTATTCTTACTGTTTGAATAATACAGATTTGGGCGTTCCATTCCCTCTTCACTCCCCCAACCCTCAAGATGGCACAATTTATAACTCTAATCGAGGACCGATCCGGGACGCATATTAAACTAGTGGCCTGCTCATTAACTGACTAATTCAATATGTCATTAGAACAATTAGCCGCCTTATCACCTGTCTAAGCTCTTAGCCTACCCCCCCCCCCTATTACTCCCACCCTATTATCTCCCTCTCTCAAATAATAAGACTCTTAATTGCTTTTATAGTATTTAAGGATTCTGGGGGTAGATTTGAAATAAGTAATAAAATATGATCTATCTTCTTATAATATTCGGACGGCATTTCGTTTTGACATGTCCTAAATGCTCTACTCTTAATTTAAAGATATTAATGAATTTTAATTATTAATATGAAAAGGACATAAGTGCCATAACTGAATTTTTCCTAGAGTACACATATATATTTACACGAAAATCATTATTATAGATCTTGCTGCGTAAAAAATTATTAAAAATATCTCCTCACTCTCATTTTCTACATATATTTTTTAAATCAATAATTTGAAGTACCTAATAATTTATTTTTTAGTCAATTGGGTGGCTAAACTTCGAAAATGTGCCTATCAAAATACTATCGACGGCATAATCGAATGATAAATACTAAGATAAATGATCGAATGATAAATATTAAATTAAACACAAACATCTGCTTATTTCTGGTTCAACCAACTTAATTTATTTATGGTATAGATTATTAAATCATAATTTTTTTAGGCGCTAGAAAAAAAGTTTTTTAAATTAAACCCCCAATCCTTTGATATTAAATTTTTACAAACAATATATATATACGCAATAGTCCATTTTACTGAGTTTTAAATTTAGTTTTTAACATTCAAAAAATGCATTATACCTACTTTCGTTCAATAATATTGTGTTTGCAGAAAATTAATTAGGGTTTGAAAATAATTAGGGCTAATTTCTTTTCTAAATATGAGCGGAAAATACGTTTGTAACATTTTACGGCCTTAGAACGGAAGTAGTTAGAGACGTGCGCATTGTCGCTGACAAGAGGAGAGCCACACCGTACGATTGGGCCTCAAGATATTTTGTGTGTCTCCTCCCAAAAGGAGCTCCTTATAGGATATAGAAGACCCATGTCAAAGCAAACATAAAAATATCCCTAAACATGGTCCGTCCTTTCCTTCACAATAATAGCAACTGTCCGGTTTTGCTGTTTTGATAAATATCTTATTGAATAATTATCTTAGTTATACTTGGATGCATACAGTAGGTACATACATGCATACATGTATCAATATTTCAAGGCAAATCAATATTTTTTTAAAAATATATAACATTGGTATTACTATTAAAATAAGTATTCTTTTTGAATAGCCCCCTTTTTATGTTAGTAATTTTACTTATATTCAACGTGCCATTACTTGTTTTTGTATTTTCTGAATTCACTTTACTTCATCGTATAAACATAAGACTTTTTCTCTTTATTTACTAAAACATTAATTAAAATCAAATAATATAATTTTTTACAAATATCTATATTACATATAATATATGAGATATATTTCTTAATTTTGGATATACATTTTTTTAAATTTAAGCACATATACGTTTACATTTTTATGCTTTTTATTTTACATGTAAATCCGGTCCATCGATGAAATTTTTGTGATATTGCCTATTGTATTACAACATTTTTAGTGTTTAATTCAATTTTCATAAAAAAAAAAAATTAACACTAAACTTTATAAAGGATAGGGTTGCATACTGTTACCTCATTCATAAGCGTGTGGGTAGCAGTTAAAAAATATTCGGCTCTTTTCCTTAAATATTTTACCGCTTGAATACCCGGCGGGTTTAAAATTTTTCCTTTGTGTAAAATCGTACTCGATGAATTTTAGAATAAGCTTTCAATTACACCCTGCCCTTTTTGATAGTTCTACAGCTTTTGCACTTGTTTCTCTGGTTTAGGTTAACGATCTCACCACCATTTTGGGTAGGGGTTGGAACATTTAGGGTGATAATACTTTTTTCTGCATAAGAATTTGTGTTATTGGGGTAGAAATACGAGGAAAAGTTGGACAATTTAATTTTCCATGGTCTAATTCTGGTTTTCATTAGATTTTAATAACATTATTTAAAAAAAATCTTTAATTTATTTATTTTCTCTATTAAATTAATTTTAAAAAAATTACGATTTTTGACTGTATTAAAAGGTCTTTACAGATTTTTTTGTAGTTTATAAAACTGATTTTGAATTTATATGCATATACATTTGATCTCGTGTATAGAATGACCTATTTTGAAAAAAATTGAACTCCCAAGATTGTTAACATTCAAGTTTCTGTTTAATTTGCACATGAGGCGTCTACATTAAATATAGGATAACCTTATTTTTTTTTATTATTTTTTTTATTATTAAGGACCAGAAAAATTATTAGGTGTTGGTTCAGAATAAAATATCACCAGGTAAATGATCATCATGTATGAAAATAATTATATTAATGAAATTCCTATTATTTTTCAGTCAATAGGAATCTAACCGGCATATTAAGTTTTACTCTTGGAAAGTTTTACAACAAACACCAAGCCTTGAATAAACAAACCCATTCATTATTTTCTCACATAACATTTTTTTTTTTTTCTTTTTTGCGATTTTTTTTCTCTAAAAAGTATCGCGGGTTATTATTATATATATTTTAAATTAAAATATGATTCATATTTACATATCCTAATGTTTTTAAGTTATTTTAAATTCATAAAATTTTCTCTAGGTCTTTTAAAAATTATATTTATTTATCCTGATGTATATCCCATATATACGATAAGACAACCTGATGTATCAACCTAACATGTAACATTTTAAACGAAAATTCATTTCATGAAATATCATATGTCTTTTAAAACCTTATTAACTTAACTTAACTTAACCTTATAAACTTAACCTTAACCTTGTCTTTTCTTCTCCCTTTTATAAGGGTTAATTGAAGCAAGCGTGTATGTATCGATTGAATTTCGGTGGCCTCTTGTTCAAATCATCACATGTTCAATACATTTCCAAACTTACCTTTCGGTTTCCGTGACATCAAACAGAATTGGAGAACAAAGAGAAAATTAAATCTTGGCTGATTCATGTTGACGGAATCGGATTGTAAAAAATGTTTAATATTAAGTGTTTTCCCGCAGGCATTCATTTCAATTTTATATTCATTATTATTTTTTTTTTTTCAGGGAGCTGTTTTTTCCGCCCTGTTAAATTTTCAAAATATTTTTGGTACTATTTCTCTTGTGCCGCTTTTGCTTGGCAGGTTGGCGTTGCCTTGTTATTAGTCCGTTTTATTCAGGAAAACATATTATGTTATTTATATTTCATATAGAAATAAAAATGAAGAAAGGTAGTGGGGCATCAGCTGATAAAAATTTCACAATGAAAAGAGAAAAATTAAACATTAAATATTAGTTGAAACAATATTTTACCCAAACGCCCTTTTTGTCAAGGAACCCCATACTAGCCATTTTGGTATCTTTAACTTCCTACGATGAACGTGAAGAGTTAGGAAAGCCAAAGTCAGGCAAACTCTTATGAGATATATGCATAATGTTAAAGTTGTAAGAGCAGACCGAAGAAAATAATTACTCATACCTAAAGACGAAAATCGGTTCAACGAAAATTTTTAGTTTTACCCCACAAAACCGCAATTTAGCACGTGGAGTCTGTCACACAACTAGTAGGAAGAAGAAAATTGCTGAAATTGTTTGGAGTCACCCTTACCGCTCGCCGTGTGACTTTGGTTGCACTAGTCCTTTTGGTTCGTCCAGTGTACCGACTGTTGTGTAAAAAAAAAAATGTAACATCGAAAAAAAGAAGAAGAAATTAGGAGCAAAGTTCATGAACTCTATTCTAATAACTAAAATAGTTTGGCTATCAAAATTTGCTCGGAATGTTCTTAAAATCATTGAGTGTTCATAATTTTGGCTAATAAATTAAGAGTTTTGATAAATCAAATTCAATAATTAAAGAATATAATATTTATAGCCTTTTAAAGTTAATGGTAATTATTTTTTTAAGCTAACTTGAAAACAAGTTTTTTTTTTGGCAACTTTTTAACGGATCGATAAAAATTCCATTATATTTTATTTTCGTAATACATATCATCCTTTGCAAATTGTAGGCGTTATACTGTGGAGAAGAAGTCATGAATGGCATTGTAAAATATTTTATATACTTTTTTTTTTGTAGGAAAACTTTTAGGATTTGAAAGTTATAAACTAAAATTACTTAATAATTTTACTTTATATTACTTTAGGTGATTTTATTACTTACATGAGTGAGTATTCATAGTTTTGTATTCATTGTATTTCTCCTCTACTATAAATACTCTTCTATTAAGTTGATAAACCACCCTCATCCTTCAACTTGGATTTAAGCTTTTTTCCTAATCGAAACCAGAGATATATATTTAGGAAAAAAAAAAAAAAAAAAAAAAAAAGAAAAAAAAGAAGAGAGAGTATCTTTTGTGTAAAGATACCTCTGGAAGGTTATATTGGTGGGTAAAAATAAAGAAAATAAAAAGAGGTAGGAAGGAAGTGGAAGATTGAGAGAGGAGAACATGATCAATTAGGTGAGGAATAAATGATGCATGAGGCAGTTACCCTGGCCAATAAATCTACACCACCACCTCCAAAGGAGTGGACTCTCAATTATCGGCTCTGTTGCAAAACGTGAAGGGTTAGGGACCCACCCTCTCCCTTCTATACTCCCCTTCAGCCATCCTCATTTCAATATGTCAATTTTCTAAATACCCCTGGCCTGTATCGACAGTGAAGAATTTTTTTTTTTTTTTTTTTTTTTTTTTTTTTTTTTTTTTTTTTTTTTTTTTTTTTTTTTTTTAGTTCGCTAAGGATACCTGTCAGATTTTATGCTTCAAAGTGGCCTATAACTATTTTTTTTTTTTTTGTGGGGGGGATAATTTCGATTAAGAAAAAAGTTTTCTATAAAGTTCTTGTGATTACCCACATTTCCTTTGACTATATTTGCCAGGATTTGAAATCAATAATAATTTTTTCAAAAGATGATAATAATTAACGTATTTTATAATTATGAAAACGATGATGAACCAAAAGATGATAATAATAAATATATTTGAACTTTACACACAAAATAAATTTAAATTCTTTTGATCTTTATTGGATTGATTAAAAATAATGATCACTCAATGACAAGTAACACTATCCAACTGACACTCAGTGATTGGAATGAAACTTAACCATGTCAAATAAAAAAACTAGCAGGAAATAGGACACGTAATGAATTTGAATTTAAAGCCTAAAAAAGTAAAAATATAACATTAAATTGTATCTTCTAACAGGTGATTTTGTTTTTTGATAAATATGTTTATTTTTTTTTAGTCTCAATTATATCATTATTATTTATGTATTGAATGAAACTTAATATACTTAAGACAACAAGAAACAAAAAAGAAAAAAACACGTATTTAATGTTTTTAAGTGTTAACCAAGTATGCCAAGTTTCAATCAATTCGGTGAGTGTCAGTTAGGAAGTGTTACTTAGTTATTACAGTATTACATAAATAATAATGTGCTAATAAAAAAAAAAAAATCAGAAAATAAAAATCACCTTTCAGAAGATACATGCTATATTTAGGCTTTACATTATAATTCATTACTTTTAATATTTCCTAATGGTTGCCTATAAAACAATAATAGCATGAACATGCTTTTTCAAAACTAATCTTTGATTTGCACTCAGAAAAAATTCAAAGTGGAGCTAAAGACAAAGTTAACGTATTTCTTTGGACTAATAGTAAGTTTCTTAAAGGTATAACCGCGATTCAAAAGAAGCTTCTTTTTCAACTTCAGCAAAATTAGTATCTTTACTTTAATTAGTAGTTTGATAAGTCAGGCGGTCAGATCATTTGACCGCTGTTTCATAACCTCAAAGCTTGTGGTAAAATTTTGTTATCTGGTTTCTTTTAGGCGGCTAATTTAATATTCAGTAGCTCTTTCAAACAAGTTTTTTTTTATTTGTTTTTTTCAATTTAACTGGTACGAAATAAATTTTATTTTGAATGACTCAGAATCTGCTCATTCCTTACAATGTTTAAGGGAAAGCAGGATCGCGGGGGATCCTGCAGAGTTTGTATTTCAACGCAGTCTTATAAGTGGCCCCTACATTACTAAGAGCATTGATGAAATGGACTTTGTGGTGGTCTAATTTCATGAAGTTGTGTGTTTGATGAATCAGAGGTTTTTTGGATTTTATTCCCTCAGCTTCCTGATAGATTGCAGATGCTCTACTTTGAGGAAAACTTCTATACTTAGTGCAGAAATTAAAACTATTTCATATAATGCAATTAAACTTAAGTGTATCAGGTAGAATAAATGTCATTAGAGTGAAAACAGTTGGAAAAACTAAAAATGTAAAATATCTTTCAAACGATAGAATTTTTTTTAAACTTTCTCCAGTTTTTCTTCTTCTCATTTTGAACAGTATAATTAATTTTCAGAGTTCGGACATAAATAACCGAGACGCGTATAGTGAAAAAATCTCGTAACAAGCTCCATTCCACATTTCTTGACCAATTGGTATCAATTATTCGACTCATCCCTCAGTAAAATTTAACTCCATTTGCAGGGAATTCATTTTTATTTAATTATAGACTTTTTGTTCTTTCTTATTGCAAGAGATTTTAAGATGCCCTGCTAAGGTATTTGGGGATTAGATGGGGGGGGGGGGGCTGGGGATGAATTGAGCGATCCGGGGTGTTAGACAGAGCTCTATCTTCTATTATTTATGATGTTTTCTTCCCCCCCTCTCCCTTATCCTTCCCCCCTTTCTATTAACTAGAGTATGTAGTTCCGCTTTTGGCAAGGCTCCGGGAAACGTATTGATTTTATTGCAAAAACTGTTATGTTTGTAGTGACAGCTCCTTCCGCAGTATCTGACACCGCACTCTGTAGATGGGTTTGACAATCAGAGGGTTGGAACGCGTGGGGCTGACTGCGTCTATTGATAAGTGGGATTTTAAAAAGTATTTATTAATTCAATGTTAGTTGTGACGTTAACAACATTCTAAAATTAAGAAAATATATTCTTAATTATATCCAATGTATAATTGGTTCCCTAACCTCCTGGGATATTTTTATTATATGGGTATAGTTGCTGTTAAAAGTATTGGAGCAATCATTAGGACAATCACATAAATATCATTTATTGCTTCATATACAACGTTTCGGCTTTGTCGCCATTTTCAAGTCTAAAATTGGTTTAATCAATCAAACATTATTAAATAACAAAAGTTCAAAAATAATAAAAACAATAGTAAAAAGTCTTTTTCCTTAAAGAAGGAAGCACTATTCAATAGTTTAACCATTTACTAGCATACTTGCTTAAGAATGTATTTTCAAGAAATTTTTTTTTATAAAATTTGTTTAAATATAATAAAAAATTGTTTTTCCTTTTAAAAAATTAGGTTCTCATAATAACTAATTACAATAAAATACAATAAAAAATATATGTATCTCTCACATGTTATTATATAATAATAAGAACAATTTATATATATATATATATATATATATATATATATATATATATACAGAAAGTTTGTTTTTTATTTGAATTACAAATTAACATGTATTATTCGTAAAGCCATATTAACTTTGAAGAGTCATCTGTTTCTTTTTTTTTCTATGTTAATTATAATCTGTCCTTTAAAGAAACGAATCTCGTAAATTATACAAGCGGGAAAAAGAAGGGTTGCTAAAAAGAAATTAAAAACGAGCTCGGTAAAATTCGGATAGCACAACTTATTATGAGTTTTATTAGTTCTTTTTTTTTTTTTTTTTTTTTTTTTTTTCTTCTTCCAGGAACATTGAAAGGCTCATGCCCAAAAGACCTTATTTATAATCTATAGAAGTAAATAAAAAATTAATAAAAAGGGTAAAATAAAAACATAACAAAGAGGCTCAAATATAATTACATACTGGATGTATTAACAGATTAATTAACAATACAATTAAAATTAACAGTGTAATTTTATTTATTTCAATTAGAGTATTTAATCCCTAGCTTAAGGTTTATTATTGATAATAGATATTTAAACGCCCTACTCCGTTACTTCACCTGTATATAGTTGTAAATATTATATTTAGACAGAGGTAGTATTAATACTGTTTTTATTTACAGAAGAATAAAATATGTGATGAGTGTAGAGTAAACTGATATTAATTTCTCTACGTCAATAGTTTACCATAATCATTTCCTTTGTCATTATCATTTCATCGATATTTATTAATTTTTTTTCTGTTTATTATTTCTAACTTTTAGGACTTCCCTAATTATATCAGTTATTTTATTTATTTTTTTTTTTTTCTCTTACGATATTTTCACAATCTGTAATTTTTGTTTGAACGTCACTTAATGCCACTATAGCTAATCGGACGATGCTTCATGAGAGTTCTAAATTTTTCCTGTCCAGTTGTAATTAGGATAGGGGTTTTGAACGATTACTTGATCCAAATCCTATGGCCAACTGCCATGCGAACTTAAGTATATTAATACGTTTTCATACTAGCCACTAAGCAGCAGATGACCCCTACCCCCTCCCTATTTAATTTTAATAACTTTCTTATTGAAATTTAGATCGAACCGTTGAAGTTAACATATATATTTTTATTATTTTTACTTATTGACAGATTTCCTGACCACCACCCAAAACTTTTTCTTTTTTAAATGATAAAACATTTTTTTTTATTATGCGTTTCTTTTTTACATTTCATGTTATTATAAATGTATTATATTTGCCGAAGGTACTACTGCGTGGGTTACACTCGATGTGTGCTACTGGCGTAATATTTTAATAGTGACAAATGGCAGTAACACATAAGAAGGAAGATGGATCTTGAATCCGTGTTGCAATTAAGTAGAGTTCCTTGATTGGTAGAAGGGATTTTGAGGAGGGGTCGCCAATCCGAGAATCTGGGGTCTTTAAATATTTAGAGGATCCGCCTTTGGAGTGTACCTCCCAGCTCCTCCTAACCTAATCCCCTCTATTTCCAAAGCTGCACTTCCTTTCATTGTCTTTATTAAATTGCTTTCGATACAAAAGATTGAAGATTCCCCGGTTACCTCTCTCCCATGCCATATTTCGGGCATAGTTTAGTTCTCTGTTGGAATCCATAATTTTAATGATAGATAATTACCTTTTTAAAAATTAATTTCCCGTAAATCTGCCTAAATAATTTGCAATCTTTTATTTTATTTTATTCATTGATTGTCTTTGTACTATGGCACGTACTTTAATACATAAATACATAGATGTACGAAGATTCTATCTCTCCAACTAGCGCAAGCGCAGAATAAGGTTTTTTATTAAGTTGTTTACCCATATATAAGGAGGTTCCTTTATAACAGCATAGTCTGAGAAATCGAAAGCATTCACTCACTCGCATTTAAGATTATTGCCTTTCTCTCCTTTTCTTACCAACCATTCAAATTGCTTCTTTCTGTTTCCTAATCGATAACACGTTTCGGGCCGAAATTCCTAAATCTAATCTACATATATGTGTCCGAAATATAAACTGAAAAAAATAATAACCGCCATTTTACTTTAAATTTACAATCATACAAGCGCAAATACACCCAGATGATTTATATACACACACACATCCAAAGCTAAATAGCATTTTATTTCCGGGTTAAGCCGATGAGTAGCACTTGTGAAGTTAGAAGTTGAAAGGGTCGAGTGAGGTCTTAGCACTCCTATGGGTTGGCTTGTGTGTTATCTTGCCCCTACCCTAAGTGTTTGTTGTTTCAGTAAATGTTTGATTTTACAAGGAGCTTTGTCCGATGTTATTTGAACTGTATCCTTGTATCAGCTATTTTCTAGCTATATTCTGTACGCCATAACCTCGCATTTCTTTTCTTGTTATGCATTTACTATTATTTGTATATATTAAATTATATTTTCTACCTTTTTAAGCCCGTTATATTAGTACTTCTTACAGATTAAATTTTATTTTTGCCTGAAATTAAATCAGTTTGATTAAAAAAAAAAAATCAATGCTTGAATGCACTTAGGAACGGAAAAAGGGGGGGTTCCCAAAGTTTTTCGTACCAGTCAACTCCCCTTTTTTGAAAAAAAGAAAGCCTCCCGCACCTCCTTACAAAATAAACTATATATTTTTATTTTTAACTGGTATCGCACCCCCATCCTGACTTGTTTTGACTCCCCGCTGGTAGGGATAAGAATTTAGGGATTGCGTGAAACCGTTGTGGGTTCCAAGTTCAAAAGCTTGTTCTATGCCAGTATGTATGTACAGAATGATATATACATATATATATATGTACATGCATGCATATATGATGTATATATGTCATTTACTGATAGATTCTAATGATTGCATTTTAAATATTCGTTATTTACCAGGTCTGCAAGTTTAAAATGTCGTTTTAATTCCAATAGAATGCGCTCTTAGCCTATTAAAGGATTTGCTTATCTCTAAACGCTATTTTGTTTGTTAGTCATTTGTTTACAAAAGTCAGTTGTTTTTAAGTCGTTTACGTGGACGTATCATACCTTTCTTTGGTGTTAAAAATGTCTAATTTTAAGCCAAATAAAGAGCATTTGCGGCATGTCATGATTTTCTTATTCAATCAAAAGAAAAAGGCATCTGAATGTCATCGAATTCTTGTTGAGACTTATGGCGATCTTGCTCCAACCGTCAAGACATGTGAACGTTGGTTTCAAAGTTTCAAACGTGGTGATTTTGGTGTTACTGATAAAAAACGAGAAAATCTACCAAAAAAGTTTGAGGACGTCGAATTGCAATCTTTATTAGACGAAGACAATACCCAAACCCAACAAATGATGGCAGAACAGTTGAATGTCACTAGGCAAGCCATTTCCGATCGCCTGAGAGCTATGGGAAAAATTCAAAAGGTTGGAAAATGGGTTCCACATGAATTGTACGAACGACAGATGGAAAAACGAAAAACTGTGTGCGAAATGCTGCTTTTACGCCACGAAAGAAAGGGTTTTTTGCATCGAGTTGTAACTGGCGATGAAAAATGGATTTATTTTCAGAATCCCAAACGAATAAAATCATGGGTAACGCCAGGACAACCATCCACATCGAGTGCAAGACCGGATCGTTTTGGGAAGAAGACAATGCTGTGTGTGTGGTGGGATCAGAAGGGAGTAGTCTACTACGAGCTTCTCAAACCCGGCGAAACAGTCAATACCGACCGCTACCGACAACAAATGATCAATTTGAGTCACGCATTGATCGAAAAACGCCCAGAATGGGCTCACAGGCACGCCAAAGTCATTCTTCAGCATGATAACGCTCCTGCACATACAGCCAGATTGACTAAGGAAACGATTTCTTCGCTTGGTTGGGAACTCCTACCCCACCCGCCGTATTCACCTGACCTGGCGCCTTCTGATTATCATCTCTTCTCATCGATGGGACACTCATTGGCTGAGCAACACTTTAACAATTTGGAGGATGTAAGAAAATGGCTCGATGAATGGATTTCAAATAAAGATGAAGCATTCTTTTGGAATGGTATCCATAAATTGCCCAAGAGATGGACAAAATGTGTAGAAAGCGAGGGCCAGTACTTTGAATAAAATATATTATACTTTTTTTTTAAATTACTGTGTATATATTTTAAGAAATAAACGACATTTTAAACTTGCAGACCTGGTATGTTCAAAGTATGAATGTATTTTAAGCCGTAAATTTTTATGTGCTTATCTATTGCTGAGTATAACTTCCACTTTAAATATACTTACAACTTAAGATTATTTAATTTTTTTATTTTATTCCTAAATATATAAAAGAACATATCAATTATAAATATGGAAGCTGTTTGTTATTATTATATAAACTGAGGAAATTCACTTATCATTAAAGTTAATAATTATACGGTAGGAAACATCTCTATCGCTAAGCCATTTGGTACCTTTGCAACTTAATAATTAATTCCATAATTGCCTATGGAGCTTTGCAAAACTTAGCAGTTCTCCACTTACCCCCTCCCCACTCCCTATCATATGCTTGCCCCTTTAATAACGCCAAGTAATATTACATACATTCTAAGTTATTCAATAGTGATCTAATCCATCAATTGAATGAGTGATTTCATATGATGAATTTGGTGATCGATTTGATTTGGTGAATAGCTCTATACATATTAAGTCGTATAAAATTCTAAAGATACAGGATTAAAAAACCCAAAGCCCACTGATTTTGTGTTGAAAATATGTGATGTATTTTTCTCTTCTGATAATGATATATTTGGGAAGAACATAAAAAATGTATCTCTTAGTTACTGCTGTTTTAGATTATCGTGTTTAAAAACCTTCAATGATTTACTAATATCTATTGGAATCCATCGTTGCATAATATTAATCTTGCTTATAATTGTGCTGTGAATGTAGTATTATTCGTTATTAGTATTTTGTATTGGTTTGGGTGCGGTTACGAAAAATATTTATGTGTGTGTTTGTGTTTGCGCGCCATATTAAAAGCCTGCTTCAGCTCCAATAAATAGCTTTAAGCCGTCTTTGCTCCTATATACAGAAATTATATTGAACAATAACCAGAAAAAAAATAACCAGAACATTGAACACAAAACATAATAAACATATAAAGTAAAAAATAGTACAGGAACAGCTTAAAAATGTTTCAGCAAAATTTTATGTGTAGTTTCAAGGACAATCAAAAAAACCTATAAGTTAATTTGGGGAAGATTAAAAAAAAAAAAAAAAAATGTGTAACTCTAGAGCCTTTGTTTACCCTATGAATTTGATGAGAATCGGTCGAATTTTCTCCGAAATATGGTCGGATTTTTGGATGTTTAAGGAAATTGTAAGGGTCTAGCCTTAGCGAAACTTTTAATGCAATTTTTAATTTTTTTTTTTTTTTTTAATCTTTCCCAAATTTACGTATAGGTTTTTTTGATTGCCCTCAAAACGAATCTGAAAACTGTTATGAAACAACTGCTTCAGCTGCTCTACAGTCCCCTTTGGGAAGTCACAACTTTAAGCCTCTGGGAGATGGATGAAGACATTTAAAAGTTTCGCTAAGGCTAGACCCTTAAAATTTCGTTAAACATCCAAAAATCCGACCATATTTCGGAGAAAATTCTACCGATTCTCATCAAATTCATAGGGTAAATAAAGAGATATTTTTACGTGTTCAGGAATCAACATAATATAAAGAAAAGTTTCAATTTAATTTTTATTTTGAGGACCATTTTTTACAAGAGCTTCCCGAGATAATACATTAGTTATGTATATGGTTAGAAAAAGGAAGCTTTCTTCTATGCAAACAGCTCAAGAACGTAAAAATCGGATCAGCTCAACACGAGATGCAGAATTTGGAACTACACATAAAATTTTGCTGAAACATTTTTAAGCTGTTCCTGACAGGAAATTTTTTTTATTTTTTGTTTTGGATGATATTTAAGATATCAGGGTTTCTTGAGGTGCTGAACTCAATTCTGCTATTGTTTTTTATGTGAAAAATTTCTTAAAGCTAGTTTACTTGAAAACTTGAAGCTTTTTTTAAATTATATTGAAGAAATATGAATAATTCTTTAACGATTGTATTTTTCCTTTAATATACCCTCTAAAATAAATGAATTAGTGAAAGAATCATGTCGATATCATTTTCCAAACTCAAGATAAAAAATAAAGGATTTTCAAGGTATATTATTTTATTTCTCAGCACCTAAGGCCCATTGGACGGAACGCTCGGACACTTGTCGACTATTTTTCGATATAGAATCACCAGAAAAAAAATGGGCCCGATCGACGACCCCATAGCTGTGCCCTCCCCTTGTTAGTTGTAAGAATATATATGTGTGTGTGTCGTAAGGATCAAAAATAAATTTCGATATATTAACTAATTCTGCTGTTCTCATCGCGATTTGCTCCTGTACTTGAAGGTGTAATTTTGTACCGTTACCTCGGCCCCTCAATATGATTAAGTTAGGATGATTAAAGTATAAGAAGGTAAGATGAAAGTTTAAGAGGAAAGTAAGGATATGACAGGAAAGCAGTGCGAGGAACAGAGAAAGAGACCTTTAAAGATTAGTTGCTACAGTCTTTGAGAGTCTCCCGTCTTAAGGTCCCCCTACACCTAATTCAGCGAAACACACCCAACCGTTTCTAAGCCCCCCATTCAAAAACTTCGCCATTAATTAATTAAAAAGGATTATTTACATATGTTTTAGTTTCATTACAAATGCTATTAATGATAAGTTAATTATATGTTATATTTATATATAACATTTATATATACATATGTTATATTTATGTGAATTAGTAAAACTTATAAGAAACTATTTTCAAGTTTTGTTTTGTGTACATAATAATCGTTAAAGTGTAATAAGGTGTTTTAGTGTGATAAATAGAGGAAGTGGTAATCATCAATCATTGTTTAAAACTATTTATTATCATTATTTCTGTGCCTAGGAGATAAAGGACATCACATTCATTTTTTTATTGAAATAAACTTATGTAATTCTATGTGTAACGAAGAAATTTTAATAGCTAAAAGTTATGGGAAAAATACAAAAACGTGACGTATTTGGAGTTGTTTAGTCTGCTCCGATCTCAACTTAAAAGGATCCGTCAGGGTTTGTTTATCTCTTTTGAGCGAGCGAAGCGAGGAATATTCGTTCTAATAAAGCTAATCAAGGCCTCTTTAACCTGAAAAAATACACGACGGGAGTTACCTGTCAAAATATGCAATACCCAGAAGTGACGTATGTATCTGTGTTACATATGACATTGGGACATATTTCAGTTATAACATTCCTTATCCTAAAATTCTTTAAATTGTTTAATACTCAAATGGGGGCATATTTGGTTATTGAGAGTTTTTAAAATATTATCTTTTTTTAAATTTCAAATTGCAGAAAGTATTTTTTAAATAATATTGTTTTTTCTTCCGTACTTCGATAAAGCATTTAAATTAAAATAACATCCTTCATCATTTTTAAGCATATTGATTGCTCCAGTTTTTTCAGTAACATGTTGATTGAAAGCTAAAATAAGTCATGATTTCTTAAACATTAGACTGTTTTTTTGTATTGTTTCTTTTTGTCAATTAAGAGTTAGTAAAGCTAAATAATATTAGGTACTTGGTATAATTTTGTTTTTACAGACTAGATAGCCATGTTAAAAAAAAGTTAGTGCTCTTTTGAATGGTAATAACTAAAAACTTTTATCTTTTTTTTTTTAATGTAAACTCTGTAATAGTTTAAAAAAAAAACTACTAATTGAATATATATATATATATATATATATATATATATATATATATATATATAGACACACACACACATACATATATATACGTAAATACACTGACAAATATAACAAAATTAAAAGTACAAATTACAAACTTATACAATTTTCGACAGAACAGGGACCATCCAAACACGACTTCAAAAGATTGCACACAAACACAGACTCGTGTGACTGTAATGGAGACTCCACGAAATTTCAGTCATATTAAACTCTTCTTTTTGATTGTAAGTTGTACGAACTCGCAAGACACGACCTAATAAAAATTAACCTAATAAGCCTATTGCCATGAACCTATTCTATTCAAAATTAATTGCAATAATTTATTAGTGAATTGCCGTTATACTAATTATTATATTATTAATTAATTAATATTATTATTGAAATTATCTTATATTTTATTATTATTATTATTATTATTTAAACATTAGTTATTCCTAACTATTAACTATTTAAATAGTATCCTTCAGTTTTATAGGAGCTTTTGTTATTTTTTTTTTTTTTTTATTTCTCGAAATGTTTAATATGGTCAATACATATGATAGATAGATAATTTTATAAATAAATAAATAAATAAATATATATATATATATATATATATATATATATATATATATATATTCCTATTTCATTCTGACCCCTTGTCTCTTTGGCATCCTCAATTTCAGTTTAAGTATTTCTCAAAAAAAAAAAGGGATGCTAATGAATTATTATTCCATCAACATTGTGAATAAAATTGACTAAACGCTTATTCGCTCTACGACCTTCCTACTCACGCATTCAAGAAAGGGGGCTCTGTTAGGTAATCATGCATTATTTAACGGAGCATTGATTCGAAATATGAGTTGCCTATTGACTTTTAGAGCTAACGTTGCCATTATCTCCCCTCCCCCCCCCCCATCTCTTCCATAACTCTAATGTTATAGTTGTGTATTTTCATCGCTTTCCTATAGAGAGGATGAATTTCCTCAGGATTGTGGAAGTTCCTCTTATAGAAAAACTAAAAGCTATATTATGTCGAAAAAGTTCAATAGTTTAAGAAATGTATCACTTTCAATTCCGATCGATAGAAACTAAACGAAGGGTAACGTATCTTCATCCTGCGAGAAATTGGAAACTAATCCATTCTCGGTCTTAGGAGGTTGAAAACAGAACTGCCGAAAATAGGAGACACACGGAAACTGGGTGATATTGATGTCCAGTCCTGAAACTTTTTCGGAAATGGCCACTTGAAGCTGCAAACGAGCTTTTCCTTGGCTAGAAAAAAAAACAACAGTTTTTCTGGATATGGTAGGGTGATCGTTGAAGGTAAACATCAGAGCTTCATCGATCGATTATAACATATATTGCTGTATTTACTACTTGATTAAATTATATTTTTATGGTTAAGGAAAAGCTCCTGTTTAGTTTAATTCATTAAATTTTTTACTTTAATTACATGGTAGTTGTTATTTTTTTGGATAGACACCGTTCCATGGTTATAATGTACTCTTGATGGCAACTGTAAGAACTGGATACCCTTACCAGATATTGGGTATATAGAGAGGGCTTAGCGTGCGCGGGATATAAGTGAATTGCACGAATTTTGGCCGGTGGGAAATATGCGGGGATTATAAGGGAATTGTTAATTTTGAACTGAAAAAGTGGGAATTAGTTTCAAATATTTTCTTAACATCTTTTTAAATCAAATGAACAAAAATGACTGCCTAGGGTCGATCCCGTTTTGTAATTTCTTTTAAGGATTGGGATACTGATAAATAAATGAATAAAACTAGATTCACACATTATCCATCAATATCACTATCGATATTACGAGTTTGGAATTATATCAAAAACAGTCTACAAAATTTTTAATCCCCTTATTTGTATGTGAAAGAAAAAAATCTGGGTCTTAATCATAACATACAAATGAATATGAGTTTTAAAATAATAAATTGTTCCCACCATCTTGTATATTTTTTTACCTCACATGATATTTATTCTTCAGTAAATCTTGAATTCCAAGGTGAGGGGGGGGGGGGGTATTTTAAAGCCTGTACTGCTAGACACCAAAAGTGAAAAAAAAAAACTGACTGCGATTCCAGACTGTTCGTAGTTAATCAACTAAGAAGGACCTTTTTTTTTTAATTAAAAGTAAAAAAAAATTAAATATATTTTAAAAAATTGACTTAAGATTAGTGAATTTAGTTAAAATATTAAAATTCAATTATTGCTGGTTCAACTTACATATGTTCAGATAATTATTAGGTATTGTTATTAAATTAATAGCTAGCAAACTAATCGAGCTTGGGGACCTGTTAAATTTCTCACAACCTTAATCCTTGTTGCCGAGAATCGTGGTGGTGGTGGGGGGTCTCTACTTATTTATTGAATTACGTACTTTATCCTCACGAGGTTAAACCTCCTTCCCTTACTCCGACTCCTTTGGGAGGAATCCCTGGAATCCTTAGAATTGAATCCGTGTCCTCAACTGATTCTTCTTAATTGTCAACAATTGTCGAACCTTTGTTAATAAATCAGCGATCCATGATATGTTGAAAACACAGATATAATCCTTAAATAGTTATTGATGCATTCCTACAAATTTTAAGTGATTTCAGAATAAGTTGGCATGTCAATCATTAATTTGCTTATTTTTTCCCTATATGATTGAAAATTTCATAACAAGAATTATTGCTATTAACATTTCAGTGATATGAAAATACAGTTTTTATTGAATCAAAAAAGAAATCAAACAAACGATTTTTAGTAAGTTTGAATTATATTTTATAGTTTTAATGTATTTTCTTCTTTTGCAGGTAAAACTCGTAGCAGTTAAACATTTTCTGTTCGTCCGCCTGAGTAAGTTCACAAATGTTCTTGAATTTTTTTTTTAGTAGATTAATTTTATTTTTCCTCTGATTTGAATGAATGGATTTATTTTTGTTTACAATATAGCTCTTTTATTAAATGTAAAAAAAATTATACATATACTTGGGTGTTGCCCGTCAACAGAAGTTGGGGAAATAAATAAAAATACGTATAAATAAACTATTTATGATTAAAGCTAATATTACGTTTATAGATTTTATAAATTAAAGTTGAATATAATTTCTTTGAAGCTCTACTGTATTTTTGTCTGATACGTAAGTCCTATTTTTTGTAAATTTTCAGAAGCATGATATTTATACGTAATATATACATGAATGTCATGAAGATGCCTGAATAGGCGAAAATTTGCCTGTAATTTAATAGAAAAGAACTCATATGCGGGGCTTGTGTGGCCATTACTTTCAATATCAGTAAATAAAGAACTAATAAAAATCAAGAATAGAACAGTACTCTATACTAATCTGCACAAAATGAAAAATGAACCAAGTAGTTATAGTCCAGTCAATAAACGAACTTCACCTTACATCAAATGCGGGATCGTTTTTTATTTTTTTATGTTGTTAGGGACCATTAGGTAGTAATTAATCCAAGTTTCCGTCATCCCCCCCTCCTTGCTTCGTCCGCCATCTTGAAAAAACTGTCAAAAATCGGCACTTTTTTCAGTTTTCGGCCTCTAGCACATTCCCAGTTCATTTTTTTGAAGATATGTCTATATAGGAAAATGTAGATTACTAAACTTCCAACAAATTGGAGAGTTCAAAACAAAGTGGAGCGAAAGTGAAAAATTTGCCGAATTTCCAATTTTCGACCTTTTTCGCCTTCTAATAGCTCGGATACGCTTGGACCTAAAAAAAAAACTTCCAAATCAAATTTGTTGGAAGTTTAGTAATCTACATTTTCTTATATAGACATATCTTCAAAAAAATGGACTGGGAATGTGCTAGAGGCCGAAAACTGAAAAAAGTGCCGATTTCTGACAGATTTTTCAAGATGGCGGACGAAGCAAGGAGGGGGGGGGTGACGGAAACTTGGATTAATTACTACCTAATGGTCCCTAACAACATCAAAAAATAAAAAACGATCCCGCATTTGATGTAAGGTGAACCCCCTTTTTGAGCCTCTATTGACTGGACTATTAAGCGAAAATTAAACGCAGATAATAATTAACGACTATCGATGGAAATAAAAGATCAAAAATAAGGGGGGGGGAAGGTGAATATATATTATATATACCTGTATATATGATTATTATTCTTATTATTATTGTCTTATTGGTAATTGTTTTATTATAGTAGAACTTTTATAATATATTAGCTTTCTTATTTTATTTGTTGAATAATTATATTTTAAAAACGTTAGGACTAATTATATTATGATTATTACTATTTTTGTGATTAGAAAGATGTGAATCGGACGGTGTCTTCTTCTATTTCGTGTCAGTGGGAGTTTCTTCCTTCAGCATTTGCGGTTGGATGTATCCCAAGGCTTTATTCGTACTTTGTAGCGTAAATATAAAACGCATTACGCTTCAAATGTAGTAAAGCATCTCAGAGTGTCAATATAAATTATGGTAATCAAATTAGTTTATAAAAAATTGTTATAACACCCGGTATACATGTTCTAAACAGAAGCCATTTAGGAAGCGAAAAAGAGAGGGTTGTAGGGTAACCAAAAGGGATCGACTCAGAAGGGACAAACAGAATAACTGTTCCATGCAAATCGCTTTAGGGCCTTGCGGTAATTTCATACTGACTACCCACGCCTAATGGCGGATCTACTGGCGTAAACAGTCCCTGAAGGGTCCGTCGCCCATTTTATTAAAATGCATTTCTTTTGTCTTGCCTGCTCCACATTCGCACATTCTGTTTCCCATCCCTTTTCTCTAATGGCTTTCCTCCGCTGAAGGGGAAATTCGGTAATATTTTCACTCGGTTGAAATTTTTCACTGAGTTTCTATATATATATAATTCTATATAAGACTATTTTGAAATTTTATTCGTATAGTTCCACCATCGCCGCAACTTCGTCCCCCCCCCCCCCCCGCAACTTCGTCTAGCTGCATGCACAAGTGCTTCTGTTCTACTGTCCAAGTTCAAATTTATTCCAATTAGGAGAAAAAATTAAGTGGCATAAACATTCATTTATTGAGAAATGACTCATAAAACCCATTGTGGCAAATCAGAATAGACTCCCATGTTTTAAACCGTGGAATTTGAGATTCGGATTCTGGGAGTCGGATGTTTTCATGTCGGAATAAAACCCTACTTATTCCTCGTAGTAGTGATCTAGACATCCGGTTAATCCGGTGTGCCTGTTTGTTCATTCGAGGGCTCAGCTCTCAGTAGCCCGAACATAATAAATGAGCCGAATAGCAAAGCTTACCAGTACCAGCTAAGAAAATTTATTAAAAAAATAAAAATACAGCTTTGATAAAACTGAGATTATTTCTAACCTAAGTCAAATCAAAATGCATAGATTTCTGGCTAAATAGGATTTGGGTAAAATCTTAAAACCAAAAAAAAAAAAATATATATTTTTAACTTTGATTTTTTTAGTTGCCAGTCTATTATTAAAATTATTTCATGTTTTTATAAATTTAACTTGTTTTTTTCTTTTTCGACACCGAGGATCTAAAGCCCAGAATATAATACTCTTTCTGTAATATTTTTCTTGAGGTGTTGGTTCCGCTATACATAATACATTTTTTAATTTAATTTTTTTAAATTGTTTATTTTATTTTATTGGCTTAAAGATACATTTTTTAATATTATATTCTTATAAAATGATTAAATAAATATTTTTCTATCCTAAAATTAAATTGATTTTTTTCAAATCGAAACACCTACTAACTTTTGAAATAAATAATGAAGGCAATTATCAAACGTCTTTTTTTTATTTATTTTTTTTTATTAATGGTTTCACTTTATCTTGTTGTTTTTTTAATTTAACAAAATTAAAAAATGTTTTATTCATAAGTTGTTTGTAATATGGTGTTATTCAATTTGAAAATTAGCTGACTCAACTAATTTAGCCGGGAAAATAAGAAAAACACTATTGAGGTCAATGCTAGATTATGATGTTTTCTCCCTCGGGGATCTCACTGTTATGTTAGTTAATGAAATTCACCCCTTCCGTTCGTTTAAGTGTGGCTTTTAAAGATTCCTACCCTCTCGAGATAGTAAAATTGTCACAAATCCTATATTTATCTCAATGAATTAATTTTATATCATGAATGAATAATATATGTATTTAGGGAAATAGTTTCAAATTTATTTATTGTGAAAAATATAAAGATTAGCTTTTAGATTAGGGTGTAATAGGATAGAATCAGTATTATAAATTAGTTAGTTAAATACTTATTCGAATAAAAATATAAATTATTAAATTTTTAATCAATAATGAAAATTTATTTTTTTTAATCAGAAAATTGAATTAATTTATTAAATCGTTATAAAAAATAAAATAAATAACAACTAGAAAATTCGGATAAATATTTAGTCATTGATTTTAAATTTACCAGATTCAAAAACATTTACAAACGCAAACTATTTCTTTATGATTGTTATTTGGACTCCATATTTCCATAGAAATTTCGAATTTGAAATTTTTAAAGGTATCGATACGTTTTTGAAATATTTATTATGGAAAATAATAAAAACTTTAGGTTTTACACTTCAATAAAATATATTTTTATTTACATATTTATACACTTAATTTTTCCATGATCATAAATATTATATAATAAAAATACTTTATGAAGTAAATGATCTGCGTACCATAACGATATAGTTTTTCAGCAATTTTTTCATTTTAATATAATAGAAATAATGAGTCAAATAATCCTGGCAGTAAGTGTTGTAGAGTAATAATACTGTAGGGGTTTTCAGAGCAGATTTTTTTTGTTAACAACATGAATGACAACTTTAAAATTAAAATTATTTTGATTAACGACATATTGAAAGAAGAATAAGATATAATGTTTTTTAAATGGTAATGATAAATGAACAAAGAGTAATAATTCATATAAGGTAATAGTTTATAATTAATTACAATTATCAAAACAAACACTTATGGGTCATTCCATATCAAATCAAATAGTTTAAAAACAATGTCGGACCTATAATTCTTCGTAATTTTTTGGTAATTTTTTCAGTAAATTAATGGAAAGAAAAAAAAAATTGTTATTTTGGACTCTCGGTATTAGAGGCATAATATTTTTAATTCATAAAATAATACGAAAAATGGTGCATTTTAAAATAGGTTCCGGGCTATATTTCAAAACCTATATTTCCTCCTTGTGAATATTCTTTTGATATGTTGTTATTAAAATATAAACATTTTTTCGTAATTTTTACTTTATATGATACTTTACTATATATGATAGCAAAAATTTCATCGAAATTGGTCAAACGTAGGGGGTACTTTACTTAATAAATTTTGTACCGTTTTTACGTGTTTTTTTTTATTTACTCTAAAACGGCTTTAACGATTTTGATCAAACTGAGTATTTGATGTACTTATATGCCAAAGATGTGACAGCCAACATTTCATCAAGATTGGACAAACGGAGGGGGGACTTTATTTCATAACTTTTTTTTCCAAATTTTACCTTTTTTTCGATTATCTCGAAAAAGGCTTTAATGATTTTGATTAAATCCGTCATGTTTAATGAAAATTAGGTGTTCTTTAATATCTGGTAAGCTTTTTTTTCTTACCGGTTGTTGTCTTGTTTCCTATTTAGTCTTGATAAAGACCTAAAGCTCTGGTAGAAAAATCTGATACAAATGTATTTGTAATGTCGCAAATAAGTGTTATATTTTATGAGTGAAGACCCCCCCCCCCCCCACAACCCTTTCCACTTCATTTAAATAAAATAATTTTAGAAGTCATTTATGCAATTCCTGGAATATATAAACATTATATATTATGAAAAAAAAAAGTGTGAAGTTGACAATATCTCTTCTGTATTTTAATTCTACAAGGGCGCCCATTGGCGCAGGCGGTACCGTAATAAATTTCCGTATGAATGGTTTTGGGTCGGAATTTAGTAGAGAACAATAAAACTTATTTCTTTAGTGAGTTGTTGGCAAGTGATTTTAGAATTATTGGTGACTTTGGGAGCCAATACACTACCTACAACGAGCGCCACTTTTTTATCTTTAGTATACCTCTACTAGTACCGTTCCATATATTTTTTGAAATGTATTTTTACGATTTTTTCCTTCCTGGATTTATTTTTCGGTTATTAATATCGTTACTTTTCGGGTGTTTTAGGGGATTTTAAAAAACAATTGCATATGACATAAGGTAACATGTTACGGTCGAACACAGAATTGTCCTAGAAAATAAAATTGTTATAGCAATTATATAATGACATTATATGCAATTACTTATATTATATTCACCTTGCTAGTCTGGGGGATGTGAGCAAGGTAATAGTTTTCACTTTTTCATAAGGCCGGATAAATTTTTTTTTTTTCAAATATTGAGAACATCAAGAGAAAACAGTGTTAAAAAAAATCCTCGAAAGAATTTTGTGATTCGTAAAAATATAATATAGTCAAAATATCTCGGTTATTGTAGATCATAGAAGAACGCTTGTTCGGTTCATTCATAAGCAGTAAAAAGTTCTCTACAACTTTGGTTCTTAATATGAGTTAGTAAATGCAATAGTATGCTAGTATTACAGTATGCCCGCTAGAAATTTAAAAAAATAAATACTGCAACTTTCCTAAAAGTATTTAAAAACTAACTTTTTGGTACCTTTTATTTCTCCAATTTTTTGCTTATATTTATTTTAAAATTATTAAAATGTTGTTTACCCTGCAGTTCTTGTTTTTTGGACCGTGAAAAAGGAATTAATTAATTATAAAGGTCTCACAGTAAATATATATGTATATACAATTATTTCATTTCAGAATAAGAAAGTATTGTTATTTTTATTATCAAGTAGTTTTTTCTTAAAGGCATTGAAATAATTAGATTGGTAATTTAAGTATAAATTATAATATTATGATCATTGATATTCACTATGTAAGTTTTATTTTAGTTTATAATATCTACAATTCTATGTAGCTGTGCCATAAAACGTCTTCCCCTAATTAATCGCCATTTTTTTTATTCCCAGAGACTAACTGTCTCAGAATAAATTCAAAATTCTCTTAAACAAAAATCATTAAATTAAAAATGTAAATAATTAAAAATATAAGTATATGATGGCACATATTAAAGGAATTGTTATGCGGTATGGTATATATTACGCGCCTAGCCTGCAGTTTGGATGCTTTGTGTTACCTTTCGCATAGTTGCCGGAGCATGTTTTATATAACTAATTGTTGAAAGAAGTCACAAAATCCGCGATTAATCGAAAAGATAGAGAAATAGACCATGCCTTTATAGGAAATTTGATGTAGAATAGCTAATATTTTTGTTATAGCTAATATCCGCTCTGTACCAACTGTCTTTACTAAATATAGAAGTTAGGTAAAAAATTACTTAACCTTTCCCCAGCTTAATTTTTTATTTCCTTTCGGCTAAATGTAACCTTGTTGAGATGAAATGCTTTGTGAAAGGTATGGTGCAACAATGTCTAAAATATTTTGAGGGAAAGAGGAAGGGTAGTTTTGATAACGGAGTACGAGTGCATTGACTATTGTTCGTAAAAGGACAGAGAACCTGATGAAAGGATTGGATGCGTTTGATGTCGGATATTTAGACTTCCTTCAAAGTCCGCTCCCTGGGGGGTCCAAATAGATTTCAGGACTCTATTGTAATTATTTTTTATGAAAATACTGCACTAATATAGTTCGAAGGGTCAGTAGATAGATAAATAGATAGATAGATAAATTGCTTTATTTATAATCAAAAGAAGTTTTACATTTTTAAAAAATTTACAATAAGCTTTCATTGGCATGGTAAATCACTGTCTGTCATGAGCTGTCTCTATAGAATTAATCTTACTAATTACTATTACATTAAAAAAAATAAATAAATGGAAATTCTTTAAAAATTAAAAATCATTATTCTCTATCATTATTTATTATAATCATACATACATTATATGAATGGGGGAAAAAAAAAAAAAAAAAAACAATAAAATAAGAGAGATTTGACTCCATTAAGAAATAAAAAAATCTGTTGCGTGCTCGCAACACACAACTTTCACTTACCAACGGTTTTGTTATTTGCCACTTCTTAAATGTACAGAATGGCTTTAATTATGGACAATGGTCTGTCATTAAAGGCGTATTCCACATGCGTGGCCGCAACGAGTTTTATGAGTTGACTGAATAATTTTCTTTTTTTCTCCTCTATATGTTTTCTTTATTTTTATCATATCTCATATTTAGCCATTTCTTATTTTTAGGCGTAACGAGAGAAAGTCGATTTCTCCATATAAACAAAAACAACGATACTTTATTGGAAAACAAAAAAAGGCCCCTTCCCCATTTAAGCCCCCTCAGAACATTTTAATAATGATAAAGCTTACCTGATATTAAAGAAGACCTAATTTTCATTAAACATGACGAATTATATAAAAATCGTTAAAGCCGTTTTTGAGATCATCGATAAAAAGGTAAAAATTGGAAAAACATTATGAAATAAAGTACCCCCTCTGTTTGACCAACTTTGATGAAATGTTGGCTATCACACCTTTGGCATATTGATACATTAAATACCCAGTTTGATCAAAATCGTTAAAACCGTTTTTGAGTAAATAAAAAAAACACGTGAAAATGATACAAAATTTTGTTAAGTAAAGTCCCCCCTCCGGTTGATCAATTTTGATGAAATGTTGGCTATCAAATCTGTGACATATGCATACATCAAATACTCAGTTTGATCAAAATCGTTAAAACCTTTTTTGAGTAAATAAAGAAAACGTGAAAATTATACAAAATTTATTAAGTAAAGTCCCACCTCCGGTTGATCAATTTAGATGAAATGTTTACAGTCATATCTCGGGCATATAAATAGATCAAATACTCAGTTTAATCAAAATCGTTAGAGCCGTTTTTGAGAAAATCGAAAAAAAATTAAAAAGTTATTAAATAAAGTACCCCCTCCCTTTGAGCAATTTTGATAAAATTTTTGCTGTCACATCGCGGGCATATACCTACACTAAATACCCAATTTCAGGTTCCCACGGTTTATAGTTTTTGAGCTAGTCTGTTCACACACACATACACACAGACACACAGACCATTTCGTGGGACTTGGTCATTTGGACTCAGGGTACCCCAAAACGTGTATTTCCGTTGAAAACCGGAAGTCGAAATTTTTCACGATCGCAATACTTCCACTTACTATATATTTCATATATAGGTAAGTGAAAGTAAAAAGGATTACACTCTTCTTCCTATGAATTATACCAAACCAACAATATTTTTTTTTATAACTATGTACAGAGTTATAAAAAAAAAGAGTTACATAATTTAATTCTTACTCAGTTCTTTTCTCTTTAAAAACCTCCACCTAAACTCTCGGGGAACAGGACAGACACCAATATAATGATCAAGATCCTCAATAGCCTTCATATTACAAAGTGTACACAGTCTTTGTTCTTCGCTCCTTCCCACGTTATTATTGAGGTATATCAACTGTCCCCGCAGTTTTGAAAATTACTTTAATAAAATTCATTTTATTACCATCCGACGTTTAGTGTCTTTCCCTCAAGTCCACGTGTAATTCCCTGTAGGGCCCATGAAAATTAGAAATTCGTGCCTTTTCCATCAGTTCAAGCTTATGATTACGCTCTAATTCTTTTATAACTTGGGAAATCAAAAGATTATCATTGTACTGCAGTGAAATACCTAATTTCTCAAAAAGCAATGTGTTCTCCTGGTGCCAAAATAACTTCTTTGTAACTATTTCTGCAGCTTAAATTTTATGATATCTAGTTTCTGGTAAAGTTAGAACTTTTTGTAAATATTTTTGGTGAAATTCAACTGTATAAAAGGAAATAGGGTGAATATTGGTCTCCAGATACAAAATGTAATTTGGGGAATTATTCGGAAGGGAGAACAACTTTTTTATAAAAAACCTGTTTTATTTTCCTACTTCTTCATAACTCTGATACTTGCGTAGAAAATAATAGACCGCTGCGTTATACACATTAAACTTTTTTGGATTGTGGTATTTCGTTTTTATTAAGAATACTATTATAAATTGTGTTAACTGCAAATTTTGACGTATTTAACTTATCTAATAAATGATTTTTTTAAATTACAAAGAGGAAGGGTCAGTATGTCACATCTCAATTTTTAATTTTTTTTTTTAATTTAAACTCGAAGAGAGAACTATTTCTTTTACACCTCACTTCAATTAAATATGTTAAATAAAAGTTTTAAATATAAATATTTAAAAAAAAAAAAAAATTGAAAGCCTGTACTTGTAACGCTTCGTCGATCTCTAATTTAGTCATTGTCAAAAAATATATTGCACATTAATTTATACCATCTTCTTTCTCAAATCATAATCTTATTCCTTTATTATCATCTTAAACTTCAAGATCAAATCATAATTTTTCACCTTTTTATTAAATTAAAAAAATGTTTAGTTTTAGATATAAGGAATAATCGTATAAAGATAACATGACTAAATATTTTTGCCAACACAAATTTCGTATCACCTAATAATATGAATAAACGAACAAAGAGTTGATGAAATTTACGTTGCATCTTAACGTTTTCGATAAATAAAAACCGAAAATATATATTAAAGAAAACCATGCGTTATCGAATGAATATTCAAGTATAGTTAACTAAAATAACAGATACTACATACTACTGAATTCAAAAGAACCAAAGGTAATCAACGAGTTTGGGTCAGTTTACAAGCTGAAATCGTTTATTCCTGTTTCCTTCTCCGAAAGATCAGACAGGCTGGGCCGAAGTTTTGTTCGGTTTTTAGCCAAAACCGAAATTTTGGCCAAACCCAGGTTTTCCGGCCGCAATCAAAATCGAAGCTTCTGTCGGTCACTAAGTATAACTTTATTGTATATAATATCGATTTAAATTTAACAAAAAAAAAAAAGCTGGCAATATTAACTTTCAGGGCTATTAATAATTAAATCCTTGCAATAATGATTACCTACCTTAATATACTCAAGCCACTCTACAGTAAGTGGTTCCCGAGTTGAACCAGTATTTACCATTTAAGTAATCTTATTGTAATTATAGATATTTTTTACCGTATCTGAACTTACTAAGATTTGGGCATTTAGCTAGAAAATGAATTATGATTTCTATTTCACTCTTATTATACATAAGGAACATATTTTGTTCTTATTAACATATTACACTCTATGGTTTACTTTTTTTAATTCTCCTCTGGCTTTAAAATCCATTAAACTGTGGAGGCATTATAATTCCGGTGAAAATAGTTTACCGCTGCCTCATGATATAAACCTCTGCAAATTAAATCTTCTCCGTATTTATTGCACTGTTTAAATTTGTTTTTAATTCCACTGACTGGTTTTGCCTGGTTTGTTTAAACGTTTGGAACCAATTATTTGTGCTGTTAGTGTCAAACTCTATTTGCTATTTAGTTATTAAAATACTTACACACTTTTGTAGCAGCCTAACTGTTATTTAATTATTTCTCTAGTTTGGTTATCTGGGTCTAAATAAAGGGGTGTTAATTGTGTCTTAATGTTAGTTACCTATTTCGGTGTATATTGCAGTAAATTAAGTATTTTTTAAATGAAATAATATCCTCCTCTCACCTGTGGCCAAATATTATAAAGCACTTTATATAATCTTTTTTTACAAACTAGATAGCCTGTCTCAATTGAAATTTTATATTTCTTTCTATGGTAAAATAATGAAATTGTAAGGTGGGTGTACTCCGTCGCAGCGAATGCATGTGTTCTGATGATTATGATGCAAGAACTCAAGAGATTTTCAATGAACAACATATACTAATTGAAAAATCACCAAAACCGCTTTAAAGGAGAGAAAGTTTTAATTTTAATTACGGCAATTTTTCGTAAACCGTGGTTTTTCTGTTGAAAAAAAAACTAAGGACAGGGGATTTTTAGGTGCTGGTAATTAGGTGAATTATAAAATGCTAAATATGAAATGAGTGAACTATATTTGAGTGATTGTGCATTGTATGATAGTTTAGGCCAAAAGATATAACAAAAATGTTAGTGAGGTTAAATTATTCTGACTGCTGATTTTACGGTATATGGTGGTTGTTGAAGTATTAAGGTTTTTGAAGTTCATGTACCTGATGGTATAACTAGTTTGAGTTTGGCTTCCAGTATTTCCTCTTCCTCATCTTCTCTTTTTGAGCCCAAAAATTTAATCGTATTAGACTTATTTAATTTATGTATGTATCCGCTAATAAATGAACAATTCATTTTGTAGAATTAACCCTTAAATTGAACCCATGCACGTTTATGGGGATTCGGCTTGCGAATACTGGTTAGGTGGATATCGTAGTCCAGCCCTCCCGACTCTTACGGATCCGGCAAATCCATTATGGCTAGCCAGAGATCTGGGGATTTAATCATAGATGTCTGTAAATTGAGGGGGCTATTTACGAGCGATGGTGGACGATAATTGTGTCACATTAGTTAGCCTCGCTGGTTCCAATCTCAGCCACAAATCTCTATGTAAGGACCCCCCCCCCCCCTCACTTCCTAGATCCATGGGACATTACTTTATGCCCCTGTCAGCTACATCCATCAGGTACAGGATCTTCTCAGTAGTCATTTATGCCTCGTGTAAACCTTTATTACTTACTGTAATCTATACACATTGATGTGTACAGAAATCCAAAACGAAATTAGATTTTATCGTATTTAGATCTGGATTCTTCGAAAAAATTATAAAAATGAGCAACGACTGTATTGACTAAATTTTGATTGCAATAATTTCAAAAAATTGACCCTCCCAAATAATAGTCAAAACTGTATCATTCAGCATTTTTGGCGTTTGAGGCATCAATATAACTAACAAATAATCATAAAAAACAACAGCAATAATAATATTAATAATTAATCCAATTAGTGTAGTTAAATAAACTGAAAACTTGCAATATTTCCATGTATTGAAACTTCCTCTTTCTTTCTTCTCTCTCTCTTTTTTTTTATTTTTCCTTCTTTACCTCCGCTGTACCTTAAGGCAGCCCTCATACCAGCGGTACCTCCAATTTGTTACTTAAATTTTGACACCACGCTCTAAAACGGGAGCTGTTTCCCGTTCTCTCTCTCTCTCTCTCTCTCTCTCTCTCTCTCTCTCTCTCTCTCTCTCTCTCTCTCTCTCTCTCTCTCTCTCTCTCTCTCTCTCTCACACTCTCTCTCTCTCTCACACTCTCTCTCCCACTCACTCTCACTCTCTTCCCCCCCCCCCCCACACACAGATATATATATATATATATATATATATATATATATATATATATATATATACACATTTATTTAATTTTTTTACATAGAGAACTTGATAACTACAGACAGTAAAATACCAGCGATTTCAGACCGAATTTCCCACTAAAAAGTTTCTCTAAAGGTGTTTTATTTCCATCTTTTATCGATTAATAACGATTTTTTTTGTTATTTTTCATATTGTAGTTGTATTTTAATTGAAAATTTCGTATATAATTTATAGATTGTAATTTTTTAAATATATATTTATTTTAATATCACCGAAAAATGTTTGTTATCCTAAAATTCTTTATTTTCTTATGCTCTGAATGAAAATATTTGTTTTTACACATTCACGATGATCACTTTCTAGTTTGTAAAAAAAATTACATTTAGTGCTCAGTAATAATAATAATAATGCTGCGGATTTCAAACTTTTACTTGGAAAAAATAAGAAAAATACAAAACCTGTTATCACTTACGACAGACATGCATGTATATGTTATCACCCAAGGATTAATTTATATAAATTCTTATTTTAGTAAAAAAAAAAAATTTTTTTTAAATATTTTAATTAAATTTTAAATAAAAAAGATTTTTAAAACATCTAAGTTTGGTGGTCAAATTATATAAACCGTTTTTCGAAATAAAAAGAGAAAATGGTAAACAATAAATCTTGGTTAAAACAATTTATTATTATTATTTGTTAGGAAACATATGTTTATATATATATATATATATATATATATATATTCTTTTTTTTTCTTTTTTTTTCTATCTCACCAAAGGATACCGAGTTCGGAGTTGGTATCCTTTGGAGAGATAGAAAAAATTATAATAATATATAATTTTTAAAGAATGGTCTTATTTCTTTAAGGGGGCTATAAAGGGTTGATTATCAGGGGCTTGGCTTCATAAAAATTTTTACGTTGGCGGAGGGGTTAAAAGATGGTGGGTTTTTTACTAAGGTTCCCTCGATGCACCATTTCTAATTCATAATTCTCTCCAAGATAATGTTAATGATTTTTAATTTGAACATTTTCAATCATAATTATTTGCTCTTATCAGTGGGCGTTTCCATGAAATAGTTTTCCTTATTTTTATGATTTACCATGGAATTGTCATCCTTATCATTGAGTTATTATCAGCTATTTGTTGTGACATATTTTCGCAACGGTATTTTTACTCATACAAGTTATAGATAACAACTGAAATAAGAAAATTCCCCAAACCTAATCTTATGAAAAAAAAGAATCGAGAGAGTATTTCTATCATGGAATACGAGAAAGTTTTGAAAAATATCTACATTTTTAAAAAAATTATATAATAAAGTTATAAAAAATGGTGGAAGACAATTGACCGTAGATATAATGAAGAGGAAGGGGGTGCGGTCAAAATAAGTAGCTCAAATATGTGAGAATTACATATGTAATTCAGAGTTACTTGTCGGTAATTACGATATGTAATTCTCACATATTTGTGCTACTTATTTTGACCGCACCCCCAGCCCTTTCCTCTTCATAAATTTATACAGGTTGAAAGGCTACATTATAAACTACGTAAATTAATAAAATAAAGTAGCAATTGGTTATTTTTTTCTGAGATAAGAAATGGGTCATATGTATTAATCAATAATTACAGTATAATTAATAAATTATTACATAATTATAATTATATATATATATATATATATATATATATATATATATATATATATATATATATATATATATATATATATATATATATATATATATATATATATTACTACTTATGATATATTTTAATATTATGTACTACACGACTTTATTTTATTTAACATAATAAAAAACATTCCATTGATATTCTCGAGGATCATGGTTATACATTTATCAATTGAATATGATAAAATGAGTCTATTCTTGTCTACCACAAACGAATAATTAATTTTTACAAAAGGGGGGTTCTTATTACGGGCTTTTGACCACCTAAATAAAACAATTGAAATATAATCTTTGTTGGAATTCTATTCGTATCTAATACAAATAAGTTATGTGTCTTTGTAAATGCGAAAGATTCCCCTATTGGAATTTTATGTAACTGTATATTTTTGAATAATCACACACAAACAACCACTCTGCATTTAATGAATGGAATAGAAAAAAAGAGAAAGAATGAAAACATAATTGGAGTCAAACTCTTTCTAGATTAAGTACCCGAATGGATTGATATTCCAGAATCATGAATTAATGAAATATTATGAATATTCAAAGAAATCAAACATCCGGCCTTCTATTTCTAATCAGTGCGGGTGGCTCCGTTTAATTCGGAATTTTTATTGAATTAATATCCCCCCCCCCCCACCGCCTTATAAATTCAATAATTTCTGCTGGGTTATAATTTTCGGATAAAAAGTAAAAAAACAAAAAAAAAAAAAAAACAACTACTGTGTGTTGTTCCTCGAAGTGGAGTTATAGAGCTAGGAAAAAAGTTTTTCGATTCGTCAACGCTGATCTGCATGTATTTCCCCCCTCCCAACAGAACCTTCCAACTTATAATGGATTGTCGGCGAATAAACTGCGTTAGAAGTTTGCCACTAATTATCCAATAACCCATTGGAATCCCATCTCCATAGCCCCTCATTCAGTTTTATAATATTGAGGTTCAGTGAACTCGTTGGATCCATGTCTATAATACCATAAAACCCACATAACTAATGTCGGACACAATCCTATCTCTTAAAAGTTGAACGATTTCGGATCATTGACCAAATAAATGTTTATAGAATTTAGTCATATGCCCCAATGTTTAAAAGATCCCTACTATTACCTATCTAAACCGTATAGAAAAATTGATTTTAAGCTAACAGAAAGATATAATTACGATATCCTATTCAGTTTGAAAAAAAAAAAAAAAATGATTCAATCAATTCTTATAATATAAAAAGAGAGACCTTTAAAATATATTAAGTTTTTTTTAAATGACGAACATAATTTTTTCACAGAGATAAGGGAGTTTTAAAATTTGAATATAAATAAATGTATGTGAACATTGATATAGTTCATACTTCTTTGCAATTTCATATGTTTTTTACTATAGGCGTAAATCGGGGTTCTAGACCCCCAAAGTTCAAAGATAACCCCTTAGACCCCTCCCCAAATATGTTATTTGATTTATTTCTATTTAAATCTTAATTAAAAATATAAATGCAATTATTAAATTTTTAAAATAAAAATTAATTTAATTTTATGTGTTACGACTATTATACTTTCAAGGCAAAGGGACATGATATGACTTACCAAGCTAAAGTGAATGACTTACCAAGCTGATATATCGCCGAAGGATTCGCATTTTTTAAAATTTGTAACATGTTTATTTAAATTTCGTTTTACCCGTCTATGTACATTTTCACCAAAGTATTTATTGACACGAAAAGTGAAAATTACCTCTTGATTCATTATTTATTGGTTATGGAACACATTTTTCTAGAACTGAGTTTCGAAGCTGAAATCGAGATATTTATTACTCAGGAGAAAATTATAAAACGGAATTAAATGTTCTAAAAGAGAGTTTACTGGATCCACCAAATTTCATTGTGGACCCACCAAAATTTCAGACAGATTCGTGCCCATGGTTCTTACACCTGGTTATTTTTCATTATTTGTACAGACATTCTAAATTGTCATTAAAATTGTCTATTTAGGAGTTGTTATTTTTTTTAACTTGTAGGATTTATTGTTATCTTGAATTTAAAATTTTACATGTTGTGTACTTTTTTGCCTTTTATTTTATTTTTTTAATCAACGCTCATTCCTCATATTTTAGATAAGGTGTTCTTTTTCGTTTTTTCCTTAACGTTATTATTTCCACATTGTCAGTTTTTCCACGACATATCACCGCTCTTTTCATTTCTTTTTCAAACTCTTCCTCCTTCTCCTCATACTCCTCACTAAAAACGAGCGAGGGGACTACTTTCATCCTGAGGTTAACTGAAGGAGGAAGTCTTGTGGGAGGGAGGCAGGATCTCTTTGATCTGCTGTGAGTTCTACTGTTGATGGAACCCTTTTGGCCATACCAGAGGAACTCTCTCTCCTCAGAAACGTTGGACGTTGATTGCAGTTAAGTGCACTTTCTGCCGGTAGGGGCTTATTTCTGTGTTCCTTGGCTTTTTCTCCATTCTGTTTTTACCCTCTGGGCTTGTAAAGTTTCAAGCTCTCGGTCTTAGAACCTTCCGTAATTAGATTAAATCACAGAAAAAATTACGAAGTTAAATGAAAGGGAAATTTCGCTGTAATAGAAATATGATATAATATGATTTTTTAATAAAAAAAAAATCTAAAATAAAACCCGTTGAATACTTTGTAGCAGTATGTGCCTTCACGCGTAAATTTTTCATCTTTAAATTAAACTGTAGAAAATATGAAGTATATGCAAAGGATGCTAAGGCATGCGAAGTATAAGCAGTTACCACTTGGAGTGCTAGTGAACTGCGCATAAAACGTTTAACGTGATAAATATCCCAAAAAAAAACAACGTTTTTAATCTAACTTAATCAACTATAATTTTCAAGTGTTATACTTAATTTCTTTTTTAACTAATTTCACCCGAGATAATGTGTTAAGAAATTTTGTAGAAAAACTTTTAAAATGTATGACTTAAAAACAACGGATAAATTACTTTAATACCGATTAAAGATAACTTTATTATACGTTATAATGTATTATAAATATTATTTTCATTATTATGAATAAAGTTTATACGGATTGCTAAAAGTCCATCCGATTGCGAAATCGGATAGCTAATTTAGCCTGCAGATATACTCAATTAGTTTAAATTCAATTTACGCTCAAATAAAACATGAACATATATGTTCAGAACGGAAATGGAAGACATATTGTAAAGCTGGTTTAGAATCATGATCATGTAATTCTATCACATACAAGCCTCTAATTCCTGTTGGATAATTGTTTCTATCGATTGCGTCTTTTATGCTGGCTCAATAAGGGAGAAACAACAAAACCACAAACCAATTTATTCAACTTGTTAGAGCTGGTATCTATAATATAGAAAACGAACAACAATTTAAAGTCCATCATATTAAAATTACGATACATAAAACAAGCATTTTATTTATTTTTTTAATCAATATCACTAACCCCTAATTATCAAGTGCATTATTATTTAATTTAAATATTTAAATAATTCTTGAAAAAAGATGCTGAGGTAAGGGATGGATAAAACTCTTTCTACTTCACCAAAAGTTTTTAATACTTTATCATCAGATGACGATTTTATCGGCTTCGTCCATTTACGATTTTGAATAAAACCAAAGTAATGATTTTTCGAAATTCTGGAAACCAGGAGTAACAATTTAATAAGCATGTTTTTCAAAATTCTTTACTTGACACAATATAAAAATAATTATATATTTTTTAAATCTAATATCGGATTTTGGATTTTCATCCAATATTAATATTTGATTATATCATATTCCAATTACAGATTTTATATCACAATTAGTTTTATGATTTTGATACTAATCTGTAATAGTAAATATTAAAAAAAAAAACAAAAAAACTTTACACTTATTTTTTTAAAATTGATATACTCAATACCATACTAACGTTCAGTATATAATCTTCAATCGGAATTAAAGTTATTTATTCATCGTTTTTTAGTCATACATTTTAAAAGTTTTCTACAAATTTCTTTCCACCTTATCTCAGATGAAATTAGTGAAAAAGGAAATCAAGTATAACACTTCAAAATTATCCTTGATCAACTAGGAAAGAATAATCATACGGAAATTGATCCATAAAATTATTTTAAATATTTTATTATAAAATATAGAAACAAAAAGGAATATATATATATATATATATATATATATATATATATATATATATATATATATATATATATATTCCATATATATACATTCTTAATTTTAGGAGGATAATAGAAAACGACGTTTGTTATTTTAAGAAAAATGAAATAATTTAAATTGGAAGTCAGATTTCAAAAAAATAAATTAAATATAAATCCACACTTCCCAGAAAATACCTATAGAAATTTTTTTATATATTTGGTTTTATGTTTACATTTTTTTTTTTTTTGGGTTAAACTGAAGATAAATTTATTTTTCTATAGAAATTCCAATAAATCTACTTGGAGAAATTAATTTTTGTTTAATTGAATTGATATTTAATTAATGATCCTGAATATTATTAATACAAAAAGTAGTTCTAAATAATTTATTCTTGAAGAGAAAAGATTTCGCCCCGCCGGGAATCGAACCCGGGTCCTTCGCGTGACATGCGCGGTATGCTAACCATTACACCACAGAGTCACGCGGAGGACCCGGGTTCGATTCCCAGCGGGGCCAAATCTTTTCTCTTCAAAAATAAATTATTTAAAAAATAGGTGGTCACCCACAATAATTTAACCATTATTGTGGGTGACCACCTATTTTTTAAATAATTTATTTTTGAAGAGAAAAGATTATATATAAATTAACATAAAAAGTAGTTCTATTTATTTTTTTTCACTTCACTATTCTCTAAAACTTACAATTTTACTTATTATTGTACTAAACTCTTGTTTGTTTTTTTTACAACGGTATATTTAGCTATCTAAATATCTACTCTTATTTATAGACCTAAGTTTTTGATGGGTCCAAATGTTTTTCATTTAGTTATTTACAAAATGCGTTGATATTATAGTTTAAATTTTTCTTTTTTTTTACAATGCTTTCAAAAAATTTTATAAAGGGGAAGCTATTTTAGAAATTCGCATTTAAGCCCTGTAAAAAATATTTAAATGAAGTAATATTAAACTCCATATTTATTATTTGATATCAAAGTAAGAGTTAAATCAAAATTACTTTAATCATAATGAAGGAAATTCGTTGACCGTAGAAGAATATGAGATGGAAATGGTTGGGGGTGCGGTCAAATGAAAACACTATATGTGAATTAACATATATATTGTGCCGACGTTTCACTTACTTTAATCATGTAGGGTAAATTCTGAATAGATAATATATAGTATAATAGTATGAATAGTATAATAAAAAGTGTAAATTATTTTTGGAAGTAGATTTTACGCAAAATATTGTTGCAACATTAGAGGCGTATTACCTGTTGCAATTTATGTTATAATGTCTTACCTGCCTTAATAACCTAATTTACTTTTTGTACTATTTTTCGTTTTTGAACTATGTTTTCCACATTTTCATTCACGCAAACCATTTTGATAGATTTAGTAATTTGAACTAAAACGTGTATATTTTCCTAAAAATTTATGTTTCTTCTATATTCCCTTGAAATTAGGGCATCTCGGTTGTAAGGAAGGGTCAAGTGTGATTTCATTACCCTTAAATACATACCTACATTCAAAAGCAAGATGAATACCCTATCTATTACCTGATAAAATCGTCTCAGATAGGCTGTAATGCGATGTGTTGTAGGATCCAAGAAAGGAAGGCATTCAGAAAATTGAGGGTGAGAGGATGTGATATATAGAAGGGAATGCTAAGGGATCGGATATTACGGGAACACAGTCTCCGAGAAAGGGTAGAGAATTTAATAAGGTTGAAAAGCTTGGATGGAGTTTTATTGTCAGTGATTCCGATGTAGGATGAATGTCTTACCATCCCAGACAGGATCTATTTATATTTGGCTTCAAAAATGTTGATTTGTATCTGCAGGAAAACAGATTCATTTGAGGTTTCATTCGACGCACGTGACGAAATTCAAATCAATCGAATCGAATATATTTTTCACATTACTTACTCCATGGTGTACAAGACACATTGCCAGTTTCACGCCAAACTAAGATTATAGGTGTTATAGGTTGATGGGGAAGTCCCGATGAACATAAGGGAATCTTGGCAGGATAAATTCGCGGTAAAATGAAAAAAAATTATTTTAAAGGTTTCATTTTTGACGTAGGGTGGAGACATTCACTAAACAGCGAACAGAGCATTTGTTATAGGTCTGCAAACATGACTGATGTAAAAATAGTTCTCGCTTTATTACTTATCTCTTGACCAGTCACACATCTATAAACATAATGTCTAAATCTCTTAATACAATAAGAAATAAAAACGACACAAAGGCTAAAACTCGAGCTGCCTATCTTTCAATAAAAACTACTCTAGCACTAGTATAAAACACCTGCTACATGTTCATGTCGCTTTTGATTACGCTTATCGTCGTGTTCGGCGCAAATTTAACCCTTTGCACTCGAGGTCTCCGGAGCTGAGCCTTTTAAAATTTGTCATCAAACTCGAGGGCTCCGCTACGGAGACAATGCAAATAATTTTCAGTTTTTAACATATAAGGACATAAACAAATCGTAAAAACTATTTATAGGATATTTCGCTTTTGGTGATAAATGACGGTGTTCTTCATTATTTTTACAGTACGTTAATCTTTTAAAATCGGCTATATTTTGTGGTTTTTAATTCATCTTTTATTTCCTCAATTGTACAATCATTTAGTTCGGGGCACCAAATAATCCCTTTACTTTGATTTAGTTTCCCATGTGCTTCTACTTTAACCGGAAAGTTATTAGTTAGATTTTCACATTTTAGGAACTTTTCTGATTGGATATCTGAGAAAATTTCAACTAAAAGGGTCCCATCTCGTAATTTTATAACTGTTTTTACTTCTCAAATTAATTGTTTTATGCTTTTATACATAAGGAACGGTGAAATCTGAGGGATTTCCATGGTTATCCGCTCCGGTTCTCTTAATTATCAACAATTTTACACAATTTTTAGGTCTATTTTCGGTATTTCCAAAAAATATAATAAAATTAAAAAAAATATATATAAAATTAAAAAAAAAAGTTTTTAAATTAATATAAAATTATTAAAAAAAATTATTTATATTATATATAAGTTGCGTCGAGTTGCCGGTAGGTAATTCTCCGAAACTGCCGAGTGCAAAGGGTTAAAATTTAATTTTTTCTCTGAAACTATTGGAATTCAAAATAAATGATGTGAGAAACCTGATTCCAAATCATCCAAATATTTTTGGACAAAACTGTTTTTAATATTTTGTTAAAATTTTTGTAACTTTATAATGGTTTTTATGTAATATGACCATTTTACTTATATTTATATTTTGAATATTTATATATATAATTTTATAATTTTGTTTATTTATTTCATGGTTATGGTTAGTAAAAACTTAATTTATGTAATGTTGGTATTACTGATACTAAATGATAGACCAACGTAGCCCCAGTTGAAGTGTTCTTGCATAGGTTAATTAAGACAGTGTTTGTATATAAATTTTAAAAGAATTTTTAACTTTTCATTTATGTGAAATTTTTTATATATATATTTAATCTGATGGTAATCCCCCAATATTAATTTTACGAATGTTTAGTGAAATAATTTTAGAATATTTATAATTATACCTTGGTACTTAATTTTACAGCCCTGATGATGCCGGAAGGGGCGAAAATTTGGCTCATATATATATATATATATATATATATATATATATATATATATGTATTTGAATTTGAGACTATTTGAGGCCCTTTTTTTCTATAAAATTGATTAGTCTCCTTCCTTCTATTGAAAAATCTTCATATAATATAGAGATCATATCACGATATATGACTACGATATCTGGCTTTGTCTGTTGTAGTATTAGTTTTTCGCGCTATCGAATTCAGATTTAGGTAAAGATAACGTCATTTATTCCTCATAGTCAAGTTCCTCACCTTTGAGATAGCATAACATCAATGCTGAACGTACTCTTCTTAATTTTATCGATTCTGTACAATTTGATATTGCTAAATTTCTTGTTATCCGCCAGAATTGCAAACTTTCTGTTATATATCTGATTTGCCAAACCCTCATTCGAAATTCTCCCTCAATTGGGAGTCTAAGTAAAGGAATTAATGTACCAATTGTTTTTGTGCGTAATTAAGAGACGATTTGATCATAAATTTTATTTATTAATGTCATAAAAGAAAATGCACAAAAACAAAATTACAGCGCGCGCGCTCACACACACACTCACACATTTATTTATTTTAAAGGAATGTGTTTGGTTGATTTTTAAGGTGAATAGGGCTATATAAAGGGACATTTTGGTCCAAGTTAATGCGCCATTAGGAAGTACTAAATAGGTTCTCCGGTTGAGCAAGGTATCCCGGTCGTTAGTTTCCTAGGGTCAGTGAAATCTTAATTAATTCCGCTCCACGGTTTTCCTTTAATAGGGACTATCTGTTTTTTCCCTCCCTGGGGCCCCCTGTGCGTATAATCTGATTCCCTGATGAGGGGAACTTTTCCCTACCTCAAAATTCTCGTTTTCCCTCTCTCTCTCACTTTTGCGGGCTTGCGACAAAAATAAAATCTTTACAGAAATTATTTTATACTATGGAAACCCCTGTTCCCCCTTTTAGCTTTCACCCTCCCCCCAAGTTCCACCACTATCGTCCTCCAGGTGTTCTAGATTGTTCCTCCTCCTTGACTGCTAAACTTTCCCGGAGAAAATAGTTTGAAAGCCGGGTCTTTGATTCACGGCGGCAAGAGTTACAATTTCCCCTACTGAAACTGCTCCGTTTATCATCTAAGAAGCATTATTGAGTTTTATTGTTAATAAAATTATTAGTTTAGTTATTATATAGCGTTAGAGGAAACATTATTTGTACAACTTATTATACCTCATATTTTTATTTACATTTACTATTATCTAAAGAAAATTGATGGGGTGCGGCAATAGAAGAAATCAAAGAAATCTGATAGAAATAGAAATAAAAAATAAAATAGAAAATCATTTATCTACTGGATTAATTGAAACAAAAAAATTCTATAGTAGAAGAATGAAGTCCCTTATAGTATTAAACTTAAGTTTTATTTTTTATTATTTTATGTTTCCTACAAATAATATCTTTTGCATGCATTCTCGTGATTGCCATCATTTATGTTTTGTTTTTCCTTCTGGCTTTACAGATCTTTTTGATCTTTAGCTGCCTGAACCAGCTTTCTCCACCTCTTCTTAACCGGAGCCTATCTTCGGCTTCTTCTTTCGAGTTAGATCATGTATCATTGCAGCGCCTTTGATCTCATGCTTAATGTTGAGGAATTCATTGTCGTGTAGAGGCTTCCTGATGGTCAGCTCCGACTAACATGTCCTGCCCGCCCATCGTTTCCTCTAAGCCTTCATATCGGGAGATACTCGTATAGACCGACCAGTTTCCGTCAGCAGTTTCTTGTTCCTCATTCTTCTCCATTCATAAATAACCTGATCCCAGATCGCTACGGTCAATCCACCGTTTCAAAAATTAATGATTCGTAATTAATTTATCATTACCATTTTTATCTTCTTATTTTTTCGTGTATGTTTTTTTTTCCTATTCGTTATTTGTTGTTTTAAGGTTTTCCTTATAACTAACCCCGGTGAGGGCATAAACTTTGGAATAATTTAAATTTAAAATATTGGTGCTGTCTAAGAAAAATAACGGAAGACATAATGGAAAGTCGTGTGAGAAGACATTCTAAATACAATATATTTGTATACAAAGTTATGTTTATTTATCCAAAACTGAACGTATTTTTTTTTTTTTTTTTTTAATATTGTGTTTGCAAATGATTAATATTAATCTGTTGAAAAATAAAGAAAGGCCTTAAGGAAAACACATGAAAATCTGTAAAATAAATTGTCAATGTAGAAATATAAATATTATTGTAAAATGAGAAATCAGTTTCCACGAAACTCGGATGTGATTGGTGGCACCCTCTGTTCTTCATAATTTTGAAGGTTCCCCCACTCCATTCAACCTCTCAATATTAATTACTTATTATTTAAAACGTATTTATAATTTTATTTATAATGTATAATATATTTATAATTTTATTAATTATTAATTACTTGAAATTCGACGTATTTTAGCCTGTTTCCTTTTCAAAAGATCTTTTATACATCATTTGGATAAGGAGGAACATTATTTGAGTTTATTGTAATTTAAAAAGTAAACGAAGACAAATACATTCATAGGGATCGACAAAATTAATTTAAGAATCAAAAGAAATAGGCGATAAAATTTCTATAATCAAGACTGTAATTTTTTTTTAAACAATTAAGAAACTATTTACCTCGCTCACACACACTCACACACACACACACACACTCACACACACACACACACACTCACACATTTATTTATTTTAAAGGAATGTGTTTGGTTGATTTTTAAGGTGAATAGGGCTATATAAAGGGACATTTTGGTCCAAGTTAATGCGCCATTAGGAAGTACTAAATAGGTTCTCCGGTTGAGCAAGGTATCCCGGTCGTTAGTTTCCTAGGGTCAGTGAAATCTTAATTAATTCCGCTCCACGGTTTTCCTTTAATAGGGACTATCTGTTTTTTCCCTCCCTGGGGCCCCCTGTGCGTATAATCTGATTCCCTGATGAGGGGAACTTTTCCCTACCTCAAAATTCTCGTTTCCCCTCCCTCTCTCACTTTTGCGGGCTTGCGACAAAAATAAAATCTTTACAGAAATTATTTTATACTATGGAAACCCCTGTTCCCCCTTTTAGCTTTCACCCTCCCCCCAAGTTCCACCACTATCGTCCTCCAGGTGTTCTAGATTGTTCCTCCTCCTTGACTGCTAAACTTTCCCGGAGAAAATAGTTTGAAAGCCGGGTCTTTGATTCACGGCGGCAAGAGTTACAATTTCCCCTACTGCAACTGCTCCGTTTATCATCTAAGAAGCATTATTGAGTTTTATTGTTAATAAAATTATTAGTTTAGTTATTGTATAGCGTTAGAGGAAACATTATTTGTACAACTTATTATACCTCATATTCTTATTTACATTTACTATTATCTAAAGAAAATTGTTGGGGTGCGGCAATAGAAGGAATCAAAGAAATCTGATAGAAATAGAAATTAAAAATAAAATAGAAAATCATTTATCTACTGGATTAATTTAAACAAAAAAAAATCTATAGTAGAAGAATAAAGTCCCTTATAGTATTAAACTTAAGTTTTATTTTTTATTATTTTATGTTTCCTACAAATAATATCTTTTGCATGCATTCTCGTGATTGCCATCATTTATGTTTTGTTTTTCCTGCTGGCTTTACAGATCATTTTGATCTTTAGCTGCCTGAACCAGCTTTCTCCACCTCTTCTTAACCGGAGCCTATCTTCGGCTTCTTCTTTCGAGTTAGATCATGTATCATTGCAGCGCCTTTGATCTCATGCTTAATGTTGAGGAATTCATTGTCGTGTAGAGTCTTCCTGATGGACAGCTCCGACCAACATGTCCTGCCCGCCCATCGTTTCCTCTAAGCCTTCATATCGGGAGATATAGACCGACCAGTTTCCGTCAGCAGTTTCTTGTTCCTCATTCTTCTCCATTCATAAATAACCTGATCCCAGATCGCTACGGTCAATCCACCGTTTCAAAAATTAATGATTCGTAATTAATTTATCATTACCATTTTTATCTTCTTATTTTTTCGTGTATGTTTTTTTTCCTGTTCGTTATTGGTTGTTTTAAGGTTTTCCTTATAACTGACCCCGGTGAGGGCATAAACTTTGGAATAATTTAAATTTAAAATATTGGTGCTGTCTAAGAAAAATAACGGAAGACATAATGGAAAGTCGTGTGAGAAGACATTCTAAATACAATATACTTGTATACAAAGTTATGTTTATTTATCCAAAACTGAACGTATTTTTTTTTTTTTTTTTTTAATATTGTGTTTGCAAATGATTAATATTAATCTGTTGAAAAGTAAAGAAAGGCCTTAAGGAAAACACATGAAAATCTGTAAAATAAATTGTCAATGTAGAAATATAAAGATTATTGTAAAATGAGAAATCAGTTTCCACGAAACTCGGATGTGATTGGTGGCACCCTCTGTTCTTCATAATTTTGAAGGTTCCCCCACTCCATTCAACCTTTCAATATTATTTAAAACTTATTTATAATTTTATTTATAATGTATAATATATTTATAATTTTATTAATTATTAATTACTTGAAATTCGACGTATTTTAGCCTGTTTCCTTTTCAAAAGATCTTTTATACATCATTTGGATAAGGAGGAACATTATTTGAGTTTATTGTAATTTAAAAAGTAAACGAAGACAAATACATTCATAGGGATCGACAAAATTATTACAAGAATCAAAAGAAATAGGCGATAAAATTTCTATAATCAAGACTGTAATTTTTTTTGAAAAAATTAAGAAACTATTTCTGAAATACTTTATAAGTTCCTCATTTAGGCATTAATTAAATGTTTTAATAAATTTGCTTTACGAACAAAAATCAGAGAAAATATCACCATTGTATACAGAACTTGCTTAGAGCAATAGATGTGTAGTAGATAAAGCTGCTACCTGGATGGTGGTGTTGCCTTGAAATTCCGTTTGTTCCTACGTCCTGTATCTATCCTTTATTTTCTTCGAGACTTTAATAATGCCTTCACCATTTCCTTTGCTACTTCAAACATAACTTGAACCTTTAAACAGCCCTCTCGCAACCTCTGTTCCCAAATCCTCTTACACATCTTGTGCTACCTCCCATATAATTGTTGATCCTACATAATGAAGTACTTCTTCAAAGGTATTGATATTGTTTAAATTATATTCTTGTAGGTATTGCTCGTGGCGTAGAGAAAATTCTAATGATCACGCGACGCTTATTTATTATCATATATTTTTATTCATGTTTGCTAAGACCCTCTACAACTTCTTGTGGAAGTTAGAGTATCAAATTTTGTTTTCATTAAAACTTTTTTTTTTAAATAGACTAAAACATTAATTTTTTTTTTAAATCACTTATAATTGGAATTTTTCATATTTCTTGATTAATATTAGGAATACGAGTATTTATATGTTACTAATAATCAGTGAATATTTTTTTTTACTGATTAAATGAAACTTGCTGTCAAAAATCATCTTTTTGTGATTTTTTCTTTCTCAGTACTAATGTTGTCCTATTTTACAGGACATTGTCTGGTTATTTAATATAATTTGATTTATTTCGCTTTACTTTTTCTAAAAACATCCCATGTACATATAGGCTGTTTCGGTTAACTGCGTATATAAACGTTTAAATATCGGAAACAATAGCAAATTATCGTTCATTATTAGCAAATGTAAAGGCCAATTATTATTGACAAATTATTAGATAGTAAATTATTGTGATTCAATAATACTGAAAAAAGGAAAAACAAATTAATATGGGCAAACATTACACGTTCTCAATACGATTGTTTGTCAATCGGTTTATGTGAAATGCAAACGTTGCGTTTGGTGTAAAAGTGTGAATTTTAGGTAGGTGTGAATGACAGAAGGAAGTGTCGATTACAGGAGGCCCTTGTAAACATACAACTGATTTATTGGTTTGCTTTTAGGCGTTTAAACCCTCTTCCCTCTCTCGCCAATAAAAGCCTTCAGGAACCTAATCTGATCCCTTTCAATTGCCCCAACAACTTCAAGAATTTATAGGCTTCTATGAGCCTTGTCAGTGTTCAAATCTATCTCTTTTTAAAAAATACGTTTCAGGAATGAGTAGAGTAGAGGGGGGCGATAGGGTGGTTTGTTTAATACCTCGCCCCCCCCCCTTAAATATCAATGAACTTCATTTATATAAGATAAATTCTGAAATAAACAATAGTGGGAAAACTTACCGAATTCTAACAAGTAGTTTAAAAATTATATTATTGTCAGTTATGAACTTAAATAGATATTAAAAGTTTGAAAGATTATTCGGTACCACTTCTGCTACGTAACTTGAAGGCGTGGCATATTTTTAGCCGTTTAGTTTGGCTCCGATCTTAACGTTGACGACGATGACGCTGTTTATTCCTTTTAGACGAGCGAAGCGAGCGGAAGTCGTGAGATGCGTTCTAATAAAGCTAACAAGGCCCCTTTAACTGAAAAGGACGCGATTGGGGTTCGCTTAAGTCCGATAAAGAGATCAAAACGAAGACAGGTTACACTCAGGAATACTTAATCAATATTCAGCCATTATCGTAATTCCGTCAAAGGGGTGTCATGGAATCTTGGCCTTTCCACGAAAGATAACCCTCACTTCGACAGTTTTACCTAATTTAAAAATATCATAAAATAAAATAATATAAAAATAATGTTTCTTAATTATTATCATGACCTGTCAAAATATTCCACCCCAGAAGTTACATTCCAATAGTGTTACCGATAACTCGAGTTCAATACCAAAGTGTTTGTGCTTTCCTTTGTAAAATTTATATTTATTGAACTAGAGCGCTCAATATTTATCCGTTTGTTCTGTATTTCATGCAGTATCATAAATTATTATCATTAAAAATTTTCATCGTTGATCAATAAAAAGTATTTTTTTAAAACATTAAACGTTATTAGTCTTATTAGAGAGATTAGTCTCATAATTCCCTAATATAATACATATGTTATTGCTGAACAATAGATGGAATTCTTTCCCAATGATGAAATAATATTAGTGGGCTTTTACTTTAATGTGCTTTATTAGATTTGATTCTAATACGGTAAAGTTGAATTCGCAATTTATACATGAGATTATGTATAAACTTCCCCTCCTTTATATAATAATATATTTCTGAAAAGAGCACCTCTCTTTCAAAAGATATAATAATATTGCCCGGCTTTAGATCCTAAAGAGTTTTATTATAATTTAAATCTCTAGTTATAAATACAATTACTAAAGTCTCTCTACTAATTAATACCTTTATGCAGCCACATATCTCGAAGAAGAGCATGCAATCCTCTTCCAAAGCATGTAATAATATTGAAGGACTTATTTATTAAATTTCACTACGATCAACAAGGCGAACGAAGTTGGTATTAAACAAATCTACTTGTTTTAATGACCGTTTGGCCGTGAACTTATAAATTAAATTAAACTAAGAATGTGTTTATATGCAAAAAAAAAGTTCTTAATACTTTTTTTTAAAAAGGAAAACAAATGCTTTATCGGAAATATTTAATTGTCTTGACAAAAAAAAAAATGGAAATTAAAATAAAAAGTTTATCTAGTGCCAAACCCGAAAAACTTTGCTAAAGTTCTGTAAAAAAAATCATGTAAGTTATTATAAATGGTTTAATTGCATTATATTATAAAGTATACCGAAATAGAAATTGGAATCGGGGGGTTTAATATTTATTTTATTCTACCGTTGGGAACAAAAGTAATGTTATTTCCCAGCTGTCGCCCTTTGTAATAGATGAAAGAAAATCCTTCCAGCGGTGGAAATATATTTTTCGTGTCTTACGAAGTTGAAGTCAGTTTGAAAAACAAAGGGGGGAAAAAATAGGGGGAACAAAAGAAAAGATTTAAAAAATATAAATTCATATTTATTCCATCTAGTTAACCTTCCCGAAGCTGAGCCAGTGGGTTTGGGAGATTGGTTACAAGATTGGATGGAGGGAAAGTTCCTCGATTTTTCCTCTATTTCCTTTGAATTTTTCAGTATATCTTCTGCCGTACGTAATACGTTAATATTATCTTCTTGATTACATTGTGCCTTTTTTATATATTTTACTTTGTTCCCTTAATATTTAATATAATTAAATATTAATGTTTTATATATATATATATATATATATATGTGTGTGAAGGAGGTTAATTTACAATAACATGAGAATTTTTGTATGATTTATGTTCATATACTATTTTATTGATTATATTTATATGTAATTAATTAACTAACTTCGTCGATCTAAACCACAACAAGTAATAAACCACACGTATTCCTACTGTATCCTTTAATAATTCTCCGGCAAACTTCTAACTAGGAATTCTCATACAAGATTGAACCGTCAACAAACCACTGGACGTCACCACCTAAAACACCACTGCTCAAAACAAGACAATTGCTCAAAACTACTACTCAATCACAACATACTCATTTACTTTACTATAATAAGATATATTTGGATTTGAAGTTTGAGCCTCCCCCAAACTAACGAATTCCCCTCAATTTTAATTCTTAAAATCCTAAATCCTACGCGAAATCATTGATTTTCTTACTATATATACCTAAAAAATTTTTATCACAGACAGAATAATCCATACACTCTTGCTTCCGCAGTACTTTATGATTTTGAACTATTATTAGAGTACTATCAATGATTAGTTTCTTATCAAGTGTGTGCATGTCTTTTTTTTTTTTTTATACTCTGCTTATATTTACCTGGATGTATTATTTTTTAATACAGTTATAAATAGCATGTATTGATATGCTATAACAAAAATCAACAGGAATTATATTTAAATTTTTATTTATAGTATGACATAAATAATATATAATAATAAATACATAATAAGTACCTCGTACTTTAGTATTTTTTTTTCACTATTCAATACCAAACAAAAAATTAAACCATGAGTTCGCTCAATATTTACCTGGATTAATTATCCGGAACCACGGTTGAGGTAAGGTGTATATCATCAATATAAACAAACCAGTTGATCAAGTTATTTGTAGGATGCTAACAGTGACAGTGATAAGACAATATGGACTGTATACGTAACGGCCCGTCACTGTTTGTACAGCTCCTCTCTGATTAGGTTAATGGGCAACGACACGTTCCACGATGGAATGGGAACTTACGGTCATACAATAGTTGCTGGGTCCCGATTATCCGGATTTTTGACTTTGATTGATTTTTGACCAGACGGTTTCCATTTGTCGATACAATTGTCGGAAACAATCAATTGTGGCTGAAATCTGAAAATCGCAAAGTAATTTTAAGTGTGTGGTTCAATTGTAAAAAAGTAAAATAAATAAAAATAAAAAAAATAAAATACTTCAGAGTGAATTTATTTTAATTTATTTAAATTAAACTTCAGTAAAGATAATTTTCTGAAGCATGTCGATAAAAAAAAAAATCATGACTTTTTTATTTTTAACGTTGTTGTAAATTTTTACTCCAATTACTACGATTAAAATCCATTGCAGATACAGCCCTAGAGGAATATCACAGTCGCTTGATGTCGTTTCAATTTAATTACATCTTCTAATAAACCTGAATCAACAAAGCTGAATTGTTCCCACTGTGTACACACAACTTGGGTTGACTAGGCTTAGCGAGAATCGATAGTATTTGTACAATACTCCGTTTGCCTTTGATAATTGTTTGTTTTTGTTAATTGTATATTGTTTGTTTAGCTGTTGGTTTTTCTCAATAAATTATGTGATAAATAAATAAAAAAAAAAAAAATTCTGCAGCAATCGTGTTAAAAAAAGTTTAATCTGAATAAATTATGTACAGAATCATTGGATACAATTCCTATGTAGAAAATACAATGACCACAACCATTGTTTTTATTAAAATTTATTAAACTTATCATTCTAATGAAAGGAAAAATAAATTATCACAATGTGTCGTGTTTTCATCTTTTATGCTCTTTTGTGTCAAAATTTGCCTGTTTTTTTTTTTTTGTTTTTTTGTTTTTGTACTTCTGTCGCTTTAAGTATTTGTTTTATTTTAAGCTCGTTAGTAATGATTGTATTGTTAATAACAAAGTGACCATAATGTTAATATTTAACTATTGCTAATAGCGTCTTTTTTTGAACTTTTAAGGGTTATTTTGCCTTCCCCCCCTCTTTATTGAATAAGATATATTCGTTTTTAATTAATAAAATAATGATGAAACAAATATATTTTGGAATATTTAAAATAGGTAATTTTCTCAGAAGATTGAATTGAATTGAGTTGAATGGTGGAAGTGATTGTATGTTGTGTTATTTTATAATTTTTTTTTTTTTACATATTATTAATCCTATTTTTATACAGATTTTTTTATAGTTTTAAAAATCCTTAAAAGGCGAATTTTGGCTTCAAATTTAAGGAGCATTGAACTTTAAAGGCACCACACTTAGATGATTCAATTTTTATTGGACGTAATAATCCAGACATTTATCGCCCTAAAATCTCTTTCCTATCCCATTCTATTAAATATCCTATCCTATCCCACATTTTTGTCCTATCCTATCCTATTGACCAAAAAAAAAAAAAACCCGAAAAAAAACCTAAATACAAAGCAATAAGATTTTTTGTAGCAGCAGATGAGATACAGTAGAGCGTCCGATTATCGGAACGTCTGTTATACGACCGTTGAATTATTGGAACCGAAGAAAAAAATTAATGGATCGCAATAAAAAAAAAAAAAAAAAAAAATGATATTAATAACTAACATACATTTATTTTTCAAATGTAATTTTAATTTGATTGATTATTTTGTTACTTATTTGTATAGTATTATTCTTAAAAAAAAAAATTAAATAAACGCAAAATAATAAAATAATTTTTACCATTAACTTCTATACGGGTAGCCAACCCTGATTATTTCTCAGAAACTGCTTTGCTAACTATTTCCTGTATATCGCATTGTGTTTTTCAATAAACTTACGATTATATACTTTCAAACGCGTAATAGTTTACGTAGAACTGTATTCCAAATTATATATAAATATATGCTTTTATGAATTTCGACTATCCGAACAACTGTATGATTGTGATTTGTGTCTTTACAACTGTATGTTTTATGATGGATTGTATTAATTCAGATAATTTACACTTTTCTTAATATGTAAAAGTTATTTTTAAAATGGATGAAAGATTTTATGATTTTTAGAAAAAATTGTATTCTAATGGGACTGGCTAAATGTTTTTATACCTAAAAAAAAAAGTAGTGTTAACGTTACCTAGATAAAATGATGGAATAAATAAAATAAATTTGATCGATAATAATAAAACGTGTAAGTGCGCCCATTAATAAATTAAAACGTTTCCAATAAGGGTTTTCTCTTCTTAATTTCATTTTAAAAATCAACTCCCCCCCCCAGTTGCCTCTGCAGCTTTCCTCCTCATAATTTACCAGTTGTAAATTTAAATTAAGTTTTGAAAATAAGAATTAAAAAGCTTAATTTTCCCTTCCCCTTAAAAAAGAAAAAAAAAATGAAGGATTAGGTAACGACTCCTTTCTACTGGCTCTGAAATTACTTGTATAAGACTGCAGGTATTCTCTCTGTATTATCACAGTTAATAAGGAGTTAGTATTCTTTTTATTTAATGTTTTTTTCACCTTAAGGAATAAGAAATAATGCCTAGTGGATATTTTAAAAGCTTCATAAAAAATTGAAATTGGGGAGACATTTTTTCTGGGGTAAAATTTATTTATGCTTTAGTACATCTTTTCTGAGAATTACTTAGATTATTCGAGATATTACGTGGAATCGCTTATTTATTTTTTAAATTGCTTATTTAACCCTCCCTTTTTTTTTTTATTTAAACCTTTGTTGTCAATCAAAATAAAACAAGTTTTTATTAAACTTCCAACCAACAAGCCATTGAAAAACCAAATATTCCAACTTATTTTTGATCAGTAGCAAGCTATTTTGGTATTCGTTGCTCCATGAGCCCAAGTAAATACCTACTCTGAATTCTTTCCAATCTAAACCTTGCATATATCTTTTTAAACTGTATATAGACAAAATCTAAAATCTAAAATTTGGTTCTATTTTTGATGATTTATTAAAACAATTTTTATCTTAGTAAATCGCTTTTGTATAAATGACGATATTATTTTTATTTCATTTATCATTTTTTCTAAAATGATACTAATGTGCTTTCTTGATTACGAATATATAAACAAAAACATTATCGATATTAAAAATGCTTGAGGTGGGTATTGTTAAGGATTTTTAAGTTTTATGGCGTGTTAATAAATACGTAGAAATTATGGGTTTACTCAGTTAATGGTAATTAATTATTAACAATCAGTAATAGTAATTAATTTATTGATAATTAATAATGGTTTTAAATTATTGATGACTCATTGTGGTTATTAATGCTCGAAATAGTAAGTAAATCGTATTAAAGACAGGACATTAGTATTATTAATCCTAATTTATTAATTTCCTTAGCATATTTTAATGCTCTATACAATAATAATTCATATATACGTTTATAAAATATATTTGGATTTACATGTGTATCTGCATAACAAAAGTTTATCTTTCATATCTTCATATAAAAATAAGAACATTGTTCGTATTAAAAATATTTTCGGATTGCACTGCAAATAATTTTTACTTATTGCATGTATTAATAAATATTTTTAGTAATAGTTTTTTTACTATTTTTAAGTTAATGTTTCCTTATCTGAGTTCTTTCATAATTTTATATGGTTTTTCTGATTGAATTTTAAAAGAAGGTTTATTATAGGAGACATGTTTTTTTTTTTTTTTTTTTTTTTTTTAAGCATTGTTTTTGAAATGACGACCGTATAAATGGTCATAATTTTACAAATATTTTAAATGCTGGAGATGTAAATGGTATAGTGTAATATTGCTCAAGGAGGCCAATGATAATCCTCAGAGAATGTGCAACATGGTACAGGAAAATGGGCAAAATACGGTACACAATTTGTACCTTCATAACTTCGTAGCAGAAGTAAGATTCGAGATCTGCAGAGTCCGCACAAATTAAAAGGGGGGACTACCCTCTGATGGGGGGGGGGTGAAAAAATATTTTGCTTTAAGTAGGGCAAGTGATGCATCGTTTTCGATAGTTTTATATTTTAATCTGTAACTAATAATAAAAAAAATTAATAAAATAATCACAAAAGCATTAAAAAATATAATCACTGAACGGAGGAGATATAAATTCTTTATAAAACATCAAATATGCATGTTTATATATATATATATATATATATATATATATATATATATATATATATATATATATATTTTTTTTTTTTTTTTTTTTTTTTTTTTGCTTGAGATTTTTTACCTGAAATCAGTAGTAAAATGAGGTAAAATATATTTAGTTTTCGATAGTTTCTAATTTCAAAAAACTATGCAGTGTTTTAAAATGTTCAGTGTTTTAATAATTTCACTGATTGTAGATGGAAAATCATATTTTTCAGAAAAAAATAATGTTTCAACATACATGGGTTATCATTTCATTTTTTTTTCTTTCCTATTCCTATTAATTTATTAACACATGTTTACATACGTACATTATATACTAATTTCAGGTTATATTACATTTGTGCATCCAACAGCTTAAATGATTATATTTGTTAATTTTCTTTTAAGTTTTGTGATTATTTTATTAAATATTTCTAGTAATTAGTTACACATTCTTGAAAAAATGACTCTTATTTAAGATGAAAATCCGATCTTCTCTTATATTGATCGACCTGATTGAGATGTTAGAATTAAACAAAAAAAAAGATTAACTATGTTTTTCTCAAAATAAGAAAATTGTAACTTAGACCCCTTTTCTTCCGAGGTCATCTTGGTATGGTGTGGATTTAATCCTTTCATAAATATTCTACCAAACAAACATTTGAATAATTCAAGAAAGAAAAATCATAAAAAAATTTCTTTTTTTGTTATTAATTTACAATTCAGAATCCACCTAGAATATCGAATATAAGTAAAAAATATAACATCACTTTTAATGGGCTTGACAACACATTAAAATAAAGGAATTATGCATATTATAGAAAAGTAAAAATGTTATATAAAAGTTGTGAATGTCCGCAACGTATATAGTCGAATATACTGCTCATACTCGCAAAGACACCTTACAAATACCAATAGCTCTGTTTTTTCGTAATGAACCCAATTTTTTCCTTTTTCTGTCTCCCGATTTTTCCTATCGCGCTCGAGCCCACAACCGGAAAAGTAACAAGTTTTAGTGGGCTTCAAACATGATATTTTTATTTCTATCATGAAATCCATTATTGTTTCCTGGTATTTTTTTTATAATTAAAAAACTAAAATAATTAAATTTAAACGTCATGAACAAACGAAATCTATACATTGGTATCCTCTGCCTTTATTCCAAATATTAACGAAAAATCCTTGAACTAAAATCTTTTATTAATTCTGACCGAGATTGTTTTGTACCGCGGGATTTAAAATTTGGATTGCAAAAAAAAGGATTAATACGGAGTAATACGGTAAATGAATCTTTTATAAGTCTTTTCTTGTGATCATCAACGTGTAAAATACAAGTAAAGGTTTGGTTGAAGTTGTTGCAAATAGCTATTTAAATTTTATGATGATGGAGTTGTATAATTATATAATAGATGAAAGCCTAGGTGACACATTAACAACATCTAAAACGGCGTATTTGGGAAAATATTACGTATATATTTTGTTCTATATTGTGGTTTCAGGATTTCAGACCCGTGATGAAAATACATAATCCTTGCATATGTTGCAAAAAATAAATAATAATGCATTTGTATGATTCTTCGAAAAGTGACTTTTTAAAAGTAGTTCGGTTATTAGAGTAAGGTGCTGAGAATAGCAGGAAAGTACTGAAATCTAAGTGGTTTTGAACCAGTTTTACTTTTTTTTATTTTAATTTTAATAAAGCATTGAGATAAATAACAAATCATCCAGAGAGACTTAAAATTTACTTTGACATTTAAAAAGGAATGGAAAAAACATCCTATATGAAAAAAGTAAGTAATTCTCTCGACGAAAAAAAAAAAAAAAAATAGACAATACACAGAAGTATTATCCCCATTTATTTCTTATTTCGTGACTAATCAAAAACTACATGCAACTGATAATGTTGAAAAATATTGTTTAGAAATTAGCTTCCCGACAATATTAATTTAGTTTAAAATTTAATCTGTTCTTTTTAATTTTATACTGGCCTAGCAACTTTAGGTCAGACTTTTTCGTATAAATATGCACCGGCGACTTTAAGAAAGACCAACACAAAACATCCGACTGCAGGCCAGGCGTGTATACCATACCGCATAACATTCCTTTAAGATAGTTAATTTTGAAACACAATTTTTATATTTAAAATTTGTATATTTATTTGTTTATTTCCAACATTTTACTTATTTGTTTTGACCATGAAAGGAATAATAATTGACAAGGGGCAGAAATTACCGTCAGATTGGATACTATATATTATATATATATATATATATATATATATATATATATATATATATATTACTACAAATAAAATTTGTATATATAAAATTTCATCTATACATTTTTTTTTATCCTGAAATTGTTGTTTAGCTTTAGATTTTATAAAAACTTTTATAGGAAATAGAGAGAATTTCGGATAGAGGGACATTTGGAATAGGGAGAAATAAAAAATCGGATTTGACATTGCAAAGATTTTTTAAATATGTAATTTTTAAAACAGACTTTTATTAAATTTAGATATTTTATTTTTAAAGAGAGAAGATTAACCTCTGCCGGTATCATAACATGCGCAGTACGCTATTCACTTGCAAGACGAGTCAATCTCTCCTCTTCACTGATTCCTCTTTTCTCTTCAAAAGTAAAATATTTAAAATTAATATAGAATTATAATAAGTGGTTTTACACACGAAATAATCGAATTAATATAAAAATATTTAAAAATTGACGAGATTCTGTCAATTGGACAAAATTGTCCCCCCCCCCCCGTAAATTTTTTCAAAATAAATGCGAGATCGCGGGAATGGTATCAGTGAAGAGAGGAGAAGTGGTTACCCACACGAAATGATTGAATTAATATAAACAGTGTTTTGTTAGCTTTTTATATATCCAACTTTCCGTAATGCTTTCAGAGACTAAGAAAATACGCAACATCATTTTAAAGCTTATTGATGCCTCCAAAGTTTTTCCAATAATAAAAACATCTACTGATTCTATGAATATAACAAGATATGATCCTTAAAAATTTGACTGCATTTTCTTTGTCATTTGTCAAAAGTCGTTACGCCCAATATGATTATAACTTTTCTTACAATCTAGCTAACCAATCTTTATAAAGTTTTATTGCTCTTTTAAATATTAAGAACTAAAAATGTCTATCTATTTTCATTTATACTCTATTAGAGATTTTTTATTAAAAACAACTACTATTTGGAAATTCACCAAAACGATTAAAAGAAAGGAGTTGGAAATAGACTATGCCTTTGTAGGAACTTTTTGGCTGGAAATTGATGTGGAATCGAACACTCAGTTTATGTATTATATACAATACTTCATTATTGTTATATTTTATTATGTTCATGTTCAACATAATCTTCATATAATATTTTTGGATTCTTATAAACAAATGATAATTATTAATCAAAATGTATTCATTATATTTCTATTAACATCCTTTTGACATATTGTTATTAATGTATTTAATTTTTTTATTTCCTTCTGTTTTTTGTTATCTTTATACATATTTAGCTGTGATGAAGTCCTGAAATTTAGGTCGGGACGTTGGAACAATTATACATGTATCAACTACATATAAGTGTTTTTTCTCACAGACCTGCGACCATTAAAATTGTTTACGATGGTAAATTTCCTCCTAGACTGGATTCATCACTAGGTTTCAATGCAGACTCTTGCACAGTCATGGGAATACATTATTATGCCCAACTTATTTATACAAAAGGGGATGGCAGTGGCTAATGAAATAGAGTAGAAGTAGGGGGGGGGTAGAGCGTAGAGTAAAATAAAGAAAGGAGTAGGAGAAAGAATAAAAGTAATTCGGTTTTTCTCCTTTTTTTTTTTTTTTTTAATACTGACGGGGGTTGGAAGGACTGCAAGTTGGCCTAGCCCTTTGATCCCTGATGACTTCCAGCTCATCATTACGGGCACCCTTTTCCTAATTTCCACCCCCCCCCTTTCTCTCCCTCCTTTAGACCGATAGTTCCCTCCTTGTTTAGTTATACCTTCATTATCAGTAATTAATGCCCCACCCCCTTAAATTTAAACCTCCGTGATAATGGGTTGATCAAACTCACAGTTAGTTGGTAAATTTCAATTTTGATGAGGCCGATTTTAAGGTCTGCCCACCCCCCCACCAATCCATCAAAACATTAATTAATACCATGCATTTGGAGCATTGTATTAAAAACTTGCGAGCTGAATAAATTGCAATTCACATTAAACAATAGAATGGAATTTTGAGTGCTCTTGTGTGCTTTCGTATTTTGAATTTAGTGGACTTAATTTGGTTTTAACTGTCGGTAAAATGGTTTTTGAACCTGAAATTCAGGTCGAAACGTCGGCGAAATATAAGTATTTTTATACCTTAGTGTATTTTCTTCCGACCGCAACCCAACCATTTTCATTTCATTGAATTCTACGGTCAACGATATGACATCGTAACGAAAAAAGATTCGTTATACGCCATTTAAATAAAAATTGAACAATGCCCGACTCGGTTATTTTGGGGCTACTATATTTTTAAAAAAAAATTGAGATTAAAGAGAAATATTTCAAATAGCACAGTTGAAGCAACACCATATTTCAACCATCAAATCCAAATTAGTTCCACCGAATCCGAAATTCGCGAGCACACAAAAGTACTAAATATTCTATTGTTAATTTTAATTGCAATTTATTGACTTTGGAAGCTTTTAATGTAATGATTCAAATGCATGGGGGATTAATCGTTTGGTTTTTAAGCCCCAACCGTCCGGTTAGAAATAAAAGAATAAAGTAAAGAAAAGACAAGACACAGTTCCGCGAAGATTGTGAGACTGATACAGTACATAATTAAACATGGAAAAAAACAAAATAACCAATCAGTACGAATAAATGTATTTAATAATTATCATAGATTGATGGGTATGCTGCATGGTTGGCAACCCTATACAATTTTAAAAGGTTTTTTTTAATTGTTTCAAATCTTTCAAAATTCAAGTTATCAATAGAGACAAAAAATGTTGTCTTCTCTGTATTTATAGCATTTTATAATATAGGGACTTAACGCTAATATATACGACAGTTTTGGTGAAGATATGTTTTATACCGGTGCTTGGAGAGCATGAGTCGAGTGGAATTACTGCATTGTATTTCATTTATGAGGAAACCAATCCGACGGGAGGACAATGAAAACACCCCCCCCCCTCCTACCCTTGTCCCCGAACCACCTCCCTCCAACCCTCGCCGTCAGACTTTTTATATGGGATTTTGATGTCCCCGGGTCGTAAAGGATGTCGGGATAAATGTCTTGTTTAGTACCTTTGATTCTATTCAGAAATGTTTCCATGGATAAGCAGGACAGATCTACCCAATTCCGGATATTCGTTCGTTTATAAAGGACTTCCTGAGGACGCGCCTAATCCTGTTTCTTTGGCATCAAAGGGAATATTCAATAGAGGAGCTATTGAACCTTTAAAATCTTTCCCGATTCTTATGAAAATTACAAACACTAGTAAATAGCATGACTATTTGCCAGGAATAAAACCACACATTTAACCCTGGATTGACTGTAACTATTACCCAATACTTTGAGAAATGTAAAAAAATAAAATTTTATTTTATCTTTTGCTTTTTTATTGTAACATTAATGAATTAGGCCATGAGCATCAAGAAAACAAAGAAAGAATCTAAACTGTAATTGAAGTATGAAATATTTATTAAAATTCACAAAACATCAATAAAATCATAGAACGCAATAGTGTTTAGGCACCGAAAAATCATCCTACAGATAATAATAAACAGATTATTAATATATTTTAAGAACAGTAAACTAGAATTATCAAACTGTCATACGGAGTTTAGGAAAATATGATGTTCAGTCCAATTGATACTGGTTGGGAAACTACACTGTGGGGTAAAAAATACCCCAGGTTTTTCTGATCTTGACCTACAAATATTAGGAAAGAAAAGGCTTTTTTCTATTATGTTAAACTATAGTAGGTTTTTTATAAGTATGTTAGTAGTTGTAAGGAGTCTCTGTAAGTAACAAAAATGAATAAACGCGCTATAGATCCACGTGTAACTATTATGAAATAAAATATAATTTTTTTTCAGTAATGTGGGTGTAGTATGGTATGTTCTTTTTTATTAGGAATAGAGAAATATTTCAATCATTTTACTTTACTGTTGTATTTTTTTCCAACAATTTATGCGACAAGTTATATGACTTTTCTCTCTTAAGCGTAAGTAGGGAGGTATTGGAACGAATTTATTAATTGTTTTAATTTAATGACAATTTATTACAAACAAAATCGCATTATTTTTATTATCTTATTTTTGGAATGGGCGAAAAGGTCTTATCTTCGTAACCTAATAATTTTTTTTAAATACTTTTGGGGCCTTAATCCTCAAAACCTCCTTTTTGTTACCTTTTGACGATTATCATATTTTTTTTTTTTTTTTTTAAATCGTATTTGAGAACTTTGTATTTTAACAATGATTTTCCCCCCTAATAATGAAATGGAAACTTGATTTCTGTTAAAGTCAAAGTAAAAATAAAAATAAACGGAATATTTTTTGTTTCGATTTCGTTAGTGGTAAATTATAACTACTGCATGAAAAATGGGGGCCCACAGGAGGGGCGCAGCCCCACAAGAAAATATGAGAAACAAAAATTACAAATTAAATAAAGTCTTATTCATTTAGTATTTATTTCGTATTCATTCGTTTATATTTATTAAGTATTACATAACCAAATATTGTAATTTCCCGATTATAAGAATTTAATCAGCCTGTCCCCCTAGACGAAAATTTTACCTTGCTCCCCCGTCCTCTAGACGAAATCCTGCGGACGCCCTTTGGCTTGACTTACAGAATTTGTAACAATGTCTTCATCAAACCATCGCTAAATATTACCAGAAATATTGAATTGAAATAAAAAAAAAAATTATTTAATGTAATAATAAATATATTGTCGGAGATGTGTTTACATAGAATGAGTAACGACATCCAAATTTTTAAATTTATTTATATCCATATATATTTTTTAAATTTTAATTCTACGATTTTTTTTTTTTTTGTGAGGCTATGACATTTTCACTGAAAACATCCAATTTAAAGTAACAATTAAATTATTTATTTATTAATTTACATTTTAGCCTCTACCCGTAAGGGTATTATATCAAATTATTTAATATAATAACGAGTAAAGACATTTTTTAAATTTTATTTTTATCCTTATTGTTTTTGTTTTTTTAATTTTAATTCTATAAAACTTTTTATGAGGCGAAATTCTCATTAGGGTCAAAGAATTGGAAATGTGGGGGGGGGGGAGTACCCTATTGTTTTTCTGTTTTCTTAATTTTTTTTTCTCTCATTTTTTTTTTTTTTTTTAAATACATACGACATAAAGAAACAGATAATGTCTCAATCTCTCCTTCCCGGAATATATTTAAAATCCCGATCCGGGATACCAGAATTTTAAATGTTCCTAATTAGGTAAAAAAAAAACCCGGCCGAGCTTCAATACATCTCGACAACCTATTTTTTCAGCTGGTATTCTAGTTACAGAGCGGTGGTCCGACTTCTTTTAAAAAATTAGGAAAAATTCTGTGCCTGTCCATTTTAAAATAAATCGAATCCAGGTATAATTGGGTAGTAATTCCCAGGTGGTCGAAGATTTTTTTGGAGCCGTTTTCGTTACCATTTTTTTTTTTTTTAATCTTGGTCTTCTGCCTTTTACCCTTGTTAGGGACGGTAGTTAGTGACTAGAATAAAGTCGTCCAAAGTTACCCGGGATAAAGAAGAAACTCCGCTTACAGATTAATTTCGTTTTCCTAATTACTGGGATGCGGGCCTTGGCGCTGAGGAAGAAACGGCGAAAGAAAGTTGGTCAGAGGCCATGCAGAAGAAAAGAGGCTGAGAGTAAATTGGCCGTAAAGCCTCGGCGATTTTCGAAATGATCCATCATATTTTTAAGGGAACGATTAATAATTTGTAGTATAATTATAGAAAGAACAATAATTATAATTTTGGTAATATAACGAAATTATTTATTTTTAATACATTTTTTTTAAATTTTTATTTAAACGTTTCACGGTCAATATTTCATATTCAGTAGTACAATAAAATATTTATCATGGTTAAAATAAATAATTATTCATATATTATTAGATTTAAATTTCTCAGTAACGAAAACTTAAATCTAACCACTTGAAAAATTCATATATAACTACTATTATTTATTTTTAAAAAATGGTTTCTTCATATACATTTAATGATTTTCGACTAATTTATGGAATACGGAAAAATAAGATTAATGAAATTTAAAATAATTCATAATTTCTGTTTTAAACAATTGTTTATGGTCGTAGAGTAAGACTATAAGTCCATTATGAGCTTATTCGTATAAATTTCAATCCCTTTTATCCGGTGCATTAGTGTCTCCCTGTTAAGAGCATTAAAAGGCTAATCCTAGCGTAAGTGAGATTTCGGTGGTGGGTGGGCTCCTATATTTTAGGGTTCGCCGTTTTGTTAATTACAATTAACTTTTCCACAAAAGTGATTCTAAACCCCCCACCCAAAGCCACCTCCTTTTGCTGTACGACTCCTATCCTTAATCCACCTGTGGCACTCACATTAAGAGAGCTTTAGAAATAAAATAAAAATAAAAAGTTAAAAAACACAAAAAGTCCTCTTCTACTTTTACAGAGAAATGAATACGATTTGACACCTGTTTCTTTGAAAAAATTAATTTACTATATTGTTTTACCGAGTTTTTTTGCCTTATTAAACCCTCTTATATTCAATTACACTGTATAGGGTAACTGGAGCCAATAGTTGACAGTATAAGAAAAACAAATTATAAAGTTGACACTGTTTACCAATATATTGATGTTAAGATATTCTTTGTTATGAATTTAGTTAGGCCAATCCCTCTAGAAAACTGGGAATAAATATCCTAGGGTGTACATTTATGTTTTTGATAAAAAATGATTTCTTAGAAGCTTCTAAATTGAACCAATAGTTGACACATCAAAATACAAAGGTTTGGAAAGTTGACACTTGCATTAATTTTTGATTTCCTATGATTTTTAATAGGCAATAAGGACTGCAATAAAATTTAATATATTTTTTATTTATAAACTAGTAAATTGGCAATGGAAACAAAATAAAATTTTCACAATTTAATTATTTTATACACAAAAATTTTAAATGATACAAAAAACAAACGAACACATTTAAACGAAACGTGTGATAAATAGATTTTAGTATTACCAGAAGTTTCTTTTTTCAATGTTGAGTTTGCACAATTTTAGTCTCTCCAATGATGAACTTCACTCTTCCAGTGCTCTTTTAGACAATTAAAGATGGCCGCATTCATTAGTTGGATGAAATGTGTAGCATTTTGATAGAGTGCGACTAATAGCAAGTGTCACATGTTATGTGCAGAATTGGGAAGTGGGGAGAGTCAGATGAAACGTGTCCCTTCAGGAATAGGATTATTGGCAATACAATTTTGCTCTCAATGATCCATAGGTAGAGCACACTAGCTATAAATTCATAAAATAAGACACTTGTCATCCAGCCATACTCAGGCTTCCATAAACCACCCCCAGATGGAACACTATTTTCTATTTCTGGCGGTAGTTGACGTCGATGTCATCTATTGAAATTAAGGATTAAGTTCTGTTCTAATATTTGACACCTACATTTAAGCCGTAAAACATTTTATGAATATATGAAAAAGGATGTCAAATGATTTTCATGAACTTAATGAATACCATAAAAGTAATTAAAACATAATTAAACTTAGATAAACCAACTAAGCTTATTTAACTTGACTTCCACCTTATTGAAACAGGTTAGCAGAAACCAAGTTTTCAGGCCACTAGAAAATTCGCCATTACAATCTCTCACAAATAAGCTTGAGCTTTCATCAAACTAATTCCGAAGGCAGCACAGCTAACTAGTATAACTTGGCAAATTACTGCCAAATTTTGAACCAAAATAATCAACCTTGAATCTTATTATTCACACTTTTTTTACAAAATGTCAACTATTGGAGCAATGTCAACTTATGGTACAGTTACCCTAGTTAGTACAGTTACAATATTAGTACAGTTAACTTCAGTAGTCTATACTTTCATTTTCCAAATATTAAGTTTCTACACCTAAATCAAGTTATGAACTTTGTAAAAAAGTATTGATTGTTAAGACCCCCACCAGCCTAGTTACAACCAATTTATGTAAATAATTCAGCAGTGGTCGGGATGCCTTTTTTTTTTTTTTTAAGGAAAAAAAATGAAAAATATTCGGTAAAAGCCAAAATTAATATTCATTATTAGGGCTCAAATTTATATGTAGTTACATATTTTTTTCTAAGCCTCGTAGAGCACTGTTCGAGCTAGTTTTCAATTCAGAGCAATTTATAAACAAAGCCAATAAAAATTTGAAAGAAAATAATACATACAGTTTATTTTAGAATTATCCACATTCAGACAATATAGAAAGTGGTATTTATTTCTTCTGATACTTTACTCCTGGGCGCGGCCTACCACATGTTATGTGACGTAATATAAGCGAACTACTATCGCGTACTTTTAAGCTAAAAAGGGCCATGTTTAGATTTATTACATCCCAGTTTTCAACTCACATTCGCCGCGGTCGCTCTAAAGGTATAAATAAACAACCAAACGTGTAATTTTCAGTCAAGACCGGGACCACACTAAACAGCGCCATTGGCCAAGCCCAGAACAGATAATACCAACAAATACTGGAAAGAAAGTATTTCAACCCGAAATTCGGATAACACGTTAAGGCCAGAGAAGAAGTTTATTGCTAAATATATTAACCGCGAAGGTCTACTTGCTACTATTATTTATTTATTCCAATGCAATAAATTAAATTATATTATTTAAAAGTGTTTTAAGGTTCTCAAATCTAAGATAATTCTAAATACTAAAAATAAAAATGGCTATTTGAGAACTTACTTCAAATTGCTGATACTAATTCTATTGGTTTATTTTTTTAACTTCACTAAGTTATAAATAGGATGAGGATTTTAACCTTCAGGGCGCACCTCCCGATGTAGCGTAAGCAGGCGCATGACGGTCATTTACCGCATCACCAGTTTTGCGCCTTTTTGCCTCAAGTCTTTGCCAAAAATATTCAAATGTTTGCATATTCATTTGTTAAAAATACATTGGCCTATAAAATAATGTAATTTAAAGAAGAAAAGACTTAACTCATTTTTATAAATACATGAGATTTTTATATGTGACGGTGCGCGCGCCCGGATGAAAGTTTAACTGATTAATATCGCACAGGCTCGCGACCGCCCTTTACGTCCCCTCCGAAGGACGGCTTGATAAGGAAGGATTTTTTTGCTCCCTTAAAAAAATCTAAATCCTACTGCCGGTATACAAACTCGCGAACATGGGCATAGACGCACTTTTTGTGGGGGGAAAATGTAGTCAAAATCTCTTTGAATCGTGTCAGAACATGATAACTCGGCTCAATCAAGCTTTAAACTGACACATTATTTTTGCAAATTTTGAACATTTCACGAAAATACGAAAAATAAACTAACAATGAACGTGGGTAAGACAAATTTTTAAAAATAACATTTTCAACATTCTACAATTTCAAATTTTAATCTTGTAATTTCATTTTTAAAATACTCGCTAGTAGAAAGTCCCCCAATATGTTGCAAATTAATATGTATAGAGGCTTTTAGAAATGGAGAATTTAAGATTTTTTTTTGGGGGGGGGGTTTAAAGTCAATTTGGATTGGTTAAATAAAAAATAGAAAACTGCTAATTTAAAAACCACGAAAAATACGATTACACCATCCCGCTTTTATTTGAACTTATTAATAAGATTTGATGTAGAATTACTAGTATATTTTGCTATAATTACTGCTAGAATTACAAGCATAATTTTCTAGATTTACTATAATTACTGGTATATTTTGTCTGTACTTATCCGGACCATGCTCTATATATGTATATTTAATAATTTAGCATAAATATTCATATAAATTAAATAATATTAATTTACAACAATTTCAGAATTTTTATTTCTACCTTTTATATTTCTTCTTTTTTTAAACATATTTGTGTAAATATAATTATAAATTATTTTACATGAAAATGCCGACCCTAGTTGTAATGTTATATACTAATATTATAAAAATAAAAAGGTCGCTTTATAATCTAAAAAATATTTACCTATATATATGTACTGGCATATACCTACATATTATGTAGATCTACTTTCATTTTAGTTCTGGCCGTTCCTATGTTTGTTTTGTTTTTGTTTCTTCCTATGGACATTTTTATTCCGGTTTGGTTTCAGTTAAGGATTACACCCAACAATAGTTTTTTTTTCTTTTTCGAATTACTAATTACTCTAGAATGGGATAACTACGGCTCCTAGACTTCCCCTCTTAGGGGTGTGACGGTGGTTTCTTCTTTCGTAGGGAGGGCGCCTTCAGGTAGCAACCCTCAATTACCAAGGTAAATATCCAGTAGTTACGGATACCCTGACGAGGGCTGACGGAGGATATAATGGGCTTGAAGGATGTTTTCTTAGTAGGGAGGGTTGATTAGTAAAAGGAATAAAAAGTGAAATCCAAATTACTGTTTCCAAAAACAATTGCTCTTCTCAATTAAACTCTAATCTAAATATCTGAAGTAAGATTTAATTAATTAAAAATATTTGATTTTTACTTCCATTTAGCTGCACTAATATGAAATAAAAAATATGCGATTTTTCGCCTTAACTTTAAAGTTTCATTTTATAAAGTACTTATTTTTACCATTTTCAAGCAAACGGATCTTATGATTTTTAACTTAAACATAGAATCAATGAACTATTAAATTATATTTAATATTAGCTAGGCCCCCTCCGGATAAAAATGTTGTGAAAGGTCTTGAATACCGAATTTTTTAATATTATTTCTTAATTTATTTACTTTTCAGTTATTCAATGGGAAGGTAATTTCTATGGAAACAAAATAAAATAGAAATATTACTAGCTTGATTTGACAAATATTAATAGGGGATTGTAATTATCTGTATTTTTTCAAACAATAATTTTCTTTGTTTGTTAATTAGTACAATAATTACTTTTTTATGTTATTGGGTTAGTTCTTGATAAACCGGGCTTTTAAAGTTTTAACCATGCCTAATAGGATTTTGTTGAAATCTTAAAGCCCCCCCCACAAAAAAAAATAAACTTGATTGGAATGTTTAAAGAAATGTTATTGAGATATCTTGAAGCAAGAGAGGAGCTTCTAAATCTAAGCTACCAAAAGTGGCAAGAAAAAAGTGGAAATTGTTTTAATGCAACACGAAAGTACCAGATATTTTTCGTTCATTACCGTATGAACTACCTATTTTCAAATAATTTAGGATATAATTTTTATAAAAAACAAAAATTAAATTGTACAGAAACTAAGGACATTTTTGAACGGTCCAAACTAAAATGTGCTTTTATTTAGAAAGAATTAGCTATTGTAGTAATATAATAAGGTTTTATTAATTTATTTATACTAAAAAGTGTGTGTGTGTGTGTGTGTGTGTGAAATCATTGTTGCAAGCATTAGCATCTAGTACTTAATATAGTATCTATATTTATTTGTATAAATTATTTATGCATTGTATATAACATTACTATCAGTGTGAGGAATGAACTGTAAGAGAAATACTTACTGTCGTCAATAAAAGATAATTAATTATAGAATATTTAGAAGATAGCAATAGTATAAAAATAATTATCAACAAAATATTTTTATCTGAGTTTCATTAGTGACTATACGTTTTCCGAATGACACGAATTAATATATTTCTCCCGTATAAAAATTATCAAAAAACGTTTTATAGAATGTTGATCGAACCGTTATTTATAAATCCATTGCAAACGATAATGAAACGCGAATAGTGGCAACTATAAGGAAATTGTTTAAATGATTATATGCTAATAAATATTTTTGTTTGTTTGTTATTGAGTGAATATCAAACGCGCCTTGCCTACGAGGCCAGTGAAATGTCAAGCACCCTTTTCATTTCAGGTGTGATGACAGCAAGACACTGAAATGAAAACAAAAAAGAAGACAAAACTCCCGTGTTAATTAGGGATTGCACGTATTCATAAAAATTTAATTATGTTACTCATTAAAACACATTATTACAATAAAAGTATAATAATAATTATTATAATCATAATGAATTCTTTATTTATTCTTCAAGTCCCTTCAGATTAATATTACCGATAAATAGGCTCCTCCACCTGTGTGTAGAAGAGAAACGAACGAATAAAAAATTATGGAAAAATATTAGATTTCAAAATATCTTCATTGATTTACTTCAGTTACAGTAATAAATAAAAAAGAATGGAACTACCATAATGTTATAATAAGTTTACTCTGTGTGTGTAATAATAAGTAAAATAAATAATTAATTTTGATAAGTACCTATAATACCTCGCTTAATTTCGAGATTTACAATTTTGCGAGCAATTGATTTTAAAAAGGACTCAAATAATTTTATTTTGGTGACACGTTTAAGAAAATCATGGTACAAGGCAAGATTTACGAATTACAAATATTAAGATTTTATCTGGTTTGTTGCTTGAGGCAAATTACGTTGATTATTTCTGAAGGCAATAGTAAAATGTATTATTGGGATAAAGAGTTTTTCGGTATTTGAAATAAGATGGAGTATAATATTTTAAGCAATAAAAAAATAAAAATAATTAATTTTAAACCATAAAATATGATATAGTTAAAAAAAATTACGAAACAAATTATTCGATATAAAACTATATCGATAAATTATAATTATAATCAGGACTACTCATGACAAGTGAATAAATAAACTTTAATCATATGGAAATGTATGCATTTATCTATCTACCAATCTATCTAGTTATGTAAATCAGTTTTCGCTGTAAACTGTTAGTTCACTGTGTTCGTCAAGTTTGTGTTGAAGTACTCAGTTAGCAGTGTTACAAGGATGACTGGGTTGTAGAATAATTTTATCAAGTTAAATATAACAATTTATATAACGCTAGCACCCGTTGTTATTTCTAGTATACATTATTTATAATATACATAAAAATGAAATTTATATTTAAAAAAAATTAAAATAAAGGTTAAATTTTTCTGGTTCTGAAGCATGTTATCCTGGCCCGACTTGAGGAAATTGAATAAAGAATGATATATAAAAAAAATATATTATTCATTAATCCTTGCTTTAAATATAAAGTATAATTGATTTATGTGTAAGGTCTTCAATATTTTAGATGTATTATTTAATTTTAAAAACGTTCAGATTTTTTATTCAACTAATTATTATTATTTCAACATTGAGTCCAATTGGAATAAGCTTAGAAAGTTTGACATAAATAAGCATTATCAGTAAAAGTAAAATTATTATAAAAAAATCACAGTCATATGCAATATATATAAGGTGAGCGTGGATTATATTATTACTTCGATGGAAAACCTATCCGTTCTCAGCACCTTAATTAACTGTGAGCCGACCTCAATATCGTTTTTATGGCTTAAGTTGTAATAAATCCTTACCTGAGTGTGTAATCCAAAAATAAATATCATTACCAAATTCAGCACATCAAATAACCTATGAAGCGACACCAATATCGCTTATATCGCGTAAGTTTTGATAAATCGATACCTGAGCCCAAATAAAGAATCGATATCCTTTTCATAATAAGCCCCCTAATTAACCAATTAGCTAATCCCAATATCGTTTATATCGGATAAGTAGTAAAATAAAAATTGATACCTGAGCGTGCCTGAGATTTTAAATCGATATTATTTTCGTATTCAGCATCCCTGATATCATTAGAATCGATCTTAAGATCGACATAAGCTTATTTTACCCCAAAAGATTTTCATAAAAACGGTGATCTCAAAAGCTTTTTCAAATATGGAGAAATTTTTCAAAACCAAAAAGAAATTTATACATTCATCCTAAAATATTTAAAATCAAGTTCTTATATTAGATATCATTGTGATAAAGACCAGATCATATCAGGACTTTGATTTTCTGGTCCGAAATATAGTATTTTTGCTATAATGTACCATTCTTCAATGCTAGGTGATTGCAGACCTTGGGCTGCAGCATTCGGGATCATTTTTCACAGATAACGCACATGTGTCATTAGCATAAGTAGTGAGGATGGTGCTTGTAATAAACTCACACATCATTCACTTTGGCGGCTGAAAAGTAGATCACAAGAAGGTTTTGTCTAATTTAGGTTTTTTATTGGAATGCTACCATTGGGTAGTTTTTCTACGAAACATTCTGTTGACATTATCCTTGTGCACATTTGCTTGGTGTATTTTTAGGTTGAAAACATTTGGAAATATGTAAAATATATGTGAACTACATATATTTTGCATTCCATAGAGTTTTGGATTATTCTCTTACTTTATCGTCCATCCTCCTCCTTTTGATACCATACCTTAATAAATATATTTTCTCTGAGCTATACGGGGAATCATAAGGATATTCGCGTATATGAAACCGCGCGTTTCCCAAGAAGAGGTTATATAAATATTGGAGAGCAGCGGACCTGGTGTACTGCCCTGAGGAATCCCAGTATTTATATTAGGCGAAATATCGTTTATGATTAAACGAAAACATTCGAATAGTTCTGAATTGTTTTTCTTATCGAATGTTATGCATACAAAAGGAAATGACCCCCTGTCCTACTAGAGGTTATAGACGTTATTAATTAGTGGGTTACCTCTTAACGGGGAATTGGTGAACGGCATTAATAAAGCTTTAAAATATGCCTCAAACTCCGGTTACTAATACTTGAAGTGAATGGATGAAAGGGTCATCCAAAATGGGGGGGGGCGAAGGGAAGGGGGGAGTTCTTGATAATAGGTCGCGAGTTTAAAACCGCCAGGCTTTTAAGCATGGCACCGCGAAGTTGGCAATGAACCTCGCGTAATTAGCCGAGGACTTATTAGCGATTTAGCGTTCTTAGCTCATTTGAAAAGGGAGTCCCTTTTGTTGAATTACTTCTTTTAGATTGTTCCCCCCCTCCCTCTCCGTCCACCCTCTCCAACCCCTTCGAGAGACCTAGTTAATAATGTCAAGCCTCAAATTAGCAACATAATTAATTTTCCCCAACTTTCCCCCGCCCGCAACGGAACCTGTATTCAAAGTTTATTGCCAGGTCTCAATAGATGCCAGCGGCACACGGGTCTCGACCCCCCCCCCCCCCCATATTGTTCGCCTCCCTCTCTCCGTTATTCTCTGTGACCGAAGAAAATATTAAAGGGCCTATGAATTACTTGATATTCAATGATTCGAAAATATTTTACCGTTCTACATAAAAATCGCATCTTTCAATCGCCAACAAACTAACTAGATAATATAGACCACGAATTTGAAACCTATTTTGACATAACTACTTGAATTAGGGTATAGGACAGATAAAGTTTATTCAAATCCTTTGTCCAAAAGTTGAAAAAAATTGTCCAATTCTCTTTTCTATGCAACCAACAAAACCCTGCAACATGACCTCTATGTAAATTTTATTTCAAGATCTATTTCCAGACTGATCTTACAAAATTCACTACATCTCAAACCTCCCATCGGAGGTTGCTCTTGCAAAATCCTCCTCAAGCTTTAAAACGACAGATCTTAGCGAAGTTTTGTACGTATCGGAGTTACGGCAATGGTGGGATTCTTAGTTACATTCATGTGCGTTTTCCTTCACTTACGTTTAAGCTGAAGATAACTGATTTTTAACGAGAAGCCCTGTGATTTGTCATAAATTTTCCCTTAATAAGTGGGGATATCTATACATACACAGTGTATATATCCTTTTTTACTTAAAATCTATTTTTGTTATCTTTCTTTTTTATTATATTGGGATTGTTTAATTTATTTGTATTTCGGTAATTTTATCTTTACAGCTCCTTGTATTTCCTTGTGCTCTGCGAAGGTAGGTGTTTGTTTTTTAGGATCCAAGGCTCGAGTATGTCAAGATTGAAAGGACAGTTATTTTTAAAAAGCGTTTTTTTTTTGGATTTGGGTAGGTACCTCATTACCTTTCTCGGTTTCTTTTAAAAATGTCAATTCGGGAAGTGATTTTTTTTTAACTATTACAAAGTTTATAAGTTCAAGAACATCCAAAACATTATAAAAATCTATAATTTAAATGATTAACAATCTGTTATATTAATAATCTATGAATTTTAATTTATATTTCTTTTGTTTCAGGTAAGTTGTCAGATTTTGGTACTCCAACTTAAGTTAGATGTACACTCTCCAGCCTTGCATATGATAAGTAATATTGACTTTTAATCAAATCAAAATAATTTATAAACTTTTTCAGACCCTTGTAAAACACAGAGAGTATAAGACCGAACCATTAATATCTGAATGATCCAGTCTTATAGTTTTAAAGTTCGTTTGAATAATACTAAACTGTAAGAGAAAATTGTTAGTAAAAACAAGGATTTTAACCCATTTCCTAAACAATGAATAAAAGAGTTTAGATAAATAGCACTTTTGAAAAATGTTGGAAATCAGATTTTGAATAAGAGGCTCCAAGATCATTGGACGTCAACCCTGCTGCAGACATGGTCACTATCTGTATATAACCACATTAATTTATATTTTCTGTCGGCTGTTAAGAGTCGGCCGAATATTTATGGCATTATCTTTCATCTTATTTTTCTAGCTTCTTATCTTTCCCTCCAGTTCTATTTGTTAAGTCTGTGCAATAAATCTGCTCAACTTTAATTTTTCATTTCTAAAACTTTTTCTCTCTTGGCGTGTTTTACAAAATGCTGCATGCCTTATTTTCGTTACTTACGCCTTGTTTTAACTGTGTAAGATTGTTTAGTTCCTGCGTTCTTATTTTTAAATTAATGACCACTGACTGTGTTCATATTTTATTTTGGCCAACGTTTCGACCAAAATTTTAGGTCATCATCAGGGCTAAATGAGAAAAACCAGAAAACAACTAATCAGAGAAATTATATAAACAAATATCAATTGTATTTGAAACATTAAACAAAATTGAACATATAAGATAAAAATAAACATAAAAAATGTTAGAATTTTAAAAAAAATGTAAGATTATAGTTATTGATGTAAGACCATGATAAAAGTAATAAATAAAAATGAGATGAAACCCTAAATAGCTTATCTGAGGTAATGTGAAGTATTATTGAACTGTAGGTCAAAATATTATAATAAAGTTTATTTTCTCCGACAGTCCAATATTACTTCAAATTACCTCATAAAAGCTATTTAGAGTTTTATCTCATTTTTATTTATTACTTTTATATTTTATATTTTTATAAAATTCTAACATTTTTTATGTTTATTTTTATCTTATATATTCAATTTGGTTTATGTTTCACATACAATTGATATTTGTTTATATAATTTCTCTGATTGGTTGTTTTCTGGTTTTTCTCATTTAGCCCTGATGATGACCTAAAATTTTGGTCGAAACGTTGGCCAAAATAAAATATGTGATTATTACTTATTCTGACCTCATCCCCAAGCATTCCTCTTCATTATATCTACGGTCAACTATCTTCCACTAACATTGATTTGCCTATTCTTCCTTGATAGTTTTATTGTTGATGGGAAATTTATTCCCCCCCCCCATTTATTAAATTAGCCTTCATTAAAGCTGGAACATTGGGAATTAGAAACGAGAGATATAGCTGTTTTTTAAACGAGTTTCTTCTCTAAACTCACCCCCTCCACCCTTCACCCGTTGAAATGTTGAAACTGTATCCGTCACTCTGACAACGCTTTCTATTTTTTTTTCGTCGTTTTAATGGGGGACTGGAAGTGTATATACCTGAACATCAAAATAGTCGTGTTTAAGCAAATTACATCTTTCTTTTTTTTTTTTTTTTTTTTTTTTTTTTGAGATGTCAAAATCGTTGTGATTTATGTTTATTTCTATTAGCATTTGTTAATAGTGTGAAGAGTGAAAATCCATTGATACTATTAAGATTATTTAACAATTAGATATAAATATTTCTTACTGTTTGTTTGTCGAATGAAAAGAAGATATAAAAATATAGGCAACTACTACTTATTATCTACTTTTTATTCATCAATCGAAAACTTGGCAGAATATATGAGGCATGATTATGTGAAAGAGTGTGAATCCTTTTTTTCATTTTTTAAGGTGGTGTATGCTAAAATCCCTAAAACCCCCTTCGACTTCTTTCCCTGATAGGCTGACTTTTTTTTTCATTTTCAGTAGCAGACTAGTATAAATCAAATTTATTTAAATTGTTTTCAAATTTGGTATTTGGAAAAACTGAACGATATTAAAAAAATATTTCTGATATATTTTAAAAACCTCTGAGCCAATATTAGGTTTCTAAAAAGAAAAGTCAACTGAATTACGTATATCTTTATGTTATCTGATTTTTTTTTTCAAATTTTTCTTCTTATGCATCTTAATTCATGCCAGGCGCGGTTCCAGAAAAAAATTTCGGGGGGGGGGGATTGGTCGGAATGAAAAAAAAAACAGCGTAAAAATAGCACACTTTATTTGCTTATGCTTATACATTAAGTTCATATACAAAATTCTGTATAAAAAATTCTTAATTAATAAATTAATTCTTAATAATAAATTAAACTAAACATCCCTAGAAAACTCGTAAAAGTTAGATGCGTAATTAATTTTTTTTAATTCATCCCACTAATTTTTTTTCGTCGAAATTTCGGGGGGGGGTTGACCCCCAATATCCCCCCCTGGGACCGCCACTGATTCATGCCTCATATATTATTTAATTTTTTTTTTTTTTTTTTTTTTTTTTTTTTTTTTAATTCTGAATAGTCTATGTGTATGCTTATACAATTCATTTGTTTTTTTTCTTTTTTCCATTTTTATCTTCCATAATTTGTATCTTCTTACTGCATTTATATAATTAATGCAGCCTACTTATAGGTTAAAGCTTATAGTTACCATATTCATGAATTATTATCTTTGTGAGCGTTTAAACGAAGATAAGAATAAAAATAATTGAATCTTAATATAGATATACATAACATTATAATGGATAATATTACTTATAATAACGCAAAATGTAATAAGATGAAGAAAATTCAATCATATAAATATAATTATATTTACCATTCAAAACTGCCGTGTGTATTTGTAAAATTGACTTGATGCTTGATAACGCTCAGTCTATTTTCAGTTCTATGCTCTGATGGAAAAATGACATTTGTCACTTTAAGTTTTTCCACATTTTTAAGTCTCATTCATTAAATTAATTATTTAGAAGGTAGTAAGTCTTTTGTTATTATATTTTTTTTAGAAAACAAGATTAGGAGCTTGTCAAGTCGGCAAGCTAGCAAAATGATGTCTCTACAAATTTAAAAAAAAAATGACATACGAAATTTTGCCATCTTAGTAAAGAATTGAACGATTATACGCATTTTTTCCTGTAAATATTACGTTTATAATTACTAAAAATAATTCTATTAATTAAAATATTGTATTGAATAGCTAAGGGCTACTGAACTGGAAAATAATGTTGTATTTAAATTCAAGGAATCAAACTCTGCCGTAATCACCTGTTAATGTTACTGTATCAAAACCGCTGATTTTCTTTGCGGATTGACTTGATTCGAGGGAAATAAATTATTTTATTTAAATATATAAGGTAAACGTACCTATAGTGGACACTGTTCCAGTAGTGGCCACTTGGACAATTAAATTTTGAAACTAAGGCATCTAGGCTTTGAATCAGCTTCAAACTTAGAGTGAATGTACCTACTACTATCCAGTACATTCACTCTAAGTTTGAAGCTGATTCAAAGCCTAGTTGTCTTATTTTCAAAACACAGTATATATATATATATATATATATATATATATATATATATATATATATATATATCCGGAGGGTTTGTCTTAAAAAAAAAAAAAAAAAAAAAAATAGAATGGTACTCCTATTTTTTGGAAGACTATGTTTTTAAATCTTCATATCCCTTTTCTAAGGTGTTAGTTTATGTTAATATCCAGCCAGGCTTGGAGGTCGTTTATTAAAACTGGCGTTATCTTAGTATTGTATCTAGCATCGAACTTCATCTAAAGATATCTGGTGATCTTTCAGGATTAAACTAGTGCAGAGGAAGCTGTGTTTACACTACTATACTCTGATCTATTCCTCACTTCATTTATTGAATTTCTTGTAGACTCTGTGCATTTGATATATTTTTTTTTTTTTTTTAGACAAACGTGTTTTATATATATATATATATATATATATATATATATATATATATATATACGTAAAATAATATGTACGAAATATTTTTTATTTTCTTATTCGCAGGAGATATTCATATCGATTGAAATCACGGAGGTTAAATTCGACGTGAATAATAGCTTTGTAATTCCGAAGGACACGCAATTTTTTTTCGTCGCCGAAAAAAAAGGGAGAAAAAAATTTCTCTCTTTCCAACAGGTTGTGGAGTCTCCATTCGACTGGGTTTTTGTTCATCACCTCTTCCCCTCCCGCCGCCACCTATTTTTCGGATGGCTTAGGCTAAAAGATGTTCTTTTTTTCTTTTAAATTACGTACATATGTTTTTTTTAATTCTTCCCTTAACTGGGCGAAGGAAATCTTAGCGGGGATGTTTTTCATATGTATGGGAAGTTGGGGTAAGATGGCAAATTTCAATGTCGCGATAAAGTCGATTAAAAAAAAATCCCGGAATTAGGTGAGGTATTGAAGAAGTTCTAATAAAAAAATCAGATCTTAAGTTAATTCACGGGGGACATGGAAAATTGCAAAATCTTAACCTCTTCATCTTAAACCGCCTTCTTGTAAATCGAGGATTATTTAATTTAAGATTAAAAACTGCACTAAATGTTAAGGGGCGCACCTAGACAAAAACGACTATGTTAGTACAAACTTCATTTTTCTTTCAGAATGACTACTCTGTGCTCTGTTGGTGATATTCACGGAAGTTGGGGTAAGATGGCGAATTTCAATGTCACTAATTAGAAATATCACCAACATTAGTGAAGAAATTACAAAAAGTATGAAGAACTCTGTCCATAAATTAACATCCCTCTCAATCCTGATGCATTCTATGACGGAATTAACCTTTTAAAACAAGAAATCCTGCAATTATTATTAGAAGTCTGATAGATCATATAAATACTGGACGCCTAAAATTAAAATTTTTGTTGTTTTTTTTCCCTAAAACTTGAAGGCACTTTATCGTACCAAAAAATTTACTCTCATTAAAGTAAAAAGGTATACAATTTCGCGCCAAATGTTTTACATACAATTAACATATGTTTAGTCGTTTCACCCAAATCGACTATGAAATATCGGAATTTTTACTATTTTGGCAAAAAGTGAATTACGTTTATGTTCCAACGCTTGCATTTAAAATCGACAACTCCTAATGAAAAATGATACAAGTTAAGGTTGCAGGCATCATATTCTGGGTAAAACGAGACCTTTAATAGTCAAATTAACTCACTCCTGTGAAGTGATACTCATTAAAACGTGTATTACCTCTTAGCTATGTGTCTGATTGATTATCAACAATATTTGCTTCCTTACCCTAATTTTGTATAAAAATGTTCGAAAATGGCTTATTAGATTTAGTTTAATTTTTATTAAATTTTATCTAAAAAATAAACTTAATCTGATTAAATAAAATATAGTATTAGCTATGAAATGTGGCTGTTATTGAAAATACGGAAATATTTTTGAAGTACACGCTTATGCATGACCATTAGTTTTAAAATTTAGGTATATCTTATACCAGTCAGAATACTCCTGAACCGAATCTTTTTTGTTCCCAATCGCCATAAAATAATGTATTAAGTATAAGAACCGTTAATAAAAAATAAGTTTTAATTAGTTGTGCTTCCTGATTCATGGGACTAGAGTATTCGGCAAACCCCGGATTATTCCTTCCAGAAGTTTACATTCAAATATCAACTTCATCATCGTCACGCAAGCATAACTCGGCCCCCCTTTGAATCAGTCCATCCGTGCCCTGTGACAATTTGTTAGCTATAAATGTTTTAAATAATTATATTTTATCGTGGCGGTCGATAACCATGCCCTACGTCTCATGGTTAAAAAAAATAAGAAAGGTCAAAATTCAGTCAACCAATCAGGTTTATTATGTTATAACCGATTTGCTCGAGGAAAATCCTCAAATGCTTATAATTAATTAATGTACTCACAATTTAATATTAAACAGAGCTTAAAATTTTGTGAAGAATATTTTGTATAAAAAAAAAAAAAAATCTAAAGAACTTTTTTTTCTCATAATGTCCAGGGTTTATTTTAAAATATCAACTTTAACCCATTTTAACGTTATATAAAAAAACAGCGTTAAAAATAAGGATTAATACCGAGATTTATTACATATAAAAATTGGCTTGAATGAATTCAAGAATTCATAACTTCTTAACTCATTGAATAAACGGATAGTTTTGATTTCTGGAAAAACAGGAGGCATCAATAAGCTGTAATATAACATGAGGTGTTTTTCTAGTTTTGGAAAGATTCGTACAAGGGCGGATCATTAACTAACAAAAATGCGGAAAAAGAAATTTTAAATTTAAAACTCGAAATTTGATTTTAAAATTAGGACAGCAACTAACTGTTTCCCTTACGAATGGTTTGCTTTTCTGAAAACTAAAAAAATTTAAGATAAAAAATAATGAGGAACAGATCTTGAAGTTCAAAAGCTAGATAAATGTGTTTTAAATATTATAATAAAATATTTTAAACAAGATTTAATGTTCACTCGAAATATGATTTTAAAATTAATCGCTATCCTAACTGTTTCCCATACGAATGGTTTGCTTTTCTGAAAACTAAAAAATTTTAAGATAAAAAAAATTTAGGAACAGATCTTGAAGTTCAAAAGGTAGATAAATTTGTTTTAAAAATGATAGTAAAATATTTTAAACAAAACAAGATTTAATGTTCACCGTTTTATTATGAAAAAAATAAAAGAGTTATGCTCTGTTTCCAAAAAATCTTGGCTCAAATTTTTTGTTTGATCAAAAGATATAAATTAAATTTTGGTCAAAAATATCTTCAGTTTCTAAATTTTCATTTGCTCATTTTTACTTTTAATTTCACTGATTAATTTTTTCATACTTTTTTAAAATTTAAAAATGGTAGTAGAATATTTTAAAGAAGATTTAATGCTTCTAGAATAAAATTCAGACGTATCAAAAATACCTTGAATCAAATTTTATGTTCGATCAAAAGATGAATCGATAAATATTAAATTTTGGTCAAAAATATCGTCAGTTTCTAAATTTTCATTTGCTTATTTTTTCTTTTAATTTCACTAATGAATTTTTTATCCTAATTTTTTTAAGTTTAGAAATGCAAAACACTGCATATGGACGATTGGAATAGCGAGTAATTTAAAAACCAAATTTCGAGGTTAAAATTTGATATAACCCAAAATAGTTATGAAAACTTTTCTTTGTTAGTTTTTATCCTTAAATACTACGCGTAACTAACTATCGCGGAGGCCCGCCCCCACGCACCTAGAGGCTAAGTCAATCTTCTCTCTTCAATGATTCTTAATATAATTTTTAGTTAAAGGGCATCGCCTAAGTTGATATATTAAAATATCTTAATTCTTTTTTTTTTTCTGAGAAGACTAAATGATATCTAATAAAACGACCGCTTAGCGAAGATATCTATATTGGGGTAATATAGATTTTAGACAGGTTTCATCGTTGAGGAGAAGATAGAAATAAAACCAATATTTGTCCAAGTGTTTGAACAGTTTCCGTACCGTAGGGAAAGGGGGGGGGGGTGTATAGGTCATTGCTTCCGGATATCGCTAAAATATTGTAAGAACCCTTTGACTTGAGATGGGGGGGGGGGGGGGTCATAAAGGAAAAAAAAAAGAGAAAAAAAAGCAGAATGTGACTTCACTGAAATATATGAAGAAAGTTCTAACGAGTAGCGAATGTTTATTCAAGAATCGGATATTGGAAAAATGAATGGTTATTACACTAAAGCCATTTTATGAACAGAATAAAATAAATATTCTTTTAGAAATATCTCTTATAAGTAAAATGTTTGCTTTAATCACATGAAATATTTTCAATTTAATATCTACAAAGTTTGTCTTCAGAAATCATTGAATCGTGTTCTGATCGGGTATCAAAACTAAGGTAATAATTGTAAATATTATATATGTATAAGGGTATATATTGCAATTTGAAAAAAGAAATATTCAGGTGATTAAGAAAAGTACTTCTAATTTACTTTTAAAAATTTACAACCCTTACAGAGTTATATTAATGAAATTTGTGATGATAGACAATTATTACCGCATGATTATGGCTGTTATTATAGAGAAACTACCCTAAGAGCTAATTATTTTAGTCGCGTTGCCTTCTTCTTTTCGTAGATTACGCGAAGAGTAATGGGAACAGGGGTAGGTGTGGCTATTAGAATTGGCTGCCAATCATATAGGAGCTACATGTTTCCGTCATTTTCATTAAATAAAAAATAATAATAATAATAAAATAATCACTGATTGGCCCAAAACTGGTAAAAATGAGAACTTGACTCTTTTACCAAAGTTACTTTCCGAAAATATTTATTTATTATGCTTATAATTCTGTTCTTCTTTGGTTATAAGTGTCACATAATATAGCCTTTCCGAACTTTAATCCTGATGGTTTTTGTCTATGAACCGTTCATCCGAAATGAGGGTTGTAGTTTTATTTAATGTCAAGTCACCATATTTCTATTGTTTTTTGTTGATACTTCGTTTTTTTCAGCTTCCAATGTTAAAAGTTGTATAGGTGGACTTATTAAACTTTATTAAAAAAAAAATTAAGTACCAACTTCTTCTGATGGTGATCATTTCTCCATAATGGTACTGAAGTAAAATTACCTTTAAGACTATGGATGGCTATTAACTTTTCGGATTTCTTCGACTTGGAACATAAGTCTATTACTATTTCATTAGGTTTTTTGAGGCATTAGCTCAGTGGCATTAAGGTGAATTTTTTTATTTTTTTTACATTCCATATTGTTAATAATAAATTATATTTAAAAAAATATTTTATGTTAATAATAAATCTACGGGTTTTTCTCCGGGCTTGGGAAGAGGGCGGGTGATTAATGCTGAGTTATATGTTTCGGGATACAAACTGACAATCTTCAGATTATCAAAGGTTTTTTTCTAGAGAATAGCTTTAACCCTCTCGGCCACCCCTCCTCCATGACCATTGAATAAGTACAAACGTCATCTACTTCGTATAGTACCGATGTACCAGGTACCGTTAAATTAAACAATGAAGTTCATTGAATTCCACTTCTTAAATAAAATAGAAAGATACTATGAAACTTATTACCGCACCCTATGAAGAATGTACTTGGCGTTATAGCTTTTTATAATTTTATGAGCAGACCCGGCCACGCATTGCTGTGGCTCAGTAGATGTAATGCGTTCCTATTCTTTTTAATACGGTCAAATTAAAATTCACTGATAAAGATAAAAACGTTTCATCTAATCTAAAAACCAAAGGGATTATAATAAAACTTTACGCCAAATATAAAATTTTTTGGTAAAGAATTTAGAAGGGTTAAAGTTTTTATTTTTTACATCTCATATTTGAGTATAGTAAGTATTAACAATGGTCCATTCATTTAGCGCTTACTGAATTTCAGCAGAGGCGAGATTAAATAAAAATAACTCACATGTAAAAGGAACTAACAAAGAATATAATTGAAATGGGTGTTTCGTACAGTCACAATAGACAGCTAAAATGTACCAAATTAATCTTTTGTCATAATAAATATTAATTGAATTCAGAATATAACATATGATGATAAGAGATGAGGTAGGTTCTACCTAAAACTGGTTATCAAAATGTCTTTTGCTAAAACAAATAGATTCGATGTTTCCCCCACACAAAAGGCGACACTTAGGTAAGGCGCACATCGAACTGTGCCACGCAGGCGACGCAGAGCAGAGCAGAGCAGGCGGCACGAAAAAAAAACTGCGTCGCACAGGTACCCGCGCACATTGAAGAGCAGTTTCTGTGCCGCAGTTTCGGGAAGGCAGTGGCTTTTTTAGTTAAAGTATGTTAGATTTCTTGGATTTAAGATCAGAATCTGATTCGTATATAGAGTTGAACACAAAAAAATATTGCATTATCAAAAGTCAAGGTAAAAAAGATTGTGATAAAATGAGGAAATGGAGAAAAGACCAGCTCACGAAAGAATTTGCAAATAGATTATTCTTAGCAATCTATTGAAATATTTCCGTCTGAGTCTGTTGAATTAAATAATTACATTGAAGTTACTATTTAGTCTGAGGGATCGATAGCTTAAAACCATTAGTTATCCGTGATGTTATAAAATCAGGTAATGAGAGGTCTGGTTAAGCTCTAAGTTTGTAGAATTATACTAAGCACAAATCTCTTGGATACGATTTTAACAGCATTATATCATTATGGAATAATTTTTTTTTCATTGATTTCTTATTTTTTTCCTTGGAAATTTATTTTAATTTATTACCGTTATTATTTATTTGATTAATGAATATATTATTCACTAATTTATATACTTTTATTATTTATAACTATTTATTATGGGTTTTTAATATAAATATTATCTTTAAGTATCCACCATTACTTTAATTATTTGACCAGTTGTAGTTCTATTTTTTGTTCCCGTCTGTTATTCTTGAGGAACCTTGTCCCAGAACAAAATTTATTTTCTCTTTTTTTCTATTCTGTATGAGGATATAATTAAATTAAGTAGATAATATAATAGAGAAGAGTTATATTTACATCCAATTCTTATTAAAAAATGTCTTATCAACACATGGTCGATTCCCCACTTTTTTCGATTAATTGCGGTTTTCGATAGTACCTTTTTTTACAGAATGGGCTTAAAGCAGGGGTGTCTTCTTTCGCCACTTCTGTTCTCACTGTTTATCGATGATATTAAAGAGTATATTGAGGGCGGGACACGTATAGGTGGAATCAATATTCGATGCTTGATGTACGCAGATGACGTTGTTTTTATGGCAGAACATCCCTTAATACTCCAAGAAATGATAAGTAAATAGGTTTAGTGAATACTGTAAAAGTTGGAATCTGACTATCAACCTAAAGAAATCCCAAATTGTTGTTTTTAGAAATGGGGGTAGGTTGGCAAGAAACGAGCGATGGCGACTGGATGGAGAGAACATATCAGTAGTAAATGAATATAAGTATCTGGGCATAACACTAACCTCTAAATTATCACTTAATAAGCATTTTGACGAAAGGTTGAGTGCCTCCAGTTTCAGCATTTATTCTACTTATAATTTTTTTTTAAAAAATAATAGATTGCCTCTAACATCAAAACTTGTTGTTTACAACGCGGTCAGCCGAGCTATTTTCTGTTATGCTGCCCAGGTCTGGGTTTGATAAAGTTGAAAAATTATTTGTTTTCTTTATTAGAAGGTTATTATCACTTCCGTAGAACACACCTCATTATGTAATATTCCTACCTAGAGACCGATAGTTATTCCTTGTTTCTATATACTCTACAGTTACATATTGACTATATTCAAAAAGTATTGAGATTGCCTAGCCATAGGCTAACCGAGATCTTAGCAGAGGAAACAATTAAAAGAAATATATTTTGGCATGGTGAGTTCCGGTCTCTGTCAGAGATATGGTTGGGCTGATAGTGATTCTTTAATTAATGGACATAAGCAACGCTTTAATGGATTATTAGAGAAAATAAAAACGGATTTTAAAAATAATTTATTGCTCAAAGTAAATAATTCTACCTATCACAAGCTCTATACGGAATTAACTTATGATTTAGGTGAGAAAAGATATATCTCTGATAGATGGGGCCTCAGTCTCATTAAATCAATAATTAAAATAAGGGGGCAACTTCTGTACCTTAATTGTAATGTAAGCCGGGCGACAGAATCCCATTATTGTACATTATGTAATAATAGAGATATAGAGGATATGTACCATTATGTTGGTGTATGTCCAGTGTTGATGGAACGGAGGGTAAGATGGTTAGTAGGCAAGGCAGTATTGTCTACAGAGGAATTCATTGAATATTTGAATGGTCAAGATTGGCAAGCATTGTACAACTATCATATTAGTATAATCATATATTGCAGAATTTAATACTCAATAAAAAGATATAAATAATATTTTTATTTATGTAAAATAATTATAAATGATTGTTTTATTGAAAAAAAATTGTTTTTTTTTTTTGTTATTGATAAGTAAGCGATAAATATTAAGTTTTTGAAGCACTCACTACTCTGCTGATGGACTTAAGTCCATGCACAGTGTGGTTAAAATGTATGTTGTAAAATTATGTATTTTTATTTGGTTATGTAAATAAACACTTTATTATTATTATTATTAGTAGTAGTAGTCGCTTTTTTATTTTTTATTCAAATATATTTTTAAAAAAGAAATATACATTATTTGTTTTTTCAATCAACGTTTCCATAAAGCCTATGTTTTTTTCGGTGAAATAATATCAGTCAAATTTTCCTGAGATCATAACTTGTTGAATCGTTTAATTAACTTCTAGTATCTATTAGAGGAAAACTTGTTTTTCTATTTTTTAAACATGTCACAGTAAGACGAATAAAAACTAACGAAAACCGAAATAAGGAACCACAAATAAAAAATAACAATATTAAAAATATTTAAGCAAAATTATCTACTTTTAGGTACTACAGAAAGGCCCTCAACTAAATTTTAATGCGGAGGACCTGGGTTCGATTCCCGGCCGTGGTCGAATCTTTTATCTTCTAATAAAATAATTTAATAAATTTTAATATATTTATATATTTTTTTAAAACTAATTTTACAACTACATTTTCATCCTGAAATTGTTTAGTTCTAAAAATTCAAAACACTCGTATTATGTACTTTTGGAATAGCGAGAAATTTCAAAATTATATTATGATTTTGGAATTTAATATAACAGAACATATATATATATATATATTTTAAATTATTGTATTTTTAAAACCTTTTTTTTTCTTAGTTCTTATCTAGAACACCCTATATATACAGAAGACCTACTTAGTTTCATTAACCTGCTTAAGAGAAAAGTAGAACTTGAAAAACACTAATATTAAATTATAAAAATAGGAATTAAAATAATGAAATATCGAAAACTGCGTCGCATCGGCACAGTTTTCTGTGGCAGATCCACGAGTGCCACATCGGCCTGCTCTGCTCTGCTCTGCTCTGCGTCCCAATGTGCGCGGTTCCTATCTTTTTCACTTACCACAAAAACTGCTCTGCTCTGCTCTGCTCTGCTCTGCGTCGCGAGTGTCTCAATGTGCGCTCGGCCTTAATTGCACATGAGAAAAACACGGATTTTCCCTGTTCAAGCCAGATAAAATAGATTTGGCTACTGGATGCTTACCGACCCTAAATATCGAAAAAGAATGAAGTGTCAATAAATCCACTAACACCGTCATCTGTAGGAAATTTATAGAACTTACAAATAAGCATTTAATTTTCAATAAAATAAAAATATTAAGGGCAATAATAGAGATAAAAACTATCCTATCTTTTAAGTTGGACAAAAATTTCATCAAAATCGGTTGAGTAGTTCCTGATTTTACCTCCGACAAACATCGGGACACGAGGTTTTTATATATATAAAGATTACTTCAGTCTGGCGTTCGTTCCATTTATCGAAACATATTCTCTCGCGTTAAATACGCGGTTTCCTCATAGCATAATAAAGGCCTATCGGATACCGAATATGCGTAAATATGGCGGTCTCTTTTTCCGCTTTGTTTGATGAGCGTTGGTGTGGACAATGGAAAGTGAAGAACAAAGAAGGTTTTGAGATGGGGGGGGGAGGAATAGGGGGGGTAGGGGTTGGAAATCGAATGGGGAGGCAGGCAATGCCAACTAACTAACCGCCTTAGACCTCATCTGAATTTTATAAGCTTTTAAAAGCTTTTTTGAGCAGGCCAGGTTTGGGCTATCAGCTGGCTATGGTCTCACCACTCCACCAGCGAGGGAGTCTACCCCCTCCCCTTTTCGCCCCCATCCAAAAGTGCACTTTTCCACGTCTAACTCCCGCTTCCATTGGCAAACTTCTATTCCCCGGCTCCCTGAATCTTATTCCTCCCCCCCCCCCCCCTGAAAAACCTAACAAAAAAAAATAGATTACCCGCTCTGAAGCTGAAATCACAGCGTTGGAACGTTTCAGAGGTGTTATCTATATAATCTTAATGAAAAACCTCAATACATCGAAACAATAAAAATCATTTGGTGAGGACATAAACTTTATTATAAATCATTTAAATTTTTATTTAATTTTTTGAAAATTTGTAAGCAATGGTCATTCGAAGTGCTGAAGTTGAATATAAAGTTATTTCATTATTTTTTAGAAATGCAATTGAATTATAGTATCTTGACGATAACGTTTTATTAAATAAAACAATTGCATTATAATATATCCCTTGGAAAGACACACAGGTGTTGATTTTTTAATTTTTTATTAAAAGGGAAATTCCAGTAGGGTTTTAAATGTTCGATTTGCTTGATGAAATTTTAAACGTTTTGATATATAGTATATATGTGATGTGTAATATTATACTTACTTTAAATTCATTAAAAAGAAAATTACATTGTGATTTATTTCGGTAGGGATTCATTATTGAGTGAATATTTCGATAGAAATTTAGAAGCGCGGGTTTTGGGCTTGCTATTTGGACTCCCAAATATGTTTGAAGGACCCTATCTTTGACTTCGAAAGCTGGGACTTTTAACCTAAGTGATTAAAGTCTAAGCTAGCTGAGGTATAAATTTCAGACTTTTCTAACTCCTTTGAATAAGTAAAAAAAAAAAAAAAAAAAAAAGATAATCCTGAAAGGTACTAAAACCGGTGCGAAGTAACACATAATTGACGCTCTCTTCATTAAGTAATTTATGCGAAATTGGTGTCATTTTTCAAATTCGCGAAGAAGAAAAAATCCTAATTATTGGTCTTGTTTAATAATAACGGTACTTTAGAGTTTCGATTAAACTCTGCTGAGACAACTATACGTCGGTTGCAACTTAACCCCAAAGTTTACAATCAAACTTCCAACAATTCTGAAACTTACCTTCATTCGCAGAAATAGCTTTTGGTGGTCTGTGGTCACTGCGATTGAAGTAAAAAAAAAATCTTCTAGCTTCTTATAGGTCCATCTGCCTCAGGATATAGTTTATTTATTTTTATTCATATTTATGATACAATTAGGGATAGACAAAATAAAAATTTTCACTCAATGTGAAAAGGAGCATACCTTTTTAATAAGAGAAGAGGTGGGGGGGGGGGGGGATCACTTCTGCACACATTTTAATCGTCTAGATTAAAAGTTTTCCCGTTATCGGTGCTGTCCTTCATAAAATTGCCTAAAATAAATAATTTTAGAAAACTTTCCGAGCCAACAGGAAATTAAATTTTCAAGGTATCCTTTAATTAAATTAATTAAGTTTCATTAAACGGAAAGTTAATCGTTATGAGTTTGTTAAGGGCCCCCTTCCACAAATGGGGAGGAATTTTTTTTTTCGGAAATTTATTGCCTTGGAGGGTGGACTCCAAAAAAATAATATAAGACTATTAACATTTTCCCAGTAGAATCTAGATATTCCTATTTTCTTTGACGTGGCGTTTGATTTTTGTAATCTATGAGGAAAAAGAATTTGCAACATTGATTATTTTTTTCCCCCTTTACGAAGTGTTTTAAAATGCATATCAAAGCAAAATGCAAATCACAACCTGTAGAAGTATATATATATATATATATATATATATATATATATATATATATATATATATATATATATACTTCTAATGTTTTCCGTTGTATTTTATGATTCGATAGTTTTTCGCAGATATCACAATAATATTGTCAAGCAGCTAATTCTTCGAAGAGATGCTTGTTTACAAAAAAAAAAAACATCAAATAAAGTAGAAGCCGAATTCCGTAGAGCCCTTTTCGAGCAAAATGTTTTAAGAATTGTGACATTTTAATAAAAAAAGGTATTTTACCTGGTACTTAGAAATTAAAGAACGATTTAAACGTCCTATACGTCGCCACTATGGTAATACGAGGTTGCGAAATCGACTTTTGTACAGGAGACGCCTTCAAGCTTGTGCGGATTACTTTCCATGCTTGTGTGCATCGTGTCTATAGGCAATCGCAATATGTCTTTCCCATCGCTAGGGATTTTGATCTTCGATATAGTTCCCTTAACTGGAATCGGTTTCTGTATTTCAGGGCCTACTAGCGTCATCGTTGTCGAAATTCCCCGCTGGAAAATTAGTGAACCAATTTCAGCACGTCTAAGGCATGCTCCCCTCCCGTTCTCCCGGGGTGAATATAAAAATGCTCAATGTTCTGAATTGTTATTGCGATCTACAGGATACGCAATATAGATTTTATTAAAAAAAAAAAGTGAAAAATGTGTATTAAGATAGCAGTATGGTGGAAAATCCAATTGTAGGAATAAATATCCAGAAAAAATAAGCATTTTTAAAGAAAAGTTCAGCTTATTATATTACATTTTCTTCTCGAAACGTATGCTCAAAAAATTTAAATTATTTTATTACGAACTCAGAGGGACCGAGTTTTTTATGCAAGCCTATTGGTTATAATGAACACGATTGCTATAACCATTCTTAACCTTTCTATAACGGCAGAAGTCGCTGTTATTGCAAATTATCAGCAAAATTAAAAATTATCAATAATTTTTTCTACAATATCTCACATTTTCCAAGAACGTCCCATTTTCATCTCGCAACTCTCGATTTAATGCTTTAAACTGATCTGACTCAAATCCTAATATATATATATATATATATATATATATATATATATATATATATAGCGTATAAATATTTATTAATGGTCCTAAACATTTTAGAACCTGATATCGGATTTATGAAATCAAAAATAAAATAGAGTATTGGAACTAAGGAATAAGAAATCAAGAAATGTAATAAATAAACAAATCCATAATTATTCTTGAAATATGTTTGCAACCAAGACAGACATTTTCGTTGTTTCGTTTCTATGTTTCAATATTCTATGTTTCAACATGATATTCCATGTTTTAAAACGATGTATTATTTACTATCAATAAATAATTTCCATATTTCGAATGGTTCCATGATCATCGCTTAACCTGACTCTCCCGATTTAAACAATAATATGAGCAATAATATTTATTTATTTTATTAGCCCCAAGAATTCACATTGAAATCATGCATATAGATTTGTTTTATACCAGTTATGATTTTTATCCTCTTTTGCCTCCGTTCTCCATTTGATTTCACTTAACATATAAAGCGGGCCCCTATGGCAGATGGCAATTATGAGTATCCGTTTCCGCGTCCTTTTCTTTTTCATTAAGCCTAACAGTTACCGGTCGAGGATCGATCCTGAAACTCCCCGAGGTAACTAAAGCGCACAAAACCATTCCCACGGGTTTAATTAGGGAACCGGCTTTTCCTCGCCTACAGATGCTTTCCTTAAAGCGGAGCGTTTTCCCCAGCTTTTAATAATTTTCACTCCCTTATCTGTTCCATGTAGTTATAGGATCCAACGACGCGGAAATGTTTCCCCTCTCCTGTACCTGGGAAGTTGGGTATTTGCATAAGGCACAACGTCCAGCGGAAAATTAATGGGCAAGTTCTCTTCATTTACACTATCATAACGTGTGTAAGGGGATATCTTTGAGCAGAACTTTAGCAGTAGGTAACAAAGAATTTGCTCCTTAATGCATTACTTATTCAAATGTTTCTAAATTAATTCAGAAATTTTGCCTGGACTCAGGAATCTGGAATTTGTTTGCTAAATATTCCTGGTTTAAGTAGTAAGTTTACAGAAAAATAAATCGTGGTCTTCCAAATAATTTCATCAATTTATATTGTACAAGAGACATAAAATATAATAGAGGTGAATTATATAAAATGATAAACTGGTAATAGGTACTCTAAACACAAAAACAGTTACAACAAAATGACTAATTAAGATCAGAATAAATAATATAATTGATCTAATTTTTAAACTCACCAGTCAACACCTTAATATGTATATAATTCGCCGCATAACCTAACAGGTGTATATAAACGGTATATCCTCGTTGATACTGCAAAAGGTTGTATGTCAATTAACAGCTGATTTTAAGGAGAACAAAAAAAATCATTTTATTTGCAATTCATTTGTTTAGTTATTGTGTTTGATTATTGAAAGAAACATTAAAATTATTATCACATTCATTTGTAAAACTTTTTTTGTGTTAAAGTTTAAATTTTCCTTATAGGATGGTGTCACTCAGGATTAATGACCAAGCAAATCTTGAAATTCGAATATTTTTTACTGGGCATGATTCTTATTTTCTATTTATTGCTGACATATTTCGTCTTTTAGGATCCTAGAGCTACTCGTTTTGATTAAAAATGCAATGAAATCGAAAATTTGTAACGTACGACCTTTTGCAGTATCAACGGCGATATACCAAATGAGGAGAAAGACACTTTAAGGTTTAAGGCGAATTTACACTTACATGGAACATTAGTGAACTTTATGTAAGAGCGAATCGAACACGGAGCAGATATCTGGTCTAAGCAGAGTTGGGAAATAATTAATTACATGCGTAATTTCGAAAGAACACTTACACTAAAGTAATTGTGATCTCCAATTACAATCGCTGCAATCGTTTTAAGTAGTTACAATTACTTATTGTCGCTAAGTAATTACAATTACATTTACCTGTAGTTGGATTAATACACACACAAAAATATATTATTAAATTTATTTCTGATCAGGATTTAACATATAGTAACACAAATGTCGGTCTAAATGATTATATTGACGTAAAATTATAATAAAAAATGTCAACAAAAACTATTCATCTCTAATTAGTAACAACTTTATCAAAAGTAACTACCAGTGATAGAACGGTTACTCTTAAATAACCTTATGTTTCGAAGGCAAGACTGAACCCACCTAATCCATAGCTTATTGTTTTTAGGCCGAAATGGGACTACGGAGAAACTCCTAGATCATTTCAAAACATGTGATCACTTACCCAATACATGACTAACGGTTCCAGGCAATTCTAGAACTTTTTCCAATGTAACAGAAAAGGAAACCTTTTCCAATCCGAACTTATCATTTTTTTTTATCCTATTACAGTACTTTTTTTTTCTAATTACCAACTTGATTGTTATTTTATTTTTTATTTCCCATTTCTAGGTTTATATTTTATTTATGATTATTACTTTTTTATTTTTTATGTACATTTGTATATTGTCACCCCTATTCTCAAATTTACCCAGTCCAATGTGACACAGGGATCTTTGGGCAAGGGTTGTGTGGTAATTAACCAAACTAAGTACTATTTACATCGTGTATTTTGTACAATAAATAATCTTACAAGTCCCAACTACACAAGGGGGGGGGGTACCTTCACTCATAAATCACTTGGGGGTACTTTACTAGGGATCCCACTATGCCCCATGCTCACTCTGCCTGTCCCAGACTTAGACTGCCCATCTCAGACCCAGCCTCCGCTCCAGACTGCTGACTGTCTCTGACTGTCCCTCTCAGACTGACTGACTCAGACTCTCCCAGACTGCCTGACTGTCTCCCCCAGACTGCCCCACTCTCCAGGGCCAGCCTCTTCTAGGAGTTCCCCCTCTCTCTTAGGGTCTCCTAGGTTCAATGGAGATCTTCCACGTGACAACTCCCCCCTCCCCTGAATACCAACGTCCTCGTTGGTAAGTTGGGACCTGTAACAAAAAATAAACAAAGCGGCAGAAAAATGGTTTTTTACACATTTACTTAACTGTAGAGTTTACAAACAAAAGAACTAAGTACTGAGTGTTAAAAACAAAACCAAAATTCGAAACAACAAAAAAGTGATAAACCAAATTAAATCTCAAAATCGAGGAACCTCACTGCATCATTTTCTCTTTTGGATCCGACAGTCATCGGCTCACCCCTTTATCGTTCATTCTCCGATATACCGTGCTTTTGACTAGCACATCCCCAAATATTACCTCAGTTTGACTCTGAGAAACTTGTTGCATACTTAAGCCATCTACGTTTGACTCGTAGGATTCCACAACAAATTCAAAAACTTTACTCTTTAAGTGCTTTACTACTCTCTTCAAGCACTCTACTATACCATTTAAGTACTCTACTACCCTCTTCAAGTACTTTACTCTCTTTGAACATCAAAGGGGTGTGGGATGCCGGCCGTCTCATTTAATTTAATTTTCCCCTTAAGAACTATACCAACCTCTACAATATGCAGTGAAATTCCTTTACAATTATTTCTTGACTTAATGAAAAACAAAACAAAAATAAATTCCATTATTCTGCTACTTTAAATTTATTCTTTAACCATAAAAGATACAAATTTAGTCAATAATACCCTCTAAGAATTTTACTTAAAAATTATACTTTTTCTTACAAATTCCATTTTTTCCAACACATTTCCAATTTCTACCAACTACTAAAGAACTAGAAAAATATAAGTCATAAAACTATAAACAATAAAAAATCTCGATAATGGGATTTAAAAGATCGTTTGTTTTGCCTATCCTGCATAACACCTCACCGACTGACCAACTTTTATCGCTGACTATGGTTGCTCTCTTACTCTAGCCTCACTTCTTGGAATTGGATGCCGACTTAGACTGGGAAGCTGTTGGCGCTGTTTACCTATCCGCGACAATAGGCCTTCTCAATGAAATTCTTTTTACCCATTTCTTTAGTAGGAAACCGCGATAATGATCGAAATCTTTGGCTCCGATAAATTTTTGTTTAAGTTCTTTAAAAAGCAAAGATGGGAAAACACAAAGACCGCAACCCAAAACCATGATTCTCAATTTACTTTCGTGTTTTCTCAACGTTGCAGGCTTTTCAATTGTGTCTTGCTGACGATTATCTTACAATCCCAATTACAATGGGGAGGTGCGCATTGTTATCTAGACTCCTTATCTTGCAACCGAATTGGATATTTCCTGGACGTTGCAGATCCTCAATTGTTCGTTAGTTATGACAATTGTTAATTGTTAGCATTTTGCTAACAATTAGCTATGCCCAATTTTGTGTTCGTTGTTCTCGGGTACCGCTTGCTCAGTCTCTATTGTTTTCTGGCAGACGCAAATTTAGCATTTCCTCCTATTCTTTAACCTTTAGATTCTGCACTTTTCCACAAAGCAAAGAAAATATTCAACAATTTAATGAAATATGAAATCTTATAATCCCCTTTTTCTTTTTTTTTTTTGTTCAACGATCAAAAAAATCGTTTTGTACGCCCTACGTGTATGGTCTCGACTTTAAATTTCCTTACCATCTTCGTCTGTCCTTATCCCATTTAATCCCGAGATTACAATCAAAGGGTCAAGATAACATTTTTCTTCCGACCTGAAAATTTTCATTGACAAAGAATTCTCTCTAAAGTTACGTTTTGACTTATATTTTTCTAAAAAAAAAAAATCTAAACCTACAATACTCTACAAACAAAGACTATTCTCATTAATAAAATGATCACTAATTATTAAATTATCTAGTTGAAACATTGTAGAAAGAACTCCATCATTTTTCCCATCAGTTCCTCTTGGAACTTAACTAAAAACTCAACCTCATTTAATCTTCCTCCTAAATCGTCAACCATTGAGGAGGTCAAAATACATAGATACCCCGTATCTTAAAATTACAAAACCTCTAGTTCCTCTCTTACTTTTCTAGTTTCTATTTCTATACTTACTTTCTATTTTTCTAGTTACTCTCTTATTTACTCTATAGCTAGGGTTCTTTCTACAAGTTTTTACTCTTATGGCTAAATCTTATTTTATTTTTACAAAACAAAAAATAACTTAAATTTTTAATTTAACTTAACTTAAATTTTAATTTTAATTAAAATTTTAACCTAAGCTGCTAACCTGGTGAGCTAAGGATACTTCGGGTAGCTCCCATCTCTTTTTTCTGCTCCGCAGCTCTCCGAGTCGGTCCAGCTGATCCGCAGCGCTGATTCTGTCTTCTTCTTGTCCCCGCTCTCCTCCAGGAACGCAGCGGTTTTCGCCCATCCGAAATTCTTCCGTAGCCGCTCCATCTTCCACATATGCCTCCGCTCGGCGTCTCTCGAAGCTCCCTCTTCCACACGACACAACCCTTGCCCGGCGCCTCCACCAAATTTGTGTCACCCCTATTCTCAAATTTACCCAGTCCAATGTGACACAGGGATCTTTGGGCAAGGGTTGTGTGGTAATTAACCAAACTAAGTACTATTTACATCGTGTATTTTGTACAATAAATAATCTTACAAGTCCCAACTACACAAGGGGGGGGGTACCTTCACTCATAAATCACTTGGGGGTACTTTACTAGGGATCCCACTATGCCCCATGCTCACTCTGCCTGTCCCAGACTTAGACTGCCCATCTCAGACCCAGCCTCCGCTCCAGACTGCTGACTGTCTCTGACTGTCCCTCTCAGACTGACTGACTCAGACTCTCCCAGACTGCCTGACTGTCTCCCCCAGACTGCCCCACTCTCCAGGGCCAGCCTCTTCTAGGAGTTCCCCCTCTCTCTTAGGGTCTCCTAGGTTCAATGGAGATCTTCCACGTGACAATATATTTATTGAGTGAATTTGTCCTTACAGCTCTAATATTAATGTCCTTGATTGTGGCAGAATGTATTAATTCAGTAATCAACAGTTGTATAGTTAATAATATTTAATTGTAATCATATTTCTGCTTTTTCAAATAATAGTAATTTGTTAGTAATCTCAATTATGATTCAAATTACATTTTTCCTAACACTAGTCTTGGAACAATTGAACGAGCCTTCCTCTACCCATACTTTTCATGAGCTACTCCTTTCCAGTTTTCTTCACACAACTCTGTTAAATCTTTGTCTATCTACCTACCTACTTCTCGACTCCAGCGTGGTCTCTTGTCTACTTTAGATGCCTGAAGGACGGCTCCGAGATAACTAGTTCTAATATTATGAGATGGAGTGATCAGTTTTTAAAGCAGTTTTTTATTAGCTTTACTTTATGGGTTGTGGGCGAGTTTGATGAAGATTCTATCGGCTATAAATTTCCATTAGCCATCTTGATTATGAATGATTAAACTACATGTAATTTATCGATGTTCAATTGAATCGCTGTTTTGTGCCTCAGTGGCGCTAATATCACTTTTCATTAGAGGCTTCCTTATACGATTTTGATGAAGTTTCACTGATATCGGATATTCCATCACGTTTTACGGAGATAACATTCTATTTGGTTTTTTTTTTTTTTTTTTTTTTTTTTTTTTTTTTTTTTTTTTTTTGTCCCTTCTATTTGTTCCTTTTATTATTGTTGATTGTTCGGACCCAGAACTAATTTTTCGCATAATTAATGCAATAATGTACTCACAGCTGTACTCTGAGAGTACAAAAAAAAACTGAGTATTTTTTGGTTCTATGCCATTAGTCAAGTCCATTTTCAAGTGAAAGGACTGGCAGGCAATCAGTTGTTTGTATATTATTCAATCACGTTGGAAGGCATGTATGATTAAAACCATTCAATTTTTCAGTCTTATATTTTTTGCTTGAAGTTAATATTTTTTTTTATAGAGTAGAGGCTATCACTTTATGCTTTAAAAACAATGTATTCGATAGTATTATCGATAGTTAAAAAAACTATCGATAGCCTTGATAGTTTAAAACTACTTGATAGTTTTACATCACTACATGAGAGCTATGGGGGTAGTGTTTAATAATACTTTCAGTCATTACAGTTTAAGTTAATTAATTAAGTTACAGAGTTATTGTAACTTTCCAGCTTGTTATTAATAATGTATTATTGCTTTTTGTATTATTTATTAAAATAAATAAGTCCTCGAAGCTCGGCTGGACCCTTGTATATGTTAAGTCCCTATATTGAATGGATTGAAGGAAGGGGCGAAAAGAGGCGGTTGGTGTGTGGTGCGGTCGACTCTACCTAATTCCTCACTACCTTTATTCCGTTTTACGGTCCCTCCGCCACTACTTCATTTTTCAAGATCCTTCTCGGCTAACCTCATTCGGTTAAGCTCTCCGCGTTCCAAGGCTAAAAATATTTTAGGGGATGAAAGGGTCGGAATAGTTTCTTCGAGGTTGATAGTCAGGTGCGACCCTAGGGTAGGAGTATATGCCCCAAACAGCAGTTGCAAAATTAATGTATTTCTCTATATATTTTTAATTTTTCACCATTTTTATATACTATGTAATCAGTAGGTACTAACATGGACAAGATATAAAAAATACTTAAGAATAGAATTCTCAAAGATAGTTAAAAATGATAATGTGTATATTTTTATTATTTGATAAATTGGTGTGAAAAATGTATATGTTGTTAAAGAGGGGCGTTTTTGTGGGTTTTAAAAAAGAAAAAAATTATTTCTCAACGATTTCCACAGTTAATATAAAAGTATCCCAATAATGTCAAAACTTAAGTGAAGTTTTGTAAATGCTATCATAAAATTAAAATTCACTGTCAGTGCCTAAATTTCTGTCTCAATCTATCACAATGATGTACCTATATAGTAATCGATTAAATAAAAATTTTATAAATATAAATACGAATAAAAGGTTATTTTTTAAAGTTAATACATTCAAATATTATAAATAAATAAATCGAAAATTTTATTTTATTCTGGGTCTTTAAGCCCCTTAAGAATAAAGGAAAGTACAGTAAATGAAAGTCGGATTTGCCTGGTTAAATTAATGGAATAGTTAACTTATCAGAAACCTTTCGTCAACAGTTGCAGAAATATAAATGAAAATATAAATTTTGGAGGAACAATAAATATGTAATGCTTAATTAAACTTCACAGTTCAATAAAAAATAGGGTTTTGACATATTTGGGGAGAAGTAGAAAAATAAGCAGTTAATTTAAAAAAAAAAAAAACAGTTTCACGTACCGTTAGTGAAGAAAATGAATTGTTTTTCATTGAACTTATATGTTGAATTTAGAAAAAAAAATACTTGTCACGAACTATTTCGCTTTCTGCTCAGAACTTTTTTAATGATTAATGGTATATTTTATGAGAAATGTAATAGAGAAGACCTGGGTATATGAACAAAATAACTATCTGGCAGTTTTATACCTAAAAGCAGCTTTCGATTCGGTGCCTCGAAAAGAAATTCGGGAATCCGTGAAGGCAAAGAAATCCCCATAAAGCTGCTAAGGGCTATAAAGTCAATCTACAAGGACCCTAAGGGAGTTGTGCGCATAAGTGGCCAGGAATCGGAGGTATTCAGAATGTAGAAGGGAGTAAAACAAGGCGACTCCCTGAGCCCACTTCTCTTTATTGTAAATATCGACGAAATCGCCTCCATATGCAAAAGACGCAAAGCACGAATGGATATGGGTTACTGGAACGTATATGCAGATGACATTGTACTAATTGCCGAGACTCGCGAGCAACTTCCACTCCAAGTAATGGAGTGGAATGAGGAACTAAAAAGAAAAGGCATGAATATCAATACTCATAAAAGCAAAGTCCTTCAAGTAGGTAAAACGCAAGAGGATTTCCAGATTCTATGTAATAAAGAGGTGATGGAGGTGGTGAAAGACTGCACATATCTTCGTACGGTGATAAAGAAATGTTAAAGTCGAATCGGAAATCTCAAGCAGAATCACCAAGTCTAATTCCATATACTACCAGATTTTTAACTCGGTTTATCTTCCGGTGCTTCTCTATAGAGCTGAAAGTTGGATCCTGAGTGAAAGGCTTAAAAACCGTGATACATGATTTTTTTTTTTAGGAGATTCGCGGGGAAAACACGAAGGGATTGTGTCTGGAACGACAGGACTAGGGAAGAAATCAGTGTATGCCCAGTTATGGAAACACTGGAGAAGAGGCAGCGAGGAAAAGAGTGAAGTGGTTTGGACATGTCGTATGGACAACCACAGAGACCCCTTAAAAACCATGGAGGTGAGGCAAGTAGGAAGGAGACCAAGCGTTCGACCGAGAACTTCATATATGAACCATATAGAACGTATAGGGAGATGCAGAGAAAGGGCAAATGGAGAAATGAGGAAAATTGCTAGAGACAGAGACGCATGGTACAAATGGCTGAAAGCATCCCCACGCTGAAAGGCAGACGGTGTAAGAAAAAGAAGAAGAAAATTTATGTTATAAATGTATATATAAAGTATTTTATAATACATATCTATATAAATATTTTTTTCAATTACTTTTAAAGCATTTAGTGAACTTGATTCTAAAATTTTATACTGTATTTTTGAGAAAAAAGTTTCTAATGATTTTTAACATTTTGGTAAATGTTTTCTCCAACGCTACATTATTATTTTTGAATTGTTTATTATCAGTGTTGTAGTCATGTAATTGAAGATTTACTATAATGACATTTTTTTCTTTAAGAACTCGGAAATATAAAATATTGATATTCTCTCATTTAATACCAACCTGCCAATAAAAAAGTATCACTAAGTTACAGGTTAAGGCATGTAATTTTGTTAGTTAATATTTCTTTTCATGAGGAATAGTTAAATATAAGTAATTTTCATTAAAAATAAAAAAAAGGCTAGTACGTTTAAAAAAATAAATACATATGTCCCTTTTATTTACAGAATATTTTTTAAACGATAAAATATATCGTAGTCAGTTGCAACGTAAACAAAACTCAATAAAAGAGAGTTATAACTGAATTTTGTATTTAATCTTTTACCATTTAATTCGCTGAGTTCTGACTTCATTGAAGGCTTCGGTCTTACTTTTTCATGGAATTAAAATTTATTAATTTGGGAATTTATGTGCAATTTTTTTTTTTAATATTTTTTTTTGTAACTTGGAAAGGATATATACCTATTAAAAATAAAATGGATTTAACTTAAACAAAATTAAAGGACCTTAATTATGCGAATATAAAATAATGTATATACAGGATGTTCCGGGTGAGTACAGATAAAAAAGATAACAGATATTCTACTGTTATTACTTGTACGAAAACGTTCGTCTAAAGACATCGTAGTTCACCCTTTATTTTAGATTAATAGCATTATTTATGATTTTTCTAGTTGTACTAACCTTTTATTGAAATTCACATATTGAGCTTTAATAAATAAAAATATTTTTTTTGATATGGCCATTTAAAAGAACACTCAAATTTAAATAAGTGTGATTATCTAGTTTGTAAAAAGAGTTATATTAGGATTTAATTAAATTTTAATTTATTTCTATAATTTTTTTTTTTAGTTTTTTATAAAATAGTTATTTTTGACGAAAAAAATTCACTAAATTGTTAGCTCATTGAATCAACACACGGTTTTTATTCCAATAAAAACTAAATGCATTAATAACCTTTAAAATGGTTTAAATTATTTTGCTAATTTTTGAATGTTTCAAAGAATGATCCTTCATGAACCAAAAAAAAGACCTTAAAAAAAAATTCCTATTATCTAATTTGAATGTTATCATTCAATTATAATTATGTTTCATTCTATATATATTGAAGATTTTTTTTTACATACATATTATCGTTATATTTAAAACAAATGTATCAATTTTTTTAACTTTAAGGTCTGTAAAAATTTTAATTTATTTCTGTAATTTTTTTTTTTTTTTGTTTCAACCAATAATTTTTTATCCTGAATTTTTAGTCTGAAAAATTAGAAACACTTGTTTCTACACACGGGCACATTTTCAATAGTGTTTAGTTTAAAAATTAAATTCAGATCATAAAATTTGAACTATTTAATATTAATATTAAATAAATATTAATTAAAAATTTAATATTAATTAAAACTTAAATATTAATATTAAATATCCCTTCATGTTAAAATATAGATTTATCCACAATACGATATACCTTGAAACAATACCGTTATTTTTCAGGCATATATGTATAATTTCTTTTGAAGCGATCACTATGTTGCAGTTCGAAATAGGAACGTTTTTCTCAATTTTTCGATATGTTATAACGGTTATTTCACCTGAAGCGTAAGAAACCCTGTCCATTTGTCAAAAAATCTGCCAAAAATATTTGCTAGGGAATCCAATAATCGTTATACGACCCAGGGCCACTAGAGGGCACGAGGTCCTGACCCTACTAACCTTAAGGGGGGGGGGTGTGGGGGAGGGGTAGGGAGGACAACCCTAATTGGTTATTCTAACCCGTACCCACTCCAATTGCTAATATTACTTTAATCCAGCCAGTAAAATTATGTATATATGCGTACATGTATGTTTTCAAAAATCTAGATAGCCCTTTTATCTTATCAATCACCTTAGTAAAGTAAATAAATATAGAGAAAATTGTATCTACTTTACGATGTTGCACATAGAATATCATTTTCTTGTACAGTTCTTGGTCAATCCTTTCTCATGCCAAAAGAATGCGACCCCCTCAAGAAAACACAAAAGTGGACTCTATGCTCCTTTCCCGTTCGCAATTTGAACATTCGTCAAATGAACTTTTTTTTCGGAAATTGTGTCGATAATCACTTCCCACAGTTTTTATACTAGCAGCTGAATCACCTTTTATATGATTTGCACTACATAGTAAAAAAGAAAAACTTGAATTTTATCATGAATATACAAAAAGATCATATAATAAATATATATTACTAACAGAACAGTTAATTTCAAACAGATAAAAAAAAAATAAAAACAGAGAGATTGAGTGAAAAGGATTAAGCGAAAATGGTCAGAAACAATGGGAGATTATGAAATGAATGATTACTTAGTTGTTTAAATGTATATAGACAAAATATTAAATTAACATAAATTATGTTGGTAAAATCAGCAATTGATATTATAAGAAGGAATGAAATAGTTGTATATAATATGTTTACAAACAGGGTCCTGGGGATGGAAAAGACCCCGAAACGTAGATGAGCAAGGAGAGAAAAGAGAATGAAGTTTAGATGTAGAGAGGAGTCTGTTCAGAAAAATAAAAAAATGTTTAACAAATAGAAATGATAATACTACATACATAGAGATTGAAAAAAAAACTTGTGTTCTATGATAAGCTTAATACACCCATTAAGGGTATAAATATTTTTTTTTTTGGTTAGTTAAGAATATTGAGGTAGTCACAAAATAATTATAAGCAACTTTTCTCATATGTTTAATGTTTCATGCTATTGTTTTTCATTATTTCATTAATGTTTTCATTTTATCTAATTTTTAAATATTTTTTATAAGAAGATAAAAGATTGGCATTGGCCAGGGTTTGAACCCGGATTTCCGTATCTCTCTCTAGTGCGGCGCTCTTGATACTTGACATTTGGTCATTACATATTTTGTAGTAAATCTTCATACAGTAGTCCATGTTTAATAAACAACGATAATTCATATTGAAAAAAACCAAAAAAAAACAAGTACCTGAAAGAAAGTATTTCAACATGAAATTAAAGGTATTGCCCTAATTAGGAATTAGTTACCAATTTTATTTTTACTATTCTGAATTTATTTATTATACATCAAGACCGATCCTATTTAAATCATTTTTCAAACATCTAAAATACATTAACAAACCGACTTGTAAAATACATTAACAAACCAAGCAAATTAGCAAACCACTATTTGGCGGACCTTGTAAATTTTTAAATTCAGATCAGTGATAGCTGTGAAAAATAAATCATAAAAATTCTATTTTACATATTATACATTTTTTTTTCATATTCATGTAAATCGGGGTTTGAAATTGATAATTTTCTCCAAAATATCATAAAATCATTGTATTTTATTTTAATTTAAAAAATCGTGCTTGATTTATACCTAAATGTTTAAATCTATCCTTGATGTTTATTGATTTGATTACAAATATTCATCTCTCATATGGTATGTATTACATAAATAATACCGATCAAATTTTGATCAGAAAATAAAAACTATTTTTAAAAGATATTAGATTTTATCTAAAATAACGAGTCTATAGCTATAAATATATTTAGATATTTGATAGAGTAAATTAACAAAATTATTTATTTTAGTTTTCATTATTTATATTTGTTACTTTTATATTAATTTTTTTCCATTACATTATTCAATTAAGTACTTCACTCCCCCTTCTATGAATAGCTATTATTCCTATGAGCCTATGTAGGGAGGACTTCTCTCGCAGTTTGCTCTAGATCGGAATAAAGATAGAGAAATATAATGAAAAATTGATTTGAATTTTCCTCATTGGTTCAAGTTTATCCTCATTATCTAAACGGGGGCCACTATCATGTCCTATCACTGATATCAGTGATAATATAATTTTTAATATGTAATTAGCATTATATATTGACATATCATGATTTTTTTTTCTATCCGACATCGTTTCAACCATTTTTTAGTGTTTTTTTTTTATTTTATTTTTACATATTCGAACTGATTTATTTATCATACCATTATAAAATTGAAACCAAGATGTGATTGCGTATTCCGAATCAGTAGATTAATTTCATTAAATCAAAAACGAAAATTTTGTGTAGGAGTATACAATGCGGTATTCAAAAACTAACATTAAAAGCTTTAACAGTTTCGATATCATGTTCTTAGAAATGCTTTTCTTAGGAGAAGATACTTTTTCGAAACATTTTGTCGCAATTATATGTTGATGGGAACGTTCGTGTTCAAAATTACTTCGGAAATGAGGGAGGGTCGGTGAGGGGTACATGCTGTTAAGGCGTTAGTTTTCTAAATACCTTTATGAACAAAATAAAATACATAAACATGTAACACCTAACTCATTAATTTATGTACATGATTGAATTAAGGGCGATTCAGAAGAAAAAATATAAGATTAATTTGTAAACTACCTACTTAATAAAAATGTCAGTAATCTATACTGCTTAGCCTAAAAAAAAAAAAAATATCTCCGATTACCCTTTTTTATTAAGACCCTGTCGGCATAATGGATATAGAATAAATAGCTTTGTAAATAAATAAATGAATAAAAATTAATAATAATAGTAAATAAAAAAAAATTCACTAATTTAATTTTTAAAAGGTTTTTTTTTTTCTTTCCCTTTTAGTGTAAGAATATTTGGATTGGGATTGGAATATAGAATATTTGGTGGGACGTTGGGAACGCAGTCCAAACGTTTCTAAATTTAAAATATATGTATTCACAAAATCTTTGTGCATTTCATAAATTCAAAATAAAATAAACAGAGGGTTTTCTGGGGGGGGGGGGGGATTAGGATACAGAGGGACTGATTAGAAACATCAACATAATATTTTTTATTTCAATTAAAAACCTGTGTAATTAATAAATTTTAGGGTGTTGCGTTTTTTTTTTTGTTTTTTTTGACGAGGAGTGTATTAATAGTTTAGCTAATAAATGGGTTATATTTTTTAATGCTATAAAAATAAATTCATATTTTTAATCTTGTAATGTTTCGTGCTATCGAATTTGTCCATTTCTCAAATAAGAATAATTTCACTTCATAAAAAATTAGTCTAAAACAATATTCGTATTCCGTCCTTTATTTGAATAACCCTTCAATTAATAAGGGATTTTCCAATAAAGGAAACAATTATGTTGAATTAACATAATTATTTCCATAAAATAAGTTAATTTTTGATTATGAAAAAACTAAAAATATTTTAGAACAAGGTGGTATTAACAAAATCGCAATCTTTGTACATAGTGAAAATTTTATATTTTCATCGTACGATAATATTTTCGAGAGAACTGACTTAGCGAACGGACGTGAAGCATGACGCACTTCTTTGCACACAGGACTGAAATAAAATAGATAGGTCTATCCATCATGTCATTTCTCAGTCTCCGTTCCGGTTCTTCTTATGAATAGTTTTTACTTGTAGGAAAATTATATAGTGAAAACGTTTGTAACATGGAGCAGTTTATAATAGTTTCAGTCTTTTGTATAACAAGAAATTGATTTACTTGTAATTAGCTAATATGTTCATGATATTAATTAGGATATAATTTCTAAAGCGTCATATTTTACAAGTCAGCTTCTTTAAAACTTTCAGACTCGGTCGTTTTTCTTTCTCAAAGTCTCAGAAAAAGCGTTGTCCGTTTTCCATTAAAGACATTAGGGACTTCCTGTACTTTGAAACTTTGCTACGGGTAGCGAAAAGTCAATTGAATTAAATTCCGTGGAGGGGGGGGGGGAGGAGGATAAAAAGAATTTCAGGAACACGTTTAATGACAGAGAAGTCTTATAATCGAAATTACTTTTATGACATTAAAATCTGACGAAATTTTTCATAACACAAAACATAATCAAGGCGTTTATAATTTTCTGTGGAAGCAAAAATAAAAATAGAAAAAAAAAGATTACTACTTTATTGCAGTAATTCAATAATAAAATAACTAGTAGTTAAAATAATGATTGAAGTGTTAAGAGAAATTATAATGCAGTACAGTTTTTCAAAGTTCAAGAATGAAATTATTATTCGATAATAACTTTTTTAAAAAGTTACTAAAATATGTGTTTTTTTTTAATATTTTAAAATTTAAATATCTAAACAGATCTTGCTAATTGAGCTTGTGCTGTCCACCATCTTGTTTAGTCATCAGTCATACATTTTTCATATAAAAAGCTTTTCTGTGTTTCACTACTACTACATAGATATAGCTTTCACAATCAGTGCTAGGGAAGTTTTTTTTTCTTCTTTCTTTTTATATCGTAATTTAAAAACAAGTTTATACATTTTTTAAAATTTATTTATCATATTCTACAGTAATCTATGTTCTATTACTGCTTAAGTTGAGGAGTGGTTAACTATTTTTATTAATATAATTAAAGTTACTTTAATAAGTAGAAAGAAATTAAATAAAATAATGATAGTGATAATTGTCGGATTTAACACAACCTTTTAAACCGAACTGATTTCCCTCAAAAACATGGTCCAAATAAGCCCCAACCAATAACTTAGATCATTCCTCCTCCAAGCTATAAAGCCCTCGAAGGTTATTACCGGAGATCGCTGAAGAGGTCCTCAAGGTCCTTAAGATGTCCTGCAATTAAAGAAGTAAGAGTGGGCAATCACTCCAACCAGTCCTCCAGGACTTCCTCTTCTTTTTTCTTCTGGGGTCACAGCCACTGGAGACACGCGAGCATCATTGCTGTCCTTTTCTTGTAGTGGTGTATAACGCATACTTAAGGAATGAATAATCGAGTAGTATTTTTAGTTTTAATGATATTAGCCAATTATTTATTATACCCCGAGTCATGTGACTTAAACTTCATTGAAGTTTAATTGCAGTAATTCAATGCTCAATAACTGTAAAAGTGTTCCTAAAATTACATACCTATGTTACATCTGGAGGCCGAGGAAATATTTTGTGAAAACCTTTGATTTATCGAGATGTGCGCGGGGACGTAAAACTTAAGAAAATCCCTTTTATCCACATCTAAGTAAAATAAAGAAATTCTTTCTCATAGAAAATTTTGTCTACTTTCAGATTGAGCTACTAACTATTCCAGATCCTAACTAAGTACTGATGCAAAAGTAGGTACTTAGGTAGGTTATCAATACCATCGTAACTGATGGGGAAAATGTTATATGTATATATGTATATATATATATATATAAATAATTTATTTTTTGAAGAGAAAAGATTTGGCTCCGCCGGGAGTCGAACCCGGGTCTCCTGCGTTACATGCGAGGATGCTAACCGCTACACCACAGAGCTCGGCTCAAGGCAGAGCAAATCCTTCCTCTTCACTGATACCTACTCACCCCTATCTCACAAGTTTTGCGAGTAGTAGCGGGAGGTGGACAAATTTTGTCCAATTTATGGTATTTTATTGACTTAAGTCAATTTTTTAAATTATTTTAATTAATCTAATCTTAATTTGTGGCGGACCACCATTTTTAAATTATTTTTAAATAATTTATTTTTTGAAGAGAAAAGATTTGGCTCCGCCGGGAGTCGAACCCGGGTCTCCTGCGTTACATGCGAGGATGCTAACCGCTACACCACAGAGCTCGGCTCAAGGCAGAGCAAATCCTTCCTCTTCACTGATACCTACTCACCCCTATCTCACAAGTTTTGCGAGTAGTAGCGGGAGGTGGACAAATTTTGTCCAATTTATGGTATTTTATTGACTTAAGTCAATTTTTTAAATTATTTTAATTAATCTAATCTTAATTTGTGGCGGACCACCATTTTTAAATTATTTTTAAATAATTTATTTTTTGAAGAGAAAAGATTTGGCTCCGCCGGGAGTCGAACCCGGGTCTCCTGCGTTACATGCGAGGATGCTAACCGCTACACCACAGAGCTCGGCTCAAGGCAGAGCAAATCCTTCCTCTTCACTGATACCTACTCACCCCTATCTCACAAGTTTTGCGAGTAGTAGCGGGAGGTGGACAAATTTTGTCCAATTTATGGTATTTTATTGACTTAAGTCAATTTTTTAAATTATTTTAATTAATCTAATCTTAATTTGTGGCGGACCACCATTTTTAAATTATTTTTAAATAATTTATTTTTTGAAGAGAAAAGATTTGGCTCCGCCGGGAGTCGAACCCGGGTCTCCTGCGTTACATGCGAGGATGCTAACCGCTACACCACAGAGCTCGGCTCAAGGCAGAGCAAATCCTTCCTCTTCACTGATACCTACTCACCCCTATCTCACAAGTTTTGCGAGTAGTAGCGGGAGGTGGACAAATTTTGTCCAATTTATGGTATTTTATTGACTTAAGTCAATTTTTTAAATTATTTTAATTAATCTAATCTTAATTTGTGGCGGACCACCATTTTTAAATTATTTTTAAATAATTTATTTTTTGAAGAGAAAAGATTTGGCTCCGCCGGGAGTCGAACCCGGGTCTCCTGCGTTACATGCGAGGATGCTAACCGCTACACCACAGAGCTCGGCTCAAGGCAGAGCAAATCCTTCCTCTTCACTGATACCTACTCACCCCTATCTCACAAGTTTTGCGAGTAGTAGCGGGAGGTGGACAAATTTTGTCCAATTTATGGTATTTTATTGACTTAAGTCAATTTTTTAAATTATTTTAATTAATCTAATCTTAATTTGTGGCGGACCACCATTTTTAAATTATTTTTAAATAATTTATTTTTTGAAGAGAAAAGATTTGGCTCCGCCGGGAGTCGAACCCGGGTCTCCTGCGTTACATGCGAGGATGCTAACCGCTACACCACAGAGCTCGGCTCAAGGCAGAGCAAATCCTTCCTCTTCACTGATACCTACTCACCCCTATCTCACAAGTTTTGCGAGTAGTAGCGGGAGGTGGACAAATTTTGTCCAATTTATGGTATTTTATTGACTTAAGTCAATTTTTTAAATTATTTTAATTAATCTAATCTTAATTTGTGGCGGACCACCATTTTTAAATTATTTTTAAATAATTTATTTTTTGAAGAGAAAAGATTTGGCTCCGCCGGGAGTCGAACCCGGGTCTCCTGCGTTACATGCGAGGATGCTAACCGCTACACCACAGAGCTCGGCTCAAGGCAGAGCAAATCCTTCCTCTTCACTGATACCTACTCACCCCTATCTCACAAGTTTTGCGAGTAGTAGCGGGAGGTGGACAAATTTTGTCCAATTTATGGTATTTTATTGACTTAAGTCAATTTTTTAAATTATTTTAATTAATCTAATCTTAATTTGTGGCGGACCACCATTTTTAAATTATTTTTAAATAATTTATTTGTGAGATAGGGGTGAGTAGGTATCAGTGAAGAGGAAGGATTTGCTCTGCCTTGAGCCGAGCTCTGTGGTGTAGCGGTTAGCATCCTCGCATGTAACGCAGGAGACCCGGGTTCGACTCCCGGCGGAGCCAAATCTTTTCTCTTCAAAAAATAAATTATTTAAAAATAATTTAAAAATGGTGGTCCGCCACAAATTAAGATTAGATTAATTAAAATAATTTAAAAAATTGACTTAAGTCAATAAAATACCATAAATTGGACAAAATTTGTCCACCTCCCGCTACTACTCGCAAAACTTGTGAGATAGGGGTGAGTAGGTATCAGTGAAGAGGAAGGATTTGCTCTGCCTTGAGCCGAGCTCTGTGGTGTAGCGGTTAGCATCCTCGCATGTAACGCAGGAGACCCGGGTTCGACTCCCGGCGGAGCCAAATCTTTTCTCTTCAAAAAATAAATTATTTAAAAATAATTTAAAAATGGTGGTCCGCCACAAATTAAGATTAGATTAATTAAAATAATTTAAAAAATTGACTTAAGTCAATAAAATACCATAAATTGGACAAAATTTGTCCACCTCCCGCTACTACTCGCAAAACTTGTGAGATAGGGGTGAGTAGGTATCAGTGAAGAGGAAGGATTTGCTCTGCCTTGAGCCGAGCTCTGTGGTGTAGCGGTTAGCATCCTCGCATGTAACGCAGGAGACCCGGGTTCGACTCCCGGCGGAGCCAAATCTTTTCTCTTCAAAAAATAAATTATTTAAAAATAATTTAAAAATGGTGGTCCGCCACAAATTAAGATTAGATTAATTAAAATAATTTAAAAAATTGACTTAAGTCAATAAAATACCATAAATTGGACAAAATTTGTCCACCTCCCGCTACTACTCGCAAAACTTGTGAGATAGGGGTGAGTAGGTATCAGTGAAGAGGAAGGATTTGCTCTGCCTTGAGCCGAGCTCTGTGGTGTAGCGGTTAGCATCCTCGCATGTAACGCAGGAGACCCGGGTTCGACTCCCGGCGGAGCCAAATCTTTTCTCTTCAAAAAATAAATTATTTAAAAATAATTTAAAAATGGTGGTCCGCCACAAATTAAGATTAGATTAATTAAAATAATTTAAAAAATTGACTTAAGTCAATAAAATACCATAAATTGGACAAAATTTGTCCACCTCCCGCTACTACTCGCAAAACTTGTGAGATAGGGGTGAGTAGGTATCAGTGAAGAGGAAGGATTTGCTCTGCCTTGAGCCGAGCTCTGTGGTGTAGCGGTTAGCATCCTCGCATGTAACGCAGGAGACCCGGGTTCGACTCCCGGCGGAGCCAAATCTTTTCTCTTCAAAAAATAAATTATTTAAAAATAATTTAAAAATGGTGGTCCGCCACAAATTAAGATTAGATTAATTAAAATAATTTAAAAAATTGACTTAAGTCAATAAAATACCATAAATTGGACAAAATTTGTCCACCTCCCGCTACTACTCGCAAAACTTGTGAGATAGGGGTGAGTAGGTATCAGTGAAGAGGAAGGATTTGCTCTGCCTTGAGCCGAGCTCTGTGGTGTAGCGGTTAGCATCCTCGCATGTAACGCAGGAGACCCGGGTTCGACTCCCGGCGGAGCCAAATCTTTTTCTCTTCAAAAAATAAATTATTTAAAAATAATTTAAAAATGGTGGTCCGCCACAAATTAAGATTAGATTAATTAAAATATATATATATATATATATATATATATATATATATATATATATATATATAATACGTTTTATATTATATACACTTTTTAAATTAAGTTAAATATCATCCTTGGTTGAGATGTTCCAAAGAATATTGAAAAAAAAAATGTAAATACTAGACCGCCAGGTTTCGACGCATAGAAATGAGGCGTTGACGGGATGATAATAATAAAGATGACACGTCTGACCGGTGCCGCCGCTATGTAGGCCTAATTATTAATAGAAAAATAACTAAGTGACGCCTTTCAAGGTTCTTGAGAAAATTAATGACTATTTAAGTTGACATAAATAATCACTTTAGAAAATGTTTTATTCAGAATCTTCTGAACCGAAAGTTTTTCCTATGTTTATTTTTATTCCTATTATACAGTCTATTCTTTTTTTCTGTTGTCAACTTAGTATTTTAATAGGCGTTTCTCTCCCCCGTATCAGAAAGGCTCTCATTTTCCATTTAAATTCGATGGACCAACTACTGAATACTCAGAGTGAACCTCATCTGAAGAGATCTTAGGAATCCCAAAGGGAGGGAAGGATTGTTGGGGTTCAATATCCCACAGAATTTTTGAAAACGATATTGGTGGAACAAATTTATTCATCCAATTCTTACAATGGTTCTAGTGTAGTCGTATTTATGTATATGGATGTATTACAGTTCGTATTCTGGTTTTTGTTAATAACTAAGTATGCTGTGTGCCAATTTTATGTCGCCCAATATGGCAATGATAATGATAAAAAAAAAAAATCATTATTAATACTTATATACAAAAAATAAACCAATATTTCTCTGGTGTCTAGTTAATTATTTTTTCAATAATATAAAAAAGACTGGGTGTTTTTGACTATACTGCTTAAATTGTAATAATTGCATATAAAAATACAAACAAAAATTTAAAAGCCAAAATATTTGGGGGGGGGGGTCAAGACCCCTGTGAGTTAACCAGTGGGTCGGCTTTTCTTGTAGACATTTTTATTCTATTCAATTTTTAAATAAAATAACGTCTTTCAGTTATTAGGCAATAGACAAAAATATGGAAGGATAGGTAGAATCAACAAAGATGCTTCATGCTACAAATTGGACAGGAATAGCCCAAGAAAGGCAGTTGTTGAGGAGACTGTTTCAGGTGGCTGTAGATATTATAGGTCTGTAAGGCCAACTGAAAAAAAAAATCGTTTTTATCGTTGAATCAATATCGAATATCTTAGGCTTCAAGTAGTTTATATCGGTTTTGTTATAACGGCCGCTTATAAGTTTTCGTGGGTGCTAAGTTGTGCTTGCTCTGAGGGTAATGTTTGCATCTGTTTGAAGCTGAAGTTAGCTGATACAGTTGGGGGACAATCTCGGCGAGGAAACTAAGTATGCGAGAGTGTAAGGTGAGCAAAGTGGAGTTTATAATAAGCCCCATTCCAAGTTCAAAGACTCCTTCCCCGAGATAGGTCCTCTGACAAGATTCAACGCCGGAATATGTAATTTGCTTCATTTACCTATATAATCATCCCTTACTACACTTATCTTGTTATATTTATGGTTCCTATGTGTGCGTGGGCGTGTCAAGAGAACTTTAACGCAGATTTCACTTTTGTATTCGAATTCTTGATAGTGTATAGTTACAAAAACAAACAGAGAAACTATAGGGGTATTCATGTAATCAGTGCTAAGTATAGTAAAACTTTTAAATGTGTTACAAACTTATCAAGGATTAGCGTGTTAAATATGCCGCTACAAGACTCGATTTAACAGGGCGTGAAACCTGGCGAATCTAGTTCCGATTTAGTAAACGCTTGGAGAAAATTATGGTATGGTTTAAACTTCATGCATAATTCCTTATTTAATTATTCAATTTCATATAATATAAGAAAAATCAGAGAATCCATGGACAATCAATGTTTTTTCACAAGTTCATCTTCTTAATCATCTTTGAAAACTGAAATTAGTATGGTATTAATTTGAGTTGTGATTCGTTATATCTGAAACGCCTACGAAGTCAATTGGGTTGGGTCCGTTTCAGTGGAAAATATACCAACCTTAAAAAAGACAGGAAAATTATTTTTTTTGTTCTTATCTAAGCCTTTTTTTTATTATAATTTAAGTTGGTCGGCGCCAAACCCTAACTATGCCATCAGTGCCGTGCATATTAAATTTACGAATATGACGTCATCCTAGTAGGAATCAGGCTGAGAAATAACTTTTTTTGCAAAATCAATCCGCTTTTTTTTGTTGTTCAAATTAATAAATGGTTTTTTCCTAGCAATTCTTCCATTAAACTTATTTTTTCTAAGGACTCTTCTTATAGTTTCTGGGCTTACTTTCTTTCCGGTTTCCTCTCGAAGCTCACAATCATTGAAGCATTAACGAAGGGATCCCGGCGCACTTTTTGAAGACACAGACACAGTTGAAATGGGTACTCCTGTCTTCTCACTAATTTGTTTTAATTTAAACCATTTTTCCCGCATGAAAACTACCTGTAGACGGGTCTCCATTGATGTCACTTAGTATGTTCTCATTTCCTCGGGTTATTTAAGATCAATTTGCAGAAGTGGGGCACGTTAGGGAGTTGACTACTGACTACATACTAAGGGCGAAGTTCATGCGATACCGTCAAGAAAAGGGGATTATGAAGAACTGATACCTTAATTCCGATTACTTTTGTGACATGTCGATTTCATATTTTAATGCTTTCTTATTTCTCCTTATGTCAACAATATATTTTTTCGCACGAAGTTCTGCTTTTATTCATTGTTTGTGTATGATATTTTATGCGATTATTAAAAAAAAAAAATTATAGCAATTATGTTAAGTTATTACAAACTTTATTTCAAAATTTCATTTTTTCGATTACTTTTGGGAGACACTGTATTATAATTTCATAATCTTCAGTATATTTAATTATATATATTTAAAATAATAGACGTTAAAAATTATTCTATCTGAAATCTCCCCAGTTAGTGTTCTTTTTTTTTTTTTCTTTTTTCGGGACTTCAAGGCTTCCACTGAAGCCCTATACTGCCCATACTAACACCCATGGCACTGGGTGATACTTCTCCTACGAAAGAAAAGCACCACCCAGGGCGGGACTCGAACCCGCAGCTCCGGCATGGGAGTACGGCGCTTTACCGTACAGCCACACCGCGCCCCAGTTAGTGTTCTTAGGATATATTTTTTTTTCAAATCATGCATTACCTCATTTAAGGGAGTTGGTCAGTGTGCTTATCTCGCAGCTGTATGAATATCATAAATTGTTTTTCGGCATTTCGCTACCTTTGAGGTAGAAAAGAATGATTTATTTTTAGCTAATTATTATTATACCCTGTCCTAATGTTGACCGTTAGTCATTTATTGAGGAATCGTGGAGCCGAGTATTTTAATCGGTCAAATCTAAGTAGTGATTTCACTTACATGCAGATTCAGTTGTTGGAATTGATTTTTCGGCTTGCTTATCCTACAATTAGGCCGATTAGCTCGGATAATCTTTATGCAGGCAAGTTCTTTATTTTTAGTACTGCAATTTACAATCTGTTTAGGATACATACCAGAAGAAGGGATAGATGCGAATAGGAATGGGACAATGATGGTTTTAGGGAACAGTATGGTCTGGTTTCAATTGCGAACAGTACATGGGTCTCGGGCAACTGGACACTCCTTGAATAGAAAGTAGCGGCTCCAATTTATTCTTTGTTTTCACGCCTTTTTTATTCTCCCCTTGCTCAATTTAATACCATTAATTTTACAGATTAGGAATAGCTGAAAAGTTTATAAGCTTTGTACCATCTCTAAGTAATGGATTGTTTGATTCGTTGTACTTATTCTATTCTGCGTTTTAAAAAATGGGCAGAGTAACGGGAAGCACAGAAAAATAATGCATATTAAATATCAATGAATGTGGATACTGACGACGGAGGTCTTTTATATGATACTCGCACCTACTATACCTGCTGCTTTTTGGAGTATCCCAAAGGGTTAGAATGCTGCGAATCGCACCGACAAACATCTTGAAAGCAAATCTTTAGGCTGTGAAGTTTTGAGGGCGCTTATCTATCCAAATTTTCCAAATAAGTAACTGAATAAATAAAGCTTATAAATTATCATTGTCAGACCTATCTGGAAATACCTTCCGGCGAATAAAATAAACGTGTAAAGTTGTTTGGATTAGTAACGAACGAATGCTGAAAAGGGTGAAAACCGCTGTGCTGACTGGGAAACGTCTGAGGGTTAGGCCGAAACGAAGGCGGGAGGATCCGTCTGATCTTGCGTTGTTTGATTCGAACGAGTGGCAGTGTAATCAACGGTGGTATTGTTATCGAATGATCTTTTTCTCCACACTGTCTTTAATAATCCTTGTTTTGTCACAAATACAATTATCCATTATCCTAGAAGATTTGATTTGAAAGCACCTGCTTAACGAACCTCTTAGCATCGTAATCTTGCTCATTCCTCTAGCATTATTAAAAATAATTATTGAAGGCATCTAAATAGAAGATGGTCACACGACCCTTTAATAATAATTACTTATTTGAAGTGTTGCCAGCGGGCTGTTGCTAAACCTTCTTTTTTAATATTATTTTTTCATTATCTACAGATTTTATTACAGATCTTTATGAATTTACAGTTTAAACATTAACAAGTTAAAAAATATATAATAATAATAAAATAGACTTTAAATTTTTAATGGCTAATTATGAAAACAATAAAGATTATAGGAGAGATAAATTATATCTACAATTAATTATAACTCATATGAGGCATATAATTTGTCACTAACTAGACATCTGACTGAGTGGGGATCTGTGAAATGGAACGTTGGGCAGCCAAAAGCGGAAGCTTGGGTGCGGTCGGAAGCGGTAATTACCCGACTTGGAGCGGGGCTCGCCTAGTGCAATGGATCTAGATGGCACAGCTGGACCATGGCCGATCCGCAATCCTCACTCCCCTGGGTTAACTTCCCCGCAATTGCTCCTTGTTCCGTCAATTAGGCCAAGTCGTTAATTGGGACCCACGTTACAAATAGATTATGACGGTTCGGGTTGTAGAAAGGGATCTTAGCGACAACAGGTTATAAACTGCGCAAAGGTTGCCTTTCGGCCATGATTTATCTAGAAACGATTTATTATATTTTCCTTATGAATGCATTGTGGATTTCAGTTTATAAGAATTCACTATTTTTTTTTCAGGTCTAAATATCATTTTAATTTCAAATAAAAAGATATTTTATAGCGGTTATTTTATTGCTCAAATGCAGCTGCCAATTTTTTTCAAATCAATATTTCCTAGACGGATAAGATTTTCATTTTAGATGGGAAGAAGGAAAATTTCCCTGAACATGCAAGTATTTGATGTTTAAGACTTATAATAATTATCACATATTTAGAAAATAGGATAAATGTATTTTGGCATTTATAAAACGACGAGCGTTAAACAGACCGATCGGGTATCAAATTACCAATGAGGAGGAGGATTTACAAAAAACTACTGACGCTTAATAGTAACTGCGGGTAAGGGAGTTAAGATGTGCAGGAAGAAGTCAGGCGACAAAGATCTACTATGTCTGTAAAGCTACATAAAATAATAGTAAAATGACCACGCATACAAAAATTAGAATTCACATAATGTATTTTTTGGCAAACAAGTCAGTTTTATTGAATAGTGAAAAGAGAAATTTCTTATCAGTATTTAAAACGCTCTATGTGTTAAATAAAATTGAATGATTACATAATTAATAAGGGGTCACCTGTGGTGTAGTGGTTAGCACAGAAACTTATAATACTAAAGGTCGCGGGTTCGCGCCCGAGGTGGCCCTAGGATTTTTTAATGGGAGTAAAAAATCCTTGTCTATGCCGTCCCTCGGATAGGACGTAAAATGGAGGTCCCGAGCCTATACGATGTCAAGTACTCGTTAAAGATTCCTATACTAATTATACATGGATAGGCCAAATTTAGGTCTCCCACTGTAGCATCTTTCGATTAGCCTTAGTGGCATAAAGTGACGTTAAAACAAAGACAAAATACAACAAAATACAATAAGGCTTAACGGACCCGAAGGCCCGACGCCGACACCACCAATCGGTCCCTACATACCTCCATCCATCTACCACCGTCCAATCCCAAATTCACAAGATCTGCTTTCACCGAATCTTCCCACCTTCGCCTAGGCCTACCCCTCGGTCGTTTTCCAGTCGGCAAAGCGTTTATCAATCTTTTAGGAATTCGTTCACTACTAAGACTCGCCATTTTGCATGCCCACTTTAACCGACGCGCAGCTATAGACTCGATTACATTAACCGGGTAAAGCTCACGCAATTCCGCATTGTGTAGCCGTCTAAATTCTCCTGTTGACTCATCTTTCTTCGGCCCGAATATTCTACGCAGCACTTTATTTTCAAACACCATAAGGCGTTTCTCATCCCTTACTGTAAGCGGCCATGTTTCACAACCGTAAAGAACAGTCGGAAGAATTATAGTTTTGTGAATCCTAATTTTTAAATTTCGGGATAAAAGGCGTGACCCAAGTAATTTTGCAACCGAGAAATAACAAGCATTTCCCGCCTTTAATCTAGCCTTAATTTCCTCTTCGATTTCGTTTTTTCTAGTTACAGTAGATCCTAAATATCTAAATTTCTCAACGGCTTCGAATATTTCCTCTTCTACTTCAATATCGCCAAAATTGTCACCGTTTCTACAACTAACCATATATTTTGTTTTTTCCGTATTTATTTCTAGCCCTACTTCTTTTCCGGCTTCCATCAATGCTTTTGTATTGAGTTCTATCGTTTCCACGTTGTCGCCAAGCAAAACCAAATCATCAGCGTAACCGAGCACGGATACATTTCCCCCCAGATTCAAACCCTTTCCGGTATTTATCACCTCCCTAATGACATATTCTAGAGCTAAATTAAATAAAACAGGGGATAGCGAATCCCCCTGTTTCAAACCAGAGTGAACCTCGAACTTCTCAGAAAAATAACGACCGATTCTTATTTTATTGAACGTTTCGGTCATACACATTTTTACTAAGTTTACTAACTTCTTCGGTATTCCTAGTTCAGTCAGGATGTTATACAGTTTATTGCGGTCTATTGAATCATAAGCCTTTTTAAAGTCGACATACAGTTGATGAACAATACCATTGTATTCTAATTTTTTCTCTAATATTTGACGGAGGGAGAATATTTGGTCCTCGGTAGATCGGTTCCGTCTGAAACCACATTGATAATCTCCGATAATTTCCTCGGCGTATTCGGTTATTCGGCTAGTCAGTATTGACGTAAATACTTTATAGCAGACCGGAAGTAGTGAGATCCCACGGTAGTTATTAGTGTCTGTCCGCGTCCCCTTCTTGTGAATCGGTATAAGTATAGACTCTTTCCATTCTTCGGATACTTTCTCATACTCCCAGATCTTTTTAATCAAAAGATGTATTTTTGAAATCCCAGGTTCCCCACATGATTTGATTAGTTCGCTAGGAATATTATCCGTCCCCGCTGCTTTATAGGATTTTAATTTTCCGATAGCTATTTCGACTTCCCCTATACTCGGTTCTTCTAATAACGGTTCAGCACTTTGAAATTCCAAAAGTGGTGATAGACGGGTATTTTCTGGATTCAAAATACTATCAAAGTGCTCTTTAAACTTCCTTACTATGTCTACCGGATCCGCTATGATGTTATTATTATTATCCCTAATACCAGTCGTAACTGGTCCTAGACGTTTACGTGATAAATTTATGCCTTTATACATATCTCCAACGTTATTTTGGATTCCATTATTTTCTATTTCTATTATTTTGTTTTTGAGATATTCTCTTTTTTTATTTTTAAGCAATTTAGTCGTTTCGTTCCTCATGCCTCGAAAGTAGGCATGATTGTCTTCGCTAGGATTATTTAAAACTTTGAGTTTAGCGGCTTTTCTTTTCTCACACGAGTTTAAACATTCTTCATCGAACCATGGTTTATTCTTATTATTTTCCCTTTTGCCCAGACACAAATTACTGACCTCTTTAATATTATCCCTAATCCCTTCCCACAATTGATCAATGTCTTCGCCATTCTCTGTCGATGGTTCTAATACATCAAATCTATTCTTGAGTTCAATTTCAAATTGTTTTCTAATCGCCGGAATTTTAAGTTTTTCCAGATTAAAATATTCGGTACGAGATCCGGTTTCTAACCTTTTTTTTATTGAAAGTCTTTGCCGAACTTTAGCGACTACTAGCATTCCGCCCCTCGGTACGACCTAACATTAATAACACTATTTTGCCACCTATGCTGCACCAAAACGTGATCGATTTGATTTCTTGTTTGTGAATCCGGTGATGCCCAGGTATATTTGTGAATATCTTTATGTTTAAAAGTTGTACTTTTGATTATTAAATTTTTAGAAGTAGCAAAGTTAATCAATCGGATTCCGTTATCATTGCTAATTTCGTGTAAACTTTCTTTTCCAATAGTCGGATAATATATTTCTTCCCTGCCCACCTTTGCGTTAGCGTCTCCTAAAACTATCTTCATGTAATTTCGCGGTAATTTATCGAAGACCCACTCTAGTTTATCGTAAAATTCCGACTTAACTTCGTCATCGCTGTCTTCGGTCGGAGAATGTATGTTTATTAACGCGATTTTAAACCACCGCCCCTGAAATACAGCTACTGATATCCTGTCCCCGAAAAATTGAACGTCCCTCAAAGCGGATATCAACCTATTCCTAATCAGAAACCCAGTGCCTAAACAATAATTTTCGCCCCCGCCGTACCAAATTGTGTACTTACCTTCTCTTAAAGAGCCCTCCCCCGGCCAGCGTACCTCTTGCAGCGCCACGATATCTATACCGTACCTCTCAACCTCATTCGAAACCGATTTTAACCCACCCGCTGTATTCAAACTTCTGACGTTCCACGTCCCTAATACTAAATCTCTTAATTTCAACTTTCGCCATGATTCCCCTAAAGCAGTCCCCACCCGGAGACCCGAACGGGGGACTAGTTTACCTCCGGATAATGAGCGTTTTACCTTAGGAGAATCCATGACTGTTTGTGGTGTTTGGGTGAACTAAAAAATGTGAGTAGGGCGTTCAAACCTACGTCACACCCTCCAGCAAGCCTGGGGGGCCGCTCTCATTGTTGGTCAGCGAGTCCTACGGACTTAGCCGGGAGGAACTTCCTAGGAATTTCTACCGACCATCCCCACATCCGCCACCCGTGGGACGCTCCCCATACGCGGTAATGAGACCCGCGCGAGGAAAACAAAGACAAAAACATAATTAATATTTATACCTTATTTATCGGATTTATTCATTAGAAATTTTGTGTTTACCAGGGTGGAATCACTGCTATCTTTCCTTGTATTTATCTGGATCAAGTTATTTATATTTCAAGTCAAGTGCATAGCCTTCGCAGGCGAACTGGCCTTGTGGGGCAGGGTTTACAAGAGTTCATTGAACGAAAAGAGATAGAGGAAAGAACCGGTCTGAAGATATTGTTCGAGATGAACAACAATAAAATAATTAAGAAATGATTTAAACACGGCAAAGAGATGTTGAGATATTTTCAGTAACTTGAAAAATTGATGTACCAAAATAACGGAAATGTGGTAAAAATAATATCAATAAAGCTGGACGGGATGAGATATTTCATAAAAACTTACACCAAGAAAAAATACCTCTCCATTCAAGTTAAATAAGCTACTATGAGACATCAGTAAAACAATGGGTTTTAACAGCAAAGATTGATTGCTAAAAAAAAAAGAGGAACCTTCAGAAACTACAAAAAGAGTACTAGGCAAAAAAAAGCAAAAATTTGTGTTAAGAAACTAATACCAAAGCATCAATGAGGAAAAGAATTGATTTTTAAAGTTCACATGAAGAGGATGGATTGTATATGCTGATAAAAAAATGGAATGAAGGAAAGAGAAATGATACACTTTTGGTCCTTAATACATAAAAAGAAAAACAAAAATGGAAAGGTATAGTTTTCTAGTTAATTATAGGAAGCTTGTTGCCAATAACAAATCGAACCTCGGTTTATCGAATTGTAAAAGTTATTTGCGCCTAACTGCTAAGTTGGATTCTGGCAATTCATCTGATTTAAATGGTTTAAGTCAATCAGTGACTAAACAGGTTCTCCCCCCCCCCCCCTCACACCCCCCTTAATTTACATGTCTGTCAATTATAATCTGTTTTATGGATGCATCCCTTCTCTCTCTCCTCTCCTGCACCTGTTACCTTACCAATTAACACGAAATGCTTTTTGCGCAACAGTTTTATACATGTTGATTGTTCAATTGTTGATCGGTTAGCATTAGTTATTTGGGTTTTTCTGGTTCTGGAATTAATTTCCTTTTTTTTAATGTATTTTTCATACCTATCAGTTCCATTACCACCAAAAAAAAAAAAAATATTAACTTTAAATTACTGCCTTGATATTAAAACCTCTTAAATATCTCATACTTGTGCAAGACTATGCTATCACTTTTATTTATTCTTAATAAGTTATATTCAATTTTGTTACTTTTTAGGCGAATAAATTGCAATTAAACTAGAATTGATCAATGTAATATATGTCAAGGGATAATAGAACTTTTAAAAAAATATTCTTAACTGTTTTCAGTTGAATCTTACTCTGTTTCTAACTTCCGCTTAGTCATAATATTTTTTTTTTTTTTTTTGCTTTGAGTTTTAATAGTGATACGTCTTAAATCCTATAAAATTAAAAAAATGTTTTATTTAAAAATAATGTTCATAGAAAGTTCCCCAATAGTTGCCATAAGAAATATATGTACTTTTACAGATTGTTATGTTAATTTTTTATTTTTTCATTCAGGAAACAAAACTTTTTTTTTCTGAACCCATTACTTATAAAAACAATAAAATTGATCCGCTCAAAATCTTACTGCATGCTTAAACGTCAAATAATGACATTATTTAGAAACAATGCGAATACCACTGATAATAACTTTAGGTACGTTTTACATTTTCCAAAGCAACAAAATTTGTGCAAGGAGTGAGATTTCTGGTAAATTAAATAATGCGTTCGATTCCTATTCATGCTTTCTGGATTATTAACATCTTTGGATAGATTTTTTTTAATATTCGTTTTTTTTTCTTTTGAAGATATAAATAATTTTACAATAAATCCTTAACTCCAACTAGTTCACTTTCAGTACAGATTGTACAAAGCTCCTTTGTGGAATTTTAATTTTCCGGTTTCTTTTTCAACGATTATAATTTCAGGATTCGTGCTCAAAATTCTATCCCTCTATACTTCAACTTATTTTACATTTTTTTCTTATTTAAATAGTGATTTGTAAATTAATTAAGCGCTGGGAATACTTTTTTAATTATAAAAGTCCAGAAGCAATCTGTCATTCAAGCCGCAAGATAATTTGTTGTAGTTCTTTATTTTTGCTCCTACCCTGATAAATAATCAAATTATGTATAGTTGTTTTTCGATGATGTTAATGCACGTCCCCATTTAAGTGTGGCAAGGGCGTGAATCGGACTTAAAACGATTTTTTCTTCACCCTGAGAGAAATTTTTAGTATAGAAAAATTAACTATGGAAAAAATAGAAGAATTTAATGTTTAAAATTTCTTAACGTAGTCCTCATAACGTTATTATATTAAGGCATTTTCATTTAATGAGAATATGAGTTTTTCTAAGGTAACGTAGTATCTGAATTTCTATTAATACTAATGAGAAGTTTTATATACTTCAATTATTTGGGTTCCTTAAAGATGAAGTAGATTAGTTTTTATTAGTTTATTATTCATCAGTTAGTGAAAACGTATTTAGAAGGTTTCAAAGATAAAATCAGTTTCAAACCTGGCCTAATTCTTATTCCATCAATCAGCTGATAAAATGAACCATTTTATCACCAGTGAATAAAATTGAAGGTAGATGGAGTATGTTTACTGATTTATATATACGTAAAATTCTCCCTACCAAATCAAATAAATGTGTGAAAAGGGCTGAACAAGCGGATCGGTAACACTTGTGACAGATTTTTTTTCTCCCCCCTCTTGTGTGTGTAGAGTTCGATCGTTGGTAAATTTGATTTCATGGCGATATGACTTAATACAAAAATCTGTTACATTGTGTTATTTCCAAAATAACATAGGTTATGTGTTTTAATTGAAATTAAATTTATTGCTAAGTTATTTTAATTAGTTTTATTTAAATTTCTTATTTAATAGAAGTTTAATTGAGAACTTCCTGTTCTTGGATAATACATTTGGTTCAATCTACTATGCATCCTTCATGACCATTAATACTCCTTTTTTCACTACCGTGTTTTATTTATTTTTTTATATTTAATTAAAGTGCACAAAAATTATTATTTGCGAAGTAAGTTGTAAGAAACTCAAAAACTTTGTTTGGAATATAAATTTGTTTTTCTTTTTCTTTAAAAATATATATCATTTTCCCCACTATTAAAATCATTGTGTTATTTTGGTAATAGATGATTTGATTTTTTTTTTTTTTTAGTGAGATAATGTAATTTTTAATTACATTCTCTACATATTAATTTGTTTATTTATTTTGTAAATTCGGAGCCATAGTTTTAATTTATTAAAGTTAAGCATAGGTCGTAGGTCACCTAAACATTTTCATTAAAAAGATATTATTGTCGACTTTCAGCCTAATTGTACCATTTTCAAGACTTCCTATATATATATATAGACTATATATAACAAAAACATATAATTTTATTTAAACATTTTAAAATCAGTACATAATAACCATTAATTTATTTCTAGAAGTACCTACAATTCTCCATAGTTTCTATGCATAATCAATTCCATATAATTTCTTAATACAAAATCATCATATTTGCATTTCATTGATAATGGGAAAAAATTAATTTCATTTACTATCTTTAAAAATAATCCATTTATTGTAATTATTTTAAAAATCATAATTATTAATTATTAGAGACATTATATGGAATTGATGTTAGTTTTTTCGTTGTTTTTTTCGTAAAATAATAAAAATAAAAATACGGTGCCATATTTTTAATTTATTTAAAGTTAAAAAGTGGTCGTAGGCCACCTAAAGAACTCAATTTTTTATTATAATACACCTCATTGTGCCATTTTCCTGTAAATAACAAACATTTCATTTTATTTCAACATTTAAAAAATAGTACATTAAAACATTTAATTTATTTTGACAAAACTTACATCAATTCCATATAATTTCTTTAATAATTAATAATTATGATGCTTAAATTTTTTAAAATAATTATAATAAATGGATTATTCTTAAAGATAGTAAGTTAAATTAATTTTTTCCAATGATCAATGAAATGCAAATATGATGATTTTATATTAAAAAATTATATGGAACTGATTATGCATAGAAATTATGGAGAATTGTAGGTATTTTTCTAAATAAAATTAAATGTTTGTTAATTACAGGAAAAGGGCACAATGAGGTCTATTATAATGAAAAATCGAGTTCTTTCGGTGGCCTACGACCTATTGTTAACTTTAAATCAATTAAAAATATGCACCGTATTGTTATTTTTATTATTTTACGTATTTGGTTGTCGCACAAAGTGTTGAAAATGGCACATTAAATTCAAAATTTCTACAATAATGTTTTTTTTTTAATGTATGTATGGACTAAGTATCACTTTAAATTGCTCGTATGTTTAAATTATTTATTTATGGAACATATATATTTCATACACATACCATATATACATATATATTTATATATATATATATATATATATAAAATGTGTCTGTGTATATATATAAAGAGAAAGAGAGAGAGAGAGATAGAGTGTGTGTGTGTGTGTGTGTGTGTGTGTGTGTGTGTGTGTGTGTGTGTGTGTGTGTGTGTGTGTGTGTGTGTGTGTGTGTGTGTGTGTGTGTGTGTGTGTGTGTGTGTGTGTGTGTGTGTGTGTGAGTGAGAGTGCGCGTGGTGGGAGGGGGGAGAAGAAGGTTTTTTAACTTAGGCTTCAAATCGATGTCCCAGTTTCCTCTCTGCTTAACCGCCGAAATTTAAGTGCCTAATTTAATTTTTTGCAATTAAGGTGAAATTTTTTATTGTGGTAGACGGAAATACCTCGTTGGGAGGAAAGATGCCATCAGGACTCTAGATCCAATCTGAGGGCAACAATGCTTGGAAAGTTCACTAACTACCAGACTATATTTGGGGGGGGGGGGGGGTGCTTAGGTCTTTGTGGACGGGAATGAGGCCTCCCAACGAGTCTTGTGGCTTAGATTCCCTCAGTGCAAATTGCTTCCGATACCGGTAGGCTTCTGCATCTCTGCTTAACTTTTCCAACTGTTCTTACAACCTTAGAAAATATTTTCAGATGCCTCTTAAGACTTAAAGTAAACCAATTGGTTACAGAATGTATATTTATATCCATATTCATTTTTAATAAATAAAATCCTTTGTGAATTTATATTTATTTTTCACGTTATGATATACTTTCTAATATTCATTATAGATTTTTTTATTTGAAATAATTTTCTGTTTCTCACTGTTTTTATTAATAACTACATTATACGTGTTAAGTATGAAAGTATTTGATCATTAACTAAAGGAGTAATAAGAACGAGGAATGTGGGAGCGATAAATGTTGATGGTGACCAAACATAACCGAGCTTTTTCGGCCTAAATATGACTAAAAAAATAAATGACCTAATTTTTTATCTGAATATCAATTTTTATTTTTGTTAATTTGAGATTTTCTCTCACCCAATTCTTCTTCCATCCTGCTAATTGCATTCTTTTGGTGTGTAGCACCCAGTCTTCCATGTCTAACATTGTTTAGTTAATTCACATTTACTACATCTTCACATCTTACTTTTTTTATTTTTACTTTTTTATCTTCCACCATTCGTTTAGTACTTCTATAATTAATTAATTTCACTGGTATGGACTAATTATGGAAATTAACACGCCCTGTGAGTCCCATACAGTAGTCAGCTGAGATTTTCGTTATTTAATTAATTTTCTTCTACAGTAAATAAAAATAAACTCAAAACAATACTTATGATGATCTTTTTTTGCTGTCGAGCTAATACGCCATTTTGACCACCGTTTTCAGCTGAATTTTTTGGATACGTTAGAAGGGTGGGCAGGAGCCGCGGATGTACAAATGTGAAAATGTGAAAAATGGGAATATTCGGGAAATGGAAGAATAGGTAAAATGAAACCATTCTTCAGGAATGGACAATAGGAGACTGAATTGGCTTATGTATCGAGTATGAATAGAAGCTGCCATCGAAGATATCTGATACGAAAGTAGAGGCAACAGAAGCGGGGCAGTATTAGCATAAATCGATGAGCAAAGTTTATCGTATCATTTTTTTTGTTTAAATAAAAACATCTTCTTTACATTTACCTCATGAAATTCTTGACATCTCATTGTTTAAAAAAAGAAAAATCCTATTAAAGGCTTCCTCTTTCTAGATTTTTGTCTTCTTGCTGAAAACATAATTTCTGAAATATTATAAATTAATTAAACCCGGTCAGGCTTTGCTGTGTACTTTAATTTTAACTTTTAAATTATCGAGACTATCGGTAGTTTTTTTGAACTATCAATAACTTTTTTAAAGAAGAAAAGTGGGACTCTTAATTAAGTGATTAAAAATTATGAAAGAAATCTAATGGTAAGCTAAAGACGTATCAACTTTTCTTAAATAATAACGTGAGGAATTTGACTGAAAATTGGAATGGTTCGCTCATGTATGTCTTTCAACTTGATGGAGTTATATCCAAGCAAAATAACTGATTGTCTGCCAGTTCCTTAATAATAACCATTAATATTTATTTATTTATGTATTAAGATAATACTCAACTTAACTAATAAAACTCAACTTCATTCTACCAGGTACACTACATACCACTTCATAGCAGCGTCAATGGACAAACTAATTGTGTACATATACTTGTTAAGTGTACTTCTAAACCAAGGATGTACCTACCTCTAAACCAGTTGACCCAGTAAAATCTCTCTAAGCGGTAAAGTCTTTTTATTTTATAAGATGGATGGGGTCCCCATAACTGGATGGGCTTGGAGTTCTCTAATTGTTCGTCTCTACCAAAAAAAAAAAAATAAAAAATAGTAATAATGATTATAAAAAATCAAACAAATGTAGAGATGCGTCACCTTGTCGCCAGGTAGCGATGCGATCAGGTTCTGTCAACCTCCGAAGACCTGGGAGAATGCGACAAGTGGAAGAGATCGATGGCCGGTTTTGTTTCATTGACCGGCTTGGTAAGGACAGTCGCTACGGGACACCAATGTTATCAGATGTAATGAAGTATAATAAGATTAAAATGACTTAAGTGTCTTTTTTTTTTAATATTATAATTTTTATTTTTTTATTTATAAATGTATATTTCGATCCAAATCTGTATAAATAGAATATTAAGGGGTCTGTGGATTATTGTATTTGCGGCATAAACAATAAGACTTACCGAACCACCAGTTTTCTTCTTATTCATAAACAATAAGAAGAACCACCACTTATTTAATTTTTACACATCCAATATTTTTCGTTTTCTCTGCTGTCTTCATATTCCGAATTAGCACAGAAAAAGTAGACCATATACAGCACATTATTTTTGAATCCATAAAACTTATTATTTATTAATTTAAGTTATTAAGTTAATTATTTCGTATTTTTTGGTAAGAATCATGATCTCCATAGAACGCCCAAATTAAAAGGTCGACATGAAATTAACTTTAAAACAAAAAAAAATCTATTTCATTTTGGAACTTAAAAGTCATCTAAGAACAATGAAATGGACAATACATGTATGTATCATCAGTCTGGCTACATAAAATGATTAACTGAATTATGGATATGTTTATCAATGGTTGTAGATAGAGTAAAAAAACATGAAAATTTCAATATCTAGTAAAATAAGAAAATAGGAATCATGCATGAATGTTTTATTAAATATGCCCAAACCTAAATATATTAAATATTGTTCTTAAATTTATAAGGAAGATTGATGCTTCTCGAATGAATGAATGAAAAATAATTTTATCATCCGGGGACTGATGTCCCTTCAGAATAAATTGTTGATACTTAATACAGAAATCTAGCCAACGTGGCCGTATATGTCATTAAATATTTGCAAATAGAGTATCAAATTGGTAATTAATGGTATGGATACATGTGAATAATATAAAAATAAGAACAGAAATAGAGATAGTGCATTCATACATGCCAAAATAATCTATAAATACAATAAGCGAGAGAAAAATACGAGGAGGAAAGAAAACAAATAATTGGAGACAACAAAGTAAAATAAAACAACCTGAATAAATAGATAGTATCTGGTAAAGACAATATTAAATATAATTAGGATGTTGAGAAATAAAAAATTATTTGAATGAGACCAAGAAAGGAGATTGTTGAACGGAGTTGGGTAACTTTTAAGAGGAAGATTTTAAAGGGGCGAGTTGTTATCTTATTTTATATTTAGCCCTGATGAAGACCTGAAACCCGGGTCGAAACCTCGGACATGATTATATATGTAATATCACATAAAAGTGTTATTATTTTTGACCGCACCTATAACCATTCCTGTGTCCTCTTTTTTGAATATTCTTAAATATTTATTTTTTGTTTCTTGTTCACACTTTAGCCCCGTTTTTATATTGGTCCAATATTTTCCTGAATAGGTGACTTGAGTCATCTTTATATTGTGCGATTATAACCTGGCAATCAGCAAATAAAATGTGGTGTACGGACTATTGATTGGGTTACCGATTGAGAAAAAAAAATTAACATAGAAAAAATGAGAATATTTTTTTTTTTGTTATTCCGTTTTCCTAATTTTTCTTGGACCTCTATTGCGAAAGAAGAAAATGTTCCTTGGCATTTGCCTTGTCTCAAAACGGCGTACTTTAAAAGGAGACAAAATGGGAAGAAAAAAAGTTTTATCACTGAGGGCGTAATGCACATCTGACACATAAAACTGCTCGTAAAAGCTAAAACTTAACTCTTTGAGATGGAACAAAAGCTCTCCAACTCTCTCTATTTACTGCTGGATTGGTGGATTGGCGGATCGGTCATCCGGAGTCGTAAACCGCAATACATCCATCTTAATTTACTGCTTCGGATGTTGCAGGAGCTTCCGATAGGGAGGAATCGTCTTGTCTTAACTTCCACTTCCTTCTTCATGTCACATTACTTTACGACGCAATGGACTTCAAAATCGCTCCAAGGATCGCTATCTTATTTCATCCAAACTGGGCAGCATCAATAACAGAATATGTTGTTTCACCATAGTTAAATAACATGATCATTAGTTTCGCAGTGGTGGAAATTCAGAGGAACGTAGTTTACCGCGGTATACTACGTCACCATACATATATTAATTATGGTGGTACTTGGGATACGGATTTTCATGTGAAATAAAAACCCAAATATGTGCATATATATTTTACTATATTTTGAGAAATATGTAACAAAAAATTGTAAATATGTAAGATCAAATATAAAATTGGTTGCATACAATATATACAATATAAAATATATGTATATACTCATGTATCATTTGAATTATATACATTTTTTGAGTATATATACACTTACTAACAAAAGTCTCTGCACACCCTCCAGCTTTTTTTTTATTTTACCTAAAAATATGTTATGAGCCAGATATTGGCTGTGAAACTCACACATTTTTTACATAATTTAATCTAATTTAATTAACAATAATCAAATTTGGTAAAATTTATTTAACTTATAATTTATGAGGAAAATTACATAAAATGTCAGAATATTGATGCGCCAAAAGTCCCTGCACACATCATTTTTCTTCAACTTGAAGCTTAATTATTGATGCCAAATCAACTTTAATAGGTAGTCGTTCCTACCTTATTTCTTATCACTTCTCAAAATCTATTTGGCATGGTGTGAACTAGTTTTTTGTAGTTTCTGAAGTAATTTTACCCCACAATTCCTTTAGTACTCTTTTTAAGTGGTCTTTGTTCTTTATTTTAATTTTTACTAGTTGATCCCACAGATGTTGTATTGGATTAAGATTAGGAGATTAGGGAGGTGTTTTAAGTTGCTGTGGAGCATTGTAGAGCAACTATTCTTTAACTTTCCGCGCTGTCGTTATCTTGTTGAAAAATGAATTTTTCCTGGAGATCAAACTTCATTAAACTTTCCGGTAAATTACTCCTCAAAATATTTATATAAACGTGTTGGTCCATTATTCCGTCGATAAATTTCAAATTACCAACTCCAGCAGCACACATACACCCCCAAACCAAAACACTCACTCCACCATGTTTCACAGTACCAATTATGTTTTTTTCCAGGGGCTCTTTGTTAGGTTTTCTCAAAACTTTCCCCCTTCCATCTGATCCATGAATGTTAAATTTACTATAGTCCATAAATAAAACACGTTCCCAGAACTATAAGGGCTTGTTTACATGTTCCTTTGCGAACTGCAGTTTCAATATCCGGTTCGTTTACTAATAAATGGCTTACACCTAGGCTTACGCACATTATAGCCAGCTTTCTTTAGGGTCCTTCTAATCGTTTGTGCAGATACCCCAATCTTGTAATTTTCTTACACCATACCTGCTAAATTTAGAGCACTTGTGTGGGGTTCTTCGGCCAAAGTCCTTATGATAGCCCTCTTGTGGTGAGCTTGGAGTATGGGGGGTGGCCAGAGCGGTATCTACTTTCCATTGTACCCAGTTTTTCATACCGTTTTAGGACATACCTTACCGTATTATAGCCCCTAGTTGACGATTTGTCCTATTTACCTGTATGAGTTGCATGAGTTTCCTCAAATTTACAATTTGGTCGGGAATCGGTGTTGGAACCTCCATTTTTTATCACAGTCTTAACTGTTTGGGCCCAAATTAACACTGGCAAGTTAGGATTAGACGGAGGATGAATGGAATAATTTGCAAACTGTATACATATCAGTATCTTGGCTAATTCCACTGCGTGCAGAGACTTTTGGTGCATCAATATTTTGACATTTTAAGTAATTTTCCTCATAATTTATAAGTTAAATAAATTATATTAAATGTAATTGTTGGTCATTAAAATAGATTAAATTATGTAAAAAATATGTGAGTTTCGTTGCCCATATCTGGCTCATAAGGTATCTTTTGGTAAAATAAAAAAAAAAGCTTGAGGGTGTGCAGAGACTTTTGTTAGTAAGTGTATAAATCAAAATCATAAAATTTTCATATAAGAAGTACCGCATATTCGATCTGAAGAATTTGTTACCGCTGAAAGTTCTTTCCTCATCAACAGCTGTAGTGGGGGCAACTTTGAAAGATGCTACGTCCATTGGAGTTAAATCCACATTTAATTGCCCGTTGATCTTTCTTTTGAATTCATATTTTAAAAGAAAGGGTGTAGAACACAGTTTTTCTACCATAACATAACTGTCAGTCAGCTCCGGCCCGGTTTTAATGATATCTCTACTTTTATCCATTTCAAGCTTACATTTACTGAGTGTAAAAACTATGCTATGTGCTTAATTTTTAAGTGCTATATTTTTCATCAGAGTGCTTTTTTCAATTAAAAAAAAATCACTCTCCTACCCCTAGATCCCCCAATGCGTCCGTCATTGTCACTTAGCCACCAATTGTAAATTTTTTCTTCATCAACAGATGATTTAGTGATTCATATTTTTAAAATTGTCTACGAAATCTTGTTGTAAAATTGTTTTCTGGCAAGTCACAAACACCAGGCCACAACTACTTCAATGACATTATCTATGTTTTGAACTCTCTGAAAAATGTAAATTTATAAACACATGTAGCCTATAATTAAGTGCTAAAAACGTAATTTGTTTGGTTTAACGAGGTTCTACTGTATATATAAATGTTCATATAATTAACAGTATTTTCTGATAAATATTTGAGAGCAGACAAACACTAAAATAAAATTGTGATTACTTCTTGTGCACATGTATAGTATACATAGCAGACACCAAACGCTGCTACTGACATGAATTAGGCGAATGTAACACTTTTCTCTCTAATTGCCTATCGCACCATTTAACTAATGTCTTAATCCTAAGAGTTAGGACGATAAACTAGCCTCTAATGCTACATGCTAGGATTAGGCCTTTCGGTCTAGACGAATTTATTATTTCAATCGTCCTTACATTTCTTAAGTCTGTGTGTGTATTGGTTAATAGTAAATCTATAACTTGATCCTCGGAATGTAAAAGAAAAAAAAATTATTTTGTCTAATCTTTCATGTCTGTTTTATAACTTTTATTTTAAATTTTTTTAAAAATAATAATAATTTTATGGCGAAGTCGCTGCAAAATATGATAAATTCCGGTAATTGCTAGGAGTCCTCTAACCAGCAACAATTTTTTTCAGTGATGAAATAAATAAAAAATTCCTCAAACCCCCATCGGTTCGTGTTTATGATTGCCTCTCCAAAAAAGCAAACAAGAGACTATACCGGAATAATCTTCGAATTTCATATAATATGGTTTTTAACCCAAACTAAGTTTTTTAACAGTGTTATAAAGTCATTTTTTAAAATATTTTAACTCAATTTTGCATCCAGACTAAAATAATAATTATATTCAAAACAATTAGTTTTCAAAGTTACTTTAATTTCAGTTAACCTTTATCCTTGCCTTCAGCATATTATTGTGAGACACGATATTCTTCATCCATATCCCTCTTAATTATGATTGTGGTATTAAATATTATTGTAGTATATACATATGTGTGTGAGTGTTCTGTGCCTCATGGTATGGATAAAGCTTAAACCTATACCTTTAAACACCAAGCCTGAATCGTGAAAGACGCCGTACGTCAATTAGTTAGTTAAACATGGTGTACTGTAATTGGTTTCCAATTTCTCTAACGGGGTGTCATATTACTCACCAGTTCAATGGTCTAGTTTCTGGAGGTTTCTCATGTGTGTCTTAGGTCGAGTCAGCAGTATTGTTTTGGTATCTTCGTGTTCCTAAAATTACATATTATGATTTGTTTTATTTCTTCGACAAATTGCGTCGAACCTATATAGATTTAATTGCAATTAATGAGTAGTAAAATTTAAAATATAATTATTCTACCTTGAAAGGGTAGCAGTTAAGATCAAGATACTTCATTCTTTTTGTTAAGGGCGAAACCGAACAACTTCATTTTGGATAAGAATGTATTTGATAGACTTTCTATTTAATCTTAGATGTATGTTTTTTCTTTAATCTACTTCCCCATAAGTTTAATTATAACTGTTAATTTATTTTTTGTAAATTTGTATTGTCCTTATATATATATATATATATATATATATATATATATATATATATATATATATATATATATACTGGGTGTCCCAATACTGCATGCTAAACGGGGTAGAATGGCGCAAAAACGAGTATCCTATCTCAATCTGTTGAGGAGATAGAATTTTTTTTGTTTTTATTTTTTTTAAATCTTACTTTTTTTCGGAATAATGACAGTTTTTCCTACTTTGGTTTAGCGAAGAAACAAAAAAGATGATATTTTCTTAATTAGCATTAAATTTTCTAAAACATGAGATGGATCTGGTTATTTTAAATCCTCTTTCAGTAGGACTTTTAACGCGCTAAACACAAAACATTTATTTAAACTTAAATTTTTAATAGTTTTTGAAAATTCCTCACTCCCCACTGGAGCACCCTAGAAGCTGCCAAAGTTCCTAAAAACTTTGGAATTTAGTTAGCTTTTTAGTGGTGTAACCCATGATACAATTGCACTTCTCCTTTTGAGTCTAAAAGAAGTTTTTCTTATGAAAAACACGCTAGAGAATGTCACTGCTGGGGCAATGAGGAAGCGCGCTATAGCCGGCATCCTAAGTAATGGATGCCGAACTTCCCATGAATTAGAGTTAGTTTTACTTTTTTAAGACCAGAAAGAACAACGTATGAATTTTAAATAATATAGTATAGTATACATTACAGTATAGTACAGTAATATAAGGGTAATAATAAAAAATGTTGAATATAAGCCTGCATCCAAAGAAATGGAGGAAATAATCCATTTTAATATGACTCTACAAAAATATTATTTTTTATCTTCAACAATTTTTAAGTAGGATTTTTCAAATTTTAGTAGAAGAGATGAAAAAGTTAAATTATTTGAAAGAAAGTATTTTTTAAATTTAAACTAAGGAGGTTTTTTTTTTACTTTTAGATTATTATTGCCCTTTTTATATTATTTAGAATTTATACATTGTTCTTTCTAATTTTAAAAAAGTAAAACTAACTCTAACTCACGCGAAGGATCCCGGCTCTAGAGCGCTTCCTCATTGCCACTGCTGCACATCCTCTAGCGTGTTTTCATAAGAAAAACTTCTTTTAGAATCAAAAGGAGAAGTGAAATTGTATCATGGGTTACACCACTAAAAAGCTAACTAAATTTCGCAGTTTTTAGGAAATTTGACAGCTTCTAGGGTGCTCAAGTGGGGAGTGAGGGGTTTTCAAAAACTATTAAAAATTTAGGTTTTAATAAATGTTTTGTGTTTAGCGCGTTAAAAGTACTACTGAAAGAGGATTTAAAATAACCAGATCCATTTCATCTTTTAGAAAATTTTATGCTAATTAAGAAAATATCATCGATTTTGATTCTACGCTAAACAAAAGTAGAAAAAACTCTCTTTTCCCCGAAAAAAGTAAGATTTTAAAAATAAAAACAAAAAAAATTCTATCTCCTTAACAGATTGAGATAGGAAACACTCTTTTGCGCAATTCTACCCCGTTTAGCATGCAGTATTACTCATTTTTTTTTTACACTAGGTCTGGGATACCCAGTATATATTTTTAATTCTGATCATTATTCACCTATTAGTGAATTAGTGAATAAGTATTCACGTATTAGATTATTATTATTTAATTCTTTATTTATTCTTTATCCGAATTTACCTATCCAGATTTTTTGTTGTGAATCTTCTGGGGGCTGTGGTTTGAAATACCAATTTAATCATATGTCCATTATCCATATACGTAAAATGAATTTACTGCAATTGCAAAGTCACTCCACCTTCCGAATTAGTTTTAACTCGTCACTAATTCTCAACTTATTAATTAATTTTCATACAGAATTACTAACAACTGGCTGAATAACCAACAAGTGACTGGTGTATGCGAATGGAAGAAGGTAAACACTCACAGGAAATCAAATTAGCAAATCAATTTTCTGAAGCTGGCAATTCGTGTTTGAGTAATTGAGTTGATGGCTTCCAAGAGTTAGATTCATATAAGTGGAAATCCTAGAAATCCACTATTATGGCCTATTTTTCAGTTAGACTTATTTACATATTTTTCACCTGAATTCGAATTCTTCAGGTGTGAACTTAACGTGTAATAAATGACTCGGGACCACAAATTCTGTTTGACTTATTTAAGGATTTAAATAATCGAAGCTTGTCACATCGAGAGTTGACTATAGTATTTTTTCTTTAAATTTTTATTTGAAGAACGTTTATAATATAAAAAAGTTATGAGAATAAGAATGAATGAATATACTTTATTTGAATTCGTGATTAGCCCATATAAATAGAGTTGGCTATACTAAATAAATACGTACCTAGTTCAATTACAAAAACCCCCCTCAACAACAAATGTATCAAAATGTCAATTTACTTAAAATTACATTTAAAATGTACTTCTTTTATTTATAGATTTTTAGTGGCATTTTTTTTCCCCCGCTTCTTATAATTTATCGTTGGGATAATCGACATTCCCCTGTAATATATCGTATTCACCAGTGATACAGAAATCCTCTTATATATTTTTAATATTTTTTTCTTAAATAAAAATTTAATATATACATATATAAAGTTAACAAGACCTTCGAAATGCCTTTTGTCTCCATGACATCCATTGGATGCCACCATTGTCCTCAGACCATGTACATATAGAATACGCTGCTCCAGAGGAATGCGAGAGATGAGGACCTTCTGTTCCCAGCCAAGCTCGGGAAATTAGTTTATCAGTGGAATAGGCATATCCAGCCGGCTCCTTTAAGTCCTTCACCTAAAGCTAAATTGTTCTCAATCCAAATTAATCCGTGCGATGGTGATTGTCGGTGGAGAGGAGGGGAGCGGGCCGGGGTGGAGGGGGCTAATTACAGTGTGGAAGGCCTGACTTTTTCCTCTTTGTTTAAAATGATTAAACTTTGACAATGCTTCCCCCAAGTTCCCTGTTCCAGTTACCTATCACAGCTTAATCCTAGATTGGAAAAGTTATGCCACGTCTCGACTAACGAATAATTAAAGTCCCCGTCATCTCCCCCCCCCCCTCACAACTTTTCGGGCCGGACTCTCGGATGATCGGGGCTCTCACCTCCTAAGCACGACGAGCATATTCAAACGTTTTCCCGCAACCTGTTTGTTCATACCTGTGTGTTTGTTCACCAAGAATTTAAATTTTATGAGATTTATTATACGAATGCTTCGAATAATAGAGATAGGTGATCAATCTCATAAAGGGAGAAACTTAAATATAATTACCTGTGGTATGAAAAAATAGCAATATACCAGTCTTAGGGCCCTTGTCGGAACTTTATAAATATTAAAAATATTAACCCTTTGCACTCGGCACCGTTTCGGACGTTACCTACCGGCAATTCGACGCAACTTATTCGCGAAAACATATACCCTGAAAACGTAGTATTATACAGTAAAATTTTAGAACCAAGTAAGGGATTGTAATGAATTTTTTTTATAATTTTATATTAATTTCAAAATTATTTTTTAAAAATATTATATATTTTTTTATAATTTTATTATAAAATTTTTTGATAATTAAGAGAACCGGAGAGGATAACGATGGAAAATCCCTTAGATTTTTTCGCCGCTTCGTAGACGCAAAGGTTTCGCCGTTCCTTACATATAAAAGCATAAAAAATCTAATTAGAGAAGTAAGCCGATGTTAAAAGATTAACGTACTATAAAAATAATGAAAAACACGACGAGCCGCGACCCCCATTAATCACCAAAAGCGCAATATCCTATAAATAGTTTTTACGATTTGTTTATGTCCTTATATGTTAAAATCTGAAAATTATTTGCATTGTCTCCGTAGCGGAGCCCTCGAGTTTAAAGACAAATTTTAAATGGCTCCGCTCCGGAGACCTCAATTGCAAAGGGTTAATTTAACTATAAATATAAAAATAATGTACATATATTTTTTTAATTTGTATTTTTGTCCGGTACCCCTACCTGGTCATGTGTTGCATACGGGGGGTTAGTAACTCTATAGGTGTAACCAACCTATTTTAACCATGGTGGGACAGTCGTTATTATAGTTCAATATTTATGTTAAGTTTAAAAATAATAATAATAAAAAAGACCCATATAATAATATAACACCCCACATGAAAGACTCTAGAAGATCTTTTTCATTTCGCCAATCGTTAAAAATTAGATTTTTTTTACAGTTTCTAGCAGGATTTATCTATAAAAGAACAACAAAAACTTACTTTTTATAGAGGCTGAATGTGCCCAAGGAACTTCTCTTCTGTTTGAGAGACTACCACAGCTATACTGCAACCCAGAACCGAACTTGCTTTTAATTTTATTTTTTTTTTCACAAGTGTATCTTACATCCCGCTTTTTACTCAATTATTAATTAATTTAATGATTTACATTCGAGGAGCCATTTAAAATACAAATAAATAAAAAGACAGCTTTGAAATAAATATAAAATGAAAATATCACACTATATTGAAATATTTCTCAATCCTGTGATATTTTCCCCTTTTCAGTTCTAATCAGTTTGCCTAATTTTTTTTTTTTTTTTCAAGTTGAAAACTCAAATGAAGGATGATTTTTAAAGTGAGCATGGTTTGTTGGGCACACAATATTCGTAAAGTGGTTTTTAGTTTCCTTAAACACAAAAGGAATATTCTGAAAATATGAGGAAAAGCTAACCATAAAAGCCAGGATATAACAACATATACGATAATAAAAGGAAGACCACAACTAACTGTTTTCTATGAACTTAGTCTAAAAAAAAAAAAAAGCTTTAATAATTAAATTTTATAACCGGACTGGTTTACCATAGTGACAGTTATGAATTTCTGTGACGTTATAAACAATTGTAACCCCTTTGTTGTTGAAAAATGTAATTCAAAACATTTTATTGAAAATATATTTTTTTTATCGTTGTTATTTAAAATTGAAACGTAGTACATATATTTATTCATACATATCTAATTGATATTTTCTTTTAAATATCTATAAATTGGTTGAATAAAATAGCATTTTGTGACCCGATGCTTTGAATCTTAAAATGAAGGGAAAGAAAAGTGTTAACATTGGATTCTTAGATTTTTAATAGCTTAATTACCAACTAGTAAATATTAAAATAAACAGAAAAATATACTATTGAATAACTTTTTGTTGATGAAAAAAAGTTCTACATTACTAGTAAGTACCTGGCAAAAATAAAAAATTACATATTATAGAATAGTAAAACATTAAAGTTAAATGGAAAGAATAAAGTCAAATAGAATGAACTACTCATAAAAGAACCCATAAAATAATTTATTTTTTAAACGCTTTATTATTTAAATGTAGAATAAAAATTAAAATGCCAAAATATTAAACACACATATCGGCGACGTTTTCGTTTTATAAAAAATAAAATCATAATAAATCAAAATTGATGTAGCAGTGACTGAAACATATGTAAATTTTTAAATTTAAAAAAGAAATGCCAATAAGATATTAAAAACTGAACTAAAACGATTTTTCCCAGGTATCGTGTTTTAAAATAAAGTCGATTATCAGAACTGATACAATAATAAACATAAAAATAAGGAATAATCGTTATTCAGTTAAATACAAATATATATGTAGGTGTATCTAGATAGGTGTACAGATTTTAATAAACAAATACCTGTTGAACGAAAATTGTACGTACGCAATAGGCATACCGATAACTTCGCTTATACACTATATATATATATATATATATATATATATATATATATATATATATATATATATATATATATATATATATATAGCACTATATATATATATATATATATAGCACTATATATATATATATAGTGCTATATATTTATATATACATATATTATACACACACATAATAAAATACCTTCAAATAAATTTATAAAAAAATCATTTTTTCCTCTCCATTTTTATTAAAAATATGTATGTATAATAAAAAACGGTTATTAGAATACGAAGGAATAAACATTATTTATTTGCTTTCGCGGATAGCCCATACAAATAGAGTTGGCTATACTAAATAAATACGTAACTAGTTCGCATACAAACCCCCCCACCTCAAAAAAAGTTATTAAAAGCTCAATTTACTTAAAATTACATTTGGAAAAACAATATACCTTTTTTTTTATTTATACATTTTTTGTGGTATTTTCCCCCGCTTCTGATAATTGATGGTTCGGTTTATCGACGTTCCACTGTACTATCTGTTTATCGTAATCACTTATATATCCATCTTATATATTTTATTTATTTATTTATTTTTTTGTACACAATGCAGTATTGCGTTAACTTTAACCGTTAAATATAATCGAAGTTGAAGCTGTGCTTCGGTTAAAGTGAGCATGCAAAATTGGGAGTCCTAGTTTCGAAAAAATACCTGAAAGATTGATAAACGCTTTGCCGACTGGAAAACGTCCGAGGGGTAGGGCTAGGCGAAGGTGGAAGGACTCGGTGAAGGCTGCGAGCCTTCGGGTTCGTTAAGTCTTTATTCTATCCTATTTTTTTTTTTTTTTTTTTTTTTTTTTTTTTTTTTTTTTTTTGCTCAAATACAATTTAAAAATCAATATCAAGATGTATACAAATAAAACAATTGGTCAAACATATTGGTATCTTTTTCAATCTAGAATACTTATATTTTTCCAGCATCATTAATGTCCATTCTTAAACTTAGGGTTTCACTATAATATACAACAGGCATGACACTGAGAAAAAAAAAAGTGTGAAATAATACAAACGAAACTTGTCGTGGAAGATATCGTACGACTGGTTAGAACAATACTGTTAAAACAAATATTCGTCTGACCTTGATTGTGTAAATTTACTGTGGTTAAGAAATATTCGGTTTTGTTCACCAGAAGTTCGTAAGCATTCCAGTTTAGTTGTTTATAAGCCTAAAAAAAAAAAAAAAAGAAAATTGGTGATTTGAAGCGAAAGTAATACTTCCTATTTATCTATAAAAATATATTTAATAAATATTAATATATTAATTGCGTTCATAATTATCCTCGCTACTCTCGATCCCGACCCTCTCAAAGATAATATTCAATAATTATGAATCTTTTACGATATTCTTTCATAATAGAAGATGAAAGGATTATTTATATTTTTTTTTCGGAAACCGTTAAGTTTTCTAAATCAAAAAGTTACTAAATAATCTCCAATCGGAAAAAAAAGAAAAAAAAACAGTTTGAAAGAGGAAATTGGCTGATTTGTAAAGGAGCTTTCTTATGTAAATGAAGAGGAGTTTGATTGGAATATCTTCTTTTTTTCCTGGGTCAGGTAGGCCACTCTGTCCTCGTCTAGTTTTCCTTTCTTAATTCTTTGCCCATTGATCTTTCAACTGTTTCCTTTTCAACCAATGATACTTTCAAAAATATTTATCCTTTAGCTCGATTCTTTAAATCTTAATTAGCCAATGTTCTTTCGGTTTTGTAATAATACTTTTATTTAATTTTTCTATTCCATCCTATTGTTAAATTATTAGCCTATACAATTCGATATAATATCCAATTATTTATTTTTATATGTCTGTATGAAAACATCGTTACAAAAATATTATAAGATAACTCGGTACCCTTTTCAAGCTCCTAGGTATGATTTATTCTGATGAATGAGAATTTGAAGGAGACACGCTGTATTTCAACATATGGACTAAAATCGAAAGATCACGTTTTAATTTTTTTTGTTTTTTTTGTTCTCGTATGACCTGTCTTTAAAATGTTCCTAGAGATGCTGATGATCAATAATTATGGTTTTCACATATATTTGCTGACGCTATAGCAAATAAAAACATGAAACGTTAAAACCATGAGAACAATTGTGACCTGTTATTTGAGAATTTATTATGATGAAATTCGTTTTAAGGAAATGATTATATTAATTTTGAATATTTTATACTACATACCTCTTACTAAGTCTGTAATGTAAATTTATATGTTATAAATAAAACTTACTGATATTTTCTTTATTTATTCTACATAAATTCATTTCTTTAAAAAGAAATGTTTTGTTATCATAGAGTGAGTGGTTGTAAAGCAGTAAAAGACTCAAAAAAAATCGTTTTAACATTGCAAATATTATCAATATGGATGGTAATTCAAAAATCCAGCAGTTAAATGCTATTTTCGATCAATTATGGTGTAAATCCTATATCGGACCCCGGGGGCCTATCCTGCGCCTATTATGTCTAGTTCCAATCCTTACCAAGAGATAATGCCCTTGAAACCCTCATTTAATTCATTTTTCAATTAAAAGATAACGCTTTCGTCAGAGCATTCCCATCGGACCCCGACGCCCGATATCGTCTGTCGCTCATCCCAGCAGTCGGACCCCTGGGACCGATACCGTTCAGTTCAGGATACCCCGAAAATACGCCGCAGCACCAAGCATGTTAGGTAATGTTTGAAATTAGGTTCTTATTTTTAAATAAAAAATGTATATATATATATATATATATATATATATATATATATGTATATATAACAAAGTTAATACATACTAACTCCATGTAGGTACTGTTCTTATTTATATTTATTTTTTTATTTTTTGTATTGTATAGAAAAAAAAGTTTTGTATTAACTTACCGATAATGTTTCTCTTTTTTTCCTAATATCTAATATTCTGCAAAAAAACATGATTTTCCAATCATCGAGGGGGCATTAATCTGTGCACGATGTTTGAGAGATTTATTAAAATTACAGATATATCGAACTTAAATGTAAAACGAAAACGAGGACCTAAGCTTCGAAAGAAAACAAAGAAAAAACTTTCAATAGCTACTTTTATAGTTCACCCCTCTCCACCCCTCATTTAATATGCATTTACTCCAGAGGCAAAGATTTTAATGAATAGTTACATAATATAGAAGCGACCTTATGAATTTGATATTTTTCCCGAAAGGCGTGACCCAGTTCATCCGCCTGTTCTTTGCGTGTTTTTTTTTTTTTTTTTTTTTTTTTTTTTAATGCGTAGTTTTTTCACCTATAATAAATTAATCTTCGCGGCTTAATTGCTTCAAATGTTCATAAGGAAACCCTTGCCAATTCAATACTAACAACACGTTAACATAAAATATTAAGGGTTAATTTCTTTTTGTATAGGTAAACATACGAGAATATAACTGATATAAGAATATATCTGTTCATGACTACACGAGTCAACTTTTAAACTTCCAAGATTCTTTGCCCCCTCTTAAGCTACACTCTTTTTTATTTTTAATATTCCTTTGTATACACCCATTTGCTCAGTTTTCCCATTATAAACCCTCAGAATCCTTTATAAATTGAATTTTATTTCGGCATGTTAACTGCTAAAGACGATGTAATAACCTTACTTATTACCGTTATATATTCTTATTAATGTAAAATCAGAACTATTTTTTACTTCCATAATAAACTGAATAGAAGAAAATAAATTTATTGTTAATTACTGTCTAAGAACACCTGACTTAGTATTTATTTTACGATTAAAAGTATCCTAAAACCATAAAAGTGACATATTTTCTCATGGTGTCTCGAACCACTTTTTTAGCTGAGTTTCCCAGCTAATCTAACTGTTATTTTAAAGCAGTTGATGCGAAAAATTAAAAGCTATAAAAATAAATACAATATCAAAAAAAAGAAATCGTGTTGAAAATAATATAGAAACCCTTAATATCATTGTAGAGGAAGAAGCTCTGAGATCAACTTTATTCGGGAAAAATCATAAAAGTTCAATGAAAAAGGTTATTAAGCATAAATTGTTTTGAAAAATTGTCTATATAAATAAATAGGCCGTAGGGTAAAGGCACCAATTACTGACACTATAAGAATCACTTTTTGGTTTTTCATCAATATCTCTCTTATTTATTGGTGCAGCCTAACAACTCAAAGCTTTTCTGTTAGGCCAATATCTATTCTTTCATTCCTGCTAGTTAAAGGTTTTTTAATAATGAATTAATTACCTTTTTTATTAAAAATTTGGACGCATGTTTTTTCTCCTATTACTGACACTCAATCACCAATTACTGACACTATAAGGAACCAATTACTGACACCCTGTTACAACTTAAAATAATTTTATTTAAAGCTTTAAAATATAAATAAACAGCAAGGTAAAAGTAACTCAAGTAAATAAGTTTAAAATATACAAAATATTTGATAAATAAGAAGGGATACACTATTGGTAACTAAGACAGAGATGTGATTGTCCATCTCAAAATTTACAAACTATCATTTGCTTTGTGCGTTTGGAAATAAAAACTTTCTTCTAGCTTCAATTCAGATTAATCAATTTGTAATGGAATTTCGAACAAGAATTGCTCGTTTGAAAGAATTGACGAATTCGGTAACCGTGCGATAACATTATTAGGTTCTAATGTTATCACCTCTTCTTTGAATTTAAAGTCATTTTTCATACGATTACAAGCTTTCATACATTTAGCAATCATAATCCCATCTACAATACTAAATATACTACACGCAACGCTGATATTCTTTTATTTGGTAGATATATAAGCAGTAATGTAGTCACCCTCTCTTACTTTTGGGCATTCCATAAAGTGTTTGTTGAATCTCGATGAAATCTGATCCAAATCTCTCACTGCTTTTTCTTTACCTTCAACTGCTACTAGCTCTTGTAAGGGTTTGTCGTCCTTCTTAGTTGAATTTTTATTTTCTATTGTAGATATTTCTATTATAACTCCATCGTCGTCCATTTTTTCGATTAAGGAAGGCGATGTTATCCCAATAATATCTTCAATGGTTTGGACAATATCCAGTCGTGTTTCTTCAACATCAGAACCACCTAATGTGGTATCAGTAAATGGAACAGAAACATTTGGATCTTTTATCGCATAAATTTCGTGATTAGGAAGAATGAAATTGAATGAGTCATCCAATTGCACTTGCTCATCATTAAATGGCTCATGTTCTTGGTGATTCTCTTTCTCGGTGGTCCCATTTGACTCATCTTGCGGGTCACACACATGGTTGTCTTCTTCGTCAGTAGAAGTCTGGACTGTTTTCTTTAATTTTTTTGTGGTGAAGAAAAAACTTTCACGTAGTTATTTACTGTCAAGTAAACATTCTTGGCTCCCTTGGGAGCTAATACTTTTTTCCCTTTAGGATTAAGGAAAAAAGCTGTCTCATCCCCATTGAACACCCTTTTTGAATTTTCTAATATTTCGAATAATGATTTTCCTCGTAAATATTTTTCGGTACGCTTGAACCAACCGGCTATATCATCTTTTTTCACTGAGGACCTACTAGATGTTAGATTCTCAGCTATTCGGCCTTTGATGGAAGGGTGTCGGTTCATCAAACATTTTAGCCACTTTTTACCAGGCCGATCGTCAGTAAATAGTGAATTTCTTTTTAGTTCCTTCTTGAGAAGATGCTGAACACTGTTTTTTAGATGGTCACCAGAGACAGAAAATCCTGCTCTATACATTTCATAAATCCATTGTACAATGACACCTTCTTCTTCTCGACTCAAAATACTTGCTGGGCCGGGAGTACCAGAAATATTAGGATATTAGGATATTTGCCAGTTACCTTATAATAAAATGGGATGCGAGGTACCCCGTGGTTCCGAGCTGCAGTCTTCACAGGAACCCCTAGTTTCACGTCATCAAGTGCTGCCAGCATCTGATCCTCCCTATAATTTTTCCTGTAAGTTGGTTCTTTCTTCTTCTTATTTTACTTAGTATAAATTGGAGATTGTTTGTTATAAAGAAGGAGTAAAAATACGTGGGAGAAGACTGTCAGTAACTGGCTATGCTCACTTTCAGTATCTGGTGTGCGTACATCCCAATTACTGACACTCGCAGAACCAGTAACTAACACCCCCTGTCAGGAATTGGATCCCATCGTTTTTTTTAAAAACGGACAGCACCATTGTGTTCTACGTTAAAAAAATACCTAATTAGACATTGGAACTAAATTTCTACGAAATACCCAGTTACTGACAAAAGTGTCAGTAATTGGGTAAAGGTATGTTTTTGGATACCCAAATCCTGACATCCCCAAAATAAATTGTTTTATTGGAAATTCCCATTGGGAAAAACTATTCTTATTATCTAACATCATTATTAGAGTGCTACAAAGAAAATTCAAGAGAAAACACAAAGAAGAAATGGTTATAAAAAACAAAATAGCGACTCACCTCCTTAGCAAAAACCTTAAGGATCCAGCAGCTGAAGAAAGAGTGACTCTAAAGCTTGATTTCCGAGATTTAGGTTATCAATGATGGCTTGAAATTGGCGGGAATCAGAAGCTAATCGACGTGGCTTTGATTTGGCGCATTTTTCGAATTCATGGAGAGCTTGCAACCCTTATTATTCAAGGTATAAGGAGCAAGTGTCAGTAATTGGGTTAGTGTCAGCAATTGGTGCCTTTACCCTATGTCTGTTACCTCTGAACCCGAAAAATAATGGTAAATATGTTTGAAGTACATTATATGTCAATATTTTAAATGAAAAAAAATTTCGAACAATAAATATTTTATTTTATTTTGTCTATTATTTCTGTGCAAAATGATTTTTTTTTTTTTTGTCTTTCGTTAAACATTTAAAATAAATCAGGCAAATCGGAAGAAATATTACCAAGTTTTGAATTTCGATCAATTCTTCTTTTTTTTTTTATCATTACATATAAAAATACAAGGGCACAACATTTGTTAGTATTGAATTGGCCAGGGTTTCCTTATGAACATTTGAAGCAATTAAACCGCGAAGATTAATTTATTATAGGTGTAAAACTACGGATTAAAAACAAAAAAACAAAAACAAAAAAAAAACACGCAAAGAACAGTCGGATGAACTGGGTCACGCCTTTCAGGAAAAATATCAAATTCATAAGGTCGCTTCTATATTATGTAACTATTCATTAAAATCTTTGCCTCTGGAGTAAATGCATATTTAATGAGGGGTGGAGAGGGGAGAACTATAAAAGTAGCTATTGAAAGTTTTTTCTTTGTTTTCTTTCGAAGCTTAGGTCCTCGTTTTCGTTTTACGTTTAAGTTCGATATATCCGTAATTTTAATATATCTCTCAAACATCGTGCACAGATTAATGCCCCCTCGATGATTGGTAAATCATGTTTTTTGCAGAATATTAGATATTAGGGAAAAAAGAGAAATATTATCTGCAAGTCAATACAAAACTTTTTTTCTATACAACACAAAAAACAAATTAAATATAAATGAGAACAGTACCTACATGGAGTTTTTATGTATTAAATTTGTTACATATATATATATATATATATATATATATATATATATATATATATATATATATATATATATATATATAACAAATTTAATAAATAAAAACTCCATGTCGGTAAACATAATTTTATAAGAATTAATAAAATCAGTATTGCTGAATTACAGCCCATCGATTTGTTTGTCTGATTTCGTTTATCTATCGCTCGCTGAAACATTAAAATATTTTTTCGTTTAAAGTGTAAGCTTTAATAATTGACGAAACCTATGCGCCTTATCACTTTGGAAAAGCTTTCCTCATCCCTGTTATCACTCTGAAAAAAGAAAAGACGGAAAACCTCCCTGTTTTTTAGGCTGACAAGCTTATTTATAAGCCAGTAGCTTCGACTTGTAACTCTCCCCACCCCTTTTCCGAATCTTGTACATCCTATATTATTCTTACAACAGTCTTCCGTCCTCTCTCTATTTCTGTAGGGTCCTTTCCTTACAAAAATGAGAAATATATCATCTTATATATTTAAATAATAATGATCCATGTTTGATAGTAATTGTACAAAAAATGTTTTATGTTTAAATGTTATCAAGCAAGTTAACATATTTGATTTTTATTTTGAACTTTAAATGTGGTGACCATTTCTGGAAAACCGATAAAGGAAGAACAGTAGGGGAAAAAAAAGAAGAACAAAGTGAGCGAATCTGGATGTTTATTGGGGTCACATTTAATGATAAGTAATATTAATAGTAAATCGGAGAAAAATCACAAGGAAAAGATTATCTGACCAAGAAGCCATAGGAATTATACAGTACTGTAAAATGTTATAAAAATATCAACTTTCTGATTCATATGTTTTAGCTCTACGCAGCTTTTAGTTTTTTGTGTGTCTGATCTAGTAGAACTAATGCCTTGAGAAATTTTAAAATAGAAAATAGAAAAAAAATAAAAAATTTATATAGGGCTGATTGTAATTCATATTACATTTATTATTATTATATTCATTAAAAATTCATGAGGTGATGTAACTCAAAATTTAGAGTAAATACATATTTTTTTATTACTAAAAATTATTAAAATATATATTTTAAAAAATAAACATTTATTTAATACTTTCTGTATCCGAACCTTTCCCTACTGTTTTGGTAAGTTTTATAAGACATTTACAAACAAAAGAATACTAAAAATTTAAAAATGAGTAGAAAAAAAATTCTTATGGAGATGGAACTGTACCATAATATATTTTTATAGAAACATTTTCGTAGAACCTTGTATAATTGTAGATTTTTTTTTTGGCTATTTTTATATAAATCTTCATATGTTTATACAGTGCCTGTATAAAGGGTTATTAGCAAGATTTATATAGCCAAAAAAAAATAAAAACGTCTATGCAGGGCCTGTATAAAGAGTTAGTGGGGTCACCTGTGGTGTAGTGGTTACCATAGCAATACTAAAGGTGGGGTTCGCGTCCCGTGGTGGCCCTAGGATTTTTTAAAGGGAGTGAAAATTCCTTGGCTATGCCGTCCCTCGGATAGGGCGTAAAATGGAGGTCCCCAGCCTGTACTCGGGTACACGTTAGAGATCCCTCCTATCATAATACATAAAAAAATATGTCATGATAGAAAATCATTAGCAAAAAATAATATGGTTTGATTAGTAAACGTTACGCTTATGACATTCTTATATAGTTTTATAGTAGAGGGAAATAAAAAAAATTATAGAACATACTTTGTAAGCTTATGAAACTTTTGTCATTACTTAGTATTAGTACCTTGTTCGAAGTACCTAAATATTCTGAGTTCACCGAATTGAAGTTGGACAACACTTCTGGTGGTTTGGCTTCTTTAGTTAAAGATACAAAAATGTTGCAAAAATTTGGTGAAAACATTTTACCAAATAATCACATAGTTCAATTGTTTGTGAGTTTCAAAGGACGATCCAAATGTTTTATCCATTGTCCGAATGCTTTTTTCAGAGGATGCACATAGAGAGTTTGAAAACGAGCACGAAACAAAAGTTTAGCTGTATCGACGGATTCGTTGCTTTGTTTATACCTCCGGACACGTGTGAACGCGTTGTTGACTTGAGGATGGTTTTTTAAAAAATGTAAAAAATTATGGTACAAATATTACCTATATATTCCTTGATCATAAACATTCTGTATTTATATACAGATAAATGATATTTATATAAACCAAATATATCTGTGAATTCATTCCGGTTCATGATATCATTTCTTAATAAGGTTAATTACTAGCAAGTTATGTTCCTTTTTTATAATATACATAGATTTTATAGCTATTAATTTTACATTTATTTTGTTACAGGTAAGTTTTCCCAATTTCTCGTTTCCTTCAACCGTTTCTATCGTAAGTAATGTTAAAATTATAATATGTATAATCGTTGTTCTATACTTACAATTTAATACACGTAGGATAGCTATAGCGAAATACGAAATGAAACGGAACTTGTAAGTATTAATATTAGAGGGAAATAGAACAAAAAATGTATTTTACTCTGAAGTGTTCTTTAGATATTTGGTGACTGTGAATGTCGTAATTATCTTTTTTTTTTTTTTATAAGATTGAAAATTTCCCTGGAAAATATTCTTGGTGAAAATATCCCTGGTTTAAAATGTCCTAAGGAGGGAATGCAGTGCAAGTATATTCTGTATATTTGGGGGTATCACATATGCATTTTGGGTATGTAGGGATATTATAGGTAAATGTGTTAGTATTTATGAATCATATTCTACAGCATAATATTATTAAAAAGAATTTTTTTTAAATGGTATATTTTTGCATAGTTTTTAGAGGATTTTGATCATGGCTATTTTAAGATATGAATATAAACAGAAGTAATCAAATACTCTATTGGAAAAAAAAAACTATTGTCTGTTTTTTTTTTTAATGATATACCTAATTTTTGTCGTTGGTACTTAACATTATTTTACGCAATTATGTATGTTTTCATAATAGGTTTCTTATTTTTTTTTTATATGTGTTATAAGAAATATTTATGAGAATTAAAATGAAGTTATGCTCTGTAATTATGGATATAAAGAATCAATAAGATACTGATAACTATTCTTGTGATTAAAAATAATGTGTATAAATTCACAGTAATTTTATTCTGCTTAAAGCGTGCTGTGTAAAAAGTAAGAAATATTCTCGTGTAGCAGGCCTTGGTTTATCATGTCCCATGATGGTTTATTATGACTAGAAGAGAGTATTTTTGATTTTTGTTTTTTATGCATACCTCTTTATGACGTTTCCGTACAAAAGGAAAATCTACCTGACAGATTCCATGCATGTAAGGCAGCATTTACAAGACTAATCTGTGAGCACATAGACTGATGCGAAATCCACCCTCTTTCCATTCAAGCCCAGATTATCCCCCCCCCTCTCCAAACCATGTTGGGTCAATTGATGGTATCGTGTTCAACTGCAATCTAGATGTGCAATTACCGAGACTATATCGAATTATAGCAATTATCTTCCTATTCATCTTACGGTAAGTGCATCGACTTGTCTATACCTACTGGTTTGATGGAGTATATTTAGGATTTTGAGATTGAATTTTTTTTCGTAAGGTTTTTATTAATAAGTCCAATAATGTTATTATTATTTTTTTTTTTTTATCGGTCTTTCATAGTATTATGCCCCGTTAAATCTTGTTCACACAGACCGGGGGGAGGGGCGTGAAATGGAGATAAATTCTTTATTTTTAATTGTTTGTAGCAATGAAAGATAAATTTAATATGAATTATGAAGGAATCAGATTAGTGCCTCAAAAACATAAAGAAAAACATATTTTCCCTGGTAATTAAATAAATTTCTGAAAATTAAAGTTTTGTTGTAGTAGGTAGAATATATATAGTTTTGTTTTAAAAAGTAATATACAAGACTTTTCGTAGCTAATTATATTTTTTTTATTTCATTTGATAGAAAATAAATATTTATAAAAATTAATTCTATTTATTCCTGATCAAAAAATATACAGTAGCTGAAATAATCATACTTTTTTTTTATGGTCACACTTTTATATTGACAAATTACGTAAATATAATAGAAAAAAATATGAATTTGTGGTGTTTCTTTCTATTTCTAGTTTAATATACCTACATCAAAAAGATATGATTAGTAAATTTAAAAATTATTCCCCTTGCACCTCTGGGTCATTAAGAGGTCAAAATTAATAAAATAAATCAGCCCAAATTTTTTTAATTTTTTTTTTTTTTTTTTACATTCCTTCAGTCTAGATTAGCCATAAGAAACATCTTAAAAGTTTTTAAAAATTTATTTTTCATGATATTCATGAAACATCAATAACAGTCGAAGTTTTTAAATTTCACATTTCTAATGTGTGTATATTTGAATTTTTTTAGTTCCCAAAAATATACTTGAAAAAATTATAAAGTATCCTTGACATTTTTAAAAATAACTTAGAACCTTATGCATTATATTAAAAATCTAAATATAAAAACTTTGATGATAATATACTGGAATAAATATTAATATTAATAATGCATATTATTAGCTAAAATATTATTTAGAAGTTTTGATTTAAAAAACAGAAATAATTGTTAGAGGACATGGAAGGATAATGAGGGTATTGATTGTAATGTAACCTCTTTTTTTTTTTTTTTTTTTTTTTACATACTTTTTATAAATATTAAAAACTGGTCCCAACCTCTAGATCATATTTATCAATATATTTTTTAATTTTCCCTTTAGCCAAATACCGTCCAATTATATCTGATTTGATTTAATTATCGCTTTGATTTAGCCGTCCATTCTTTGTTGATTTTTTTTTTTTTTTCTCGAATTAATTTATCTCTTGATGGTTATGGGAGCATTTAACCTATTTAGTTCAAACGACTAGAAAAGGCATATTTAAATTCGCTTACACCAAAACATTATTTGGGGCTCATCGCAGAATGGATTTTTTGAACTGGCTATTTAGATCAGCACTAAGTCGAATATTTTTTATTAAGGAAGGTTATGAAGATTTTTATATTTTTTTTTATTTATACAGATACTTATAATTATTAAAAGTGTAAATTAGCTCTTTAAAGTAGTCATTGGTTGTATTTATCCTCGTTTATCCAGGCCCCAAGTTCATAAATAAAAGTTATTTTTCAAACCGGACCTTTTCCTTGTTTTTGTTGGAGTTTCTATCTTTCCTTGAAACCTTAAAAAAATATTAATAAAACCTTTTACTTAATCCTTTTAATTAAATGCTGTAATGAATTTAAAGCTTAATAATTTTCTCCAATTTGCCCTTAAAAACAATATTTCGATACAACGGGTATACCACCTATCATCCCATGAATTTTTTTTCTAAAAATAAATAATACCCTATAATATTAAAAACTTAGTATCACCATCTTTTTTTTTTTTTTTTTTTTTTTTTTTTTTTTTTTTTTTTTTTTTTTTTTTTTTTTTTTTACAGACTAGATGTAAACTTTTAAAATTGGTAGATCGTCCACTTCTTTATATATCTAATTATTGAAAAATTGAATAGAATTAGATGTAGTATTGCTAATATTGAAGGTTCCGGTCTCACAAGTCCTAAATGACATAAAAATTGTCCATTTAATTCAAACAATATTTACAAAACTGTATAAAACAAAAATTATGAAACGAATGTAATATAATGTAAATTTAAATAACGATACAAAAAAGTAGTAAATGAGACAATCTATGACATGTGGAAAAGTATTCATTGTACACAACTGAAATAGTAAATATCATGGAACCGCTAATAACCCACTTGGGTAGATGTGGAATAAATAAAGTCTCGTACATTAGTTCTTATTTAATAAATTATAATAACAGTGTAATTAAATAAATAAGACCCTATGTACGATATTTTTTAGGCCGGAAACCTTCAATATTAATAATTACATAAGCGTTCTTATTTGTGCATTTATTTAGAATTACTGGTAATTTTATTATATGATTCAATGTTTTGTAAAAAAAGTCCAATTTTTTGTACGACTACCATATTGTGGGAGGAGTCGATTTGACCGCTATCAACTGTCAGACTTACAGAGGGTCACAATTCACTGCATATTGTTAATTATCAAAGTTGCAAAATAGGATTTGCACTGAAAAGTCTTAAAGCATAAGAAAAAAAAAATATCAAAGTGTGTATTATATATTTGAATTTATCCAACAGGATTGATTAGTGTGATATAAACTTAAACTGGAAAACTTTAATTATAACGATTATATTTATTAGAATAATCATTAATTTCATTACTTAAGTTTTTTTAAAATAAAATTTGATGAAGTGGTGCTGGTTGAAATGGTTTAGCGGAGGTCTGGGGTGAGGGGGAGGGGATGGCGGACTGCTATCTGGGAGAGGTGCCCCAAAGGCCTACAATTTTTTATATTTTTAATTGAACATAAATTTACCGCTTTGAGTTAGTGGTATAGGATAAGAGCCATAAGTTTTGTACACACAAGTGAGAATAGGCGAATTCCAGCAACAAAAGGGATGCTGATCGTATCCGCTATAATATTACCCTCAACCCTCCCCCACCCTATTCACCCCTCTCCTCCCACCATACCAACTTATACACTTCCTCTCCTATAAGCCTTTTTTCAATTTATTTTACATTTAGGAGCCATTTTCTTTCTTCTTCTACCTTAGTGGTTCTCGCATGTGTGTATTTTCCTGTTTTCCGGGAGTTATTTAATTGTCTTGGAAATACCCCCTTGTCTTCATGGTCCATTAGAGCCTTGGGAGACTTATTTTAGAGAGAACTTCAAATACATTTATGAAAATTTAAATTTTATATTTGAATTTATTTATCGTATTTTGTTCTTATAACTACGATACTACCTCGATGCTATCTAAAGATGGGTAGGTGTAATCTAAGTACAAATTTAAACCTATTTTTTATGTTAGTTGAGCTCTTTATAGATTTTAATTTTTGTATATATACATATATAAGTGTCACATTAGATAGAGAGTAATTTTATTGTGAGACATCTAGTCCCTAAGAATAACAAACACGAATCTCGCTAATTGAAAACCAATCTAAAAAGATTAAAAATTAAAATTTAAAGTAAACCTAAAAAAAAGCAAGAAAAACTAAGGACTGAATATTTAAAAAAACAAAAAATATTTGGATATTGAGTATATATATTCGATCAGCTTTTGAGCTTAAAAAACTTAAGTAAAAATCGAATAAATTTATAATCAATGTTGGCTTCACTTACAGTGTTTTACATATTTACGCATGTTTCATGATTAAGGAGGTGAAGAAATAGTTGGGTTTTAAAGGAAGTGAGGGATGAAGTTTTACGGCACACTGGCGGCACGGATGATAAAGTATTTTGTTAGGGAGGTAGTATTGTAGAAAAGGATATACAAGTTAGAGGTTTGGGATCTGGTATTTAGAGATGGGTGTATGGAGGAGCAGGGTGTGAAAAAAATGAGGATATGCGGAGGCTTCTTATTTCTAAAGGTTCGGAAAAGGTACACACCTAGGAACTATTGCCTTCGAAAAACTGGGTAGAGCCACTTCAATTCAGCGTATCAACTGGAGACGTGGGAGCCTCTGGGGACACCGAGGATAAATATAATGAAACAATTCATTAGTCTCTTCAACCTCATCTCCTCCAAGCCAGACAGTCAGTCCCCCGTATACAGGGCAGCCATAATCAAAGTGGGGAAAAATAAGAGAGGAAACTAGGAACTGGCGGGTTTTTAGGAACTGTTTAAGGATAGCGATTTGTTTTCTGGTAATTTCGGAAATATGGTTAGTCCACAAGTGCTGGTCAAAGATCAAGCAAAGGTTTCTGACATAAGATTGGAAATGAATGGTTTGTTCATTAAGGCGGAGTAAGCTAAGGGGTAGTATTTATTGTGTATTATTTTTACATCAGTAGTAGGTTAACAACAAGGGAAACGTTCCTGCAACAATCTTAATATCTCAAAAAATCAACTTGTTGGTATTTAAGGGCTGTTGTTCTGGTGGAGGCGACTCAAGCTCTAAATTAAAATTGAATTCCCATCCATAGAAGGCAGGTTATTAAAAGCCAGCGAAGAAAGGTCAATTTATTTGTAAAAAAAAATAAAAAAAATAAAATGCTTACTCTATACAAAACAGATGACCAACATAAAAAAAACAAAACAAAAAAAAAAACAGATTTCTTATGATCATCCTTTAAATTAAAAATATTCAGTGGACAAGTATCTATAATGAGCTTTAATATAAAATAATTTGAATAATAATGGTATAAAAATTTTATAGGATATCACCCTTCAATCAATATTATTATTCCGTGACTCCGACCTCTGATACTTTATTCAACTATCTACTCAATTATTCCAACCCGATTCCAAGAGTAACACTACCGGAAAAGTACAACTGTGTGTAAAGGGGAACGGACAAATGTCTCTATCGACCGTAACCAATCGTTGATGCTAAATAATACCATGGTATTCCAAACTATGTTACACGTGGCAATAGTGAGCAAGAGGGTTCGAGGTGACAGGCGAACAACCAAAAAAAAATTACCGATAAAAATATATTTTTAAAAACTTTAGTTAGCGGTGAGAGCCCTAATAATAATTTATTTTTAAATTAAACATTTTAAAAAAAATTAAAATAATAATAATTAATAATTTAAAAATAAATTATTATTGATGAGAGAACGTATTTTTCTGATCCGTAAACGATCTTGCATTGTAAACTTAAGTTTTCCAACCAGTGGAGCGTCATAAAAGCTTTGTCTAAAAACTTATTAAGCCAATGAGAGTGCATTGAGGAAGTAAAAGACAAAATTCATTATTGGGGAGAACATCTTTTGCACCCCCCCCCCTTGGTCACCCATTGTTATTTCACCGGGTTCATTCAGTTAGTTATGCATCGGAAGCACATTTCCCTTGGGTGGATTCCATGTATCGAAGAACAATGAAACAATGCCTCTCTATATACCCGATAATAACGAACCAAATCATATGATACTTTTTTTTTAAGTTTTTTTAAAGCAACCCCCCTCTTTTTTTTTTTCAAAACTATTGAGTTGAGCGGGTATCCTAACAATATTATGAAGAAATACATTTGGTAAAAGAAACACCACCTCAATTCTCATTATTTTATAAAATGCATCCATTTTAATTCGAAATAAACAACAAAATACATTTATATATCGCTCTATATATAAGAGGCTTTGTCCTGACTGACAGGATCAACGCAGTGCAAAAACTACTAATGATAGAAACTTGAAGTTCGGAATTTAGATTTTAAACGGGATGTAGGTAACCACTAAGAAAGGAATTTCAAAAATGTAACCCCTAAGGGGTTTAAATGGCAAATTGTCGTTTAACTCTAACGGACACCTATATTTGCACTTCGAGATAAAATATCTAATTTGGACTCATTTTAAAGATCTTGACATGTCGAGGAGCGTCGAAAACCATGTTTTAAAGCCGAAAAATGAAGCGTTCACGACCAATAAGCAATTTTTTGTTTCGGCGGTTTTAGTGAACTCTCTCCAGTGCGCGTCTCCCTCTCTTCTACCGAGCTGGCAGCTAAGTAAAAATTAACTTTTCGGTTAGTTGGAACAATGTAATTTTTAAATTGATTTTTTTAACATATTGTATTGAATCAATACCAAGATAATGATCACAGAACTGATTAAAGGCTCGCGGGCAAAGCCGCGACGGGGAATGCTAGTATATATATAAAGGTAATCAAATTCCAATCGTATTAAAATCAAAAGCTCACATACTGAAATTACGAGTAAATATAGGGATTAAAAAGAAATTTTATTACCAAAATATACAACATATTTTTATTTGTTATTTAGATAGGAATTTAAAATACAGAAATTTCGTAATCTTGACTAAATATACAACTAAAAATATCATAATTTTTCATAATCAATCCATCCAATGATCTTTTAAATAACAATTTATTTATTTGTAGATCCCTATCTAAACAAGCAATAACTTTATTGTCTATACAAAAAAAATTGTATCTGCACTTGGCCATTTTTAAAATTTAAATTAAAAATCAAAGGAAAATTTATTATTATCATTGTTTTTTTGTAACTAACTCATCTACCAATGTAAAATTAATAAAATGTAATTAAAGTTTAAAAAAAAATGGTAAGCTTTTTATAATGGGAAAAAACTAATAATACATCAAAGTTTTAAACTCGCTTAATTTTTGTTCAGAAAATACATGATATTAAAAAATGAAATTTGATTATTATAAAGCTTAGGTCAGCAAGAGCTTTGTCAAAAAATAAATATATTTAAATATGAATTGAAAAATATTTTTATTCATTTTGTTTCACGTTTAAGATTCAATGCCTAGAATATGGTTGATTTAATTTTAAAATTTCAAATTTATACTAATAAAAAGTATATTAATGTATATATATATATATATATATATATATATATATATATATATATATATAGTTATAAAGTTACAAACTTTTTTATATAAAAATATTCAGCCGATTGAGTATTGAAATGCCTAACCACCCGTGTGACCGAATATCGGAACAACTTGGCGTAAAGGTTAAGGGCAATTCCTTCAGGTAGCTCAAGGGAAATTTTCTGGAACATAGAACAACATAGCGGTTTTTTCGGGTATTAGAATTATAACATATGTAGTTGATCTTTATATATATATATATATATATATATATATATTTATTTATCAAAATAAAAAGTGTGGCCACCATAGGGCCACACTTAATACTTTTTACCAAAGTAATACTTTTTGGTAACAAATAATCCACCTTCTTCCATTTTTTTTTGGCTACGCTTTTACCTACCTAAATTGCTAGTTCTAGAATATTTTACCGTAGCCCTTATGGTTAAAGATAGATGTTCATGAAAAACCTGTTAACTTGGAGAAGATCGGGTAAAAGATTCATTTCTTACAACTAGTTCAATCGCTAGAAAGGCATGTAAAATCCAAGTTTTCTAACTAAAGTCCCTACAGAAAAAGTTTCGGTGGTTTAAAACCGCGAAACGTTTGATAGTTCGGCGACAACATTAATTAATAAAAAATAAAATTAATTACTTTACTTCGAACATGTCTGCTCGTAATGAACAAATGTAACAAATAAAAGTTGTAGAACATATATTTGCGTCAAACGATCTCCTTAATTATGAAATGTGGATGGCGTTATTCTCGAGTTTTGAGCGAAGAAAAAACTCCTAACCAATATCGACTTGTCAGTAAGTCATTCAATGCACATTATTTATTATTTACTAGTCTTATTTGTAATGATTTATACTGGGAAGAGCCGTTTTGGAATATGAGTGTTATTAATTTTGTGTGATACATTATTTTCGATTTGTAAGGAAAAAACTTTTAAAAATTCCAAATTTTGCATTGTTTTTAGGCTACAGAACTTTTTCACGAATGAATTCACTTGGAAAAGTGGGTTTTTACATGCTAGCATAGTGATGAACTAGTTATAAGAAATTAATCTTGTACCCGACCCTTTTGTAATTTAAAACGTTTTTTTATATTCGTTTACCGTTTACAAAAAGCGCTATGAAAAAATATCTAGAACCTAGTACTTAGCCTAATTGATGTTAAATATAAACAAATTGAAGAAGGTGGATTATTTTTTGTTAAAAAGTTATTTCATAAAAATGTTCTTAATATTACTATTACTATTATTAAAAAAAAAAAAACTTTCAGCAGGAAGTAATTAAGTGCTACAAATACTTTCACGCAGAGGATGGTGCTCTACGAATTTGTCTCGTAACATTTTTCATTTGGTGTAATTGTCGTATAACACAATGTAAATTTTCCCTGGGTAGATAAAAAGTAATGAAAAAAATTATTTAACACGTTCACTGCGGCGTGTACCACCGGTGGCTCACACTATACTGCCGCATCGGACACTTCAGTCAATCACAAAACATTCCACGACGATGTATAACGAGGTAGGATTGTATTGCTTATTTTATTAATGTTGGATTGTAAATTCTGAACAATGCCCTTGAATAACTACCATCCGATAGAGCGAAAATCTTTAAGGTAAGCCGCCAATGGGCGAGGAGCATGAATTACAGCCCCGGTGTGAACGTGTTAATGTGTTCCGACGCTTCGGGGAACATTCTAACCCTTCATCAGAGGTTAAAAAAAAATAAGATAATTATTGACAGTATGAGAAATATAAAATTTGTTTCTATTCTAAAATTTATTTCACTCCATATTATTTTAATATGGTGGGGTTGTTAACTGTGCCTTGTATACTAACTGTAGTCTCTCCGAAATTAGTTTCGATTCCTGAGTACGGTGGCTACTGTTTATTTACGCTGCTATTCGGTTACCCTCATCAAGTTGAGCGGAACTAGTTCCCCCGGCCCTTTATTCCTCTGAATAAATTTTTCATCAGCCAGCGCATAATCGGATATCACTATCTAACATAATCGTTGCTCGACTCGTACGCTTTCATGTTACTGAAACTTCCCCAGTCTAATAATCGAGAAAACCGGTGTGAAAGGCAAGGGAGATGCTAAAAAGTCCTCACGCTGGCCCACTCTCAGAAAAAAAAATACTTTAAATGCAGAAAATGCTCTGAAATATTTCGTGCAAGGAACAATGAAAATTAAAACCAATAGCTTTTACATTCAGAAATATGGATATCGTGTTTGAATAGGGAAAAATATGAAAAGTCCATGAATGTATTGCATACCTACTCTTGGATTTTTTTTTTTTCATACTGCTGGAATTATATTTTTATTTATAAACGAAATTCCATTATATTATTTCCAGCTATATAAATCGTAATCCCCCCCTAACTATTGAAATAGAATGAGTCGTTCGAGGAAATGTAAATAAAAAACGTGTTAGCTAGCAAAAGTTCGGGTAAAAGATTTTAGCTTGTACGTAACTAGGAGGGCGTGGAAAAACTTTTCTAAGAATATTTTCTTTGGAAAAATATGAGACAAAGACGGGCTTTATACATTTTTTCGTTTATTAATCGAAAACGATGCATGACTCAGAATACTTATCCTCATAATTAGCTTTCAATGTTTATGTCGTTTAATTATTACTCTTTGTGAATGGGCCATTGCAGTAGTATTTAGTGTGACTTAAAACAGTTTTGCAGCCTTTATAAAAAAATAAAAAATAAAAACAATGTATATATATATATATATATATATATATATATATATATATATATATATATATATATATATATACCGTAAAATGAGGTGATATTGTGACTAATGGGGTGACTTAGTAGTCTTATTTTTCTACAGATTTTGAATTTTCCTCCTTAAAAAGAATCAGGTTAGGCAATTCAGTGTACTCATCAGGCGGTCAGTAATGTGCTGCAATCTACTGGCACATATAACTTCTTTCATTCCATTTACCATGGTGATTTATTTCAAAGTTTCAACTAAATGAAAACAATCAAACATATATGAAATAAAGCGCCATGGTAAATGGAATGAAAGAAGTGATATGTGGCCAGTAGGCTGCAGCACATTACTGACCAACTGACAAGTACACTGAATTCTCTAACCTGATTCTTTTTAAGGAGGGAAACTCAAAAACTGTAGGAAAAATAGTCTTGTCACAAAGCCACCCCATTAGTAACAATGTCACCTCTTTTTACGGAATATATATATATATATATATATATATATTGATCTGGGTTTGTAAGAGCATTAGAGTTCAGCACGCTGGGTATTTTTTTAATTTCTACTTTAAATAACGTTGATTGGAAAAGTGCGTTATGATTTTAATCAAAAGTTAAGAATCAAACCAGTCTTTGAGGTCATCGTTGAGATGGAGTAAGGGAAGCCTTCGTCCTTAATGAATGACCGGCCAGCTTTTAAGTGGTTGATTATAGGTTGTCTCTGGTTAGGAAGGCGCTTCTACACCCACATCTGCTTCACCGGTCTTAACACCCTTTAAGGCCCTTAAATAAAAAACCCTGGTTCAGGGCGTCTTCGCAATTGGGAGTGATAAGTCATTAATTTGTATGAGTAAAAGTATTTTCATTTTTTATTTGAATCACTAGACGACAATTAATGCCTCGGTAGTTGGTAAGAGACCTTGTGATAGGCTGATGGGTAGTTGGAATGATTAAATGTAACAAACTATTACTTTTAACATACCTATCCTTCATAAGTATTAGTGGCGCAGCTTTTTATTTGAAAACTATTAATACTTAAAATGCTATAAAAAAAATATTAATTTTTCAATTAAGGGTACCCATTTATACGAGCTAGGTTATCCCCAGGAGGGTCTCTCGGCCACCGAGACAATCTGCGTCGGACTATTAAAGATCGCCTGCCAACCCAGATTCAAACTCGGGATCTTAAGTACAGCAGCTCAATGCCTTTACCAATGAGCTACCCCGCTCCCATTTAAAATACTATAAGATTATTGATAGTACACCCACCAGGACGATCTCATACATATATATTTTTTTGGTATAATTGCATGGAGCTTCCAGCGCCATATTCATCTAAAAATACAATTAATAACAAATAAAATTTATAAAACTAGCACTTTTATATAATATAGTTGTCATTCTATATAATACAGTAAACTCTCGAGATAGCGAACTGGTAGGGGGTTTGATATTCATAGTTCGCTATAACGAGATTCGTTATAACCGAGGATTCTTTTTTTTTTTTTTTATCTTTTTTTTAGCCAATGGCCGCACTAATTTGATCATATTTAGAAGGAAATTCATTCATTAGAACTAGTTGAATTAAAACGCATGTATGTAATTTATTTTTAGTTAAACTACATATTAATTAAACAAGGAGATTCATTAATTTACCTGCCAAATTCACTTGAGAGCTCTTTAGCCTTAGCTTTAATAAAAGGGTCTGAGATTGGTATTTGAGATCTCATTTGTTTAAAGCAATTTATCAATTTTTTTCCAAATATTCATGAGCCGCAGAGCGCAGTCGTTTATTTGATGCTGAAGTTAATCCTTGGGCTGCGGTTGAATCTATTTTATCTTTGTTTTTTATAGTGGTTGACAATGTTGATTTGTGAATTTCATATTTTTCTGTGCGATGGTTTTCTTACTTAGAATTCCCGATTCAATGTCCTGGAGAATTTTTAATTTTTCCTCGATTGTTTAGGATTTACGTTTGTGACACACGTTCACCAACAAAAAAAAAAAAATTAATAAAAATTCTAGCAGTTCGTTATAACAGAATATAATAATTCTCAGGCATCAAATTTAGTTCGTAGTTCGCACTAACCTAGGGATTTCGCTATAACGAGGGGTTCAACAGAATTATAATGGTAATTTTGGTTCGCTATATCGAGGTGTCCGTTATATACACGAGTTCGTAATAATGAGGGTTTACTGTTTTAACAATCGCATGCTCACCTGTTCATTTTCCTTAAAATAGGATCGTTAGCTCATAAGGTATTTAAAATTTAAACAATGTCGTCTGGCCCATCGTGCCTGAAGGGTACTGCGGGCCTGCTGGCTTAAGGTCGACTGCAAGCGCGAACACATAATACACAAGACGCCACCTTTAACCCCGGTACCAATCATCAATATCACGACCCACAAAAATTCAAATCCGTCACCTGCATCGATAAATTAACATATAATATTAATAATACATTGCTGTAATTGCTCACCAAAAACAAAAGACCCCACACCGATAGAAAAACAAAGAAACCTCAAATAAAATATTCCCTGTAAAAACTGTGATAAATCATACATAGGCACAACCTAATCTGACCTCGAAAACTAGAATTTACAACCATAGAAGCACCCTTAAACCAAACTCAAAAACAACCACATCATTGTCAAACCATGCTAAAGAAACCAGACATGATATAGATTTTGAGAAAGTCAAAATTCTACATAAATCCACCTCCCGGCCAAAACAAAAAATAATAGAATCCATTTACGTCGCAATTAATCAAGACAGCATATTAAATACTAAACAGGAAGTAGCCCATATCCCAAAGCACTATTCACACATAATAAATTATAATAGATCGCGCTTGCAGTCGACCTTAAGCCAGTAGGCCCCCAGTACGCTTCAGGGACGATGGCCCAGACGACATTGTTGTAATTTTAAATTCCTTATGCCCTAACGATCCCATTTTAAGGAGAATGAATATGTGAGCATGCGATTGTTAATATTATATATAATGACAACTAAATTATATAAGTGTTAGTTTTATAAATTTTCAAACTCCATGTATTTGTTATTAATTGTATTTTTAGATGAATATGGCGCTGGACGCCGAAAGCTCCATGTAATTATACCAAAAAAATATACATGTATGCGATCGTCCTGGTGGGTGTACTCTTAACAATATTTTTAACGATCTACCTACTACTTAGATACTATAAGATTATTTAAATAAGGTAATCAAATTATTAACTGCATATCGTTTTTCAGTATACCAATGCATAGAATTAACAAACATCTTATTAATTTACGTTAGTTGCAGTAATTTTTTAAGGCTTCTAATTTTATTTCAATACAATTTTTACTGAATTTTTTTTTATGTTGTAATTTAAAATTTCAAGTTTATTGGCGTTTCCTAAATACTTCTTCTTCTTCTTCTTCGATGGCACTACAACTCATGAAGAGTCAGGGCCTCCCGCAGTCGGAGCCGCCAGTCTTCTCTGTTTTGTGCAGCTGCTCTCCAATTTCTAATTCCGAGCATTTTTTGGGCATCTACCGCCACACAATCTATCCAGCGCAGGCGAGGTCTACCAACCTTTCTTCGTCCAAAGATTTTTTCTTCCAAGAGCATCTTTGGGACCTCGTTATTGCTTAGTCGAGCAATGTGCCCAGCCCATCTCAAGCGACCAACCTTTATTAATTTAACCACATCAGGCTCATTATACAAGCTCATGATCTCGGCATTTTTTCTTAATCTCCATACGCCGCTGCTACACACAGGTCCCATAATCCTTCTCAGTATTCTCCTTTCAAATCTCAATAGAGATGATTCCATTGCCTTCGTCATGATCCAACACTCGGATGAATATGTGAGAACTGGCCTGATTAGTGTTTTGTATATTTGTAGCTTAGTGGCCCTGGAGAGAAACTGGCTTCTTAGGTGTTTTTGAAGCCCGAAATAGCATCTATTGGCTGCCATGATCCGGCGCTGAATCTCTGGTTTCATGTCGTTGGTTGAGTTTAGCTGTGTTCCCAGGTAAATAAATTCCTGCACACTGTCGAATTTAAAATCTTCTATCGTAACTTTCCCTCCTAGAAATCCTGCTGTTATTCTTTTAGGATTGCAGATCATGTACTTAGTTTTGGATTCGTTAACCACCAATCCAATTATATATAATATATCCAGCAATTCTCTCAGTCCATCGAGGAGAAACTACGAAGCACTAATCCTAATGAAACAATTGATAAAAGATGGAATTTGTGCAGAGAAATAATACATGGAGTGGCTAAAGAGATCATCGGAGAGAAAGCTACCGATAAAAGGGCGCCTTGGTTTGACTTTGAATGCAAATTGGCTACGGATGAAAAGAATGCGGCATATCGCCTTATGATCCAAAGAAGACACACCAGAGCATCTGTGGAGGATTATAGAAGTAAAAGAAGGATTGAAAAAAGGATCCTACAGAGAAAGAAGAGATCTTGGGAAAAGAAAGAGATGGAAGAAATCGAGACCAACCGGACCCAGAACAAAATCAGAGAGTACTACCAACGGATAAACCAATCTCGCCAAGCATTTATGCCCCGTTCAAATGCATGTAAAGACATGGATGGCTCCCTGATCACAGAAAGAGAAAAGATTATGGAACGATGGAGAAACCATTTTGAAAATCTATTAAATGGTGAATTCATAGGAGAAGTCACATCTAGAGGGAGTACCATTAGCGATGGAGATTTTGAGCCCCCAGATGAAGAGGACGTTCAGGATGCCATAGATAGGCTGAGGAACAATAAAGCCCCAGGTGTGGATGGGATCCCGGCTGAGTTCTGGAAACACGGAGGCGAAGCACTGTCTAAATATATCAGTGATCTGATTTTAGACATTTGGACAGAGGAGTGCATTCCCGATGAATGGTACAAAACTATTGTATGTCCAATCTATAAAAAAGGGGACCCTCTTAACTGCGACAACTATAGAGGTATCTCCTTGCTACCATCTTCATACAAGATATTCTCCAATATTCTCTTCCGTAAACTCCTCCCATTTGTTGAAAGAGTAATAGGTCAGTATCAAGCAGGCTTCATGAAAGGCAAAGGTACAACAGACCAAATTTTCTCTGTGAGAACGATGTTGGAGAGAGCTGCTGAGTACAATTTAGAAACTCACCACCTCTTTGTGGATTTCCGCGCTGCCTATGACTGCGTGATTCGAGAGGAATTATATGATGGCATGATCGCTCTAGGCATTCCTCCAAAGCTTGTCCGCCTTGTCAAAATGACAATGAAAGCCACCCAATGCACAGTTAAAGTTTTCGGAGATACATCTAAGTTTTTCCATAGCCACAATGGACTTAGACAAGGGGATTGTTTGGCATGCCTTTTATTTAATATTGCATTGGAATATGCAATCAGGGGATCGGGAATCCAAGTGGGAGGTACCATCTTCAACAAATCGTGTCAAATCCTTGCCTATGCCGATGACCTGGATATCGTTGGACGTAATTTTACAAGCATGAAATCTGCTTTCCTGGACCTTCAAAGAGCAGCTGCAAAAATTGGATTGGTGGATTGGTGGTTTCCTAAATACGCACGAGCTTTTCTCCCGCCCACCCCCTCACCGTTGCAAGTCTAATGGATATCTTCAATTTGATTTATTCTTATGAATATTTGGCCGAACAGACAATAATAAAGATAAATAGAGTTCTAATGGATACAACCGACTTATAATGTCTTTTAAACTTAACTCTTAACTTGAGTAAGTTTATCTTTAATCGAGTCGGACGAAATTAAAAAAAAAAAAAAAAGAGAGATAAAGTAAAAGAGGTATACAAAAAAGGAGGGTTTTAGGGGGTGCTTTTAACATTTGCCGGTGGGGGGGGGGGGGGGGGGTTAGTCGATGTCTAAAGGAGTGATAATAGCTTCCTTAATTACTGCCTTTTGTTTCTCTCTGTTTTGTTCAATTCATAAAAGTGAAATGTTTGCCTTTGAATGAACACTGAAAACAACAAAAACACAACCCTAGTAAATAATTCTTTTAATCCTTTTCTAACACTTCGTCTTTCAGAAACATTTTAACAATTTACAAATTTTTGTTGTCGTATCAAGTAACAGCTATCAAAGGCTACCTCATTATTATTTTATTTTATTTATTTTTACATCGTTGAATATGAAAGGTATATTTTTTATCTTTATATATTGTATTATTTCACAAACACAATGCATACTGATAAAAATTCATAATAATAAATAATTTATAACTGGAAGTGAAATATTCATTCCGGAAGATGACTAATTTTCATGTTCAACTGTATCAAATTAAATACTGATTTATAATTATAGAGAGGGCTTTAGGGAGGCTGTGTTTCAGTGAACTAATAAATTGTATCAATATGTTTATTTACTTTAAAATTCTCAAAGAGTTTTGCTGAAAATATGATAATAGGCTAAAATCTTTATATCTAATAACAATATTTGAGGCGTTATTGAAATTGATTCTTGCGAAAAATTTTTAGCTTTGCTTTGTCATTTAAATTGGTTGGAAACCCTACAAACCAACTCTTATTCCTCCTGATAGAATGCATTGAATGAAAAATCCATTCAACAAGAAATTCTACTTTCCAATAGCAGTGGTGACATCAACATAGTTCCTAGGTTCTGGGAAATATTGATTAATTTAATTATTTACGAATAGTGATAATTAATAATATTAGAAACAATATTTAAATAATAATAATTATTTTATACACAATTATTTTCGTTGTCACATTATTTTTTTCATTTATTTAATTTCTTGTTACCTTTAGTTTGAATTGCATATAACAGGTGTATAAATATGAAACCGGAATTTTTCAAATAGCAAATAAGAGTTGATTGTGTAAAAATGATACATACTTTTTTATTCGAAGTACTGTCCTTCGCTATCTATGCATTTTTCCCATCAATCAGGCAATTTGTGGATTCCCCGCCAAAATAATGCTTCCTCTTCTGAGTCAAACCAATCACTTAACCAATTTCGTACATTTTCATAAGTAGTGAAGCGCTGTTCAGCTAGTGCATGTCCCATCGATGCAAATAGGTGGTAATCGGATGGGGCCAAATCTGGTGAATAAGCCGCATGCAGAAGAATTTACCAACCAAACACTTGGATCGTTTCCTTGGTCCGTTTAGCCGAATGTGATGGGGCATTGTCATGGAGCAAGATCACTTTGTGTGTCCTTTCTTGATAATTGGGACTTTTTGGCGCAAATCTTTATTCAAATTTATCATCTGTTGTAGGTAGCGTTCCGTATTAACAGTTTCCCCAGGTTTCAGCAGCTCATAGTAGGTAACACCCATCTGATCACACCAGACACAGAGCATTTTCTTCCTCCCCAAGCGATGCCGATGGTTCACCAGGAGTTACCCAGGATTTTTACGCTTAGGATTCTCGAAGTAAATTCACTTTTCATCACCAGTCACAATTTGATGAAGAAATGACTTTTTTTCTGTACCTGGCGAGCAGCATTTGCCATGAGATTTTTCGAGCTTCCTGCTGCCTGTCATTTAGTTGGTGAGGTACCCATTTTCCGACCTTCTGGATCTTTTCCATGCCTTTCAAACAAATGGAGACGGTGTCACATATACTAATTGTCCAACAAACACTTCCGAATCAGCGTTTTCAATGTTTTTTTGGGGTTTTCCACGGTCTTTGTTTCTTTTATCGAAATCCATCTTTAAATTTTTTGAACCAATCGAAACATTGAGATTTGCCTAGGGCATGCTCCCCGTAAGCTTCAACAAGCATCCTATGTGATAATGCTCCATTTTTTTTCAGAAGGAAACGGAAAATAAATGCTGTCCGCAAATCTTGATTTGTTGGCACAAAAGTCGACATGTTCAACGCCACTAAAAACACGGTTATTGAATGAAACTGATGTTGGTATCAATTGGATCTCTTTATTACATGTAGGCAAAAACAGATAACACCACTGGCGGATTAGTTTGAAGATTAACTAACTATGTTTGACTGCTAACTCCTATCATTGGCGAATTCCGGTTTCATATTTACACACCTGGTACATGTTTCATGCTCACGTAGCCTGCATCTGATTTCAATACCACCAGATGTTATAAAATGTTCGCTTAAAATCTATCAGTACTTCAGTGTAAAAGTTACTTTTGTTTCTTTCCTAACGTGGGACTATGTGAGCAAGTGTAAACTGGAATTGCGAATAAGTTTAAAAAAATGAAAACTCGATCTAGGGAACTTAATTTGAAAAAACGACCATCTATTAAGAGGAATACAATGTGTTAAGTTTGTCCAAGCGCTTCAGTTTATAATGAATTCAAGGAAAAACGAAACGGGATTTTCGATTGTAATATCGATAGTTTTACATCACTAATAAAAACCTGATCTATAGTTTAAAAAAAAACGTATAAGTTTATCGATAATAAAATTTAACCCGCATTTTCTAACCATGGTATGTTACCAAAGGTATACGTGATTTTTTTTAACGTTTGCTTGAAACAAGATTTAAGGTCTTTCTCTCTCATGACGTGGTGGAAAACTAATTAACCGTTTTCATTATTTAAAATCTATTTGTTTTACTGACAGCATATTGTCAGTAATAAAAAATTTAATTCAAGAAACATGTTTCGAATTCAAAACAAAAACAAAATGAAAAAAAAAAGGCTAGAAGTTGGCCTGATAATTGCTGTGAAGGGAATATTTCAGGGAGCTCTCCCCCACCCCCTCCCACAAAACATTTTATAAACTCTAATTAGAGGTTTTAAAAACTTTTAGGAAATTGATTAATGGTTCTGAAAAATTCTCTTCACGTCCGTAATTAATTTGATTGATATTTTCTATCACTGGTTTAGACTATTTTGGTTCTTTTTTTTTTTTTTTCTTTTCAACGGTTTGGTCATCTTAACTCAATAAAAAAAATATATATATACATAACTGAACCCTGCATAACTGAGACTTTTAATTTATATTCTAAAAATAAGATTTTAAAATTTAGGGTTTGTTTAGGTCTGGAGTTAGTTAAGAAAAGATTGATAGGTATTAGGATCGAGCCAGATCGGCGATCAATAAGAGGTATGAACTAAAAAAAAGTTAAATTTTTAATAAAAGGCAATTTTTTTTTAAATTTATATATATATACTGTTTAACATCGTTTAAAAGTTATATTTAGTGGAATTTACACCTTTGTAAAAAATAAAAATACACGTAAATGTGAGCAAAAAAAAAAACAAACAAAAGACATGAACAAACTTGTAAAAAAAATACCTATTGATATAACTGAAATGATAATTTTAAATTAGAAGGTCCCGAGGCCATCTTCTTTTTAGGCGCTTCCTTCCATCAACAGATATAGAGGAGGATTCTTGGCTGGAAACGATTGGGTTTGTTTAGGTCTGGAGTTAGTTAAGAAAAGATCGATTGGTATTTGGATCGGGCCAGATCGGCGATCAATAAAAGGTATAAACCAAAAAAAGTTAAATTTTTATTAAAAGACAATTTTTTTTTTAAAAAAGTTAATAGTCTGTAATCCTAAATATTTTTAACGGAAGGTAATAGTTTAGCCTTGGTCTTCATATAAAATTATTATTTAAAAAAATTCTCTTGTATTGTGTTTTATACTGCTTTCAGTTTTAGGTGTGCACTATTGAAACTCCTTTAACCAAATTTTAATAATATCGATGTTTGAATATACCCAAATAAAGCTTTCTAACGAAAATGTGTACCTTTATATATATATATATATATATATATATATATATATATATATATATATATATAATTTTTGTTACGACATTTTTCCAACAACTCTAACGAACGTACCTAACAAAAAATTACTTTTTTCTGATATGCGCTCTATGAATATTTTTTCTCATAAAAATATCTTTTTTCCTTCAGTTCAATTTAATATTGAATATTCTATGTTTTATAATAATTCTATGTCTAATTAGAATATTTCTAAGATGTTTATGTAGACTGTTGTTGTTGTTGTTGACACCTCTATGTTGAAACCCGGCATAAGGGGAATCCTCTACTAAAATTATTTTCGTACAATTGCTTGTTATTAGTTTAATACATTTTAATTTTCCCCGGGCCAGGGGAGAGGGTGGGGGATTAGTGCCGAAAATACCTAAATGACCACCCCGTATAGCCTAAACGGCTTGGAAGGGGAGGACACCAAAAAAAAAAGAATACATGTTAATCTTGTTTCTGAATCGAGTTCCGGATTAGCGGGAATTTACTGTAAGTATAATTCTGATTATTAGTTCTTTCTTTCCATGTTAGTTGGTTTATAAGATATTTATTATTTTCATACAGTTTTAGTTTTTGAGAAAGACTTCCTCGCCCCTTGATGGTCGGTCGATTAATCGAATTTAGGACTACTATCGTTGCTGAAATCAAGGAAAGGGGGCGTTATCCCCTAGTACACCCCCTCCTCTCTCGAAGGAGATGAGCAAGAAGAGGCAGTCTGTTTTTCTGTCAGCTGAGGGTCCCCTCTGCTCTTAAGCGGTATCGCTTTTAACCGAGGGATTTGGAGGAAATCCTAGGAGAAGATAAGGGGCAAAGGCTAAACAGTGGACTGGGCCTAGCTTGTAACCAGATCCTCTTACAAGTCTTCTACTTCTTCAGGCCTAACCCACTTTTTCGGGGATCAGCGTTTTGATTTAACGTAATCCAGAGGGGATGAAAAAAAAAAAAGTGTACTCATGAAAATGAACTGTCGAAAAATGTGTTTTGTAAAATTTCCCCCACCTCTCACACGTATACACACCCTTCCAAAATCAGTTTTTAAAATCGATGTTAGCCCCAAATTCGTAAATCAAGGGGTGAGTTGGTCTCTTTCAAAAACTAAAAATGTATGAATATAACATATAATATAAAAACAGGAACCAAGCAACAGGAAAAGGGAAACGTAAAAATTAATCTCAGTATCAGAATTTTAATCACAGTTTATTTTAATCACAGTACCGCTAATCCGGTCCACGATTTAAATTTCAATATGTAGCGGGTGTACAGTAAACTAACGAATCCCAAAACAAAAAGACCGCTTTTTGAGATATTTCGTACATAGGGTGCATTTTATGTGTTTTAGGACCAATCGAATTTTCATTATTTAATATTTATGCCTGCCAAGTTAAATGAAATATTTTGTTTTGGCTTATTTCTAAAATATACAGGTGCCATCCTACGACAAATCATCCAGCCGAAGTTCAAAATTTTACCTCCCCCCCCCTTAAAATAAAAAACTTATAGGTATCATGTATATATAGAAATTAGAAAAAATGCCAAATTTTATCGAATTCCAAGTAGTTTCAGAATTATTGTCAATTGAACTTTTGATATATTTGAAGTTACGATGACGACTTGAGCTTAAACCATCTACTTATTGGAATTGGGTAAAATTTGGCATTTTTTCTTGTTTCTGTATGTACTTTTCTAGCTATAAATTTTTATCAAAATCTGAGGGGGGACCATTACAACCATTTTTATCGTAATATAATGATTTTAACATAACTTGTAATATATATATATATATACACACCTTACACACTGATTATTATTTTTTAGTAAGCATAATTTATATTTTTATTAGCATGATGTCCAAGAGGTGTAATTTTGTTTTTTAACTTAGATGGAGTACCCTACTTTAGGATAAAAATCTTCTGTGCTAATCGAAAATGTAGATTGAGTGGTAATAACTTCTTACCTGCCGGAAAAGGCGAAAGGAAAAGATGCTTAAGTGGTCCAAGAGACAGGGCTCGATTGGAAAAGTAAGTGATAGAAAAAAAAAAAAAAAAAAAGAAAAAAAAAAGGAAATAAAGAAAAAAAATCTATTCTCTGCGGTTGGATGGATTGGTAAGTGGGCCAAAGTAATTTGAGGCAGGGACAATTAATTTGGCTGGATTTAGTGCAACGGATCTTTCAATGCCCAATCCTTTTAATTGTTCCTTGAAAAGTACCATTTGAGACTCGAAAGCTCCTTTACATTTTCAATTTTTTTTTCTTTCTTTATAGTAAAAGAAAAAAAATGTATAAGATCTTTGTGGATTCATATCCACTTTCGACGAAACGCATAAGATATGGAAATTTAAAATTATTATTTCGTGTCATTAGTTGCTCTATATACCAGTTAAGCTATATAATGAAATCGTTTTTGCTATGATTATTTTATTTTTTTAAATGGCGCTTGTTACAATTTATTACAAATAAATAAATATTTTATAAATAATTAAATATTTAAATTAAAACATAATATCTTCAATCAATGTTTATGATTAATAAAAATAAAATTTAATGATCGTATCGTCTTGTAGATTATGAGAAGAGAAAAGATTGGCCTTGGCCGGGATTCGAACCCGGATTTCTTTATCACTGGATTTAGATCATTTATAAATATATTTTAAAGTTTTGGTCTCCCAGATGGGATCTAGTGAGAGTAGCACTCCCAATGCAGTTGCGTAGGACCTACGAGGCCTACTCCAATCCATGGGATATTATTGGCGAAAATGAAGGAGGGTGGGGGTTATCTTGATTAATTAGTTAGTTAATTAATTCATTGATTCGTCCATTTGAGCGAGAGGGGCAGGCAGCTGTAGCAACGGACATCCCGGACAATAAATCAGAGGGAAGGGATTCGAATTATGTTAGCGTGAAATCTTCGAAGCCATTTGTTCGCCGATATCCCCTGCGGATTCCGACCGATATGTTTCTACCTCCTCCCAACTATCCTGTAATCATATCTATATTTAAATTTATACATTAAAAAAATAAATAAAAATAAACGATTTTTTTTTTTTTTTTTTTTGAAAGAGAGAAGCATCTAAGCATCTGTTTTTTAATAATTAGTAATGCCCAAATACAATATTGTTAAATGCGAGGTTGTTTTAGGGGAGAGCAGAGCCATTAAATAAAATATAAAATATTTTCTTCTTACTAAAACTTACGAAGTTGTTTAAAATAAACTTATATGGAAGGTGATGATGTTTTTTAAAACTATCGATAGTACTATCGAAAACATTGTTTTTAATGGATAAAGTGATAGCCGCTGTCTCTAAGCACCCACGTGCTGTATAATTCATGGAAATGAAAAATAAACAAAGTGTAACAGTGTAATTTTATTTGTTTCTAACGAAAAATGCACATTTACTCTCGCAAAAAACATAAAACATAAAAATTGAATGGTTTGCTCATCTATGCTTTCCAACTTGATGGAATAATATACAAACAAAACCACTGAATGCCTGCGAGTCCTTTGACTTGAAATTTCTATGCCATTAACCAAGTGAATGACATAGAAATAAAATCATAGTTTTTGTAACAAATTTTTTCGACCTCTATAAATCAACTACATCAGACATTTTTTTAAGTATGTACGTTCCAAGATATGTCTAGACGAATGTCAAAACAACGCCTTTTTTCTTTTTCATAAGCTCCGACACATTCGAGGATTGCGTTCCGAATATTGTATAGTCAAATCAGCTACTTCGACAACTGGGAATCCTGGTTGTACGATTGCTCGAAGAGGATTAGTATAGTTTTACTCTAAATACAGTTTCTTTGACCTTTTGATAAAGTTTTTATTCTCTGCGGTTACGACTAAGCCTGAAATTGATAAAAATTGTTTGAAGGTATAATGGGACCCATCCTCTATTCACAGAAATGCTCATCTTATTCCCTAATAAAAAAGGAAAGATAAAAGTGCAAATGGAAACGTGCATTGTAGCTCCTATCGTTCCAAATGAAATATTCTACTATTCTTTCCTTCTTGTTTTGTTTAACGTCCATTTACGATACTAAGACTAATCGGACGATGCTACGGTGGGATTAATTAATTTTGACTATCAAGGTATAATTAGCACATTGCTCTTTTAGAAGTATCTGAAATCGCACAGGCTCGGGACCTATATTTTACATCCTATTCGGAGGACGGCATAGCTAAGGATTAGTTTAAAATGCTTAAAATATTTCATTGTTTATAATGTTAAAAAATCATACATACGTTAATAATTTTCATATATTTTACCAATACATCCATTTTTTTTTTTACACAGATTTATTATTTTTTGTTTTTTTCAACAGATATTTAATTCCAATTAAGATTTAATACAACCACCTATAATATTTCGCTGGCATTTTTTCCTGTAAGAGGAGTGAAAGCGACCCCTGTTTGATGGTGGAAATTTCCCGGAAAATCGTAATATAATAAATGTATCAACCCTCGTGAATATTCTGTTTGTTGTGTTACGAAATCTTTACTTATTTTTTAAACTTTTTTATATTGTTTGCCTGAAACGAAACCTTCAAAGCAAAGTGGGATATGGGATGATTTCATGAGTAATATAATAATTATTTTATTCATCAGAATGTCAAAATATTATGAAGCTGTTATCCAACTGCGAATTTAAATAAATATTATTATTCATCAATATAATTATGGCCGTTGTGTATTTATTATATTTGCTGTCTTATTAGTATAAACTAAACCCCCAGTTACTGAGCTATTGTTATTATAATACATTTAATAAGCAGGCTTATTATTTTTTTTACTTTTTAATACAACTTTATTTTTAATAATTTTTATCTAAGAAGATAAGTTGCAAGAAAAATTAGGTTTATATTTAATAATCTGAAAATAAACGTTATTAGATAAAATAATAATTAGTAATTACTTTTTGATAATATCTATAACAACCACTATACGACATTACATTTTAAATTATTTTTAATTAGGTATACCATGGTATACATTAATCCTCTTATTTCTCTGATTTTTTCTTCTTTAAATATTTAGTAAATTTTTTGTTAATTTTTATTTATGTATTTTTTTTATAACTATTAGGATTGGAATAATTTTTTTTTTAATATCACCATAAAAATAATGTGTTCCATTTCCTGAAGGAATTAAAACATACAATAAGATATTTTAATTTTTAAAAATCAAGTCAGGATCATAAAATCATGATATTAATTCAGATATATTTTAAGCGCTTAGTTCAAGTGTAACATTTATAATAAGCTAAACTACAATTGCCATCATTTATTTCTTTTTCTAGAACTTGAAACATATGCTTGGGGAGTTGTTTGATGAAAATTAACTGATATGTTTTTAAGGGGATCGGTTTATTTCAGTGTACTGACAGAGGCTTTTGTTTGGCCCACGACTCTGAAACATAACCTCATTACATGACAGAACGCTTGACTATCATGGCTCCTATTTAACGAACATATTGTTTAAAATAATTACTTTAATTCTTCAAATATATATATATATATATATATATATATATATATATGTATATATAATCAACATATGTTATAAAATAAGCTGTATAATGTGTGTGCAGCTAAAACCAAAAACCTGATGTGATATGCTCAACACACAGCTTTCACTTATCAACATACTTTGATTAGAAATAGGCTCGATTAAAGGCGTATTGTGCATGCGTTGGATCAACATGTTTTATGAGTAGACGGAATATTTATCTTTTTTTTCTCCTGTATATTTCTACTTGATTCTTTCCATTTTTCATATTTAGCTATTTCTCATTTTTAGGCGATACGAGAGACGGATAATTTCTCCATATAAACAAAAACAAAGATACTTTGTAGGAAAACAAAAAATGCCCCTTCTCCATTTAAGCCCCCTCAGAACATTTTATTAAAGATAAAGCTTACCAGATATTAAAGAATACTTAATTCTCATTAAACAAGACGAGTTTGATGAAAATCGTTAAAGCCATTTTTATCGAAAAATCGAAAAAAAAAACTTAAAATGAGATAAAAGTTGCGAAATAAAATTCCCCATCCGTTTGATCAATTTTGATAAAATTTTCACGATTGCTATACTTTCCCTTACTATATATTTCATTTATAGGTAAGTGAAAGTAAAAAATCGAGTCCAGGTATGATATAATAAGGATTTATCCGAAAGGCCGTGATATTGAAATTATGAGGCTGGAAGTCTCTCCCTCTAACAATATGTAATTAGCTTATCTGTATCTGACTAATGGACTAATGATTGATAAATTCAGTTTTAGCGCCAGGTACCCAGACAGCGGTAGGTTATGGTTAATTTTTAAGTTTATCGTTCATTCATTCGGTGTGTAATGATTTTTGTTTCGGCTGTTAATATTTCCCAATATTACGTTTGGTAAATTAGTTTTTCCTTTGTATTTTAAAAATGAAATCATCATTTTACTTCTCTGCAATGGATTAAAAATAAAAGTAAACAAAATTAACTAGACTCATAGAAAAAAAAAAAAATAAATAAGATTCGCATAAGACGGCGAATCGATCGAAATATTTTACTTTTCATCAATATATAATATATAAGTAAATTTAAAATGAGTGAGCAAGTAAAAACAAACAGTGTAAAAGAGAGATTATAAAACAGTAATCGAAAATAAAGTTTTTAAAGATTTCTTGGTGTACTTATGAATGAGAAGTTGGTTTGATTATTACAATGTCATTGCTGCAAATTTTACAGTACAAAGAAAAGAAAATTAATTGAAATTCTCCTGAGTAGAATAGAACTTAGATTTAATAGCAATTTTTCGAAGTCTATTTTTGCCGATTTAGAAACATCAAGTGAATGCATTTTTGAGTGATTCAACAAATTAAAATTAAATTTATAAAATCTTCCCAGAGTAAAAATTTTCCCAATGGGTCTTATCCTCATTGATCTGATGTAATCCTGTTGGATATAATACTATTATTCCAACAATAGATACGAGATTGGATACAGACTGTGTAGCTCTAGCACAACCATGTTTGGGTCTTCCCGATCAACGATTTGATGACTGAATTGTAGCGGACACAGCAGTGATGTTCGTAGGCACAAACAGGCCACACTCGGATGTCCCATGTGTCACTGCAATGGTTCAATATTAGTCATATCTATTATAGTATGAAGTCGGAAATGTGCATATAATTATGTTATATATGATATAAACTAATTCATTCAAAATGTGCTTTTTTAACTTTCTCTAATTCTGCTTTATTAGATCCAACAATTATACAGATATTTAAAATGTATATAAAATTAATTTTTCGGGTTTTATTTTTAAAATTTTGATCAGTGGTTATAATACCTTACGAACAGCTGGATTTGATTTAATTAAAATCGTTATAATATGCGGTTATAGATTTAAAATTTATGTATTAATTTCCATTAATGATGCCTTAACCATAGTAAAATTTCATGATTTAAATAATTAAGTTTTAACAGTAAGGCCGTTATGGAAATTTTAGTCATAAATCATTTATAAAAAGAATATAGGCGAATGATGAAAATCATGATGAACAACATGAGTAAGTAATTTGAAAATGAATAAAATATACGAACATATATACCCCCATATATAAACATATACACATATATAAACTTACACACGTATATACATAAACATACTACGTATACATATACGTATACATATACGTATTGGAGTCTGGCTCAGGCCGGTGACATGTAAGCATCGTCTCCACGTCAGTTGTAAATTTAGTTGGGTATTTTCTGCCCGATTGCGACCAGATTTTGTGCTCAGGTTTAACTAAAAGTCTTTGAGCGATCTACAGATTTTGGTGAAAATCGGTCAAGGATCTTTGCTGAAAGAAAAATAAGAACAACAGAGCTTGCTGGCGAAACGAGGCTGCCTTATCTCGCTGCAGCCCAGGACCTGCAGCCCCCCACCACGGCCGGCCAGGACTGTCAAAGCTTCTCAGGACGTATGTACTAACTGTCATTGTCAAATATCACTGTAGGAGCTGGACTTCTTTTTCTTACCTTTTTATTTAAAGGATGCCGCGCCGGGAAATAGTACACTAAATCATTCATTAACTGTTCAACTGGTGCGGCCTTTTTATAAGTTTTAACTAATGTTGAAATTACTTTAATCAACATCACTACCTCCAATTTTTTATCAATAATCTTACTTATTATAATCTTATTTTATTGATACTAACATCTTCAAATAATTTTAACTTATTAATAAATTTTAATTCTTGAATTTTAACGTTTATTAATTCTCTAAATAGATCCCTTTAATAAATTAGAAACTTATTTTGTGAAATTCTTACTAATGTATATATATCGTATTCGTTATTAATGTTTTTTTTTTTTTTTTTTTTTTTTTTTTTTTTATCACATAATTTTAAGCTATTTATACTTTTTTATCCATTTTAATCAACTTATATCTATCAATATATTGCTATTAATCTTTTTTTTTTTTTTTTTCTTTTTGACTTTATCAATTTAAGAGGTATAGATTCTAGCTTTTATTGTTATTTATAAAAATATCTTTATCTTTTATTAACTAATTTTAATTTTTTTTTCTTCCTTTATACCTTTGTTATAATATTGATTTTAGAGATTTAAATGGTAAACATAGATATTTACAATATTATTTGACTGTGATATCTGAAAAGATGACATCTTTCTTTTGTTGATTTTGAATATTTATTTACCTATTTATTTATTTATTTTTTAAATTTTAATGTGAGACATTTATTGGTTAACTGCAATACTTTATATTTTAATTTTGTAATTTTAGATACTTATTTGTAAGCATACATGTCCTTTTTTTTTTTTTTTTTTTTTTTTCTTATATATTGATACTGAATTTCGGTTATATTATTATGCCATATCATGTCAAAAATAGAGATCGGGCAAACGGTATGGGTTCTGAGAACTGGTGGGCCCGTTCAAGAAGCTGTTGTTGCCTCTGTGATGTCTGTGGCAACTGCGGGAGGCGGAGAGAAGGAATTTGTAAAAGTTGAATGGGCTGATGCAGAAGGAGTAACGCTAGGAAAGACAGTTTCGATTGATGATGTCTTTCCCCGATTACCTAAATGTCCGCAGAGTGTCACGGGGGCGGACGTGGAGAAGCAGGATAAAGGTCAACGCCCAGAGGACAAAGTTTGCCCAGTCTGTGGGCTCTCTTTTAAAGGTGAAAGAGGACTCGGAACCCATATCGCCAAGAAGCATCCCAGGGAGGCCAATAACAGGACATTGAGGTCAATAATCAAGAACGCCATTGACCCAATAAATGGAGAGGGTGAGAAATCAAAAATAAAAGAGGACATTGCGCAGTGGTCTACCACATTCAAGGGCCTTTTAGATACTGAGCAAGTGAATCCTGCGGATTTTGATGAGGCCGTAGGTAAGTTCCTAAATTTTCTTAAGGAAATAAATGCGGAACTACCAGGCCCCCAGCACCCCGCCATAAAGTTTTACAGAATGAGAAAAAAAAAGAAAACCAATATGGCTGACAAGGGTGCTGGAAAAGTCTCTAATCCGCAGAGGGCTAATAAAGCAGACAGGAGTCGTCGGCAGCAACAGTACCAATATGAAGTTGCACAGTATAATTATTATAATAAAAGGAAAAAAGTAGTGCAGAATATTATGAATGCTGACGCTCCTAAGCAATGTCCTCTAAAAGTAGCGGATATCGAGAAACATTATAAAAGCCTCTTTGAGACCGAAAATCTCCGTAAGCGTGCGGATTACGAAAAAGCAGCCCCGATGCCAAATATTTTGTCCATAAATAATGAAGCATTCAGAAAAGCAATAAAATCTACGTCTATGGACACATCGCCGGGGCCTGATGGCGTGTTAATCCGCACCATAAAGTATTTTGATGTTTCTCATATTTTGAAAACAATTACGGAGATAATGTTGAAGGTGGCCTATGTACCAGAACAACTTCGGCAAGGGCGCACAATTTTAATATATAAAGGAAAAGGAGAGGCCAATAATATATCATCGTGGAGGCCTATAACGATTTACTCAATTGTGCGCCGAATTATAGAAAAAGTTTTGGACCAAGAACTGAGGAAGCAGGTCACCTTCCACAGGAATCAAAGAGGTTTTATAAAGGGACTTCCGGGAACGCACGTCAACGCAAGGATTATAGACGCAATATTAAAGGATGCGAAAGCTAAGAAGAACGATTGCGCAGTCGCCTTCCTCGACGTTATTGGTGCGTTTGACAATGTTGGGCATTCACACATCATTAACTCGTTAGAAGCGAGAGGTGTGTCACCGGATCTCAGGAATGTGATTTCGGCTCTCCTTAGCACAAATAGAGTTAGAATTAATGTCGGTGCCCACACGACTAGCCAAATCAAAGTGCTGCGAGGAGTGCCCCAAGGCGGCCCCTTGTCATCGTCGCTCTTCAATTTAGCGATCGATCATCTATACCGCGACCTGTGCGACGAAGATTTTGCCAAAAAGTTCGGATATAAGCTAAAAAGAGACCAGGATTTTGTGGTCCTCACAGGTTTCGCAGATGATCAGGCTGTGTCGGCGCGGGACAAGGGTGCGGCTGAAAGAGTGATCGGCAGCATACAGAGGAACCTCGCGGAGATTGGTTTGGCGATAAATCCTCAAAAGAGTGTGGGCATAGTCTTAAATAAGGGAGAGCTGGAGGCAACGGTGCTCTCCCTCGAGAATGGAGACGGCATCCAGACATTAAAACAAGGAGAGATAATTAAGTATTTAGGATGCACCTTCTCGGGAGAGCTACTGTTTACAGAGGATTCGGTGGCAAAATTAAATAAAAACCTTGATAAGCTTGTTACCTCTTGCTTGTTGAAGCCCGAACAAAAACTCAACATTGTCAACCAATATCTGTTCCCGGGTCTCACTTACCCTCTCCAAACTGCGCCTTTAACAAAGCATCGTCCGGAAGTATTAGAAGGAATAGACACCATGATTCGTAGGAGCGTGAAGGCCATAATTGGTCTTCCTGCGAACACCTCCACGGCGATGTTGTACGCTCCCAGGAGATACCGAGGATTGGGCTTGATCCGCTGCCAATGGGAAGCTCCTCTTCAACATTGGTCCATTGCTCAGCGACTGTCCAATGTACCGGACGCCCTGTTCCAATCTACATTTGATTACTCGGCGGAGATTGCAGAGTGTGCCGAGAGATTGGGAGTTGAACAGGGGCACCGGAGTATGAGAGCTCTACGGCAGTCGCTACGAGAAAACTCGTTTGAGGAATGGGCCAACTGCAGGTGGCAGGGCATTGGAGTACGACATTTTAAAGACACCCCGAAAGCTAACAGATACATGTACGAGAAGCAGATACTTTCGGGGTCCGAATGGTCCAATGCCCTGAAACTAAACATCAATTATGCACCCCTGCGCGGAGTCCCAGGTGTCAGCGGACAGGTGAGAGAAGTTGGGTCCCTCTGTCGCAAATGTAGCAGAGAGCCTGAAACACCAGCACACGTGCTGGGGAAATGCCCCAACAACTCGCTCCTGATAACTCGCCGTCACCACCGGGTCAAACATGCATTGATGGGGCTCCTGAAGGAGAGAGACTTCGCCTGTTTCGAGGAAGTTTATTGTGTGGACACGGATGGATCCACGAGATATGCCGATATAGTGGCATTCCCGAAGACCGGAAAGTCGGCTATCATTCTGGATCCTACCGTGAGGTACGAGTCTAATGACCTCGATCAGGCGAGCAAAGTTGACGAGGAAAAAAAAAAATATATGAAAAGTGTATACCTTTTCTCAAAGAGAGGTTCCGCGAGAGCTTCGGCGAGAGAGAGTTCCACGTGAGAGGCCTTTGGTTCGGAGCCCGCGGAACTATACCTGGGTCAACCAGGAGCTTCATGGAGGATCTTGGTGTGGAGATAAAGGACGTAGCAAGCTTGGCGGAGAGTATAGTGCTGGACTCCCTGGGGATAATACATCACCACATTTATGGTGGTGGCTGAATTCGAGGCTGGTGAAGGGACATGTATGTATAAAAGTTAGTTATTTATTTATTTATATGTTTATTTAGTTTAGACATTAATTAGTTATGTGATGATTTGTTAAATTTTAATTTTTTTTTTTTTTTTTTTGTTTCTAATTTAATATGCCTGGTAGTGAGTTGATTTGGTTTTATTCTTGTTTTTATTGCATGATAGATATATTTTATTCAAAGGTCTAAATTTTTTTATATTTTAGAGAGCACTCAGGGGTTTGAGTAAAAGAGAAAAAGCATAAAAATGGAAAAAAAGAATAAATAAAAATAAAATAAAAAAAAGGAAATAATTAAAAAATTATATAAAAAAAAAATATAACCCTGTAGGTATACATATGTATGTTATTATTATTGTATATGATTGCAACAAAATGTTACAAATAGTCTGGAATAAGATGTAGAGTATGCTGTGTATAAGCAACCCAATATAGTTGGGCAGCATCACTTTTATGATGAAATAAAGTGTTTCTCTCTCTCTCTTGTGCATGTGTTATAGTTCGGAGATGTCCACGTAGGTACGCAAAAAAATTAGAAAAATATTTTTATATTAAGCTTTCTTCGAAGGTGCCATTTGTCTACTCCATTCATGAATACTGCAGAGACCAGTTTGTTTTGTTAAAAATTAATTTCTACCGAAGAGTGTGCTGTTAGTGAAGGTTGCGTACATCATTTTATAAAAATATTAATAAAGAAACACACTGATGTTATTAAGTAATAATTAATTTATTATACTTTATTACTTTATTTGAATATAACTTAATTGATGGCGGATTAGAGTTGTGAGAGCTAACAATGAGGTTCAGCAAAGATTACTTGACGCTTGGATTGGTATATCGCTAAGGGCATATCTTATAGGGAAGGGTATAATTTTCCTTAAGGACATTAACTTTTAAGTGGGAAATGTAATTATGAAGTTTTGAGCGGGGGGGGGGGGGCGGTTGGAGGCTATGAATTAATTTTCACCCCTCTTTTAGCTTACTTTAGAGGTGATCCGTTTTTGTGTATCAATTTTATGCTATCGAAAAAAAAATTGACTAAAACCAATAATATAATTATTTATTTTAAATCAAAGTCCCAGGGTAAATTTTTTACAACTGTTTGATATTATATAGTGAAGTTTTTTTAGTACGTAGGGTTTAAAAAATCCTACAACGTAATGCAGTTCTCGTTGTGTGTTTTTAATATATCTGTGCCCATGAGCGAAAAAAAACTTCGAGGTTTTATAATAAATTATATCAAAACCTATATTCTTTTCCCCCCCTGTAAATAACGTTGGTCTGTTTTTTTATTTATTTTTTATTCTATTTATAATAATGAAGACGTAGCTATGTAAATGTTGGGGTAGGTACTAGGCTGTGTAAATTAACAAAATTATCTTATTTTGGTCTTTTAAAGGTGGTTTCGATACTGTTATAATCAGAAATAATGAGCATATCAGCAGGATTAGAAGTGATAATTGTTTTATTGATTTGCATATGAGAAAAGTTATTTGTTTAAAGTACCGCATCGGATTTATGTCGACAACAGTTAGTAATATATCCTTCAACCTGTTTTAAATTCGACTTTAATTCACTTAAAGTCGTATTCAATAATATTCAAAGTAATACATTTTTATAGATTTTGTATGAAAAAAAAAAATAAAACCGTTTTTTTTTTCTTTATATGTATATCATTTATTTTAAAAATAAGATAACAATCATTATTATTTTATTTACTGAATTCTAATATTATCTGTCAATTTATGGCTGTATATGTAATGAATCAAAATATTTATCTACAAGATAATTTTTCTGTATACTGTTATATATAATACTTTTTATTATTTTATTTTTATTTTTTTTTGGGGGGAGGGGATATCACTTAAACTCACTGTGAAATTATGGAGAAATAGCTAGATATATTTAGTGTTGGATAAAATGTTTATTCTTTTTCATTTTTATTTAAATAAAAGATCAGATTGAAACTCACTTAAGAAATAAATCAGCTGGAGTTGTTTCTTTGTTGGTAAATGATGTCCATATGGCTTGCGAATGACAAGAGTTCCAATCTCCTTATTTAGTGTTTGTTACGACAGAGGTAAATACCGATTATTTAAGCTTGTTACATAAGGGGTGTCGGGTAGGTGTTTAAAATTCTATGGGACCGTTAAGCAGACACGAAAGTGATAAAAATAAACTAATAATAATGATTTCTTTCCGGTCAATTTTATTATTCAGATTTTATACTCAGCCTTCCCTCGAATATGAACCGATTTCCTTAACGGATTCATGGAGCAATTTTTCGCCTTGTGGGTCCAACAATTTGATGGGAGGGGATTGATCCCAATTTTCTGAGCTAATATCCCCAATCAGTAGCCCCTCCCCCCAACCCCCATAACCCCTTTCTCGAAGCTCATCTTAATATTTAATTCATTATCCAGGCGCTCCTTATACCTTTGTCTTTTGTTCCGAAGCGAAGACCCTTAATCGAAAGTCCTCCCCGTTTCGTATCTGCATTGGAACAGAACTGGCTACCTTTCAGGACAATTCTTCTGGAAGGATGGAACTTCTGATTGTTATTGGAGGTCCCTATCGAACTTAATTATTTTTTTTTTTTTTTTTGGGTGGGGGGTTGGCTTTAGGGGAAGTTTTCAATATTTTCATTCCATCTTTTTATGTTTCTCCGAATGCAACATGTCGCACCCATCGTAGAAAAAAAGTAAAACTCGAAAATGGCAAGTTTTGAGTGAGGAATACTATTAAAACGAGGAAGTTGCCTAGTTTTAACAAAAGTGTAGAACAAAAACTTTATTAACGATATCCCAACATACTATTGAGTTGCAATTTTATTCTATGTAGTATTATTGTATTTATTAAAAATTAAATACGTATAACACTGATTATTAATTTGGTTTGCCAGTGTGGTATAAAGCGCTATTATTATTATTATTTTTTTATTTTTTCAAATGCAATACTCAAAAGTTTCTGCACCCTTGAAAATGTAGAATGGTTGGCTGAAAAATGTATTAATTATGACGACATTTGTTTACTTCATAGGGCATTTCTGAATTAAACGACCTGGCTGAAAATACATATGAATTTAGGACGTCAAAAAAAGAAAAGAAAATTCTGAGAACGTATTCCTGTTAACGCTTTGTTTGTGAGTTATTCCTGTCTGAAGAATTTATTACGTATGAGAAATTGTCGGTAGTAATTTAAATTGTAGCAGTGTTGTCCATGTATATCAAGTTTGTTGTTTTATCAATTTCTTCTTTTTGAAAGTTCTTTATATTTAATTACATTCTATGTATAAAATATTATTAATTATGTAAGTAGAAAATAACTAGTTAAATATTAATATCAAGTAAAAATTGTATAATTGTTTTTTTTCTTAATTTGTGCTACCATATGGCAACACTGCCAATGATCTTTTAAATAATAAAAAATTCATCTGTATTAATTAGTGTGTTGAAAAATATCTGTGTGAACACGTGGAATTGTTAATCTTATATGGAATAAATAAAATAGTAATTTCTGTATATGTTTTTTTCCTTGGTGTAATCAGAATGCATTGATTGGTGCAATTAGAACTACAAAAAATTAAACTAATTTCTTTTTATCGAACATTTTTTTTTTTCAATATGCAATCCCGTAAGATTTTCGCACCCATGAAAATGTCGAACGGTTTGTCAAAAAAAAAAAAATTTATACATTATGACAGGACATTTTTTACTTGATATGGTGTTTGAGAGTTAAATTAACTGAAAATATGAATTTAGGACCCCAATACAAGAAAATAAAATTCTGTGAAGGTATGCCTATGAGATATTCACGTCTAAAGATTTTAGTGCGCATTTTAAATCGTTTGTATTAATTTAAAATGTGCTAAAACGACCTAGTGCCCCTTACTGCACATATCAATATTGACATTGTAAGGAATAATACCACCTACAATTCGCACAATGAACTCTTCCTAGATAAAAACCATTTATCAGTTTTTCAGACGCTTTCACGCTGTTTACATCACTATGCCTCACATATATTCTAACAGTGAATATGCCGATATGGTGTTTGTGTACGGTTTTTGCAAGGTAAATGCCATTGCTGACCCATGCTGAATATTCAGTATGATTTCCAAACATAAGATTACCACATATGGGTATTTCCAGGTTTTCATTTCCACGACTCGATGACAGAAAATTTAAATTATTTTAATTTAAATTATTACATACAATTTATCATTCGTCATAACAACATTAGACTGAATATCTTATAAGCTTTTATTCCAATTATTTCATATAATCAAGCCACTCAAAATATTGAGTGTGCATATATGAAGAGCACATTTAAAAAAAAAAAAAACTGTGAACTGAAATCACGTAAAAAGGTGTTAATTTCAGAAACATTTTTTATAATTTAGTCTTGGACCAGGCAGTCCTACTCTTTGATTTCACACAATTTAACACAATGCTCAATATCAATATTAATTTTGGTTAAATTCCATTATTTAAAACTACAGTCTAACAGTGCAACAGTAGAACACACAACTGTTTGTCGTGTTCATGTACTCTTATTTGCAGCGAAAAATATTAGTTTCGAATAGAAGTACATATTCTAATATGTGAGTACCTTAATTGTAAACAATTTTTTTTTGTCTTAATTAATAAAAATAAAATATCATCTAAACTTTAATTTATATTTTGATCTAATTATTTTTTATATATCTTAAATTTTATTTTTTTGAACTTAATTAGCTTTTAAGGCTCCTGAACAATGATAATGCTTTATCAGAACAGAAAGGAAAATACCCATATAAACCTATTAATACGAGGGTGAATCAAATATAAACGAGACTTTTCGCCCTTCATGCACAATAGTGGAGGGAGAACGTTCCCGCTTTGTTTGTTGTTGGGTAGGTTTGTCAGGAATAGGGGTAGCACATGGGCTCGCCTCCTCGACCCTCTCAGTGTCCATCGTGACGATGTTGGAGCAAGAGGTACCTCCGTCAATTGCGCAACGTTTTTTAATCAAGTTTCTCGCCGCAGAAAGCATAAAACCGGCAGAAATCTTGAGGAGATTGACTGCCCAGTGCGGGGAAGAGACACTGTCGCGAGCCAGAGTGTTTGCATGGCATAAACAGTTCGTGGAGGGTCGCGATCGTGTTGAAAATGAGAGCCATGACCGCAGACCTCGCACCAGCATTACAGCGAACAACATCAGCAGTGTTTGACGGCTTACTGAAGGCTTATTTTTTGCACGAGCGCAGGATAATTAATGCGGCCTACTACTGTGACGTTTTGAGTGAGGTCCAACTTGCATATCACCACAAAAGACGAGACCTATCGATCAGGGAAGTGGTTCTTCTCCATGAAAATGCTCGCCCCCATACAGCAGCCTTGACTTGGGAAAAATTGGAGCAACTGGGGTGGGAAACATTGGAACACCCTCCTTACAATCCAGACTTGTCACCCTGTGACTTTCATGTGTTTGGTCCTCTCAAGGAAGCTTTGGGAGGCCAAAGATTCAATAGTGATGCTGAGGTTGAAGCCTACTTGCGCAATTGGCTGTAGACACGACCTGCATCTTTCTACGTAGAAGGAATTGGAAAGCTGCCTATCCGCTGGGAAAAATGTGTTTCCAAATCAGGAGATTATGTAGAAAAATAAACTATATTCTTTTTTGCGTTTAAAATAAAAATAAATTAAAAAAAAAAAAGTCTCATTTATATTTGATTCACACTCGTAATTGTCAAGGAAAAATTGTAACTTGGCAACACTGATCATAACCTTTTACTGAACTATTTATACATATGTTATATCATTCTAAAATTTGTGTGCTATTAAATAAAAAGCTTGTTTGAATAGTTAAATAAATATTTAACTAATTGAAAATAATTAATATTTCATTTCGGTTATGATTTTTGCGTTTTATTATTTATTTATTCCCATAGATAACATTAAGTTAATTTCTTATTATAAACCCCTTCGCCTTATTGATTTTTATATATTATACTAGCTGTATGTCCCGGTTTCACCCGGGGAATTTCATTTTCGAATGAAACGGTCGATTTCGTAAAAAAACCCATTGTAAAGCGAGATCATTACGATTTTTATTAGGATAAAGTATTCAGCTGATATTTCAGCTGATGGTCGGCTGAAGTTAAGCAATTTTAATATGGACAGGTGTTCGCACCTGGTATGAAAGAACCACTGAGCGAAATTTGGAGAATTTAGGACAAACGGTATGGATTTCTATAAATAACAAACAGAATTTCACCTTTATATGCATAGATTATAGCTGTATATCCCGGTTTATCACGGGGAATTTCATTTTTCTAAAGAAAAGGTCGATTTCGTAAAAAAAAAATTGTAAAGTGAGATCATTATGATTTTTAAAACAATAAAGAATATCAGCTGAAGATCGGCTGAAGTTATGCAATTTTAATATGTACAGGTGTTCGCACCGGGTCTGAAAGAAACGCTTAGCGAAATTTGGAGAATAAAGAATATCAGCTGAAGATTGGCTGAAGTTACGCAATTTTAATATGAACAGGTGTTCGCACCTGATATCAAAGAACCACTGAGCGAAACTTGGAGAAATTAGGACAAACGGTATGGGTTTCTATAAAGAACAAATAAACAAACAGAATTTCAACTTTATTTTTATATAGAATAGATTTATTATTATATAATTATGCAATTTTGTATTATTTGGTTTCATTTTTTAAATATTAATTTTTGTTTTTGTTTTAGGTAAGTGTCACATTACAGTAGATCAAAGAATTAAAAGTGTACTTTTCTACTGTAATAATCTAATTCATCAATATTTTGATTTCGTAAGTACATACACTACATTATGCATAAATAACTATTTAGCTGAATTTTCTTTCTAATCTATTGAATACAAAGTTATTATAGAATTTTCAGACATTATATTTTTTCAATTTAGTACCCTTCTTTAAGATAAATGTTTAGTTGTGAAAGTAGTTTTACATTCATTAAAAATTGATAATAAAAATTATTATTGAAGTTGTTATTGCCCGTGAAAAAATGGTCTTTAAAGGTTGAATGATGTAAAGCTTTTGTTAATTTTAAAAAAACTTTAAGTAAATAGTGTTTTATTAAAACAAATTAAAATTAAAAAGGAACCCTAGGTAGTAGAATTTTCAATTTAATACATTACTCTTTCTTTTAAGAAGATTCTTTTATCTAGAACTTTTTACAAGACTGTAGAAAAACATTTCTAATTTTATTTTTAAAATATCCATCATTTAATCTCTTGCTTTCCGGTACATAGCTATAAAATGTTAATATTAAATGGAATATTGTGATTTTAATTGTAATTTGTAATTGCTGAATTCTCTATCAGTACATTCTTTTCCAGATGTTATGCATTTATTGCTAAAAATAATTAAATTTAAAGACTGTTACTATATTCATACATACATATATATATATATATATATATATATATATATATATATATATATATATATATATATATATATATATATATATATATTACTTTTCATTGAGAGCATATTAAATTTTATAAAAGTTGAAATCATTAGTTCTCCAGAAATCCGATCTTTAGGTATATAAATGTTATACTTAGTGTCTGTTGATATTGGGAATTAAAAACAAAGTTAAGAAAAAGATTCATTCAAAGTTCTATGGTACATAGAACTTGTTAACTCGTTGAATCAACATGTAATTTTTATATATGGAATCCTCTCTAAGCTTTAAAATGCAAAAGATGTTTTTTCAAATTTTTGAAGTTTTCATGTAATTAAAAAATATATATATATACATATAATACTAGGAAAAAACAAGTATATCTAAGGTCCATTTTAGTCAAAAAATATTTTTTAGGATATTTCCTGTTATTTCAAATACAAAAATTTAATTTTGAGAACACCCTCGATTCCAAATGAGCCTCATATAAGTGGTTTTAATTTTAAACAAACATAATTTGCTGGTTGAAAATTAAAATTTATAAACAGGCCTTCTTAAGTTAAAAACTGTACTTACATTTGTTAAAAAATGGTGGCAATAAATTTTTTTACCACGATTTAATGTTAACCATACCATCGTATTCTTATTACGATTAACATTTTTTCACTTTGAGATTTAATGTCCGATTAATACAAAATATTCGGAAAGTATTTTTATTTAGCTAAGAGGAATTAAGATACTTTAAAACTTTGGTGAAAATCTGGAGTTTGTAATTTTAGTCATGTTTTTTTACAATATTTTTTTCTTCTATTAGAAAAAAGATTTATAAGATAGAAGTTAGAAACTCTTGAATGGTACACATTTAGATATATTTAGAACAGCCAATGAAGTAAAATTGGTTTTCCAGTAGAATATTTAAAATTACATAAAACTGAAACATTTTATTTGGTAATCTGGCCTTGAAAATCATTTAAGTAATTGATATAACAAGCGAATAATCATATTTCAAAGAAACTATATATATATATATATATATATATATATATATATATATATATATATATATATAATTTATTTATTTATTTTTGAAATATGATTACAAGGCTTTTTATCATATTTATAGATATGTTTATTCTAATTATATTTCATTTTAGAATTACAGTAGGGCATCACCTAGTGTAATATTTAATTTTTCCCTACTTACATCCCAAATAATCATGTATAGTTAATATCTGTAGAGTATGAAGCGTGTTATTAGCAGTGGACAACTGGCAATCACTTGCTCAACACCGAGATATAATTTAATAGAACAGGTGTCAGCGTTGTTAAGCGCAGGTAGAATTCTTTCCACCTTTTTGCTTCTTATTTACACACTTTATTTTATAATACTAAACGCATCAGGCGTAAAGAAAATTATTATAAATAATCAATTGACTAATAAACTTAAATTAGTTTTTATGAATAAATTAAAAAAAGATCATTGTTAGAAAATTAGCCAAAAAATGGTTTTAGTTAAAAAAAAGAACGAAAAAATAAATATTAGTTAAAATCCTTTTACCATTTATTTCTAAAAAAAAAAGTTTTTTTTTTTTATCTTGCTACATATTTTTTCTCTTTAATATTTTTTTTTATTACTAATCATAAAATAAGATAATTTTATATATTTTTTTATTCATCTAAAAAAGTCTTTGCTATAATTTTTCATTATCATACACAGAATTATTATAATTATTTTTAAAATCCATTTTTTTAATTTGAAAGATTTAAGTTTCATTATTTATTTATACTGACAACATCCAAAATAAGTTATAAATATATAAAATATAAGTAATGATATATATATATATATATATATATATATATATATATATATATATATATATATATATATATATAAGTTATATATTAGTTACATATTGTATTTTTCTTTAGCTTAACATTTTGTACTCCTTCTATCCTAGCTTTTGCAAAGCATTGTAATCTATTTCTTAGAATCCCGTCCTGGGAACCAGCATCCTAACACGCGCTAGGCGTGTTCCCACGAATGTAAGCACTTATAATCCTTTAAATACCCTGGTAAATATTCCTTCTTGCTTCCAGTTGTAGCTGTAGCCCGTCTCTATGCCAGTCTTCTTTCTGATATTGTAAATTTGTGTTTTTGATGTAAAATAAATCTTTTTAAAAAAGTATTTACATTTCTATACAATCTAACTGGCGCAGTCGGTAGGACATCGTCAAGTCTTGAGGGCATATCAAGATTTCAGTATCAACTGTTAATTGGCGAGTCCAGATTTCAGAAGAAGAGACGTTAAATGGCAACCCTGACTATCGGAGTCATCCTACTGTGAGTTATTATTTATTTAAGAGATATAACTTTTTTTTTTAATCAATTTTAATATTTAAAATTTTTTTTTTCTGAAGGTTATGATTTCATACCTATTTTTTTTAACATATTTTATATTTTATATTATACATCATATTTTTTATTATATAACGTATTTTATATATTAGATTTAATTCTAAGGATAAACTTAAATTACTTATTCCATTATTATATTATTTTCATTTATTTGTATTCATAATTCATAATGGCACCACCCACTTTAAAAAAGGAATATTTAGAAATGGTCCCCGAATTCCACGGAGATCCAATGTCTCTCACTCGATTCCTTGAAATTTCGGAAAAATTAATTAATAAGTTTTATAACCATGAAAATACGTCAGATTTTCAGAACGACTATTTAATAAATTCCATCCGCGCTAAAATAAAAGGTAACGCCGCCGATATGGTTAATTGTAAATATGTTAATACATGGGACGACATAAAAAACGCTTTAAAACAGGGGTACGCGGACAAACGCGATGCTTTCACATCATAGAAATGAGCAATATGAAGCAGGGAAACGAGTCACCGTTCGAATTTTATAATAAAATTCAAAAAATTTTACAACTACAAATTAGTTATCTAAGGAGCGAAATGCCGTTAGAGGCGTTAGTTCTCACAAAGTACATCGAAAAATTAGCGTTACGTGTTTTATTAAAAGGATTAAAAGAACCTCTTGGTTCTTTCATGAGAACGAAAAATCCGGCCGACCTAAATCAGGCTATAAACATGTTAACCAATGATTTTCAATTTGTCATTGACTCCTATCGCCCACAACAAAAATTTAACAAAGCAAATAGAAACGGACAACAGTTTATAAATTATTTTCCGGTTAGTCAAACCAATCAAGTTAAAACAATTCAACCCGCTAAACCATTTATTTCAAATCAATTTAGGCCCCAACAAACTAATCAATATAAACCTTCACAATATAGTCAATATAGACCACAACAACCTTATCAATATAAACCTCAACAATACAACCTATATAGATCACAACAACATGATCAATCAACTCCTATGAGTGTCAACAGCAATTACAAAAGTATTCCCCAAAATCAAAGATATAAATCTTTTCTAAACAACCCAGTTCGGAAAAATCCAAATTTAGAAATAGAAGAATTAAACAATATGAATTCTGAAAACTTTCAAAACAATCTTCAAATTACCGAACAAACAGATGCTCAACCACATTATGACCCCACCGTATCATTCCCTGATGAGAATCAAGAAATTCAGAATGATCCCAATAATGATCCAAATAATTTTTTAGACCCCAGCACGTCACAAGAACCATGGACGTAGTCGATATTCTTAATTTAACCCGTTCCAGTGCCCTTCCGTATATAATCCCTCCAAACTTAAATTTAAAAATTCTAATAGATACCGCGTGTACAAAATCACTTGTATCCAACCATGTAGCAAATAAATATTTTCATGATAATATTACCTGCGAACCATTTAAACTTACTAGCGCGCACGGTTCTTCTATACAAAATTTTAATGCTAATGTAGATTCATCAAAATTATTTCCCAACACTAAAACCCTCCTAAAATTTGGCATTTTCAATTTCCACCCTAAATTTGATTTATTATTTGGGACAGACAGTCTTAAATTGTTAGGTGCAAAAATTGATTTAGTAAACGATGTATTAATCACACCTTTTGGAAACATAAAAATTCATTTTGACAATAGACCCCCTCAATCTGAATACACCTACATATTAAACAACGATTCCGAAACCGTAATAAAAATTCCAATCAAAAATATTTCAAACGGAGAAGGTATCATTCCCCACACAATTTTCAATGATTATCTCGAAATTCACGAAGGTTTAATTTCAATTAAAAACAACGAAGCCATCTGTTCAGTGAAAAATAATTCAGATAAGTCATTTAAAATTACTATTAAATCCCCAATTCTAGTAGAACCATTAAACATCTTTAAATTTAATGAATCCCACAACATAAGTTTAATTAAAGCTGAAAAATCAAATTTCGATTAAGTTAAAAACCTTATTCGTACGGAACATCTAAATGAACAGGAAAAGAAAGAAATTCAAAATTTAATAAAACAATATTCTGAATTATTTTATTTGAAAGGCACTCCATTAACGGCGAACACGCGAATCAAACATAAAATTCTAACTAAAGATGAAATACCGGTCTATACTAAAAATTACCGATATCCGCAAATTTTTCAGAAGGAAGTAAAACGACAAATCGATGAAATGCTTCAACAACAAATCATCCGCCCTTCTTTTTCGCCTTACAATAGTCCTATTTGGATAGTTCCTAAAAAATTAGATCAATCCGGAACACAAAAATGGAGAATAGTAATTGATTACAGGAAATTAAATGAAAAAACAATTGATGATAAGTACCCTATCCCGCATATAACCGACCTTTTAGATAAGTTAGGTAAAAGTAATTATTTTTCAACAATAGATTTAACGAGTTCCTTCCACCAAATTTTGCTAGACGAAGAAAGTATCCCCAAAACCGCCTTTTCGACCGAGAATGGACATTATGAATTCTTAAGATTACCTTTTGGCTTAAAAAATAGTCCCCCAACTTTTATGAGAGTAATTAATGACATACTCATGGGCATTCCAAATTGTGTTGCGTATTTAGATGATATAATAATTTATAGCACATCCCTTCAGGAACATTTAATAGTTTTAAAAAAGGTTTTCGAAAGACTAAGAGAAGCAAACTTAAAAATTCAGCCCGATAAAACCGAGTTTCTAAAAAAGGAGATAGAATACTTAGGACATCTTGTCACACCAAACGGAGTAAAACCTAATCCAAACAAAATCCTCGCTATAAAAAATTATCCTTTACCCAAAACCACCAAACAGATAAAGGCTTTTCTCGGACTATTAGGATATTACCGCCGATTCATTCCAAATTTCGCACATTTAACAAAACCTCTCACCCGATGTTTACGAAAAGGAGCAAAAATTAACGTCGCGGATAAAAATTATTTAGACAGTTTCGAAACATGTAAAAATATTTTAATGAACAATCCCATATTGCAATACCCTGATTTTAATAAAACATTTATCTTAACCACTGATGCTTCCCGGGTGGCCTTGGGGTGTGTCCTTAGTCAAACACACGGCGGACGAGATTTACCTGTGGCTTATGCTAGTCGTACGCTAAATGAAAGTGAATCAAAATTATCGACAATTGAACGCGAACTTTTGGCTATCGTATGGGCAACCAAATATTTTCGACCCTATCTTTTTGGCAGAAAATTTATAATTTATACTGATCACAAACCACTTCAATGGTTACAATCCCTAAAAGATCCAAATTCAAAATTATATCGTTGGAAATTAAAGTTAGAAGAGTTTAATTTCGAAATCAAATATAAGAAAGGCCATGAAAACAAAGTCGCCGATGCACTTTCGCGTGTCGAAATAAATTTAACAGAATCCGATGATGCCGACCAAATTATTAGCGATCTAATTCAGCAATTTTACAGAGAAAACGAAAGTTCAGAAAACGAATCCTTAATAGTCAATCTAGATGAAAATGAAAATTTAAACGCAGATGAAAATTTAGTCGAAAATCAAAATTCCGATGAAATCTTAGAAAGATCAGAAGCTAGCTCAGTTCATTCAAATGTTTTAGGCAACACAGTAATTGAAATACCAATTGCAAACAATCCGGTTAATTTTGGGAATAAACAGATAATTTTAGATTTAGTAGATGTCAACCCCGCGAAACCTAAAATTGAGAAACTTTTTGAAAATTCTAAAACAAGAATTATCGCTCAAATTTCAAAAGCAAATTTTGAGAAAGATATAATCAATTTAATTAAAGAATATGTGGAACCTAGAGTTAAATACTATTTATATTTTGAAAAGGATTTTTATACTCAGTTCTATAACGCGATGGTCAAATATTTCAAACATTCCGAGCTAAATTTTGTAAAAAATACTATTAGGTTAATCGATGTCCAGGATCCTGATGAACAAACAAATTTAATAAACGATTATCATATTGGAAAAACCAACCATAGAGGTTCAGATGAAACACTTAATAGAATTAAAAGATTGTACTATTGGCCCAATATGAAAAATTCAATTCAAAATTATATTAATGGCTGTGAAATTTGCGCTGTATCCAAATACGATCGTAATCCTTTAAAACCCCAATTTAACATTACAGCAACTCCGTCTAAGCCTTTCGAAATAGTTCATATGGACACCATAACTTTAGAAAACAAAAAATATTTAACATTAATTGACACTTTTTCCAAATTCGCCCAAATTTACAAATTAAAAAACGGCCAAGCAACAGAAGTAGTAAACAAGTTAATTTCGCATTTTTCCCATCACGGTCTACCTAAACAAATAGTAACCGATAACGGTTTAGAATTTAGAAATTCATTAATTTCAGATCTATTAAAATTACATAAAATTCAGTTACATTATACGGCTACTCAATCACCCCAATCAAATGGACCCATCGAAAGATTCCATAGTACATTAATAGAACACATACGGTTATTAAACAATAGAGATGAATTCAAAAAAGATACATTAGAGAAAAAAATTAAATATGCTGTTCTCGCGTACAACAATACTATCCATTCTATCACGCAGCTAAAGCCAATTGAAATAATTTCCGGACATTTAGATGTAGATTCACCCATTTCAATGGACTTCGATAACCAAATTATAAATGATTATGTTACTAAACATAAGGAAAGAGTAAAAATTTTGCATGATCAAATAAATCAGAGGAATCAAGAAACAAAAGAAAAATATATATCTCGATTAAACAAAAATCGCGAACCAATTCCAGAAAATATACCCGACGAAGTTTTTGTTGCTAACAAACAGAAACAATCCAAATTAAAAAATAAATTCAAAAAGGAAAGAATTAAAGAATTAAATAAAAGTAACAAAACTGCCGTAATCGATAAAAAACATTACAACACCCGAGAAAAGATCCATATTAAAAACATTAAAAGACCGCGTAAGAAACCTCGTCCAAGTAAGAGTCCAACAAAGAATCCGCAAGCTGGACCTAGTAAGCGTTCTTAGAAAAAAGATAAGACCCCAAGCTTGTTTACAATGGTATATACTTCGTAACTCAACTCGGATATTCTATACGTCTATTTTAATTCTAGAATAATTAACCTGTGATTTAAGTAATTATTTTTTTTTTTAAATATAAATAATGATATTATTATAACTAATAAGTTCAGGGAATATGAACTCATATTAGTTCAAAAGATGGCAAATAAATGCCCAAAATATTTTTTTTTAATATAAATATTGTTACAATTATAACTAATAAGTTCAGGGAATATGAACTCATATTAGTTCAAAAGATGGCAAGTAAAGCCCAAAATATTTTTTTTTAAATATAAATAATGATACTATTATAACTATTTAGTTCAAGGAATATGAACTATTATTAGTTTAAAAGATGGCTTATAAGCCCAACAAATACTTTATGCAATAAAAATTAATAATAATAATAACTACTATATATAATTTTTCTAAATAATTAATGTCTTCATTTATACTTTGTGAGTTTATACATTAGATTTTAATAAGATATAATTTTTTTTTCCTTTTCTATTATAGTCCTTATAATTTAATTTTAGGTTAGCGTCAACTCTCACCGGAGCGACGATAGAAATAAAAAATGTTACTTCTAACCTCGGCATCGTACCCATCAATTTAGGTCACGCTAAATTGCAAATATCACAACATACAATAATACACTTCTTAGATTTAGGACCACTGTTTTCAGAATATCTTTTCGTAAATTGGCAGTTCGAAAGCTATTTAAATAATTCACATTTCAACCATTCTATATTAAAAGAACTAAAAGCGCACATTGATGTAATAAACAGTACAAGATTTATCATCGGTGAAAAAATAAATAATATTAAATTACATGATATCAGCAATAATAGAGTCAAAAGAGCCCTAATAAATATTCTAGGGACTTTGGTAAAAACAATAACCGGAAACTTGGATAATAACGACGGGAAACATTTTTCCAATTTAATAAAATCCTTAAAAGAAAATCAAGACCAAATTGTTGATCAACTACACAACCAATATTCTGTAAACAATGATTTAATTTCGCAATTTAATAGAACTATTAAAAATATACAAGAAAACACACTGCATATTGCACAAAAAATCAATCATATGGGAACTTCAATTAACTTACTAGCAATTAAAGAATTATTAGATCACATCCAAATCATTTTCACTTTAATTTCTGCAACCATTTCTGATATAGAAACTTCTTTAACTTTCTGTAAATTAAATATTCTACATCCATCAATAATTAATACAAAAACATTGTTCAAAGAATTAGAAAAAATAGCTCCACACTACAACAATCAATTTTTATACCCATTTCAATTTAAGTCTATCCTTGATATTGAACGCACAATATCTGTAGAATGTACTTTGCATGAAAATGAAATCATTTATACTTTATCACTTCCGATTTTTGAAGAAACTGTTTACAATTTGTATAATTTATACCCAATCCCATCTATTGTAAAGGATGAAATCATAACAATAATTCCAAGATTCAAATATCTCTTAAATATTAATAACAACATAAAATTTCTTAATCAACATTGTATAAAAAGAAATAGCATTCACCACTGTCATGCAGCTGACATATCTCATCATAGCGATTCCTGTATTCAAGGAATTTTACAAAAGTCATCCAGTACAAATTGTCTCTATACACGTTTACACCAAGAAGAAAACCATATAGAGGAAGTTCCGGAAACACCCTACATTCTCATAGCGTTCTACAACCCAGATGATCTTCAAATTCAACAAGAAAAAGACACTGTAAATTATCATATAAAAGGGATATATTTAATTAAAACAAATTTTAATTCAATCATGTATCATAATAAAACTGTACTTTCATCCAGTAAAACCCATGGTTCTGTAACACTATTTGATAAGCAAACTTTAAATATTCAAGCCTCACAACTTTTAAATACAACTCTAGAGATTAAAAATTTAAAATTTCATGAATTACAAACATCACATCTTTCACATCTTGTATCAACAAAAATTTCATATGACTCCAACAGTTTACATATTTTAAGTTTATGGTTAGTTTTTATTTTTATTATAATGTTTATAATTTCACTTTTAATTTTCATTTATTATTTTTATAAAACTAAAATTGTAACTAATTTCACCCGAACTGGTGAAATTCGTGTCTAAGGGGGGAGGAGTTATATATTAGTTACATATTGTATTTTTCTTTAGCTTAACATTTTGTACTCCTTCTATCCTAGCTTTTGCAAAGCATTGTAATCTATTTCTTAGAATCCCGTCCTGGGAACCAGCATCCTAACACGCGCTAGGCGTGTTCCCACGAATGTAAGCACTTATAATCCTTTAAATACCCTGGTAAATATTCCTTCTTGCTTCCAGTTGTAGCTGTAGCCCGTCTCTATGCCAGTCTTCTTTCTGATATTGTAAATTTGTGTTTTTGATGTAAAATAAATCTTTTTAAAAAAGTATTTACATTTCTATACAATCTAACTTATATATATATTCTGAATCATTTTTATAAAATATAATGAAAACAGTATTTCAAAAGAATTCTGCGCTCTAATGATCTTGTGTAAATTCGACTACATTTCTTTTGCTTAATATAAGTTAATACGCCGAATAAAATAACCGACCCAAAAAAATGAGATGGATTTAATGAAAATATTGTGTTCATTTCAATCATAAAAACAATTTTTTACTTTCACTTACCTATATATGAAATATATAGTAAGTGGAAGTATTGCGATCGTGAAAAATTTCGACTTCCGGTTTTCAACGGAAATACACGTTTTGGGACCCCCTGAGTCGAAATAACCAAGTCCCGCGAAATGGTCTGTGTGTGTGTGTGTGTGTGTGTGTGTGTCTGTGTGTGTGTGTGTGAACAGACTAGCTCAAAAACTATAATTCGTGGGAACCTGAAATTGGGTATTTTTTAATAATAAAATCTTAAAACTCTATAGGAAATTTATAAAAAAAGCTAATTGAAGTATCAATTGCTATCAAGCGAAACGAGGGGAGGTTACATAGACCTTAATATTGTAGGAAATTTTTGGTATTTATTTTGTAGGAAATTTGATAGTCAAATGTTCGGCATATTTGTGTGAAGGAGTTCTTGGAGCTTTAATATCTAATTCCATTGAGTATCGCAGATTTAAATAACAAAAGAAAAGAAAAAAATATTTTAGTGTAATATTCTTCATGATCTTATGATTAGACATTTTAGAAAATGATGCTTTCACTATTGCTAAGGCGAGCGGGTATAGAAATATGAATGCTACACATTCGTTTTTTTTTCTGTTTTTTTTTTTTACACTTGGGTATTTTATCCGAAGGATTTAAAAAGGCCAAATTCTAAAAATGACCAATTAGTCGAATCCGCCCTTTTTGAAATTATATAACATGACGAGATGTGAAGTTGTCGTGATAAAGAGCAATTTTATATATAAAGCGGTTTTGTGTGGAGGGCTTTTTAACAAAGTTAGATAGAAGAAGCATAGAATAGCATGCTAATTGAGAGCCCTACATTACCACGAAATGTTTTAATTTTATTGTCAAAGAGAAAACTCATCAATTCAATTACCTTTGATGGATTTAAACATCCCATTTGAAACTTAGGCGAAGCATTCGACTCTTGATGAAGAACGGAGCATCGCATTCCTATTGACATTGATATTGCAATGAATCTACGTCGCATGTATAATTATCAAATAGCGCGTAAACTTTTTATTTATATTTGCTAAATTTTCAAATACCGAATCTGCCGAGATAATGATTAGAGGAAACATACAGTTTTTCATTTAAAAAAAAAAAAATATTAGACCAATAGATGGGAAATTATCTGTAAATATGTAATACATGTGTAAATCGTACGTCCGGTCCATTTTCAACCACTTATATGAGAGCTAGTTACTAGAAAAAAATAGATACTATTATACTCCTTTTGTTGTTCTATGGAGGCTATGTTTTAGCTCCAAACTAAATTTATAATTGGTTAAAAATTAATAAACATAATTGTTTTTTCACTCCCTCACCTTGTCCGACTCCCTATGCAAGCTACTTTAAAAAATTGTATTCTTTCAACAATTGATTAATCGGTTAAGTCAGTTATTACTCCAAGATTCCATGAAAAAACTAGTGGTTTCGTTTATTATTACCAATAACAAGAAATAAAAAAAAAAGGTATGTCCAGACGTTTTTCCTAAGGACCTACGCTGTGGTCAATAGCTACTTCTCTCCCTCACTTCGAAAAAACTAGTGAGTTTCCAAGCAATTTTTTCACTCAACTATTTTTTTTTTCGATGGAAAATGCTAACCGTTTTCGATTCTGCAGTCTTTTTCATTTTTAACATAATTATAGTTATTAAAAATAATGAAAACTTTGAAAATTTCACTCCCTCACCTATTTTCAGTTACATTAACAACAACCTCCCCCAGGTTTCAAGTATTCACTTTCTTACTGATGGCCGTTCTAGCCAGTATAAAAACAAATCTATGTTTTATTTTTTTCTACATCACCCGAAGGAGGAATTGACACATTTGCAAAAAAAAAAAAAAAAAACATGATTGGAACCCACGCATCATTGAAACTAAATAAAGATAAAACCCATTCCAAGAAGTTTTCTTTCCAGGTATGCTGGAGTCCTCTAAATTTCATGCATGTCAAGCCCCTAACTTGGAATATACTATTTTTGAATTTGAAGATTGTTTTTCGGATCTGTTTCGGATTAGGTAATCCAGTGATTTTTTTTTATAAATAACTATTACATAAAGAAGAAAATACACCTCAGAAACATATGTATTTGAACATATAACTTCAAAACAGAAATATTCTATCATCAGATAAATATAAATTACTTTCAAAGGCGAAAATCAGCGATGTTTTTCAAAATAGATTCAAAATAGCATTCTCCTCATACCTCCGCCTCCATATGAATTCGCATAGATAGGAATCTAGCATGCTCCTACTTGTCCCGCATTCTTTCTTGTTTCCTCTTTCATGCAGTCTTAACTTCGTGGGATGCCCTTTTTCGCATACCTTGTTACTGGGTAGCTTCTTCATTCTTCACGAGTTCACTTAAATCAAAGATATTCATAACTGAACTGAATTAGAACAATTAACAAATGCTAGGTACAAATGCAAATGGTTAGGCAATAAAATTATCGCTATTCTAATTTTACATATGTTATTAAGTCAGAGCAATTTTAATGAAATGATCACGGTCACTTAAAAAAATCACTGGGTTACCTAATCCGAAACAGACCCGTTTTTCTTTAAAATATTCGCGTTTTTGCTACTACCTCAACACATTTTTCACTTTCCCACTTTGAAATTGTTTTCATGTTTTTTTAAAAGGACAATTAAAGGTTCTCCTGCTTTGCTACTATCTAAAAAGTGAAGATATTGTGTCGCTGAGCATGTATGAATTTTTCAGCCCGAAATTGTGGCATTTTAATAATGATATTTTAGGAAGTGAAATCTACGCTTCTTCAGATAATTCTTGCGAAATCGTAAGTCGCCAAATTTACTAATGAAGTCGTTCTCAAAGATTTTAGTTGTTTGTCAGTCAAGGATATACATGAAGGAGAAATTAAAAAAAATAATAAAATAAAACTTCATGACTCCAATTAAACCAAACAGGACAATTTGTGCATTTTCACAATGATTGTATCAGTTCTGATGATAGAGAAAAAGTTAGCCCGAAACGATGACTCATCTCATATAGGGAAACTTCCCCCTACCCCTAGAAAATATGAGAAATCTTGGTAGTTAGTTAGTAATATGTATGATTGACAACTGTATTATATAAATTTTCATGTTATCTATATTTTATATCATTGTTGTATTTTAGATGATTATGGCACTGGACGCCGAAAGCTCTATATTATAAAATAAATAATTAATTAGTGAGATCGTCCTGGTGTATATACTACTATTAAATGTGAGAAATTGTACATAGAAAATATACAAAAAGTACAAATTAAATAAACTTGTTTCATTTATTTATTTTTTGTTTTCTAATATCAATACGTTTTTTTAAAAGAAAATTAATTGAGCCTTACATAGTTAGAATACCTCGGTCCCCTCCACCGTTCATAAGAATTTCACCACACTGTCCCCTGTACGAAATCCTTCGGACGCCCTTGCATGTGTTGTTGAATAAAGAAATAAAAAATAAAAAACTGGGGGTTCTTTGCCGAAAATCTGTTCAAAAGATGCCTAATCAACCTCCATACTTAAACAAAATAAAATCGAATTAAAAAATCATATATTTTGTTTTTCTTCCTTAATTTACTATCTTAAAATTTGAAACTGAAATTTAAATTTTTATTGTATTTCCTTTTCCAATAGTGTATTCATATTAGTGTTTTTAAACAGATATTTTTTAGTATTCCAGAAATTTCTAGTGATGCTGATATTTTTTTTTTTTTTTAATTGATAGAGTCTTAAGATAATTATTAATATAGATGTTTAGATCACATATCATTTTGACCGACAAATATATACACAAGCGAACGCGAACAGTGATCAGGTGACCCGAAAATTAATTGTTTACGCCTCCACATTGAGTCAAACATGCAGTGTAAATCCTCTCAATGCAATTAGATCCTCTAATTAGTGCCTTGTTCAATATTAGCGGAACCAATAGTTGATAGTTTGGAAAGTGATTTTGGCGTTCAAAAATATTTTGTAAACGACAAAAAAAAATACAAAGAATATTTAGTATTTGGAATACAAATATTCTTTCGAATCCTAGAAATATTTTAAATGGAAATTCTCGTAAATTCCAAAATTACATACTACATCATATACTTGACTAAAAGTCGAAGCTTTTAATATATAATTAGGTTTAGAACACAAAAAATTATCTAATTCTTCCCTTATTCAATCCTTAAATTCGAAATCTTCCACAGAATCCTCTAAAAAAATTTTGAAATATTGGTGGAGTACTATTATCCTTCAATACAGATTTAGCAGGAAATTGATTTACCACGTTTAATTCTAAACTCTTTCATTTCCCAGACTTTGTTAACTACCCTCTGACGGAAGTGGTAAATTTACCTCCAACGGAAGTAGCTTCCTTACGTTACTTAGTTAGCCAGGAAGAGTGCGATAATGTCGTAGTAGACACCCGAGAGTATAATACATTTTTAGCTTTTGTTTATTTTCTTTTTTCTTTTAATAAATGAAAGTATGCGCAGCTTTGATTTTATTCAGCTATATTTAAATTTATTTCGGGGTCACCTTTGGTGTTGTGGTTAGCATGGCAACCTACAATACTAAAGATCGCGCGTTCAATTCCAGCGGTGGCCCTAGGATTTTTTAATGGGAGTAAAAAATCCTTAGCTATGCCGTCCCTCGGATAGGACGTAAAATGGTGGTCCCGAGCCTGTACGATGTCAGGTACTCGTTAAAGATCCCTATCCTAATTATACCTGGATAGGCAAAATTTAGGACTCCCACTGTAGCATCGTCCGATTAGCCTTAGTAGCATAAAAATGGACGTTAAACAAACAAACAAATTTATTTCAATTTTAGGAACACCACAACACTTCCTTTGATTTTTTTTTTCAATTTTTTACATTGAAACATTAAAAATTAAGGCAAATTTAGAGTAAGTTCTACCATCCTGTATGTAGGGTTAGAGACAACAAAAAATCAGCATTGAATCTTAAATAAAGCAAATTTACTTTTTGTGGCTTTTTTTACTAAATAAATACGAAAATAGAAAGAAAGAAAAACTCCAAATTATTAACCATTTTGGTTCAATCTTGATTCCCTTTATTAATTTTTTTTTTTTTTTTTTGGCTTCAAGACTTGCCTCCTAAGTCCTATCTTGCTCATTAATTATATTTAGTTTCTAAATATGGCATGAATGGTTTGTTACTTAATTGATCACTACTATTATTTATTGAACTGGAGTTGGAGTGGATGTGTTTTAATGTTTGCCAATGAAACAGTTTTCCATTTCTCTAAAAAAATAATATAAAATAATTTTATATCATAATAAGGAATGACAATCAATCATTGAATTACCACTTGATAACTGAATAATATCCACTAACTGAATTTAATTTAAAAAAAAAAAAATGTACTTTTCATCTTACAAGTACTAAAACTAAAATTACGTAAATTATATCTAGGATTCAATCTAATATTCAATGTTATGATTTGGTACACGTTCAATTAAAAAGTAAAATTTTTATTTGAAAAAATAAGCCATTTTCCAGAGAGGTGAATTTAATTGGGAAGCAATTATTTTTTACCTAGAACGTTCCGGGTGTTCGGAATAATTTAAAGACTCCGGAGTTTTGTTGATAACAATCGCTTTATCTACCGCGTCTACCGGAGTTGGTATTATTATTAATTTTTTCTTTTTTTTTTTTACTTGTTTTTAATTTTAATTTTATAAAAAAAAAATTACCTAATTTTCACGAATAAATAAATTGCGAACAAGATGATTAACAAACTTTATTGTTAAAAAGATTTTTTTTTTTTATTTAGCAGTTTTATTAGTCTAATTTAGATAGATCGAATTGAACAAAAAATTTATGATAGTTAAAAGATTTTCCTATTGCCCCAATATTGTTGAATTAAAAATCAGCGAAAAGATGACGGAATATTCAGTACATGATTCAAGCTGTAATGAATGAAGTTTTATCAGTATCGCTGGAAAACATCTCTTTTATAGGCTTATTTTTTTTCTTTTTAAAATTTTCAATTTTGTAAAAAAAATATTGACGCCATTTTCACGAATAAATTCAATGCTAACAAGATTAATAAAAAACTTTGCAGTGGGGCAGTTTTATTATCTAGTCTATTTTGGATAGATCGAATAGAACAAAAAAAGAAACAAAAAAACACTTGACACTTGAAAGATTTTCCTATTGCCCCATTATGGTTGAATTAAAAATTAGTGAAAAGATAACAGAATATTCAATATTCGAGCTTTAATGAATGAAGTTTCATCAATATCGCTTTAAAACACCCCTTTAATAAAATATTGCATATTGATTTCAGATTTATTTAAAGGCGAATTTTCTTTTACTGTAACCTCTAGCTACATAACGGATTACTTAGCAGTTTCAAACCCTTTCTCAAGTCAAACAAAAGTCAAGCCGAATGGACTCGGCAATACTTTAGTAAATCGCTAAGTTCTGCGGAATAAAGCTTTCTTAAGAGAGGAAACTTAGTGAGGGAGGACTTGGCTTAAAATCAAAGGAAAGGCCCGGGTATAGAAAATCTTGAAGGAAACCTGAGGGAAGAAACTAGTCTAAAGTGGGTTTATTTTTCGTCCAGGAATGATGGGGGGGGGAGGGGGTCACAAGAAGGAAACTGGAGTTTGGCTTTTAACCTGTACGCTATAGAATTCCTTGGGGGTAATAGTTGAAAGGAAAATGAAATTTGAAAATTTTGGGAAAACAAACAGTGTAGTAAAGAAATAGTTGATATTTCATACCATTGTTTAATGTAGGTTGATTTGGAGTCTGAATGTAGGAACCTTTTTATACCCAGCGCCTGTGGGCCGGAAGATTCTTCTGGGAATATCAAACCTCTAGAAAGGTGTTGATTTTCTTCATTATTATTGGGTAATCCAGAAAATAATGCAGGATTGTATTTTAGCCTTAAATTAATATAACTAACAGTATGTGTTTGAGGATTTATTTATTCTTTTTTTTTATGAATGTTTACACTTATCAATCCTCTTCCAAACAAAAAATCAGGCTTTCAAGAGAAAGAAACAGCTGTGCAGGAAAAATGGTCATATATATACCACGGATGAAATCCAATAAGAATTTTAAAATATTTATATTATTATTTTTATTTATTATACATAATTTTTAATTAATGTAAATATGAATAGTCTTTGGAACAGGTAACGCAATGTTATGTGACATCTAAAAAAAATTCATAAAAAATCGTGAGTTAATTACTTCAAGGTATATTAAGAGTATTTATTCAGCATATATCCTAAAAATATATTCCATACAATATTGGTTGAATTTTATATCTGAAAGAGGGTAGAAAATACAATTTTTCGAGGAACAAAGCAAGTTGAAAACATTTTTCTTCATTTTCTCACAAAATTTTCCATATGTCCTACTTCTGCATTGGGACTGCGAAGAATAAAACCCGGATTCTGTCAATCCCCCGACTGCTCGCAGTTCGGTTTCTATCGTATTTAGAATTATCACGACAATTCTGGAATATATAGTTTTTTTGTTTATGTAATATAAATGGGATAACTCAAAAATTGAAATAATCGAGATGTCTTCCTCCATTCACTAAGGGTGGAATATGCGCTGAAGAGAAAAGTTGATACCGGGGGGGGGGGGGATACTGGACTTTTAGGAGTGTGACCTCAGGGGGGGGGGGGCCATAGGGAAGAGGGGAGTGTGTGTGAGAGAGAGAGAGTGAGAGGGTGGATGAGGGAAGATTAGGGACTCGGACAACTTGGTTGCGGTGTGAGATAAAGGATTAGAGCCCATCTATTGGAAAAGGAAAGGTTGGCAAGTTTAGATAGGAGTAAGGACTGATCTATCGCATCCAAACCTTTCCGGGTATCCTATGGGAGGTGTGGTTTGGTTGGATGACTCTTTTAAGAATCCACCTCCACAAAAAAAAAAAAAAAAATCTTGAAATTATATCTATTAAATTCACAACAATATTAAATCTAAAAATGTAACTAGTAACTGTAAAAAATATAGAATAATTGCATTACAGGATTATAGAGAAATTACGCATTGGTAGCAATAAATAATAATTCCAAAATAGCAGGTCTCCAGGCCTTCTTGTTTTCGGATGCCAGGAGTATTGACAGTAAAAGAACCGGAAACATGGTTGGAAATAAAGGCTCTGAGATATATTATGAAAAAAAGATATTAGAATAGTCTCAAATATCCTCCAAATGGAATATTAAAGACTAATTTAGCGAAATAAAACTGCTTATAAAGGGAATCAAAATTAAACTTGTAAACAGATAATAAAATTGTAAGAGACCTTTACATACATTAAGGGTTTTTCAGTAAATCGTTTTTCTTTTATTTATTTAAATTTGCAACTGTTTGAATAAATTACAAGCAAATCTGCTTCAATGGGAATCAAATATTAATGTCTCGAGACCATTTTCTATTTAGGAGCACTGCGGATTTTGGATTGTAGGGATTGGATATTTGAGAAATTTGATGATATGTTGGAGTCCCAAAGCTCTACAGCATGGATCCAAATATATCATATTTTTGTCATGCACACCAAATCTTTTCCGATTTATTGGATTAATAAATAAATCCAATAAATCAAAGATTGCATACATATCCAGAGAAGTTAAATTATGTTTTATCAATATAAGCCTATTTCAGAGGATTTTTAGGATTTATTGGAAGCTGTGAGAGTTTTTATAATAAGTACTGAAGTAGGCATAAGCGTCAAGCATTTTTTTTTCGAGTCAATCATTTCTGAAAATCATAAAAAACAAATTAAAAAATCAAAAAAATTATATCGCCTCTCTTTTCCACCTCATACTTATTTCTCTCAAAACGGCAATTTTACATTTAACTTTTTAATTGGTCCTTTGTTGATAGGCACTATATGTGATGTGTAGTAAGGCGTCTGACCATGTTTAGAATCTTTTACAAAAGAAAAACCAACAAAAATTCCATGTGAGGTTAGATGGATGGAAACAAAATTATAAAAAACATTTAGAAGAAAAAACATATTGTTTAGTTTCTAATACAATTCTAATAATATATATATATATATATATATATATATATATAGTGTGTGTGTGTGTGTGTAATAAATATATTTATACTGTATGAAAGACGAAAATTGTATTTTGGATCAAACAGTATGGTTATATATTTTTCATTACACTGCTCGTGAAAGTATTCTTTCTAGAAAATTAGCCAGAAAAAAAAGTGACTCATTACACTTTCAGTGAAGTTTAAAAAAAAATCTTATTAATCCTCTTAAAATAACAATAATCTATTTAGAGACTATCCATTATATAATCAGGATAATAAAAAATATTTTTCTTTTTTACTATTTTCATACTTAACTACTTCAAACGTGGCATTCTATTAGCAACTAAATGGTTTAATATCAGTAATTACATTAAATGTACATGGAAATATTTTATGTATCTCTAAAATAGGCTTATATTGATAAAAAATAATTCAACTTCTCTGCATATGGATGTATGTAATCTTTGATTTTAACACTTTATTAATTCATCTTTATAGATTTATTTAGAGTTAATCGTTATGCCATGTAAAATGATCATAAAAGTTATTGTGTCTAGTAAATTATAATATAATTTTTTTGAAGGGCGGAGCGGGGAGGTAGGTTAAAGGTTGAGATATAGTATAAATACATTATAAAGACAGAATATGTGGTATGTTGTGCGCCTTTCGGGTTTACATTAAATAACCTTTTATTAAATTAATAAAATTCATGAGGTTGTTTTTATTATCATAGAATCCGAGACATATATGTATGTTTTTTTAAGGAATATACTATACAAAAAGAAGAGTATATGCATTACTTTAAGTACCCCTGTACTCTGTTGTAATACCGAATCCTCAGGCGGTTTTAAAAGAAAAGCCATGTCGCGGGGAAAAGCCTTTTCGAAGTTAACGTCTCGGCGAGTGGTTTCCATTGTATCACCATTGCCTGCGATATCTATCTTAAAAAGGTAAATTCACAACAAAAAAAAAAAATTCCTCTTCGACTTATCCCTTGTATGACACAGATATATGCTAGGCCCGGGATTATTCAGGTTTCTTTATTCGGGTGTTATTCATTAATTATAAAATATATTTAGAGCTATTTAAATGTGGAGTGAGAACTCCCCCCCCCCCCCCCCTCATGGTGTATAATAATGATGGAAAAAAAAATCACGTGACGTCTTAGGAGATGGCTTGAGTACTTTGAGAGCAAATGATGATGTCTCAATCGTCAACCGGCGGATTTATGGCCAATAAGTTGCTTTACTGATCCTCACCGTGCAAGGGAAACCCGATTTTATTACATCACATAAAATCTATAGCGGGTTCCAATTTTGTAGTAAAATGGAAATCCATTTTATCTTGTGATTTATACCAATTCAGACACAACATAAAAATTCTATAGTCAGCTTCTATCTTTTATACATACTATCGCGGGATGTATCAAAGCGAGTCTAGTCCAAAAGCTGATTGAATTAAATTATGAATAATCAGGTCTGTGTTATACAATATTCTATATTTCCCTTCGCTTCCTCTTTTAACTAAATCTATATCCTTTACCCATTGTCATATTTTCATAGTGACTTGTAAGTATATTATAGGCAGGTATGGATGTTTTCGCATAAATTATCATTCTTTACATTTTATTGTAAATAATATAGAATGAATGGCAAATAATTCAAAATAACTGCTTAGTGTGCTAATAAAGTAGTAAACAATAAATTAAAATGATTATCGAAAAAAATAAATAAATGAAAAGAATCAGACGTTAAATAAACCCCATTTGTCTAAAAAAAAAAAATTGATTTTTAGTTTGATTTATTGTGGGGCTCTTAGTATGATCAGAAATATAGTTCAATAGTAAAATATCTTTAATTTTAAGTTTTAATTAAGAATATTGTTGAGGAAATAATTTAATTCATAGAATCTCCTATTTCAAAATTAGAAACTTTTTTTCTCATTTTTCCCTCAATTTGAATTCATGGATATGTAAGATTCCTTAAAAGACCGATTCAAATTCATTTTCAGACTTTATTTTTATTAAATTAGAAATAAATAAATAAATATATTAATAAAATTTAAAAAAAATCTTAACCCGGAACATTATTATAGTCTTAACATCTCTATATTCTCATTATTACTTAATACACTTTTTTGTATTAATAATAATTTTAATCCTAAATTGTTATTTGCGTTTTTTAACGATTATTCTTTTGATATATCTTTTTAAATTTTAATTTAATATAAATTTGTTTAAAATTTATTTCATGAGATTACAATATTCACATAATAAATAGATAAATAAGTAAATAAATATATATATATATATATATATATATATATAAAGGAAAATGAAAATCATTTTCCTAGATAATTAGAAAAGTCATGTCGATGTTTTATAAAATTCATCATTTATGATATACAAGATATTTAACTAATTTACACTTTATTAAATTTAAAATAAATTTAAATAAAAACTTTTAAATTGTATTTTCATGGTAAATTAAAAAGAAAAAAAAATTTAACTGTTTGAAATTTATTATCGATGCCTTTATAAAACCATAGTTTAATAATTTTAAATTATATGCGTGAGGCTACATGTGTTTTTTTATTTTTTATTTTTACTCAACTATTTCTTCTGGATATAAAATTTTACAGAAACATTTCAATTCACGTTTACATTAATCTTGAATGTTTTTTTGACAAATGATATTTTTTTCAGATTTTTTTATTAGATAATTTAGGTGCAAAACTGGGTGGACAAATATTAATGTGTTTCAAGAGCCCCCCTTAGGTAATCCTAGGATTAATACATTTTTTTTTAAGGGACCTATTTACACTATTTTACGTCAATTACATTTATTTTGTAGAACAATTGAATTTATTTTTTTCCGGTGGCTTTACGGGCGTAGATCTTTCGCAGGGAATGAATCTGCCTTCCCCAACTCTGCTGCTTCTTATAATTCTATTTATCGTATCTACTTATTGGTATGTTATTTGATCTTTGTCTTGTATTGGGTTAAGCATGAACTTATAAGACTCCTTAAAGAGAGGAACTTCGCCTGCTTTGACGAGGTCTATTGCATTGCGAGGTATGCAGACATTGTCGCATTCCCTAAGACCGGGAATAAAGCACTGGTGGTGGATCCGACAATTAGATTTGAAAACAATGATCTTGACCAGGCGGGTCAGGTGGAAAGGGAAAAGAGAGAGATCTACGAAAAGTGCATCCCTTTCCTTAAAGAGAAGTTCCGCGAGACCTTTGGAGAGAGAGAGTTCTCCGTGACAGGCCTCTGGTTCGGATCTCGCGGAACGATCCCAAAAAGAACAAGGAGTTTTTTAGAAGACCTAGGTGTCGAGATGAGAGAAATTTCGGTGTTGGCTGAAAATATAATCTTGGACTCCCTGGGCATTATCCACTATCACCTATATGGCCATTAATTATGTGTGGATGTTTTGTCTGTCAAAGTTGTTTTTTTTTTATATACATATATATATATTTTTATTTATTTATTAATTGTTTATTTATTTATATCTATTCACTTATTTATTTATATATTTATATATTCGTCTAGTTATTTATCTATTAGCTATTTTTTTTTTACTCTGTATGCGTGCCATGATAGGATGGGGAGAAAATTGAGAGAGCAGGAGGTTACAGATTTGCTCAAGAGTGATGTAAACTATAACAAGGGGAAAAATAAAGAAAAATAAAGGGTTAAGGGAAAAAAAATAAAAATAAAATAATAAATAAAAACTAAAGAAAATATTGGAAAAGAAAAAAAAAAATGTATGATTTTGTAACTGTACGTGTATATGCATGAAAAATTAAAATGTAATTTTAGTTTAATTAATGTACGAAATTGTATTGATAAGTGTGCTGTGTGTTATAGCAACCCAATGTAATTGGGCAGCACTGTTTTGCTTTGTTTTAAAAAATAAAGCATTTCTCTCTAGAGGCGTCCTGAATGTTTTCGAACAGATCAGGCCCATCTTAACTTCCTTGTATTCATTACCACGAGAAGCTAAGAATGTTTATTTACATACCTCAATCCACCACTCGTCCTCAAGTCATAATTGCCAAAACAGCTATGGTGAAAAGTAAAATAGAATCGAATAACACATTCATACGTCCTTTGTTCCTTCCTCGAGTTCAGGATGCGTGAAGGTCCTTTTATCTTTTGTTTTTATTTTTGATTCACGCTTGGTTTGTGGCCTGGTCTCCTGATACTTCTCGCTACTGTTTCGAATGTTTGGTAATTAGAGAACAAAGAACCAACAGCTAGAGAGCGAAAAAACAAAACAAAAAGCAATGAGATAGGTTGGGAGTTAAACCTATCGATAAAAATCCAATAGATATTGGAACCTAATGCTTTGAAATTTATCTGAATTTGATCTTTTTTAACTCGACAAATACATTTTTTTATATTGTGTGTATTTTATTTCGGGTTATTATACATCCAACTTTTTTATTATTATTATATTCTTTTTATTATTATTAGTACAACGTTTCGGACGATTTTCTATTAGCATGTACCTAAAATTGTTTATCCATTATAAATCAATATATAAATACATATAAAATGCTATTCTCAATATATTAATACACTATATTATTTTATTTTATTATATATATATATATATATATATATATATATATATATCTTAGAATTTTTTTATTGAACATTTTTTTGAAAATTGTTTTTTAAATATAGGGGAAGGTGGGGCACAATGAAATAACAAAAGTTTCTTTTACCCATAGCACCCCACCTGAGGCTTTATTTTCAATTTTTTATTTTTTCCATGTTACCTTAGGATCTAATCTATGTAAGAAATGCATCAAACATTATCTTATGCATAATGTGTGTCCGCGAGCACCTATTTTCCAAAAAATAAATTTTGTTTCATTGTCCACCATGCCCGGGGTAAAATGAAACAGCACAAGGGGTCTTTTGAAAGAACTGAAAAAAACAACAACACTATAATGAACATAAAAACTTGATTCGTCTTCCACTCGGTTTTTAGTTCTGCTTAAGGATAGCCACCAAATTTTTCAGGAAAGAGGAAAGTTTGACTTGGTTGTCACAGAGAAAAGTTGTCATTAATTAATTGAGTTTTTTAGATGTTTCGCTCTCAATTTCGCACCATTCTGTATGAAAATGAAAAAAAAACAACTGGTTATTTCACAATGAAAAACACTCGTGGGACTCCACGAAACATTTCATTGTGCCCCAAACGCACTTGTTTCAAGGAGCCCCATACGAGCCATTTTTATGTCTTTAACTTACTACGATGAACGTGAAGAGAGGTAGGAAAGCCATAGTCAAGCAAAACCTTAAGAGATACATGCATGGTGAAATGTTGTAAGAGCAGATTGAATAAAATAATTACTCTACCTAGAGAGGAAAGTCCGTTCGACTAAATATAGTTTTACCACACAAAACCGCACTTCAGCACGTGGATAGTCTGTCACACAACTAGTGGAAAGGGTACAATTGCTGACTTTGTTTGGAGCCACCCTTACCGCACGGTGTCTGAATTTGGTTGCACCAGACCTTTTGGTTCGCCCAGTGCACCGACTGTTTCATTGTGCCCCACCCTCCCTACTGCCAAACATATTATATATTTTATTAATAATTTCTAAGTAGTTGACAGTATATATAAAAAAAAGGATAGAAAGGTAAAAATATAGGAAAATTGGGGACATAAGAGAGAGTCTTAAGATGAAGAAAATGGGAAAATTAAGACCAGGCCACAGGAAACCAGCGAATAGTTCAATACAATATAAAAAAAATTGTAAGGTATATATCAAATTAATTTAATGATATTGGCTATTTTTCAAAATAATATAGAATAGTTTTATTAGATATCAGAAAGTTTATATATGCTGCTATTTTTGTTTTTATGCTAACAGATTTGATTGTATAAATATATAGAGAATTTTATTTTATATGTAGTTATGTATTCATTTATAATGGATAAAAAATTTTAGGTACTTGATAGTGGACAATGGTCCGAAACGTTTTACCAATGATTAATAAAAAGAATGTAATAATAATAATGTTGGATGTATAATAACCCAAAAAGTTCGTGAGAAAAGGAAAAAGAAGAAATAATTGTTTTTTATTCAAAGGATGAAAATAAAGAAATTTCGAATGCATTATGACCGTTTCCGAATTTTACCCATTTTTTTCTCTCAAAATTTTTCACAGTCCGGCGTGCGCGTGCGCGATTATTAATACCAAGCTAGGACTTTTCCGGCAGTTTCGCAACACCAGCTCTTGCAAGTGAAGAGTTAATTATAGTAATTAGCAATATTCTATGTCATGTCAAGAGCTTTAGAGGCTTATAACTTCACCGTTTTCCGCCTTTCTCGGATTACAGGTACATCTGCAATCTCAATAAAAGGCTCATAAAACTTCACTTTTCCTTATCAGATCCCAGAATCCCATAATACTAATTATGTAATATTTAATAATACAGTGCCAGCAAATGATTATGAAAGATGATATTATGGACTAGTGCTTATTGTAATTGAGCTTTACTATGTAACCTTTTCTTGAAGAAGGATTTTCTTAAGGAACTGGAATATTGCCAGTGCTTGCAAAAATGAACTTAGGGAATTTAATTTTTTGCTTGAATATGTTTTTAAAATTTTTTTTCATATCTTGGATTAATTACTATGAGTTCATAATCCGATCCTTTGTTGATCATACAAGTCCTATTTAGTTAACTTTATTATACCGTATATGTTGTATTATTATTATTATTTTTATTCAGTTTTTTTAATATTTTAATTGAGACTAAGTACATCAAATCGAAGTTTAAAATTATTTAAATATAACAGAAGGCCTAAATCCAAACCAAAACATACACACAAAAAAGGTAAGCATTAATCTCACTTCACAAAGCCCCGCCGAATCCTATACCGGATAAGATCGTACTTTATGTTATATCCCTACAAACGCTTCGGGCCATGTCGGCTTACGCATTCTATACCCACGTTCTCTATTCCGCTACGCACAAACATTTAAATACCTGTTTCATTGAAAGAGTACTTGGTATATGCTGCTTTAACATCAGCACTGGAAAAACTAAATTTTATACCAATAATAGAATATAAAAGAAACAATGTATTTACTAAGTAATTTATTTCTGTTTTTATATTGTTGGGCTAGATTACATATATGTCCTTATTTGTTCAATGTTGTATATTTACTGAATTTTATTCATTAGCTATGAATGGAATCCACTTTGTGATAGTCCCTTTACGCCAAATTTTAAATTGTTTGGTTAAGAATTTAGAAGGGTTAAAGTTTTTATTTTTTACACCTCGAATTTGACTATACATAGTAAGTATTAATGATCCATTCATTTAGCACTTACTGGATTATTTAAGCAGATGCGAGATTAAATATAAATAACACAATTGTAAAAGGAACTGATAAAGAATGTAATTGGAATAGGGGTAAAATTACAATCACTTTATTTTGCTATGACAAATAGATTCGATGTTTTTCCCACAAGTGAAAAGGCGACACATGATTGCCCATGGGAAAAACACGGTTTTTCCTAGCCCAAGCCGGAAAAAATAAATTTGGCTACCGGATACTTACCCCCCCCCCCCCCCGCTAAATATCAAAAGAAAATGAAGTGTTGTGTCAATAAATCAATTTACACCGCCATCAGTTGGAAAGTTATAGAACTTACAAATAATCACACTCAATCGTTGTATAATAAGCATTTAATTTGTAATAAATGAAATATTGAGGCCATTAATAGAAATAAAAACTATCCAATCAATTAAATTGGACAAAAATACACACAATGAGGCAAATTTTATAAAGATTGGTTAAGTAGTTTCTGATTTTACCACTGTCAAACATCGTAACACGAGATTTATATATATATATATATATATATATATATATATATATATATATATATATATATATATATATATATATATATTCGTCCTTCTTTATTCAAATAAACAAAATAAACTTATCATAGAAGAAAAATAACGTCACATTCACGGAGCTTAACACGTTCACGCCGGGACTGCTTAATGCTTTTCGCTCTATCGGGCGGGAGCTATTCCAGGGCATTATGCAGTACTAGCAATCCAACAATAATAAAGTAAACAATAAAAAATACTATCCTACTAGTTATGTTTATAATACGATATTAATTGTAATTATTATTAAAAAATAAATTTTTATACGTTTATAAGTATATGAATATAAATATAAATAAATACCAATAAATATAAAAACAAGTGAATTCACGTTCTATTTTCATTATTTTAATTTTCAGCTATATAGAAAGTATTTCTACTTTCTTAACACTAGGCTGCCTTGTCACCGGAAATCGAGTAACTGTTCTCTTGTCAGAGAATTATACATTAAAATTGTGTCGAAACGAGAGCGTGACTCTGAGATATTCTTTTTGGCAGTCGAAGTATTAAAGATCTAATTATTTGGCCGAGGAGGCATTCTAGTGTGAGCCACCGGTGGTACACACCGGCGTGAACGTGTTAACTTAAAATTTATAAATCCCACTATGTTTGTGCAGTTCAACTTTTTTGATCGTTGATTAAACAATATATGTATTGAAAAGTATTAAGTCTAATCTTTAGTGAGGTTGTACCAATTAAATTTATAATTAAACAACAATATTTCAAATATATTAATTAAACTTTAGTTCCAACGATTTGTTTTTTTAAAAAAAAGTTTTTTTTTGCTGCATTTTTTCCTTGCTCAACGTTGGAGAATGGAACAAGGGAGGCTAAATAATTATATTGTAAATTTGTACCGTGAGACCGTGTATTACGTGAGATTGAGTTGTAGCCCAGAGTTGCAGGATTCCAACGAAGGTGAGGCTTTAATTCAAGCTTATCTCGAACAATCGCCCCATCTACAGTTTGCCCTATGACACGTTAATCTTTATATCAAACAACAAATTTACTTCTGGTTACTCCAATGTGGTAGAGTGAAATTGTTCAATCTATGTGTGCACGGGGGGGGGGGGGGGGGATGTTTGCTGTTTGTTAACAAGTTAGCCCAAGTTGTGGATCAGTTTCGAGTCAACACCCACCCCCCTCCCCTCCCTCAACCCCCAGCCGCAGTTGATCTGGAAAAATAAAACACCCCCCCCCCCCCCTTCTGCCTCCGTTAGAGTGTTAGTGTTGAACTGGTATCCGCCTTGTTTGCTCAAATGTCTTTTATGCATGGGCGGATCGTAAAGGGGGGGGGGGGGCTGCAGCCCCACGGCCCTTCATTTGGATCTGCTAATCGGCTTTTTTTACCTCTATATACCTTTCCCACAACTAAAATTCTACTTGTACTGCACATTATTTGTTCTTTAACTTGTTTCCTTACATTAAGGAAAGTCAAATTCTATCTTTAAATGACGAAAAATTTTCCAAAGGGAGGGGCTGCAGCCCCCACAGCCCCCCCCCCCCTGGATCCGCCAATGCTTTTATGTCACTCTGACGATAACATCGTTCCCATTATCTGGTTTTAGTATTTGGCAACCAAGCTGGGGAATGCAATTGCATATCAACGACATTTGAATAAATTCTATAGAATTAGAGGATCACTTTCGTGGATTTAATTATACTTGGATAGGCAAAATTTAGGACTCCCACTGTAGCATCGTCCGATTAGTCTTAGTGGCATAAAGTGACGTTAATTGAACTAGCAAGCAAGCAACATATATTTTTGTTTTATAATTTTGCTCTGAATGAATTATTTGATAAAACGCGTATATTTGATAGCAAATCACATAAATTATGATAACAAGAGCACTGATTTTGCAGTGAAAAACATCAAAATATGCTGTAAAAACAAAAAGTACCTACAGAACGTTCTTGATAATGCGAAGAAGTGGATGGCCTCACTTTATCGGACCTTCAAGATGTTGCGACTATCAAAGATTCAATTGCAAGTTGAAGGGAAACTACGCAAATTAACGAATATACGTCTATTTTTATTTAAATACAAATGTACCGCAGCCGAAATGATTATTTCTGAAAATAATAATATAATTTCCGTTCTATCTAAAGAATCTAAAGAAAACTCCTGATCTCGTAAATTACCTGAAGTACCTTACTTTAAGTACTTAAGTTATAAACCTATAAGCATAGATTTGTCATTTGCTATTATATGCTATATTATACTTACCTTCTTGTTTTACGTTGCAGTTAGGGAGTGAAGGAGATGGCGATGCCTCCAATAAGTAAGTTGTTAGCGGCGTTTTCGGTAAAATGGCGAGGTACCTAAACTTTTAAATATATCGCGATGAACCTGAAAAGCCACAAGTTCCCAATAATTAATTTAAAGAGGGATATTATAACTTTTAGATGTGTCTACATGCCAGTGAATCAATGTTTATATTGATATACACGGTTCTTCTTAAATGGTTTTGATATCGATGAAATTATCGATTCTCGATAGTATCTATATTTCAAGTCCGATATTTTTCTATTATAAAATAGACGATTTTTCTACAGACGGAACTTCAAGAAGCTTACCATTCCCTGTGTGCAGTGAAGCCTAAAAAGAAGATTCCGGAACTCTAGCTAGGACCCGAAAGAATACAATTTCGAGAAAGGGCACTAGATCTAAAGAGTTCATTAGAAAGCTAACCTTAATGTCTCCCATTCAAATTCCTCCGGAGGATATTTTCCGAATACCTGCTAGAGCAGCCCTTGGGAAATCTTCTCAGCGCCTCCCCCCCCCCTAGAATCGTTTTCCACCTCCAACCCCCCCCCCTCTTCTTCCTAGCGCGTCCGTTTTATTTACAGAGTGGTGTATGTGAGCCCGGAGCGATTTCGATGGGTGTGGAAGAGTAGAGAGAGCCTGCCCTGCTTCCGGTTATGGCGTGTGATTAATGCTTACGGTTAGCAGGGGTAAAGCTCCCTCCCCTCCCCTCTCGCTCAAGGTAAATAATTACCCTTGTAAAACACCGGGAAAAGATAAATTGAAAATCATATTTTTTCATACCTTCATTGACACTGCTCAAAAGTTCTCAAGAACATAATTATTAGTTCTGGTCACCATTTAATAGTTTTATTTCATTTTGTATTGTATTAAAAATCCTGCAAAAAATAATTGTTAATTATAAAAAAAAAAAAATGACTACATTGAATCAAGGTTTTACATATATTTTTTTAGATAAATTAACTTAGGTGCTGATTGCAAGAAAAAATATATTAAAATGATAAATTTATTCACATTTGGAAATTATGAATGGAAGACAATCTTACTACTAGGAACTTGAGGAAAAATAATTAAATATTGCAAATTTATGAAAATTATGAATCTTGAATGAATTAATGAATACTCAAACCAAAATTATTAACGCTTATTATTTAAAAATATTTATTTATAATATTTAGAGAAAAATGACTACGATCAATACCTATACAACAAAGATGACAACGATAATTATATAATTAGTAAATTTTAGGACTATTAAAAATAATGACATTAACAGGCAAATAAACTATTCATTCGGTAGAACTCCAAAACAAAATTATGAATTCTGTCACAAGTTTCTGAACAAGATCTCCATAGATGTATTTTTCAAACTATTTAACGTGAAACAAAAACAGATGATTATGTCTATTACAACTGAGAGTTCTAGATTTCTGTTGGAACCATTCATATACCAGTTCATGACCAGATGTTTTCGAATAATCTGGGCTGGGATGTTCCATTTCGGACTAAATATAAGAAGCGATGACTAGGAGCCTAGTCTGTCCCTTAACTTATGCTTACTTTTGTATGACTGTATTTTCAATAATAGTTAATGTTTTGTAACGATGCACAGTGGAGCAAAACGGGAAAAATTCTATATCTTTAGAACGGTTAGTCCTATCGAAATGCATATTTTAAAATTAACTTATTTTATTCTGTAAAAATATTGATAACTTGCTTGAAAATAAGTTTAATTATTTTTAAAAATTATATTTAACTCAGCTTTAATTCAATTTAAATTTTTTTCGTTGCATACTTTCATTTTATGATTGCCGATGGTGTTGAAAATATAAGTTTTAGGATTAAGATTACTCAAGGTAATATGTTCTGCTTACTTTTTCCCACTCGTTCTGCTATGTGATTTTTATGTCATGTATTAAAAATGAGAAATGTTTAAATGTCCTTTTCTTCCCCGTCGCGGTTCCAGAAAAAAATTGTGTCGGTATAAGAAAAACACAGAAATCGAACGCTCGACACAAAACACCAAGAATGAGAAATTTATTAAATTCATATTCATAAATACTATACCAGATATTTTGCAAGATTTTTTTTCCCACTAATTACTTCTTCCCCCGAAGGGGGGGGGGGGTTGATCCCTCATGACCTGACCCCCACCCCTGGGACTGTTGTCCTCAATGCAAGAGTTAAATTTCGATGAGCTTTCTGGTGTTAATTATAAAAATAAAACTACAATAAGCCAAACTTCTCGTAAATAGAAATGGCCGATTTTTCAGGGAACTCGCGTCCCCTCTGACAGCCCAGGTAAAATCAACTATAACTATATATATATAAAAAACGTTTGTATTTAGTACTTAATGTCCTTAAATTTTCCAGATGTATTTGATGTCTAGACGGGACTGAAATTTATAGGAAAGTTAGGCAGTGGTATAAGCTTTAAGAAAATTATGAATTTTTTTGTAAGATTGCACAGGTTCACATGCTATTTTTTCGATATCTATTTTCATCCTTTAATAATGTTTCTAATACATGAACTAAAATTATGGTGAGTTTCATGATTTTATCTATAAAAATAAAACCACAGTAAACCAAATGTTTCCAGAGGACATTATGGCTGGATGGAGCCCAATGTTCAACTTAGTTGTTATCAAAATTAGCCTTTTGTCTAGACAAGTGCTGAGAAGCAGCTATTGTAACTTTTAGCGTTTTCTTTTCATTCCGAACTTGGATGAGGATTCCAAGTAAGAGTTTGTCCACGTGGAGTCTTTAAGCACCGGATCTCTTAAACAAGGGTAAGTGGAGGATTATAAAAGTATACAGTAGAAGAATAAATGTGATTTCGTGGAATTTATTTCAATTCCACGTTTTGAGGTAATACCTCTTCAAACTTAATAGTGCGATCGACGGGGTATTATTAAAATACTACAACGCTAAAGCTTCATCGGTGTAAACATTAAAGTGAGTGAGGGCAATTATTTTACCTTAGGGTATACATATTTCTGGTTTTTAAAAAATTATTGATGAAACAATATTTAAAGGAGAGAAATATTAAATTATTGTACTAAATATTGTTTCGGGCTAAGCATTAATTTCAGGTTTAAGATTTGTGTTTGTAAAAGTTAAAAAACTTAACACTGAACCTACCGACAATTCTTGTACACCTATTCCTATCAATTAAAAAAGTTCTCGATTTGATTATTCAATGCAGATATGTTTGATTTGTTGCTAATTGTATATAAAATAAAGGATTTCCTTGAAGTTTCGTCCAAATTTATTTTTATATAATTTCTAAAATTCTTTATAAAAAGGAATAAAATAAAATGTTTATACATATTATTTGTATGTTTAATTGTTTGTATATAATTTTATACATACATAATATACTTTATTCGGCTTCCTTAGATTGTATATAAATTATTTTAGTCTGAAATGTGCATTTCCCGCAAACATATTTTTCGCACTTCGAGCAGATTTTTGTTTTTTTATAACATTTACAAAATTTTATTTGACAAGTTTTTCGGTATCTACGGACAAATCGGAACTTGCGGACGATGTTGGTAAAAGCTTTTTTTCTTGAGATTTTTTGTATGCATCGCCGATTTCTGAAGCTAACTGGAACAAATATTTCTGCCTCCAAATGTTTTCAACCGTTCCTTTATACATGGTTCTTTATACGAAATCCAGGCATTTATTTCAGCTAGGTCCAAAATATTGAATAATACCTAAAACATTTCGATTTAACGCTGTATTTCCTTGCCATCTGGTCTGCCACATCTACACAACATTTTTTACTATTTTAAACTCTAATAGTTTCCTGTATATTGTTGCTTATTGCTATTTCTAATGAGTTATGTTTAGATTAGGACAAGAATTATTTTTTCGCCTTACTTTTATAGACCGTAAGAGTAATAAGCTAGGCCACATAACAATTTTTTCTTCTAAAATAGAAAAAATAACTATAAGTAAGGAATGAATAAAATATTATATGCATATTCTAAGAATTTTCATATAGTTTGATAACGGTATTATAACGTTTAAAAACGTTCTTTTACAAAAGTTTGAAACGGTTAATATTAAAAGGTAATTTACCTTGTTCTCTAAAACTGGAATATATTAACATTTTACATAATAATTAAGGTTGATAATAAATTGTTTTCAGATAATTTAGCATTTATACAAACTTGAAGGGGCGCTAGGAGGATAGTTGGATGTAATTAGTGTAGCAAACTAATGAAATCTATTGGAATTGCTAGAGAGTTTTATCTCCACCCTCTCAGAATGCCATAATTTCACGGTGGTGGTGGGGGGCGGGACGTCAGACAACTTTCCCAACCCTTAAAATTGTCTAAACGGGTCTTATAGTTATATAAGAATGGATATTCCAGATACTCTAGTTAAGAACAGTTTATGTCTTAATCTATTAGAGAACAATTAAAAGTTTAATTGTACAGTACGGTTTAACGCTGGAAAACTACTCTAGGCTGTAGTAAGTAATTTAATTACATATAAGCGACATTAATTAAATATAGTTTAAAATAAAGTTGAATAATAAAATTAATTAAAAATATTTTATTTATTTGTCTATAAAAATAAATATTTTTTTTTTAACAAATTGTTATAGGAATTGTGAGCTTAAGGCTGTAATAAGTAATTTAATTGCATATAGGCAGATATTTTTGTTCATTTGAATAAAGAAGGACGAATATATATATATATATATATATATATATATATATATATATATATATATATTTAAAATATATATAGTTTATTGCTATGTAATTTAAATTTTAAATAATTTCAGGTATTTTTTTGCCAGTAGTTTAAAATATATTTTTTATTTCAATATATTTTGTACATTTTTTTTTTAATATGGTACAGCTACCTGTATCTAATATAAGCTACAAAGATGCCCGATATTGTTTTTCGTTACACGTGTAGGTATTTCTTTTTCTCATTTCGTCCAGGCATGAATAATTCCGGCACGAGGTAGCGGTCACATTTTTTGTGACCTTTAAAAAATTAATAAACCGCTGAAGTTCCCCTTCGGAGTTTCAAAAAGTGTGTAAGAATCGTGTGTAGGAAGGGCATGAATTATTAGTGGAAATCCTATCAGCGAATCGATGGATGGGGGAGGAAATCGAATGGAAACTCACCAACAGAAAATCGAGCTTTTTTAATAATTTGCGGGTTTTGGGGTTATTGCCAAGCGGGATTGGTATATTTTTAGTGTTGTACTAATAAGAGATCTTTGGTCAATGGTTATATTTGTCAGTAAATAAGTATTAAAAAAAAACATATATAAGAGTAATATATAGAAAGCCGAGGAGTTTTATATAGTGGCTTTAATTTTAGAAAATATCAGTCGTCTTCTTTATTTTAGTGAAAAAGAATAAATCTTATTTATTGCTAAGCGATATTTTATAAAAACCTAAAGATTTTTATCACAGCATAAATTGGTCCTTTATTTAAAGATTTCTATATTTTACGAGTTAAGGAAAAAAATATAGGTTAGGTAGTTCAATTTAGGAAATAAACAAAACACTTTGTTATATTGTGTATCCTAACAAACTCCTTATAATATTGTTTATTAATTAAAAAAGTTATTTACTTATAATAAAACGTTAAGCCCTGGAGGCCGAAACGTATGGATGTTTTAAAAAAATAAAATGCTAAAATGCAGTTGAGACTAAGATTATAATAATTTCTTTCCCGCCAATATGTTAATTGTATTAAATTAAATTTTTAAGTGTCATAAAAATCGGCTTTTGACTTGATTTGATACTTAATGATATGTGACGATTTACGAAATGAAGCCCAAGATGAATTTTTCCGTCTCAGTTAGGTTGTTGGGGAGATAGGAATATTTCGCGGGCCATTCATCAAGATTAGAGCCATTTTAAGAGAGAATGCCTTGTATGTCATTATCCATTCATAATATTTTCGGGCAACAAGACGGAGTACTCCTTAATATAGCTCCTGATATATGGTGGCTGGGCTCAGCCCGAGGGCTTGATATGTGTAGGAAAAGCATGGATTACCCTTAGCCAAAATTTTCTTCCGATGAATTTTCCTATGGTAAGAATAGAATAATAATGTTAATATATATTTATTTAATTAATCCAATCTTAAATTGTGGCTGACCACCAATTTTAAATTATTTTTTAAATAATTTATTTTTTGAAGAGAAAAGATTTGGCTCCGCCGGGAGTCGAACCCGGGTCTCCTGCGTTACATGCGAGGATGCTAACCGCTACTCCACAGAGCTCGGCTCAAGGCAGAGCAAATCATCAAAAAAAAAATTGACTTATGTCAATAAATATCATAAATTGGACAAAATTTGTCCACCTCCCGCTACTACTCGCAAAACTTGTGAGATAGGGGGAGTAGGTATCAGTGAAGAGGAAGGATTTGCTCTGCCTTGAGCCGAGCTCTGTGGTGTAGCGGTTAGCATCCTCGCATGTAACGCAGGAGACCCGGGTTCGACTCCCGGCGGAGCCAAATCTTTTCTCTTCAAAAAATAAATTATTTAAAAAATATATTTATTTAAAAAAAAATCTTGATAAGAAGTTTATGGAAGTATTTTATTTTTTTTTTGTCCCTCTTATTATACAATGACATTGTGTTTACTGAAACAGCTGGGAAACATAGCTGGCCAATACAAAAATTACTTCAATTAATAAAAAATGAAATCGATGAGGAAATCAAGGCTAGATTAAAAGCCGGAAATGATTCCGATACTTTTCAGTTACTTCTGATTATTTCTTTCTCTGCTCCCGAATTGTGTCCCAAAATTTAAAAATTAGTATTTGCAAAACGATTATTCTTCCTACGGTCCTTCACGGATGTGAAACGTGGCCGCTAACATTAAGGGATGAGCAAAGGCTGAGGGTTTTCGGAAATAAGGTATTGCGTAAAATATTTGGACGAAGGTGGGAGGATTGCGTGGAGGCAGATTTGGCGAAGTGTGGAGTATACGTGTTGTGGTATCAGCATCGAGCCTTCGGGTTCGTTAAGCCTTTATTGTTATAATACTGTATTATGACAATACTCAATTTCACAATTATGACAATAGGCAGTTTCAAATAAATTCAAATAATAATGTTCCATGTTGTTACCCTCAAAATGTAGGTATAGTTCTACAAAAATATCGAGTTTCATCCAGTGTCCGTCCGTTATGTTTTTCTTGAATTGACATTAATTTCACACTTGTTTTGCTAATTTTTTTTTTTCCGCCGCAATTTTTGATGTCTACGTCTCTGAATCGACTGATTCAATAGTTTAAAAGTTATCACTGACTATAAATAGAAATTTGTTTTGCAGATTAAACGTACACACATGCATAAGTCTAAAAAGGTTTATGATTCCATAGACCGCCACAATCTGTAAAATATTCTGTCTGAACTCGAAATATCAAAGACGTTATCAAATCTAGTATGTGCCTGGCCTGGCCGAAACATTCAATGAAGTCAGAGTCGGTAATCATTTTTCAGGGGGGTTCAATGTTTATTCTGGTTTAAAACAAGGAAATCCGCTATATTGAATATGCCTAAAAGTCTCGTCGCGAAGTTATACTTACCGGAAAAGCTTTGAGTCTGGAAGGTAATATATATTTTAATATAATATGAAAGACGGCAAAGAAATTGAGATGAAAATAATAATGGACAAGACAAAATATGTGGTTAGGTGCGGAAAAGCTCACGATTTCGGCGACTTTGCGGTAGAAGGGAAATGTTTGAAATCTTAAAAAAATTTAGATATTTAGAATCTAATATAAGTAAAAAAAACAAAATCGAAGATAAAGTTAAAAGGCGGGAAATTCTTGTTGTTTTCCGTTTTCAAAACTACTTAGCTAACGCTTTCTGTTCCGAAACTTGCATTTAAAAGTTTACAAATTTACAAAACTGTTCTAAAAGATTAAGAAGCGCATTGCCGATTGATGAAACGTCTGAGAGGATGGCCGAGTCGAAGCTGGAGAGATTTTGCGAAAGGTGGTTTGTAATATTTTTTGTTAGCTGTAATATCATTCACCCGCATATGTTAATTTTCACTTATAATCTATAAGACTTTAAAAATGTTGACTGTATCGTCATGAAAAAAGTCTCGTTGGATTCAGGACCGTAGGAACTATAAAAAATAATACATCAATGTGTCTACTTATTTCAAAATTAATGCACACTACCCCCCACCCCCCCCGAAAGGTAGTTGTCCCCCTTATATTAGGGCGGACTCTGCAGATCGTAATTCTTACTACTAATAAAAAGTTGTGAACATTGTTAAAATTGATATAGTTTTATCTATACCTTTATGCATATATTTACTGCATGCATGTATTGATAAATAGATAGTAATACAGAAAAAATAATATGTCTGAGCGATGATAAAAACTATACCTAATTGTAAAATAAAAAAAATATATACATTAATTTTTCAGAATTATTTAAATAAGACAAAATATATTATTATTGTAAAAATAAAAAAAGTTAAAGACCTATTACACGGGCCTCCGCCCGCTGGAAACCAATATGGAAAGGGGCTGTTTGTAATTCAGTGGAAGAAGCTAGGCTGTTCCCTGCTTACATAGGTTAATTAGCTCACATGAACCTAACCTCTTGCAATCAACTGCCTCATTCCATCTCTCTGTTTATTTTCTTATACCCCATCTAAAACATCACCTCCCGAACTGTCTCTTGCTCCTTCCTCCCTCTAAAATCGATACCGTATAATTTGGTACAAATTTACCTTGGAGGTGTATATCCAGGTATTATATGTTAATACAAAACAGCAAATATTCAAGAATATTCAAAAATATTATTCGTAAAAAAAAAGAAAAAAAGAAATTACCCTTAAACTAACGAACATTCAACATGGCTACCATAAAGGTGTTTTGTCTTAGCTTATTACAATTATAAATAAAGCGACACTAGCGCTATTATGGCGATCATACCAAAAAAATACGGTGGACTGTCTGGTATACATGAGGCGAGGTTGAAGAGCCTAATGAATTGCTTCATTAGATTTATCTTCGGTGTCCCCAGGCGCTCCCACGTCTCCAGTTGATACGCTGAATTGAAATGGCTCTACCCAGTTTTTCGACGGCAATACTTCCTAGGTGTTTTCCGAACCTTTAGAACCAAGAAACCTCCATATATCCTCAGTTTGTTCAAACCATGCTCCTCCATACATTCTCTAAATACCCGATCCCATACCTCTAACCTATATATCTCCTTTTTACCGATCTACCTCCTGTACAAAATCCTTTATCATTCGTGCTGCCACCTTCTGGAATTCATTACCTGTCTCCATCCGAAAAACTTCATCCCTCACTTTCTTGAAAACCCAACTATTTCATCACCTCCTGAGTCTCCAATCTCCCTTAAATATGTAAAATAGCGAAAGCAATAGTGAGGATATAAATATTTGATTTTTTTATATCTTTTAAGCTTAAAAGCTGATCAAAGTTATGTACTCAGCATCCAAATGTTTATTTTTTCTTTCAACATTCTGTCTCAGATATTTTTATTGTATTGCTTTTCTTTTTTGTGTCTACTTTGTATTTTAATTCTTTATTTTTTTATTTTTATTGTATTTCTTCCAACTAGCCAGACAAATGGCCATTAAATTTATTCATGTAAAAAGTCTTTCTTTTTTTCTTTCAAATAGCGACTGTATGTTCCAGTCGCTTTTACACACGTGTTGAATGTAAGTGTATATGCAGCATAAAATTACTGCTAATTGTTCTTAAAATTTGATTAACGATAAGTATGACTTTGAACCTTTATTGTTTTGCAATCTTTCTGAAATCACCTCTAAAGATTTTTTTTAAAACTCACTCAGTCTTATCCTCCTTAAAATTGCCGTGACTGGTATTAAATGCCGATTTAAGTCGAATTGAACAGAATTTATTGAAAAATACTGTTAATTTAGCTTATAGAAAAATGAATGAAATTCCCTATGATTTATAATACTGGTATAATTTGGATTAATATGAGCTATGAATAAATTTGATTTTCAACTAAAGAAGAAGTATTTTTTAGGTTGAAAAAAAGTTTCTAATCTTATAGGTAGTTAATCTATAGTATTCATTACTCCCTTAGATCATTATTTATAACGTATAAAATAGATGGAGGAAATATGCATAATACATATAATTAGATAGAAAAAACAGTTTAACTACTTGTGACTAAAACTAGATAGTTTTAGTTACAAGTAGATAAGATACAACATAAATTATTTTTATTTTGAACGCTATAAATTAATTTTATGAGTCGGATACATGTGCATTTAAGTATGTTAAAAGTTGCAGTTTTGCCTGGAAAATAAAAAATTCTCACTCGGAGCACGTTAGGGGGTTGAAAGCTGGCTCAGGCATTGAAAAGAATTTAATCCTAGTGAAAAATGTCGGTATGGGAGGAGGAATGACTCGGCCCTGGGTTCATAGTGCACTGCCATATATTTTACAAGTCACCTTCTGATAAATCAATTAGGTTCTGACGTAGCCTTACATTCCTTTATTTCTTCTTCTACTTCTTCTTTACTCTTTGTTTTCCTTATTTGTTATTCGACGAGATGTCTTAAAAGAGAAAATCTCGTCAATGGCTGAATAACAGAAAATATATTGTAAGTTTTATTTTATTTTACATTTTAGTATTTAACACCCCTTAGTGTGAGAGGGAGGATTGGATTAGACAAAATAAAAAAAATAAAAATTGTTTATCGGATTTTTCCTTTTTATGGAATCAAATATTTTATTAACCTTATTAATTCAATGTAGCTAAATAATAACGATGGTGGATGATAGGTGACCGTAGAAGTAATGAACAGGGATTGGTTGGGGGTGCGGTCAAAATAATTAGCACAAATATGTGATATTTACATATTTTATTTTAGCCGACGTTTCGACCCAAATTTTAGGTCATCATCAGGGCTAAATGAGAAAAACCAAATAAACAACCAATCAGAGAAATTATATAAACAGATAGATATAAATGTATGTGAAACATTAAACAAAATTATAAAGTTAGATAAAATAAACATAAACTTTTTTTTTTTTTTGTAGAATTTAAAAATTATAGCTCTTAGGGCGGATTCACACTATCGCTCCGCTCCCGCTCCACTCCCGGTCCGCTCAAATATTCTAAAGAGAAATAGACAGAGAATTCCACTATCGGTACCGCTCCGGTCTCGCTCCACTCCCGGTCCGCTCTCGCTCTACCCCATTCACACTAGCGCTCCGCTCCAGGTCCGGTCCCACTGGCAAAATATAAGAGGAATAGAGAGAGGTTAATCACAATATTGGCACAGGTCCGGCCTCGCTCCGCTCCCGCTCCACTCCCGCTCCACTCTCCTAAAGTCTTTTCATATTCACATTATATAATTTTACACCGTTCACGATTGAAGCCATTAATAATCGAAGCCGTCTGTATTTGGATTTTAATTAATAATTAACTTTCAGTTATTAAAGTATTTATTTATTCATCAATTTTACGGCCAAAAATGTTCAACTTAAAAAAAAAAAATATATATATATATATATATATATATATATATATATATATATATATATATATATATAATTATAAATTAATTTAATTAATGGTGAAGAAATAATTTAAAATTTTTTCCGAATGTATTCGAATACGCTTGAAATGATAAAAAAAAAATCACCAACAATACGCACGGTTTTTCGACGTGAATATATTTTGCTATGAATTAATGTACTCGTAAAAAATGGTCACCGATTTATTTATTGACTACATACTCATTGCTATTATAAAATAACGTTTAATTTGAAACGAATAAAAATGCAGTATATTATGAAAAATGTCAGGTCATTAACAAAAAAATATATTCAAGCAAAAAATAATTAAAATATTAATCAGGAAAAGAAGAGAACACAATCGGTAAATTTATCATTTCAGCATTTACCGATTTCAACTTGAAATTTTCAAGCGTATTCGAATACATTCCGAAAAAAATTTAAATTATTTCTTCACCATTAATTAAATTAATTTATAATTATTATTAATAATTATCATTGTGTTGCAATATATTCTTCTTATTATATTTTTTGATAATATTATCTTCTTCATCAAGAAAAGTACACTTACCAGCTATTTCTACAAACGAAAAATTGATTTTTTTTTTGGCCGTAAAATTGAAGAATAAATGAATACTTAAATAACTGAAAGTTAATCATTAATTAAAATCCGAATACAGGCAACTTCGATTATTAATGGCTTTAATAGCTTAAACCTTTCAAAAGTGAACGGTGTAAAATTAGTGTGAATATGGCAAGACATTTGGAGAGCGGACCGGGAGTGGAGCGGGAGCGGAGCGCTAGTGTGAATGGGGTAGAGCGAGAGTGGACCGGGAGCGGAGCGAGAGTGGAGCGGGCGCGAAACCGATAGTGTGAATAGGCCCTTAAAGTAAGGCCATGATAAAAGTAATAAATGCAAATGAGATAAAACTAAAAATAGGATATATGAGCTAATGTAGAGAAATATTAAACTATAGGTGAACATATAATAAGGTTACAATGATCTGTAGCAATGAAGCCTAAGTAAATAAGATGAAATGTAGTATACTAAATTCAAAGTGGTGTATAAATCGAAAATGTAAAAACGATAAAAAAGATGGTTAATGTAAAAATATAATGATACAGAATAAGTCACTGAATGAAGGGTAAGAGATCTTTGGATATTTGTGCGATTCACATACATATTTGTGCTAATTATTTTGACCGCACCCCCAACCATTTCCTGTTCATAGCTAAATAATAATATGTACTAACTAGCCTAGAGAGAGAGAAATACTTTATTGAAAAACAAAGTAGTGCTGCCGTATTGTATAGGGTTGCTAGACACAAATCATGGAAATGGATATGAAATTATATAAACTTCTTATTTACATATTTTTAAAGTGCCTTACTATGTTTGTTTGGTTGATTCAACATATGAAAATTTTAATATAAATAGACAAAAATAGAATAACAGGAATAATTGCATTTGTGAATTATTCGAACAGTTATATTAGTTAGCTCCAAAACATTCAGTTTTTACCTAAAATTGGTTACAAGAACGATTGAATTTTTTTAAAAATTAATTATATTTAATTTTTTTTTTCATCGCTGTATCTCAACCATGATCTAAAACATTTAAAATAATGTATATTTATTACATATAATTTCGTGATAATATTTTTTGCGAGTTAACATAATTTCAAGTAATAGTTTTTATACCTAAAGATTTTTCTGTTTTTATTAATTTCTCACTTTTTTGATGATAGTTAAATTTAGCACAATAATCATCTGCTTTAATTAATATTATCTAAAACTTATTTTAGAAATTTATAACTTAATTTAATAAAAATAATCACGAAAATAAGTATGTACAGGATTTTTTTTTTTGTTAAAAGCAATAATTATTGAATAAAAAAAAGCGAAGAACTAGATAATCAAAGTTATTTTTACCCTACGAAATTCCCTTGAACGATCAAAATTAAAAAATCAACAACAAGGTAAAAAGTAATTTTAAATAATAATAAAAAATAAGATTGCTGGAAAGGAGATTTTTAGGGCGAAAATGAAAAAAAAAGGTTTGACTATTAAATGTTTTCTATAAAACCTGCTTTCAATTTAATTTATTCAAAAAGGAAATAACGGATTGGTAGGAAACAGTTTTAGAAGTAATTGAATTTTTTATTTGCTTCCTTTGAAGGGAAGTAGTCAGTGTGCTCGTTCCAGCACTCGGGTAGTGTAAGGGCAGGAAAAAATTCATGATACATCCGCAAATAAATAATAAGACGGAAATGTTTGTTATTTTAGTTTAGTTTAAAATAGAACGAGAGAGTCAATGTATCCGCCAGCTCTCTCACTCTCTCTCTCTCTCACTCTCTCTCTCTCTCTCTCTCTCTCTCTCTCTCTCTCTCTCTCTCTCTCTCTCTCTCTCTCTCTCTCTCTCTCTCGCTCTCACTCTCTATCCCTGGAAAGGGCCGAGTGGATGAAGGCAAACAAACATTCAAATATTTGAGCTAAAGCTTTAGCTGAGATAAACAGTCGACAACAAAGAGAATAACCGATACTTGGAGGTTTGCGGGGAGGCCAGCATCCTAGCATCCAAAGGATATAACCGTTCGCTATTCCATTTCAATAGTTTATATTTTATATATACATACATACCCAAATAGGCATAATCTATTTAGGCAAGTATTCTCATATCACATGAGTGCAATCCCTTGTATATATGAGTACTGGAAACAAAATACACCTATATGTAGATGTAACTTCGTAATTGTGCCGAAGTGTCGCTACGTTTCGACTCAAATTTAACTACACATAAGGACCCATTAATCTAAGCATACTTAGATTAAATCTGAATTTTTTTCCGAAAGGATTGCACAATTATAATTTTAACATCTAGATATATGTTCTATTTTTTTTTATCGCACCCCCGACTATTTCCACTTCATTAATATTTACGGTCAACTATCTTCCCTCATTAGAAATATAAATATTTTGGTAAAATTAGAAATTAGTTTTTTAAACAAGTTTTTAGGAAGAGACTATTTAATTATAGATATAGAATGCAAGGCCTCAAAGTCTCGTATTATTTCAATAATGCACTTAATCATGCAGATTACATGCCAAATTTTCGCCTATTCAGGCATCTTCAGGGCTACTACAGTTTCGCAAGCAAGCTAGAAACAGACTGATTTTTATTTATTTTTTTTTTTTTTTCTTTACATAGGTTAGCGTTCTGTAAGAGCCAGGGGGGGGACCATCATTACTAATGTTAGTAGGCATCTTTGGTTTATTTATTTCATTCATGATTTTGTACCATGTGGACGAAACTAATTTCTTGGGATACAGGTTTTTATTCAGAATATCAAAAATTCGATCCTTTACCTCTTTCAGAAAAATACTGTCGGTTAGTTTTATGGCTTTGTTCATCATATTACACATTACATTTAATTTTGATTTAGTGGATGGCAGGACAAGTAATTTAAAATTCTGTTGCTGCATTCTTCTTTTCTAGTCCATTTAAATGTTAGTCGGCCGTTGCTTTTTATTATCAACATATCTAGAAACCTAATGCAATCATTTTGCTCTATTTCACATGTAAATTGTAAATTTTCATTAAAATTATTGAATGCTTGGTGAATAGTATTAATTTGGTTTTTGTTTATAATCATCAAAATATCATCTACATATTTAATTAGTAGTTTGGGTTTTAAATTCAGTTCTTTACATGCCCATTTCAACAGCTTGTTCATCACAATGCCGCTCACGTTTATGCTCAAAACGCCTCCCATAGGTAGGCCTCGCAATTGCATATAGAGCTTACCATCATAGGTGAACATTCCGTTATTACAGACTAATTTTAAACCTTCCATGTAAATTGCTTTGTTATTTATAGGTGTGTGACTTTTAATAGTTTCCCATTCATCGTTAATTATATCGTATGCTATCTTCATAGGGACTTGCGTGAACAGAGACTTAACGTCAAAACTAACTAATACTTCATCTTTTTCTAAATGCAGTTCGTTAAGTTTTTGTTTTTCTTCCATAGAATTTTTAACGTCAAAATCATTCGAATTATTTAAGAAATCTAATGAAGACTTATAGAACTTTGCTAATTTCTCAGTAGGACCTTTGATGCTGTTAACTATTGGTCTTAATGGCTTTTCAGGCTTGTGCAATTTCACAAGACCGTATATTCGAGGATGGTTCACAGAATATGTCATTAGTGCTTTCTTTTCAGTATCGTTAATATAGTTCTTTTTATTCAATTTCTCAACGAATTTGTTGCATTTGTTAGTTAGCTCTTTGAGTCGCTCTCCTTTATTATCATTCCCTAATACTTTATATATATTGTTGTCTTCAAGTAACGATATCATTTTCTGCTCATATGCTTCTTTTTCTATTAGTATCACACGTTTAGTTTTGTCTGCTTTTACGATGTATAGGTTTGGGTTATTTTTCTTTAGTTTCTTCAAGTGTAAAAAATCTTTCTTCAAAATTAGTTTTTTTCACAAAACTCTTATCTCAGGTGATTGGTAGCACCGTATGCACTTGGCTGTTAAACTTTGGAACATAACTAGGCGTGAAGGATTAGGAAGCTATTTCGACAGGTTATGTGTTATAATCAAACTCCTATAACGTGCGTTTAAAATGGCCTTGGTTTGGTGTATTGATGTATCCCAGCTGTCGTCTACCGTTCGCTTTGCTCGCTTTAAAGAGATAAACAAACCTCCAAGAGGTTCTGTTCAGTTGAAACTGGGGCCACACCGAATGGTGCAAAAATGCTTTGGCTACACCAAATGCCTAGAAGCTGCTCTTCATGATACCTCAAATATTACTCTATTTGTTTTTGTAGATCTAAACCTCTTGGTAAGAGCAATCACCAGACCATTACTTTTTCAATTCAGCCATCTTCCAATCTAAAAATTATTATATTATTTTTCAATAAATTAAAAAACAATATAACAAGGAAGCAATATAACCCCATAAATCCTTTGAAGCTTAATTGAATGGTTTAAAAATGGGATTTCAGTAGCCAATGAATATTTGGAGAAGTTAAGTGTTGGAAGTTTGTTTTGACATTACCATAAAATGGTGAAACCCCCTTTTTCGCAACTTGAACGAAGCAATAGTACATAACATTGCTGAATATATAAGAATGACAAATATGCATATTGAGGTGATTTATTTTAATATATTTAATGTTTTTTATTTAATTATGTTTTAAATAGTTTTAATTTTAATTTATACACAAAAAATGAATAAAGCAACTTGTGATATTAATAAATAATTTTTATTTTATACAGTTCTGTAGCTAAAATATATTTTTATACTAAAAAGTTGTTAATATGTTATTGCATAGAAAATAAGATAGATTCTTCCTTGTTATAATGTATATTTTTAATTTATTGAAAAAATAATATAATAATTTTTAGACTAGAAGATGGCCGTGTGGCCGAAACTTTGTCAGTTAAATAAATGAAATAGTAAAGAAATAATATGTCCTGGTGATTGCTCCTACCTAGGGGTTTAGATCTACAAAAACAAATAGAACAATTTAATCCCAGGAAATTAGAGGACCAGTTATAAATTGGAAATAATTATGTCAAATATTACTTTTTCTGAACATGACGATGGTTTGAAATTCGACATAATTTAACTTGGTAGAAGTAAGAACTGAATTGAGGAACATTATTTGTGTTTGCTTGTAATCTGAAGTAGTAAACAAAGATGCCATTACTCTGTTATGTATGTTAATGTTTACACAAAAAACACTACAGTAAAATTACAAGCGTTCTGTTGTAACGCAATATTAACTGTAATAGTAAAAAAAAAAAAAAAAAAAAAAAGTATGTCATTAGTTCCGCCCCTAGAGAAGTGATCGTCCTACTTTCCTCCCAGAAGTCGTAATTTCTTATCAGCCTAAGAAGGTTTCTTAACTTAGAAAGGGAAACTCTAAGTTCCTTATCTGGGAGCGCATAGTTCCCCGTATAATCAAGCCCCTTCCCCCCGGATACCTGGAACGACATCTAATCCGAGAAAAGTTAATTAACAACAAACTACCTATGTATGATAGTGATTGATATTTGGTTGCCGGTTGGAGAAAAGGTGAGTTGTCTCTTACCTTCTAAGTCCTAAGGAGTGAGCGTATTGTTAAGTAAGTGGTTACCCGCGTTTAAAGTTTATAGCGCTCGCCATTGTAGGAGTCTTGTATAGGAGTTGCCTCCCTCATTCCCCCAGATTACGAATCCTTTAATGAGTATAGTCAACTCCAGTTGCAAAGTTAGTTTACAGCAGTGCCTCTCTCTCTCTCTTCTAGGTGACGCGCGCTTGTTTCTATCTCCCGCTTGTCCTCGTGGATAAAGTGTTTATCCAGTAATCCCAGAGCTCTTTCTACCAGCAATTATTAGACCCTTTGCAGCTCCCGAGCCCTCCGAGAAAATTACTTGGGGACCGCGAAGTACTACCAAGAAACATCATGTCCCCGTTGGTTTTAAGAAGGGGTCATCCCTTGCAAAAAATATATATATACGTATCGTAAAAGGGTTCTTGAGGTTCAGTAAATACTAAAAATCTATATTATGGTGACGTTTCGAGACTATATTGTTCTCATAATCATTCCCTACAGTGAAAAAACAGGTTGGAATACAATTATTTGAGTCATATAGGTAAAATTACTCTATAGTTAACCGTGATATTAATATATAGAAAATACATAGGCTGTATGACTGAGAGAAAGAAACAGTTTATTCATCATAAAAGTGATGCTGCCCAACTAACTACATTGGGTTGCTAATACACAGCATACTACATGTCTATCTGAGACTATTTGTAACATCTTATTGTAAGAATATATAATAATAATAACATGCATGCATATATATATATATATATATATATATATATATTTTTTTTTTTTATATAACTTTTTTTTGCCATTTTTATTCCTTCTCTCTTTTACTCAAACCCTTGAGTGCTCTCTTGACTAACGAATATAATTCAAATTATAAAAATGTATGGATATACTTATAATGTTTCTGATGGACATTGCTATATAAACAACATAGATGTTAATTTATATAAACAACATATCTCTCTACAATGTACAACGGCAAGTTCAGGACTGTAAAGGAAAAGAGGAAAAAGGCGGTAAAGGGTTCTTGGTTGATGAGAACAATATACTCTTGAAATGTCGCCATAATATACTCGTAGTTGTTTATTATTGCCTGAACTTCAAGAACCCAATTATAACATTTATATCAACAAAAACATCTCCAAGACACATTTTACACATATATATATATATATATATATATATATATATATATATATAGAGAGAGAGAGAGAGAGAGAGAGAGAGAGAGGTTTTTGACACAATTTCCAAAAATAAAGTTATTATGATTTTTGGTCCTATTCGGACCAACGGAAACTGAGTCAAGTCCATTTTTGTGTTTTCTTGATGGTATCGCGTTTTTTATTATAAAAAAAAAAGAAGAAACTATTGTTCAAAACCTGTCTAATAGAAGGAAATTCTAGATGAACCGACGTAAATTAAAATCTTAGAAAACAGTAATTTACTTTACTTATATGGACTTTTCTGAAGATTAAACAATCAAAATTTAACTGTTTCTCAATAAAACGGTGTTTTTTTTTTCACGAATTATTTCCTTTGCCTTCTGATGGATCAAAGATTCGGGGTTTTGACAATTAAAACTGATTTTTAAAAGAAATATGGAAAAAAAATTTCGTTCCTACTAAAATATTTTGTCGTATCGGACTCGCTTATTAGTGTCCAAACCCTGAGAATCGGTTATCTATATAAATAAAGTTAAAATTCTGTTTGTTTATTTGTTCTTTATAGAAATCCATACCGTTTGTCCTAAATTCTCCAAATTTCGCTCAGTGGTTCTTTGATACCAGGTGCGAACACCTGTCCATATTAAAATTGCGTAACTTCAGCCGATCTTCAGCTGATATTCTTTATTCTCCAAATTTCGCTAAGCGTTTCTTTCATTACCGCTTTTGGCATTAACAGAAACACATTTTGACGAAATTATATAATAATTTTTCTAATATAAAGGTGAAATTCTGTTTGTTCTTTATATAAATCCATACCGTTTGTCCTAAAGTTTCCAATTTCGCTCAGTGGTTCTTTCAGACCCGGTGCGAACACCTGTTCATATTAAAATTGCATTACTTCAGCCGATCTTCAGCTGATATTCTTTATTGTTATAAAAATCATAATGATCTCACTTTATAATGCCTTTTTTACGAAATCGACCGTTTCTTTAGAAAAATGAAATTCCTCGTGATAAACCGGGATATACAGCTATAATCTATGTATATAAAGATCAAATTCTGTTTGTTATTTATAGAAATCCATTCCGTTTGTCCTAAATTCTCCAAATTTCGCTCAGTGGTTCTTTCATACCAGGTGCGAACACCTGTCCATATTAAAATTGCATTACTTCAGCCGATCTTCAGCTGATATTCTTTATTGTTATAAAAATCATAATTATCTCACTTTACAATGTTTTTTTTACGAAATCGACCGTTTCTTTAGAAAAATGAAATTCCCCGTTTGGAACCGGGATATACAGCTATAATCTATGCATGTAAAGGTGAAATTCTGTTTGTTCTTTATATAAATCCATACCGTTAGTCCTAAATTTTCCAAATTTCGCTCAGTGGTTCTTTCAGACTAGGTGCGAACACCTGTCCATATTAAAATTGCATAACTTCAGCCGATCTCTGGGTATATTCTTTATTGTTATAAAAATCATAATGATCTCACTTTACAATGTTTTTTTTACGAAATCGACCGTTTCTTTAGAAAAATGAAATTCCTCGTGATAAACCGGGATATACAGCTATAATCTATGCATATAAAGGTGAAATTCTGTTTGTTATTTATAGAAATCCATTCCGTTTGTCCTAAATTCTCCAAATTTCGCTCAGTGGTTCTTTCAGACCAGGTGCGAACACCTGTCCATATTAAAATTGCATAACTTCAGCCGATCTCTGGGTATATTCTTTATTGTTATAATAATCGTTTTGATCTCGCTTTACATTGGTTTTTACAAAATCAACCGTTTGAGTCGATAAAAGTCTCAGTTTATAGATTTTATAGATTTAAAAATTGAAATTTTCCGGGTGAAACCGGGATATACAGCTAGTAAATAAATAAAATAAAAAAAATACCCGAAGAAAATTTTGAGAAATGTTCTTCGTTTAAGAGATATTTCATATTTTTCCGTATCTTTCGCTATAAAGCCAACTTTTTTTTTTTTTTTTTTTTCTGTTGGCGCATTAGGCCTAATGAGACCTTTGGCCGCGCAGTGTGGTCTTCTTACAGACATTTGTGTTGCTTGCGGGAGAACAGACAGCCTGGAGAGGGTAGCCCAAACCTCACGTTGCTGCAAGCCATGGTCACCATGGTGCAGCGGCAGACTGCCCGTAGCTCCATAACCAATCCCATTGGGGCCAATTTGGCAGTGTCCTTCCCACCGATTATGATAGCTTTATAAAGCACCGACAGGATTATGGTAGCTCAGAGTCAGCAGGCCCCGAGGACCTATATTTCTTTCCCTGGAGCATACCGTCCTTGAACCAAACCTCCGGGCGGTTACTAACATCCTGGAAGAAACACACCACGATTCTCGATGAGATACACGGGGATGGTTCATCACTCCTACGCCCGGTCGGTGTGAGTCGCCTCCAGTAGACTGACGGGCCTCACATACCCGGGGTGGGGGTAGACTTGGACTGCGTGGTGTTCATTGGTGGGCGGTCACCCGAATTGAGCGGTCACCCATCCAAGTACTAACCACGATGGACGTTGCTTAACTTTGATTACCTATGGCAAGCGCCCTTGTCCACTCGGCCATCCCGGCCCCAACTTTAATTCTGGATAAATATCGGCTACAAGAAATCTGATAGCACCACATGACTGAGTGTAAAATTAATTTTTGGCAAAATAGGATTTGCTAACAAATCTTGAGGCCAAAAAAAAAAAAAAAAAAAAAAAAAATTAATTTTTAGTTGTAGTAGTATCTGATGTAATTAGCAGTCCTCTGAGTACATTAATTATTTGGCTGATACCATTATAAGGAAGCTATATTGGCTAATTATTTAATAATAAGTATATATATAAAGTAATACTACTACTTAATGGAGCTGCTATATTTGTTGCCACTAATATCAGGAAACACTGTTTCGACTTCAAAACTTCTTGCATTCAATAGAGCGAATACCCAGTTTAGGTTTTATAAAATTGTGTTATATACCAGGTGTCCGATATATGTATCCCTATTGATTGACATCGATGTATGTTTTTTGTCGGTTTATGTGTCACATAACTGTCATATCCTTTGAATAAATAGTAAGTAAAGTACTTTATATCTGAGGGAGTGCCATAAGACGAAGGGCTCTCTATTTTGTTAGATTTATCGGTAAAGCATTATGTAGATTGGAGAGGGAAGAGCTAACCCGTGTTTTCTTTCTTCCTTCCAACTTATAGTAGTTTTATCCAAAATAGAACACTAGATTCAAAAATCTTATACCTGGTTTATCTAGTCCTAATATACATAAATAAATATATATATACTATAAAGATATCTAGATTGATACATCAAAATAGGACGAACAGCGAGCAATCTATTTTGATAAAGTAGGCTACATTTAAATCGCAATTATTTTAGAAGTTTTTATTCACCAATGAAGTTATCCATCTCCAATATGAAAGATGATTATCCAAGTTCGAATATAATTTTTTTCATATGAATAAAAAAATGATTAATCTGTTTATTGATTAACATTAAAAAATATAACAATTCACGAGTTTACGTATAATAATATAATTATAATTCCTGCAGCAAAACTAAACGGAAAACACTCAGTTTTGTATCTTACTGAAGGTTTTCAGAAGAATCCTCTAAAAGAATAAAAATCTAGGAAGTGCTGTTTTGTCATGATTTTTGTTATTTTTAGGTTTTTAGATAGATTTGTCATTTAGTAGATTTTAGGTATATGAGAGAGAGATTGTTTTAATTATTTAATGATTTACAAAATAAATGATGTTTCTTTTGACATGATTTCGAATTATTTATCCTTACATCAACATGTTAATTTACATGACTATATTGTGGTATTATAATAATAAATATATAACAATTTTTTGTATGTGAACAGTAGTAAGAATTAAAATCCTAAATAAAAGATTTAGGTAGATTTTTAGGTACGTGATCCTTACCATAGTGGGTATGTCATGATCCTAAAGAAGTAATGCAATATAACACAAATTAATGAAATAATAGTCTAAAACAAAAACTGATATTGACATAGAAAAATGAAGATGTCAAATTTGTTCCACCGCTTTTGGCATTAATAGAACATTTTGACGAAAATTCTATAATAATTTTTCTTAGGTTTGTTACAACTTGGCAATTGCTTATAAAATAGGATTAATGCCTTTTGTCGATTTTTGCACCCAGTAGCTTCTTGAATTTTATATTTTTACTTTTGTTAATTTTAATAACAAAAGCTAAAACTATCTCTAAGGGATGAATGCATAATTGATACTATGCTATAATTAATTATAATTATTAACTGCTTATATTATTTAGGCATAGTAAGTAGCAAGGCTTGAAATGGGAAACCATTGATTTTGGCATGCGTTGTATAAGGTTGGGCATTCTTGATGAAGGTGAAGATTCGAAAGGTTTCTCAATTCCTGACAAAATTAAAAAAAATATATCATGAAAATTATTTGTAACTTGACAGCCTATTGATGCGGTTCTTATTTTTTATTTATGTTTCATAATGATAAAAAATTGTAAAAGACAAAAAATATATATAACAATATTAACAATAACTGCACTATTTATTTATTATTAATTATTCATTTTTATCCTCAGTCCGTATTTAACATTATCCTTCGTACATTATTTAAAAAACTATCGAGTCGCAAATTTTTCTATCTTCTAAATAATGTTCTATACACCAATCGTGATCAATGGAGAAACATAGTTTTTACTAGCGTCACAGGAAAAAAATAAATTACATTATTCTTATAACTAGAAAACGTATTAATTAATTTGTTAATTTAATTAATTATTTGAAATATTACGTTAATAGGATCTTGATGTAATTGCATGTAAAATCGTATAATTAATCGTACATGATCTAATTGAATGTCAATAAAGCGAATCCAAAACAGAACACCATCGATGCCCGTAAAGTAAATAATGTGCGTTTGTTTATTATCTAGCATATTATGTATTAAATCCTCCCAAGGCAGGTACATCTATAGCCTTGTTTTTCTATTTATGTTCAAAATTAAAATTTTTATTTAACTTATCTATTTTCCTAGATGTATTTCAGGAGGAACAATGTGTACAAGCGATACGAATATGGAACTAAGGGTTATTTGTTATAATTTCAATTAGAAATGTGCTAAAATGACCTCGTGTCTCTTACAGCACAGTATTGACCTTGTAAGGAATAATGCCGTCTGGGATATGCACTATGAACTCTCTGAATTATTCTTTCTTAATACCACTATCAATTTGATAGACGCTTTTGCACTGTTCACATGATTATAACTAACAATTATTCTAACAGAGAATATCCCGATATGGTGTTTTTGTTCATTTTTTCCAATGAAACAATTCCGTGCGAATTCCAAATAGATTACCACGAAGTTCAATCTTTTGGTTTAAATTTCAGCGTCTTTGAGAAACTGGTATATTTTCTTAAATGTGATATTCTGATGACTGTGAGCTCTTGCCGTATTACGAAATGAAAGAAGTTAAACCATTTTACAATATTACGCTTATGACTATTTTACAATTTTTTTTTTACTTTATTGTTAAAATTTACACTATTTACCTGGCATTATTTATTTTCTATTAGCCCAGTTTGTTCCACACTGTAGAATCCACTGATTTATCTATGCATAATCAATACTATTATATTTTCAGTATATTTTAAAGGGATTTTTCTTATTATTTCTGTTTGTTGATTAATGTATAAATTATTTTTAAAATTTCAAAGATATTTTTTTTTTATATATTTTTTTAAGTTGAGAATACTTTAAAAATGTAAAATTTAAAAATTCACCCAACTTATTGTTGGTTAAAGAATACCACATTTTTTTCTTGTTTTGAGGTCCTCAATTCAGCATTCATATTTTCAGTTAAGATACTTAACACTGAGGCACCCTGTATATTGTCTTTTTATTCTTTGTGTGTGTATATATATATATTGGGTTGTTTCACATGAAATGTCCGTTTTCAAGGTAAAGGGATTTTAGTAAAAATACAATATTACTTTCCCTATGCACTTTAAGTGTCTGGAAACTTGCATTTAGTTGTGCTAAGAGTTTTCTAACTGTTTTGGTATGTTAGAGGACATCGTTTTCAATTACAGACGGAGGTCTTCCTCGGGGCTGGTTTTCCAAGTTGGCATCTCCTGCCGAAAACTTAGAAACCAAAGGCGAATGGTTCGTTCATTTACACTCCCTTCCCCAAACGTCTTACAGATGTTTCTTGCAGCCTCAGCTGTCGAATGGCCGAGTTTAAACTCAACAAAAAATATTACACGAAAATCGCGAGATCCATGTTCATATTTGGAGGTATACTAAAAAGTGTGTAATTGATTGGGAAGCTAATGTTTATAACATTTGGAAGTAAACAACAGAGACCCGCTAACTTCTATATGTATTCCTTAACACTTTAGGTGCGGCGGCGTATTTTAGGGATATCTTGAATTGAACGGTATCGGTCCAAGGGGTCCGACTGAAGGGTGAGCCACAGACTATATCTGGCGTTGGGGTCCAATGGGAATGCTCTGACGAAAGCGTTATTTTTTTTAATGAAAAGAGAATTATATGAGCGTCTCAAGGGCATTATCTCTTGGTAAGGATTGGAACTAGACATGACAGGCCGCCGAGGTCCGATTTACGCCATACTTTATCGAAAATAGTATTTAACTGCTGGAATTTTGAATTACCATCCATATTGATAATTTTTGCAATGTTAAAACGATTTTTGGAGTCTTTTACTGCTTTACTACCACTCGCTCTATGATAAAAAAAAATTCTTTTTAAAGAAATGAATTTTAATAAAATAAATAAAGCAAATATCAGTAAGTTTTATTTATAATCACAGACTTACTATGAAGTATTAAAAAAATTATTGTTTTCTTTCGAATATTTATGTAATTATTATAGAATGTCAAAGAATTTAAATAGAATTACGTAGTATAAAATTAAAGATAACCATAATGGTAGTCATTGCAATATTATCGGACGCGGAAGGGTGCTGCCGCCCAGTTTATTACTCAGGGTATCGGTATCGGACCTCGGAGTCCGATTCTGAAAACCAAGAGAATTTCAGAAATCGAGTGTTTAAAGTGTTCGGACTTTTAGAAATTTTCATGTGAAAATCGGCAGTTAAGTGGGGAATGTAAGATATCGGACGCCGGGGACCGATGCCGCATCTAACGTGTTAAATATAAAATCGGATATTTTATGTGAAACCACCCAATATATATGGTATAGAAGGGTCCTCATTATTTGAATGGCATTTTCACCTCTTCACTGACCAAAGAAAAACTATTTTATTATAATTCCATTTCTTTTCGACTATGTTATTTAAGTTTTTCAATTAAACTTTTAATTTTCATTAATACCAAACTTATCATTGTACGTCAGGATATGAACTAGACGGTTTAGAAGAGCCATGGTCCCCCTAAGATACATAAGTACCTGTGATTTTTTTTATAGGTAAACAATAAAGCCTATACAGTGTAAAAAGTTCTGCATGCCGTGGTTGATCACTTTCTTCGTTCATTGTTCGTGAGAAAATTCGCTCTCTGAAGTGTAAATGTACCTTCAGAGGCCAAGATCGATGGATGCCCCCACACTTTATAACATACTATAATATCAGGGGGATGTTATAGATTGCTCAACAAAGAGACGGCGGACATCCCCGACCTTTGAAGATGTTTGTTCGCCCTGAGGGCGTGTGCACGGACCTTTCCCTTCAGGATTAACTTGTCCATTCTCCTATCTCTTATTATTTCTGTATTCTGTCTTCGGCTCTTCTCTTTGCTCCCTTTGTATCAAAAGGCGCTGATTTATAACTAATCCCATTTCTCTGGGGGTAACCCTGCCTCCGTTTGATATTTGAGACCATCCGTTCATCGAAAAGAAGTACCCAACATAAATAATTTACTTTATCCCCCCCCTTTTTATTACGAGCTATTTCGATGATAGTTCTTCTATAACGTGCTTCTCTTATTGATCGGAGAATCGTAGGGTTAAAATTTATTATTGGTTTCAATTCCCGTGTCTTTTTATCTATTTTCCCTATTTATTTGTTGTCTCCTTTAAATATAAAAACTGCATTAATGTAGTTAAAATGCGTTAATACGATATTTAATTATTATAAAAAATTTTCAATTTGTTTTTTTTTTACTGTTTCGAAGTGAGTCCTAATGTTCTTTCATAGGTAATGGATAATTAAATAATTATAATTATTTAATTCTAGAAAACTATTATAAAAATCGCTTTTGTTTAGTAATATCTCATATCCTTAAATAAAACATATTGGCTGTATTTAAACATTTAGTTCTGACTTATCAAGTGGTTATGTTGCTTATATTTTAAACTAATATATATAATTTCCTTCGTGACTGATCACTCCGTTTACACTAAATTGTCATTTGCTATACATCCATGCACTAATACTTATATCATCAAGGGGGATAAATAATCGGGGGGATTTTAAAGGGGAATAACCAAATAAATAATAAAAAGAGGGGGTTTCAAGCTTCTGAAGCCTAAAATTCAATCGTTAAAAAAAAAAAAAAATAATAATAAAAAATGTATTCCCCCCCCCTTAGAAAAGTTATATATCCACCACTGATTGTCTGAAATAGCGTCGGTGTGCATATTGATTCAAAAAATAATATTTGTGAATATGATGCTAATGCTATCTATTTTTAGTTTTTTACATTTGCACAACATAATTTCCTCATCTCTCGATGATATTTTATCAACAATGCGAGTAATGCTTATGTCACCATAGGTCGGAAGACCCTAGTGTATTACTATCCCTACATTTTAAGTTAAAAACCCCAGTCGTATGTTATGGGTAATTTATCCGTGGTCTCATGTTATCTTGATTCCGCATACTTCGACACCTATATCAATCCTCCTCTCCGAAGATTGGATATTTGTTGAATTCTCAGCCTATGGTACTTTCTTTTATAGTTCTTATCCGTGCAAGAACAGTCATACCTCTCTTCATTTACCGAGGTCAGGGGCGTTCCCAGGGGTTGGATGTAGAGGATAGATCCCGCTAAACCCGAAATTTTGGAGAAAAAAAGTGCTAGTGTAATAAATTTTCGCATCTAATAATAAAAATTGTTCATTGTAGTAATAAATTTGCAAATATTTTTGGCCTTATATATGTTTTTTTTTCCATCGAAAAATCCCCCCACCTAAATTTTTTTCTGGGACAGCTTCTGTCTGATGTATGTCTTTGTCAATGTTGACCATTGCGTGAACACTTAAACCATTGAACACAAACACTTCAAAGCCACGCGTTTTTTAGATGTCCAGGGTTCGTTCCCTGCCTATGACACAATAATTTATTAAACTTTTGTCGTTCTATAAGTATAATGAATTGAATTTCAATAGCCTTTTGTGTAGACTCGTGGTGCAGGCATCAACTAGAAGCTGGTGAAGAACTTCATTGTCGAAAGTTATAAGATGGCGTGACCAACTACGATTCATCTCGCCTCCTCCGAACAATGTTTATCTTCTTCCTCGCTGAGAGATGAATTATACAATTGAATTTTTTTTTTTTTTTTTCAGGAAATCGATTATGTTTCTACCGGACACGAATGCGATAAATTATTGTATAATCCAAATTGGGTTAGTAAGTGTGGATTGGTAACCAGCTATTAACCCATTATCCGTAGCCTGCAACAGGTTCGAGAGATCTAATTTTGTTTAAAACCAGTTATGTATATCGGTTATTGTATTCAACTCGACGGGGCCATAAATTATATCGCGGTATAACGGTGGGAAAACAGAATTAAGTAGGCCGATTTTATTCTTATCCTCTTTTCTTCCGTTTTATTTATTTATTTATTTTTACTCCGAACTGTTTTGATGATAGTCGTGTTAGCTACTTTAGCATCTAATTTTTATCACTTATTTTTAAACATTTTTCCGGAAGTTTTTTATTATTATTTGTAATTCAAGTTTAATGAAAATTAACAACCGCTAATAATTGTTTAATTAATTTAAAAGTAACAATTATTTTAAGCCCTTTAGTCATCTCTCTGTTACTAACTGACCATTTGCATCATAGGGATCAATATGTTTTCATGTGTACGTTGATTTAATTCTCTTTAATCTTTCTCTCCTCATATCTATTATTTTTTAACAGTTTATATTTAATTTGCTTATAATATCTATGTAATGTGTACTTAGACTTAGTATCCGTTTTGAAATTTATTTATTTATTTAGATTTTTTTGTTATGTGGATGGCTTCTAATATTTTTTCTTTTTCTATTATTTTTACTTCTTCAGAATTAAATGTATGGTTGTTTTTTAATTAAATGTATGGGCCTGTGCTGTTTTGTTTATATTTTTTTTATTTTTACAATCATTTTTGTGTTGTGAAACTCTTTTTTTTTTTAATTTTTTTGACGTTTCACCTATATATATTTTGTTGCAGTCTTTACATTCTATTTTGCAGATGACATTTTTTATATCTACTTTCTTTATTTCATCCTTCTTATTTGTTAGATATTGATTCATTTTATTATTATTGTAGATACCCATTCTTATAACATCATGATCATAATTTTCGAAGGTTCTTTTTATTTCTTCTGTCAATCCTTCAATGTATTGCATTTTGAAGAACTTTTTATTTTTATTTTTATCATATCCCCTTATTCCTCCTATATCTTGACTCTTTGTTTTTTCTTCGGCCGATTTTTAATATTATTGTCACAAAAAAAAAAATCTGTTATTGTTTTTGTTTTTTCTTTATAACCTCTTTGTTGTTTATTCTCATTTCTTATTTATTTATGCTTCTATCTGTCATATATTTTTTTGGTGATTTTCTCCGTTAGATTATCTCCACTCTTATGATTTTGACATTTCGTATATTTTTTTATTCTTTTCTACCATAAACCATTATATTTTTTTTTTTGGGTAAAAGTTTTCTTTCAAAATTTCAAATTATTTAATAGTTTATTTAGCGAAAAAAAAAATTAAACTTTAAATATCATAATGGCTTAGATTGCTGTGACGTTTGTAAGATAATTTCGAAAAAAATAAAGTAATTAAAAAAAAAAGTAATGAATTATAATTTAAGGGATAAATTTCATCTAATCCTTTTTTTTTTCTTTTTTTTTTTTTGGTGAATTAAACAGCTGAATAAATATCCAATATATAGCGTTATATCACTTACCCGTTAAAAATGAATTAATCTTTCACATTGGAGTCATATTGGTAAATAAATGGGCCATTCTTCACGTCCACCTTATATGTACAATCTTCTCCGTTAAAAATTAAAAAATATTCAAATATTGAATTTTAACACAGGACTCTCTGTATTAATCTGGACTGAACAAGCCCTGATGAAGATCTACATGTTATATTCGAAACGTTGGTTCTCCAAATAGAAAACGTTTTGCCTAAAAATCCTTATAATTAATCTTCCTATCGTAAAGAAAACAGTTGACTATTAGGTACACACCTCTAAAATTAAAGTTTGATTATACTAAAATTTCCTTTTATAAAATTTTCCATATTTCTGTAAATTCAGTTTAATTTAAAATTTATAAAAAAATATTAATAAATCATACTAACTTCGTTTTCAAGCACAACATAAAACCCATAACACACAGTAATTCCACGTAGGATTCCGAAGATACAAAAAAAAAAGTTTAATACATTTCCTTATCTCCTTTCGTATTATTCAAATACTATAAAGCATAATTTTTATTTATGATCAAATGTAATAAAATTTTGATCATTAATAAAACTATAAAATTTCAAACAAAGTTGCACTGTTATAAAATTTTAATTTTGCTAGGAATGAAATTCAGAGAGGAAGCAATCCAGACAAGGTCACGGGACTTGTAAAATATTCAGCGGTTAATCCGATGCTGTTTCGTAAAAAAACAAACAAAAAAAACTTTTATCTCTTTGTTGTTTTTTTAGTCATTTCCATTTAAAATGTTGAATTTATATGAATAATTATTCAAGGAGGATATATATATATATATGGGGTGGTTCTAAAATTTTGGTGGTATTTGGCTCTTAACTATTATAGAATTTCAAAGCCATCTTTTCTTATGTTTCTGGCTGTTGATGGCATGGTCTCATGCTCCTTAGCAATGATGTGAAGTGTGCACATACTTATATTTATAGTTTTCGAGATAATTATTTTCAAAGAAAGTAATGTTCTAGGGAGTGACAGAATGGAACATATAACAATCACTGTAATAATTTCATTAGTTTAAAAAAGAATCCTCTAAATTTTACAGTCTCGTATCATCTAAAGTAATCTAAACTAACAAATCAACCAAGTTACAAATTTAATCACATATCCTGACCAACATTGTCACTCCCTAGCTAAAAACGAAATCACTATCAGGCTAGGGAGTGACAGGTCAGGGAGGGACAAATCAGCCATTTATCATCAATTTTGGGAAAACCAGTACAAAAATTGCTTATATAAGGATATGGCTGTGAAGAGATTCGAGAGTTCTATAAAACTGTAATAAAAAAAAATATATTGTTTACTATCATCATTTTGCTAAGATATATGGAGTGACTCACCATAAAAATATTGTTTAGCTGAACACCTTTCTCCACGTCCTGAAAGCAAATGAAGTAATTTAGGGAAAAATTATATGAATCTAAGGTTAGTCGGTTTTATTACAAAGTTAGCCCATTGCTGATAGTATTGGTGCCTGATTTTTTAGAATTATTGTGACCGAAAAGGGTATGTATATATATATGTATATAATATATATATATATATATATATAATATATATATATATATATATATATATATATTATTATATAAATATCAAAATTATACATTGCTATATTTGCCTACTAATCCAGTAATTTTCATAGAGATAGCGGGGGAATTTTTTTGTTAGAGGGCCAGGGATTTGTGAATGAGTTGAAGGCATTCCTTCTAAAGCTTTATCAACTCCTTAATACTCAGAGCATCTCAATGGGCTTTTCATTCCATACATACCCCAAGCACCATTTACACAATACATGTCTCCCCTTACATGCGCTTCATTGTTATCACCACTAGGCTTTTTATTTGGTTGGGTGGAGGGTCAGAGGTTTACTTCTTTTTTTTTTTTTTAATTAACTTGAGGGAATAAAAAAGAGGAAAAGGGATTTTAAAACGCAATTATTAAATTCTCGGAAAACTCGGAAATTATAATTTTACGGTTATTACCACAATGAAATTAAAAAAAAAAAGAAAAAAAAAAGAAGGGTTTTAATGTTGTTTTTCAATGTAAAATATAATACCAAGAAACATTTCTTGTATAAATGGAATTGGTATTGTAGAAATTCAATTTTTTTTTAGTTTCAAAGCTACGTAATTGAAATTTTATGTTAATCCCCACAAAAAAAAGAAAAGAAAATAAGATAATAACCGCCCAATATTATGACAGATAAAATTCTGTCAAATAATTTGAGGTTTTTTGAAAAAAAAAAACACTATGTAGTTCCATACGAGATGGAAATATAACATACACTAATAAGAACTTAATGGAAATTTTTATGTAAAACGCTGAAATTTTTTGTCTATAGTTATCTGGAATACCCTGTACAGTACAAAAAAATATTATAAGTTGGTCTTATTTTCATATTTATAGTTTAAGTAAAATTATAAAGGCTTGTTATTTTAAAAAATAATAATGGTTTCTACTTTGTTTAGAATAGTGAGAAGGGATCGAAAATAAGAGTTAACTTTTATTTTAATACATTAAAAATAAGTATCGTAAGTTCTTACTTATACTTAAAGTAACGTTAATAACTTAGTAAATATAATAAGTTAATAACGTTTAATTTATTGTATAAATATATTACTATTTTATTAATATTAAATAATAATATATTTAATGATATTAAATATATAAATATAATTAATAAATATTAAGTAACGTTATTAATGTTTATTATTTTAAAAAATAGTAATAAATTCTACTTTGTTTAGAATATTGATGAGGGATCGATTTAACTTTTATTTTTAATAAGTTTTACTCATAATATTTTTTCATCTTAATATGAAATTTTATTGAACTTTTCGATAAATTTATTTCACAACTTTTATCCGAGTAACCTTTTTCCTAAAAGTCCGCTACAGACACTAAAAATTAATTGAAAACAGTAACAATAAGAAATAAACAGTCAGGAATAATTTCCGTATGAATAATCCTACCATAGAATTATTTATATTCGAAGTATTATTTATAGTATGAGTACAGACTCACTCGCACAATAACCTACTAGGAAATAAAAGGTATAAACTCACAGCTTAATTTTAGTTGTTCGAAAAATTCGTTTGAACTTGAGTTTTTTTGAGAAAAACTGTAATCATAAAATTGTTAGTGTAACATTTATTGAGTTAATTTTTTCTAATTACGTTTGTTAAATAATTTTAAAATAAAACTTTTTCAAAAGGCCTTTTCGATCCCTTGAAACTAGTAAGTAAACTTTGTGTGGGTCACCTGTGGTTTAGTGGTTAGCATAGCAACCTAGTATACTAAAGGTCGTACGTTCGCGTCCCGCGGCGGCTTCAGGATTTTTCAAAGGGAGTAAAAAATTGTTGGCTACGCCATCCCTCGGGTAGGACGTGAAATGGTGGTCCAGAGCCTGTGCGATGTCAGGTACTCGATAAAGATCCCTATCCTAATTATACCTGGATAAACAAAATTTTGGACTCCCACTGTAGCATCGTCCGATTAGCCTTAGTGGCATGAAGTGACGCTAAACAAAGAAACAATCTTTGTGTGGTGTTCCACATCAGATTTTTAATTTAATATTTTAATATTGAATTAGTTCTAATTATTAAGTGTAATGATAAAATATAAGAAATAATTCTTTAAGTATTTTTTCAAGACGTTGAGTTCGAATTCGGTCGAACTTTATAGGTTATTAAACTCTAAGGTTTATTATTATAAATATATATATATATATATATATATGTATATATAAATTATTATAATCATTGATTTAAAAATATATTATAGAATTGAAGATAAATTTGATATACCTACAGTGTTGTAGCCAAACACGGTGAGGAGAATACTGGCGGTGGGTGTAGAATCAATTGAACTTGAGATGGTTAATTGACTGTAGGTAAGCTGGGTTAGGCACACCACCTATTATTGACAGTTGAGTAGTTTGACAATATTTGAACAGTTATTGTAAACAGTAATACCGATAGCTAACATTGACAATGTTCAAACCTCGGAATATGAATATACAAATGAGGAGGTGAGGTGTTACTGTTGTAACACCCAATCTCTGAACAGAGGTGTGATGTTTTACACTTGTATATTACATGGTAATAATTGAACATAAATAATTATATAAATTGTAAATAAATACAAATGTCGAACATTTGTTTTTTTAATTGTCATCTAAGTTTAGGGATTTTTATATCATTTGCTGTAAAATATTGTATTTTTAATTTTTCTTCTCTACTTAACTTAATATTTGTAACCTTAAGGTTATAAACTTGATAGTGTTTGTGAGATGGAAATGGTTGGGGGTGCGGTCAAATGAAAACACTATATGTGAAATAACATATATATTGTGCCGACGTTTCGACCCGATATTCAGGTCTTCTTCAGGGCTACATATAAAACAAGATAGCAACCAATAAATATGAAGAAAAGAAAAATAACAAATAAATAAAATAATGAGTAATATATGTATCTATATACATATATAGATACATATATTACTCACTATTTTATTTATTTGTTATTTTTCTTTTCTTCATATTTATTGGTTGCTATCTTGTTTTATATTTAGCCCTGAAGAAGACCTGAATATCGGGTCGAAACGTCGGCACAATATATATGTTATTTCACATATAGTGTTTTCATTTGACCGCACCCCCAACCATTTCCATCTCAAATTCTTCTACGGTCAACGAATTTCCTTCATCTTGATAGTGTTGTTTTTAAAATTTTTCGATATTTGTTTTCTGTTTTTTGACTACTTTTTGGAATCGTCATAGCATTTGCTGTAAACATATTTTTTAAATTCAGTTTATTTCCTTAAATGAAAGATACTTAAAAAACTGCGCTAAAAAACTATCGCCGCTTACTTTCCTCAATATAAAACACTGCAACGTTATCTTAAAGAAAAAAAAACTTTTTACTTTCTTCTATCTCAAACATCAGATATTATTTCTCTACTGGAGAAGTTAAATGAACTTTAAACATCAACTATTTTAACTATTTTTTTTTTGTCAACAAAATTTAGAATTTCATATTTTTTCTGATCTCATTATATTTATATATTTTTTCATAACTTTTTTTTTATCATAGGAATATTATATTTCTTTTTCATTTGATAATGTAACATTAAGGTGGATGTCCAATGCACGTCGTATAACAAAAAAAAAAAAAAAATGCTACAGACGAACAACCAACATGGCTAGCTTACTGTAATCACGCCTGCTCAAGCTTATTATAATTATAAAACCAAAAAGGAAAACAAAAAACATTAGAAAGAAAAAAATGAAATAAGGCATATCATCCGTGAAAGAGGATATGTGATAATACGTGATGAAAATTTTCGAAATCGTACAAGATAAAATAAAAGGCTATACTAGCGCTATTATGACGAACAGACGAAATACGGTTTGAATGTGTCGGATTACTTGTACGCACTGCTGTTCGCCAATCATCCTCGTGAGTGTAAACGCACCTTTACCTATTTATATTACATGTAGTAATTTAACCCTAAGCTGGAAAGCTCGCCCAGGATACGCTATTATTCATATTCATATCGGGCTATATTGGGATGTGAGGAGGATCTGAAAGGGGGGAGGATGAAATGTTAATTATGAAATTTATCCTCATAATTGGTTTCAGTTATTATTTAATAACAAAGATGAGGATATTTTCCCGGGGGGTGTTTTCAAATTCTATGAGGAAATAATCCATCCCTGTTCTTGGGATAATATTGTTTTATTAAAAATTAGCATTTTCGCTAATTTATAATCAGTGTATGTATTTGCTATCAGCGGGAAGTAGATGACCCTCATTTATTTCTCTTTCAATTTACTTGATTGGGAAATATTACAATCTCCAACATTCAATAACAATGAATTATTGAGAAAATTTGAATTTACTTGTTTTGAAGGAAAAACATAATGAAATTCGGTGTCTTTTCCTTTTTGAGTACTAAGTTAACCAGTTACTGAACACTGATTTAGGTGATAACGTCTATTATTTTGCATGCTTAATTTTAAACATCTGATGTTATCAAATACAATCGAGCCCCAAAAGAACTATTCGACTCTTGCATGTGTGAGTTCATGTGGAGGAATTTTAAACCTTACGATTGGATTCTATAAAGCTTATTATATTGATATGAATTTCATGTTTTAACAGTGTAAATTAAAAAAAAAACTTCCAATAAGAAGTCCAGGACTGACTGTCATGGTGCAATAGTTCGAATACTGCACAGTAATCTATTGTAAGTTTGATTCGTTTGTATCCCGCTGAACAGTGTTTTGCCTCCTATTGCAATACTGGGCTGTTAGTCAAGGCTTACTGTGCATGCCTAACTGTCGTGAACGAGGAATTGAATTGCTTATTGGAACAAACCATAAATGCTCTTTTCCATGTTGGTCATTATATATATTATAATTAATCTAAACTTTAACATCCTAAGTCATACTAGATCAAAAGAATCACCAGTTAGTAATAGTACCTGCGGTACTCGAGACGAAAAAGACTCAAGATTAGCTCATGCATGAATGATCATAATAAGTTTGGTCTTAATTTTGTTTAAAGCTTAATTAGTGAAAATCGTAGAGTCGACTAAATTTAAAGGAGATGGAGAACGGATATTGAGCTATTTTGATTTTATATGATCAGGAACTAAACTCTACGCACAATTGTACCGTATTTTTAGAATATCAGAATGAAATGCGAAAAATGTCTCAAAAAAAAAAACGAATTTCACGTAAATTATATAATAATATATTCAATTTAAAAAAATAAAATATTACTGCCAATAACTACTTACATTAGCGAGTTTTGATAAATGTATAGGAATATAGAAAACAAATAATCGATATGAAAATTAAAATATGAGATATTTTGGCTCAGATACATTTTTAAAAACTTTTAAGCTATCGACTGCATATCATCCCTATGATGATATAGTGCAGAAACTTGGAAACTATTAGGAATGATAACATTAATTGACCAACTTTAAGGTAATGTGCAATCTTCCAAGTTTGATGTGCATTTTCAATTTACAGATTTCGATTCCTGCTAAGAATGTGAAATTATTTGAAAAGCTTTTTAAATTTAAATATTTATTGTGGTGTATTCGGTCGATTTCAGTCAATTTTTTTCTTAAAGGGAAAAAGGTTATTTAAAAAATTTATGGTTGATTTTATGATGACTATATGAATGTTTTTTTTTTTTCTGGTTATGAGGGAATAAAAACGATTAAAGTATATACCAAAGCAGTATTATAGTCAAAGGACAGGGAAACCATTTCAACAAGTGACGTGTGAGCGCCTGGGGAGCACCAAGATTAATCTAATGAAACGATTCATTAGTCTCTTCAGCCTCATCTCGTAGCTAGCGGTAGTAGACCATTTATAAAGGCAGCCAACCGCAGTCAAAGTGTAGGGAAACATGAGAAGACGCTAAGGAAACAACTAGGGTGCGAATCCCGAGTAATACGGCCAGTCGAGTCGAGTCTAAGATAAACACGTCAAGCTAAATGAATTTTAAATGAGTCAAAAGAATGGTTAAGGCCCTAGGCCTGCGTTTATCTTAATAAGAGGATTAAAATCTTTTCTTGTGTTCATGCATAATTAATGCGTGTTTCCTCCATTGCAATATCTTAATACCAATTCTGTACACAAAGATTCTAATATTCATTCCTTACACACTATAACAAACCTTATCTAATAACCTCTCTTTTACCATGAATGTGTAAAATCTTTTGGTTCAGTCTATTTAAAGGTTTTTAATTGAAAATGTCGAAGTGGAATTTTCGTCAAATTTTATTTTACGAATTTAAATTGGGGCGCCTGGGGACCTGACCTCTCTCCTACAGACTTTTTCAGACATCTAGATAACTTTTTGAGGTAGAATTTTTTTTTTTTCAAAACCGGGATGACATTTAAAATTCTTAAAAAAAAAAAATGGCACCCAGGAATCCAGATTTTACTTCAGGGATAAGGAAGCTTGTTGAACATTGGCAAAAGTGCATTGATTCTGACCGAAATTACTTTTCATTAAATCTAGATAAAGTGAATATGTAGCGTAATTATTATTTTTTTATTTAATCATAATTTGCTTTCAGGGTAACACCCTATGCAAATAGAGTCTATACATGCAAATAGAGACTATACAAACTTATAGGTACATACATTATACATTATACATACATACATTATAAATACATTAGATTAGATTGGGAGTCTATTGGTAGCCATGATAGAGTGTGGGTCGGGTCTCTTTTAAAGTTGTGATTTTGAGTTGGTTATCCCGCCATCATAATTGACACATTAGTGCATTTTATTGTTATTTTATGTAATTACATAAAATAAAAGACAATAATGTAGCGTATTTTCAATGAATATTAAAAACCTGCATTAATTTTGTCTTAACCCAATAATTTTTTACATATTCCTATAATTATTTTTTTGTTTTTTTAAAGATTAAACTAAGGTCTTACACTAAAATGCAGCCCAAATTTTAAAAATTTCTTTCTTTGTAACAATAATTAATTGCTTTCGGCCTCAAAAGCCATATTCAACTATGGTTAAGCCAATGCTTAATGGGTCATAATTTTAAGGTAGATCGGAAGTGATGTATCTTACCGCTTTAGGACTAGTATTAATAGGGTTAAAATCTTTTTATTTTTTACATATTTCTATAATTATTATTATTATTTGTAATAGGTGAACTACCCACACATTGTAGATAACATCATATGTAACAACATCGACTTTAACAAAAAAATAAATAAAAATTAAAGATATAGGGCTTATCGAGTAGGGACAAAACGATACTTCTTTCTTCGATACTATGGTTTTTCTAAACTATGGATACTGGTTTTTATCGAAAGAAAAGTATCGATTATTGTCGATACTGATACCTTACTTGAAAAATAAGAATTGAAGAAGAAAGAGGTGGAATTAATTGACAAAACATGAAAATACGTTCATTAGGAATTGTTAAAAGGATTTCAAGAATGTATTTAAAAAATTTCAGAACACATGCATCGTACCTAATCTACATGGCAGTACACTATTTCAAAAGCTTAACTTGTGTGCATGGTCAATTATTTATTATTTCAAGAATTAATTTTTTCAGTATTCTTTCAGAACTTCTTGCATTGCTTTCGATACATAGGATAAAAATTATCAGTAGTATCAGAAGGAAAGTATCAATACTTCGAAGTATAGTATTGTTAAAATTGTCTTTTATGGAATGGTTCATATTATTTTCTTATATGGATATATATTGAATGATAATAGTATTAATTCAATTTTTATTCCGTATATATATATATTTCCAAGGTTTATTTTAAACAATGTTGTTAATATTTTTTTCTTCTTTTTTTTCAGGTATGTTTGGTGTGCTGCTATTCTTCAGCATATTAATTAAAGGTATTGATTTTAAAAAATATTGTTAAATCTATATACTTAATAATTCGTATGTATAAATAGAATTCTACAGACATGGAATATATACATATATAAGAATAATAGGAAAAATCGTTAATAGCATAAGAAAAATCTTTAATATTGCATTGCTTTTTTTTTATATGTTCAAATAATATCTAACATATATAAAAAAAAAAAAAAATACTAAACGCTTCCCAACAGGTACGACAACTGAACTGCTCTATTCAGAATAGTATAGTTTTTTTGTCGTTTCTTTCATCTGTTCTTCCATCTCTTGGTAATAATAAAATATCTAGTTTTCTTAGAACCCTCCCTTTTATCCTTCTTAAGGGTAGATGGTTATAAAGGAATAGATTGCTTTCATATTTCTTCTTTAATATTTTACCTTCGATCAAATGTTAGTACTTCTTAAATGAAAGTAATAAATGAATTTAATGCCTAATAATATTCATTTTTCTGATGATAGTACTCACACTGATAAAAAAAAACTATATTTTGCAAAGTATTGTTGACCCAAATGAGAAATGTATTGAATTTGCAAATACGATCGTATTCGTGAATACGAATTTATTTGTATTCGTATTCAAAAATATTGTGGTATAAATAAATTTCTTTTCATATTCACATTAAAAATAAATTCGTATTCGTATTTATAAACATAAATATGCCCAACTCTGCTATTTCTGGTCTTTTAATAATGAAGACGCCTCAGAGAGAGATTTATTGTTTATAGAATGATAAATAATAAATTAAAATTTTAAAGAAAAATTGTTAATAAATTAAAAATGGATAAAAAAAGAAAGTCAGATATTAATTTCTAAGAATAAAGCTTCTGCGTCTTCACCATCGAAGGTATGGAAGTCATTTACGTTGGAAGTAAAAAAAAAAATGGACATTTTTGGTTTCGCTTCCAAATTCCATAATATAATTTTGTTTGGACATTAAAATTTATTTTCCTCGTCTTCAGGATTATCAAGTACAAAAACAGGTCTTTTTATATCACCTAAAAGAGAAGGAAAGTTGACAATGAGTGTAAGAATGGTCTATTGTCAATTTTATTAACGCTTAAGTGCATCGTGTTCCTCTCGAGGAATAAGTATTTTATTTTTCTCTCAGTGACGTCTTTCGGCACTTCAGTGTACAAACATTATTAGCCCCAGACACTCTAGCTAGTTGCATTTGGATTTATTCCTTCCTTCTATGATTCACTTATTATGTTAACAAATGCTTCAACGAAATCATTGTGCATTTATAATATATATGCGCTATAAACAAAAATAAGAGATTCATCACTAATTATAATTTGATTCGTGAAAGAAAATGAGTGATTTTCAGCCCTGGCGAATGGACGTATCATGTTGTATAGTGCGGGAATTGTATGGGAATTTTCATCGTAAATGTGGAAATTTTATTGAACCCTTTCTTAACATATTTTCATATCAAACTATATACATATATTATTTCCAACGGTCGACCCCCTTTTGTAATTTATTTTAAGGTTTGGAATACGAAGTTCGATTGTGACCATGTTCTGACGTAATATGCTGGCCGCTTACTGTTAATTACAGATTGGAATCAATAGCCAAAACATCGGAAGAAAAACTCGATGTTTCTCAGTAGGAATTTCACATTGTTACTTCGTTCTGGAAGTTTTTTTTTTTTTCTTTTTCTTCCTCAAAATCCCCCAATTCGTTCCTCTTGCATGAATTTTGAAAATACAAACAATCGAAATGACTATAACAGCTATGTTTTTGGACGACCTGGATGATGTTTCGCATGTGCCAAGTCCAGAATTAAAAATAATCTCTACATACGTTATATAAATGATTATTATCTTCTCATTGTATCAATGCTTTAGTATATCTTTTTTTTTCTCTTTAGGGGGGTTGTTGAGTTGGGGGGGGGGGGGGCATATGCAGGAATTATACTGGACTGTGCTGGACACCCTGTCTATGGAGATGTCTCAAGTATTTTTATATTTTTTCAACCATTTTAATTTTTGTTTTTTTATAATTGTTTATAAAGAATTCAAGTGATAAGTTTTTCTAAATAAAAAATCCAAGCATCCAAGGGCTGAGTTTCATACACTAAGATCACTTAAGCCTGCGCAAAGTTTAGATGGGATATGTCCTTATAAAAAAACTTACTGTCATTAACCACACAGTACACCGTGGGTGTAAATATATTTATAAAATGAATAGGAAATTTATTAAATGTATATATATATATATATATATATATATATACTGCTATATTAGAAATTTTATAAGAATAATATGTGTTAATTGATTCCACTTATCATTTTTTTCTCGAAATTTCAGGGAAGCGGGCCCCTCAAGAATCGTTGGAATCTATTTTCTTTTTTCTATTCTGTTTTTTCCATGTTTATTCTTTACAAGTTTCGAGATTTTGTCCTTGGCTATAGAGTTCTGCCTTGGACAACAGAATTAATCAGGATTAAATTTAATAGATTTTTTAATCCCATCACTGAATGGGCTTGCAATCTGATCTAATCTGACCTGAATGATTTGACGCTTCGATCCTATTAGCTTACTTGAAAGATTGGTTGACAAACGCGTTAATTTCATGGGTTCCTGTCATTCGAGAATGGTATTTTAATTTTAATGGTCTTTTATACTACATTTCTATCTTTTCAGAATGTTGTGCTAGAAGGGAATTCATAAAATTTAACTTCGCCTGCTCAATTGCACTTTATTAAATTATTCTTTTCATATTAGTATTTTGGAGAATCTTGTTTGGAAGATCATTATTTTTTGTATAAATAATACAAATTTTTGAAAATGAAAATATATAATTTAGCGGAACTTCCCTCAACGGACACTTCTAATAAACAGATATCTCTTATAAGCGGACAGTTTTCATTTCCTCGACTTCGTTCCGTTTACTTTACATTGAATTCAACTTCTAATAATCGGGCACGAACACAGATTTACTTATTTTTGTTTCCAAAAAATCTCTCTTTATAGGCCGGGTGCAAGGCCAGCCGTAAGTTGGGGCCGTGACGTGACGCGAGGAGAGGTGAGGTAACCCATTAAACCAGGGATTAAGCAGACTGCGCGCAGGTGGTGCGAAAGTTGGGACATGATTCTATTGAAAACTGCGGACCCTTAAGGCAGAGTTCGTAAATGTGCAATATGTATATTAGAGTTCCGATGATCTCGAAGATCAAACAAAAACAACATTTTTACACGAAGCACTTCGTTAAAGTTGCTATTTAAAGAAGGGTAAGACACACGGAGATTCATCCTCCGAGACGAGCTTTCTAATTTTTATTTGTATTTGAGTTTTGAATAGACAGGATGTGATGTACCGTTTAAAATTTCTCGGCCTCTAACTGCCTTGATTAACTTTTCTTCCATGCGAATTCTTACGATACATCACATCCTGACTATTTAAAAGTCAAAAACAAATAAAATTTATTGATAAAAATAGCAAAAAGTATCTTCCTTATTTCACCATAAATATTTATTTACAGCACATGTTGACGTTTCGGGGCCCATTCTCAAAACATATAATCTTGCTTTCTATACTATGCATGTATAGAATGTTGTCCATGTTTTCTTTTAATTTTCTGGAAACTTTCTTCATATGGTATTTGCCATTTTCCATATTCATCTTATATTGTTATTTTCTTCTAAATTTAGTTGGAAGATATTTATATATTAATTGATAAAAATAGCAAAAAGTATCTTCCTTATTTCACCTTACATGCATAGTATAGAAAGCAAGATTATATGTTTTGAGGATGGGGAAACTGCCCCGAAACGTCAACATGTGCTGTAAATAAATATTTATGGTGAAATAAGGAAGATACTTTTTGCTATTTTTATCAATCAATATATAAATATCTTCCAACTAAATTTAGAAGAAAATAACAAAATAAAATTTAGAAAACTCGTCTTTGAGGATGAATTCTACATGTGTCTTACGTTTCTTTAAATAGAAACTTTAAGGAAGTATTTCGTGCAATAATGTTATTATTAATTGATCTTCGGTTCGCTAATATAAATATTGCACATTTACCAACTGTGCCTTTCGGGTCCGCAGTTTTCAATAGAACCACGCCCCAACGCATTCGGCTTAATCCCTGCTTTCCGGGGTCACCTCACTTCACGTCACGGCCCCAACTTACGCCCGGCCTTAAGATTGGTTTCCTGTTTACTGGAAATAAAGCACGAATGTTTCAAAGACATTTTATTATCTCCTACCAATCTCCTGCATGTTTTTATTGAAACGATTTTTATTCAGTTAACATACGACAATACAGCCAGTTACATCGCGTATGTCAGTGCAGTTTAGTGTGTCTCGTTTTAAAATAAAAAGCTTTAATGGAACCATTTATTAGCATGGCTCGAAAAAAACCTATTTTAACATTGAATGAAAAAGTGGAAATAATAAAAGTAAGTTAACAAGATACAATTATCATCCGGGCTCTCGTTCGCTCAATGAAACAAAAAAATATTTTTACAGCCAGCAGAGCTGAAGGAAACGAAGTGCAGAAATAAAATAAAAGATAATTAAAACATTAAACACGAAATTTTTCAATTGATTCAAATTTAATACTAATATTTAATTCTTTTATCATATTTTATCAAGGTTTGGTGAATTAATACATTTAGATTAATAAAAAAGGCCAATTTCACCAAAAAACAGTATTAAAAATTTATTTTTTATTCTGACAACGTTTCGGCTTCTGGAGCCATTTTCAAGCCATGCATCATACTTCGGAATTTTTCTTATGGTGATTTAGAATAAAAATCTTTTTAAGGTTGTAAATAAAAAACTTGTTGCTGGAGGCGTCATTTTTAAATCCATCTGTCATACATTGTTATAACTGCCACCACTAACTCCGAGCAACTGAACTGTACTAATATTTAAATAATTGATTCAAATTTAATACTAATATTTAAATAATTGAATATTTTAAAGTTAAGACTTACGGTAAATTCTTTTGAAGCCTTTTTTTTTTTAAGTGGGAGGGGGATATATTTTATTTCAAATATTGTAATGTCCAAATTCTTTTTTATTACATTATTTCATTTTTTTGTTTTTATCTGGTGGTGTGAATTCTTTTTTTTTTTTCCTTCGAAACATCTTGAGATGTTGAGAAATAGGCTGTCATAGAGGACTACGGATCTATATGGTTCCAATAATGGGAGAAGGTAAAGGAGAAAAAGGCCAGAAGAGCGAAGGAGCATTTTAATTTGGACCGTGGGGTGGGAGGCTTAGGGGGGATGTGTGACTAGTGTTCTTGTTACACAGAGAGAATTCCAATATATCCCCACTGTATCGCTGCCCCTCTTCCCCCCTTCCCCACTTCTTCCATCTGGAAACTGGGATTTCAATTTGCCACCCCCAACCGATTCGTCCTTAATGACGTAATTATTTCGCTTCACGGAAGCCTTGGGCAATCGGATCTTAGGTAAGGCGTTAGTTCCTTAACGGAACCTTTCCCTTATTTCATCCATGCCCCCTCAAGAAATGTTTTTAGAAGCGGATATTCCGATGATCAGAAGTGGAATGGAACAAGTCTTCAAAAACAGTTTTATGGATTTTGAGTATTTCATTACTTTATATCCTCCTGCCTAATACTTTATTGTGTCTAATTTTATACTGTTAGGTTCTGTATTGTGGTTACCAACGGTTTGATTTAAACATGGAATCCAGGTAACTTAATTTTTCAGAATTGCAAAGTAAGCCGCCGTTCTATTTACATTGACCAATTTTCCACCGGGGTTATTACAATATATAATTACAGTATTCGAACTGTTAACTTTTTTGGGAAAAGTTAGTTCCATATACTTTTTTCAATAATATACATATTCATTCAAAAATAATTTAATTTAAGAAAATTATTTTTTTCTTTAATAAACTTAATTGCTCCAATATTGGAACACTGGGCGTGGAGGGGTTTCTGAATTTGGTATCCCTGAGGCATGTAATCGCAAAGCGGTTTGATCCATATACAATGTTCGGTTTGTGGAAGTACAGTTAATACAGTACACCGAGCGCCTTCTAAGCCTGAACTGGCATAATTCATAGATATAGGGAGGGCTATTTTCCCTGTCCTTGTCTTGTTAAGTCTCTCTTACTTATACAAAGATTTAAGGCGTTTATGACCTAGGAGTTTTACGTCTAAAAACCTAAATAAACAAAAAACCCTGTCCTTGAGGTTTATCCTAATCAGTCGGAAAATGTTTATTCGGTTTAAAAGGCTAGCATTTCTTATAGGCGATTATGAAAACTTTTCGATCAGAATTTTCAATGTAAAAACAGATTTTATGATCCAGAGGATTTTAAACTACGAAGCCTTAGTAACTGGTATTTATTTGCGCGTCACGTGAACAGCCCAACTCAATGTTGATAACTATGCTGTGATTTTATAGTAACTTTTTCGCTAAATTTACCTTCCGACAATTCCTTAGAATTAATTTCTACTTGAGATGGTATGGTTTTGTGGCAGGGCAGTACATTACATTCCTCTCAGTGAGGAATTTAATGTACTTCTATGTCAATGTTCCGTGTTCTGTTCCGTCTCGTGTCATATACTTCTCTATTCTGTAACAGCGGCCGTACTCTTAATTGAATAATTAATCATCGGGAAAGCTGGCGATTAGGCGTGATCTTGGTCAGATGACCTTCTTGCACAACTTCTTTTTTTTTTAGGTAGGAGAGTGAAAGTTTTTTCTTATTAACAAAAAATATATTTTTTTATTTCGTTTAACAGAGATGAAGAAAGTAGATTTGAGGTGATGAAGAAAATGGCCAAACTGTGTAGGCTTGGGGGTAGTGGACGGATGTTTACACAGGACACATATTTACACATAAACGATCGGATACCCCCTCTCCTCCATTTTGCGGAAACAGAGGCCTTTGGTGAGAGGGGGGGGGGGGTTGTGGGTATCGGCTCTATCGCTAGTGGATATCGTCTGTCTCAGGATAATGGTAGATAGTGGACCTTTGTGCGGCTGATAACTGTAGGAAAGGGGGGCAGGAGAGAACTGGAAAGGGGGGGGGGGAGCGATCGACAAAGCGTCCCAGAGCCGACCCTACAATAGCATTAGCGACAATACTAATTGACCACCTTCACTATCTCTCTATCACCCCTCATCTTAATCAATATATTATACCTGTACAAACACAAAAGCTCCAGGTAAATGATACTAATCAAGGATTTACACTTAGCAGTTCAGTTGATTCCGGTCGTACAATTTATGTAGCTTCATTGAATTTGAAATGAAGTTAATAAAAATTTATAAATTAAAGTAACCAACAAACTAGGTACGTAGGTCATCTTGATCCCCAAAGTACAATAGTAATATATACAAAACACAGCAGATAGTTACAGACAAACAAATTGCAAGCAATTATTTTCTAAAAGAATATTCCTATAAAGATATACTCTATTTCTATATATTTTTTATTTTTGTTGGTCCTCCCATTCCCCGCCGTTCAGGCTATACGGGGTATTTTCTAGCGCGTTTGCCCACTCGGCCAACCCGCCACTCTATTTCTATCTATTTAAAAGTAATTTTCTAATGAATTTGTTATGCATAAAAAACTATATATTAATTATTATTTCGGAGTAAAATTTATCCTTTCGCATCTCTCCCCTTATTTTAGCTTAAAAACTTCCATCTTATGTAGAGATACCTACTAAACATTAGATAGATATAATAAAACAATTCCCGCATTGGAAACTTAATATTAACAGTAACAGGTATATACCTAAGACGTCTAGGGAAAAAAAAAAAAAAAAAAAAAAAAAAAAGTAGCTAATGAAAATTATAAACGAATCAAGAAATTTAACCCAAAAGATTTTAGTAAAAAATTTAGAATAGTGAAAAAATAGGCAACCTGTATTTCCTACGAGTTACTATAAAGGTACCTATTCCCTATCAACTTTTCTTTTAAATAACTTTCTTTTTAATTTTCGGATACTAATTTTTTTTTTAGATCAGTTACTATATTTTTAGATTTTTTCTGATTCTTTAGATTTAGATAGAAACATTTGCAAGCAAGGTACATTTTAAGTAGTGATTACTTCCATAATTTAATTTCCAATTCGAAATTGTATCGCATAACATTTTATTTTTATTTTTAATATTTTTTAAAATGGACCTTCTCCATATTTTTAAACATATCTCTTTTTCTGTCTCTCATCCCCTTTTTTATAGTTTTTTTTTTTTTCAAAAAGTCGAAAATCTATTATATATAGAGAGAGCTTTAATTTAAATTTAATTTTTAAATAAATAACTAATAATAAATTATACAAATTCGGGACCCACGTAAAAAAATAAATCAATATATAAATATTGCATGTACATTCATATTTTCTGTTGATTGTCCACTATAATTGAGCTTCGTGCATGCACTCATGAAGAGAATAAGTCGATGTGGGCTGCGGGTTGACGTGGATGAAAAATTAAGTACCGAGACGTCATTGAGAGGCTCACACAATTAGACACGTGGCTTAGGAACAGTTGGGTCCCGCTGAAGGGAGAAACAAAACCTCCTTGTCACATAATCTAGCCCTATTAACTAGTATACATTACCCTACAATTTGGGTCATAGGAGAAAACTAGAATCATCCCCCCCCCCCTCCTCCTTACAAGTCTATTAGTAATGCTAGTAGTTTGTGAGAAATGATTAGGGTTTCTTTCGTAGCCGTTCTTAGGAAAAATTAAGATTAATTTTATTTAAAAATAAAATAATTTTAGCAAATAATATAACTAATAAAATAATTAATTATATATATTATTTCTCGAGGTCTTTTATTTGTCGGTATGCCATTCCTTAGTACTTCATCAAATTTTATGAATGAAGCATCATTTTAAAGCTTTCCTTAACTGCTACTCCGGAAAAATAGGCTCACTTCTATTACCGGTAAGCACAAAACCGCGGTTTTTGCGAGAAAATACAAATGGTTGTAGAGGTTTCTAAATGGTGTCAATCTTTTCAGGTTTTCAAGGGGAACATTTTCGGTCATATACATCTTTTCGATTAACCCCTTTGTTTGCGAGTTGTAGGAGAAAAACTGCAATTCTCAGCGAAAATTTCAAAATTGTCGCAGGGCTTTTTTAAAGGTGTAATTTTTTCAGTTTGACACGAGACGAACATTTTTGTTTATATACACTTTTCCGATTACCGCCGTCGTTTGCGAGTTAGAAGCAAAAACATGCGAGTTTAAATTAGCGCATTCGCTTTCCGCGAAACCAATGTGTGTATTTAAGTATTCCGTCTTCTAACCTCACATCTTCTCTATGTAATATGTAAATACCTTAAACTTATGTTTAAAAAAAAAAAATAATAAACAATTTAAACACATCTATTCTTTACTTCAACCCTCACCTATGCCCATAACGCATTAAATACGCACTATACGATACTAAATATACGGTGTACACTTTAAGTGAGTGAGATTTAAGTAGGTTAGAGTGCGAATGGTGCCAGGTAGTTTGATAAAAATTGCATTTGCAAAAATAAAACAAAAATGATTCCGCTGATTGAACTTTCGGATAATCTTTGCTTCATTGTACATAAAAAAAAAAAATATATATATATATATATATATATATATATATATATATAGAAAATATATTAAAACTTTAAAATGGATGTTACAATTATAGGGAAACATTGCTAATATATTACATACTCGTACAATTGAAAGAGAATTGGCATGTGATTATTCTATAAAAAAAAAAAAAAGAGCTCAGTAGAAGATGTAGATATTTATAACGAGAACACCACTGTTAGGTAATATAATAGTATTTTATTTTTTTTTAAATTAGGCACATAATTATTATTTATTTTCTAATAAAATTAAAAACAAACTAATTTTTAGATTTAGAAAGAAATTAAAAATATAATAATTAAAACTGACGTTCATCAGAGAATGATAAAATAAAAAAATAATGTGCCTAAGTAAATTGATAATACTTTGGCTATATATATATATATATATATATATATATATATATATATATATATACCAATGTATGTATTTTACATATTTTTATGATTGTTAACTTCAGTTTAAAAAAATGTAAATATGTAACTTATATAATTTTATCCTATCCTTTTATTTCATTTTAGGACATGATTATGAGAACAATAAAGTCTCGAAGCATCGTCATAAATAGTTGTTTATTATTGACTGAACCTCAAGAAACCTTTTATGAAATTTAATATCAACAGTCATATCATATATATATATATATATATACATACACATTTTTCTTTATTTCATATGAAAACCCGGGTTTTCGTTTTGATTTAGTGAAGAAACAAAAATTTCCATGTATCTTCTATGAACTATGAACTGAAAAAATAAATAAATCTATAAGTTCGAACCGAGGTTTATAATTTATAAATGAGCAATAAATAACAACAGTTTAATCCACGTTGGGATCCTCCAGCCAAACCACTAAGCGATAATAAATCAGTCATTACCTTAAGGGATAATATATGTGCGCACCCTCGTCCTTTTCTCACCAGTAGCAGCCCTACCCACCCACGAAATATTCAAATTTAGGATAGGACAAATTTAAATTCAAACTTCTATCCCCCTGGATTAGGGTGGAAAGGAAACCCTAATATTTATCGCTCACTTGATATATGGAACATTACCCGATACACTTTTATATATAAAGGATTTTCTTTTCCGAATCGCTTGGGGGGGGGGGGGGGGCAGAGGTGGGTAGTGGGGATGAGAATTTTCGTTTTAACAAGGCCGACCATTAATTCCTTATCTGTCAATAGGAAGGGGGGTTTAACTAACTCCCCCATCCACTCCCCCCCCCAACCCCTTCTTACTGGTGGAGTAGAGCATTTTACAACCCCCTCCCACTTTCCCACCATCCTATCGGTTCCGTTGAGGTAAACAACTCTGCCGGCCCGAGGGCATTTCATCAGGTTGATAGATACAGTAGTAGTATGTTAGGATCTATCTTGAGGTGGTTCGAGAAACCGTTCCTTCGTGTTACCGCATCAGTCCAACTTGATAGCGGGCTGGAGCAAGGGGAATCGATAGTTTCCATGGAATAAAATCGATTTCATCACTATTTTTTTCCTACTTAAATTTGAATTTGGTTAGAGGATTAATAAAAAAAATAAATGAAAATAAAGCTTTCTTTGAGTAAAAGATTATACAGGCCTTCATTATCAATCAGGGGTATTATTATATATTTATATTAAAAATAATATTTATAGCCATAACAATTTAATTTGGTTGAGTCAGAGAAAACATTCTCCCGATTATTAGTGACGATAAGTTCCATAGGCTTCTTTATCAGAAAATATTTCCACTTCGCGTGTACCGGTCTGGGAACATAATTCACTCTCAAAATTACTATTTCAGTAATCTCGACTTCCTATCGATATCCTTTAAGTCTCGGCGGCTCTCAGAGCTTTCTTGCGTTAATTTATTTATTTTAGAAGAAATCTCTTCGATAGAATTATCAAGTAATTTACATAATTGTCGGGCATTTCGCGGGAAACATGCTATTTCCTAATGGAGCGTGAAATTATTCGTTCCGAAATTGAAATTCAAAGGACTGAATAGAAACATTACTATTTAAAAGCACATAAATGCTGAGAAAAGGTTGGACACAAAATAAAACTAAATTTATGAAGATTGAAGATATGAAGGGGAGATTATTTCAACGAGGAAGATCGCATTGAGGTATTTGCGAATGATTTTGAAAGATTTAAAAAGTTTAATTATTCGGTTTCGGAGGAAAACTCACGAAACGATACATCGCATGATGTATGAAAACGAGGAGGGTGCTAATTGAGTCGGTAACTATTATATTGTCTGTATACTTGTACTGGAGACATGTGACTTGCGCAGATGACTCGACCATACAACCTAATATCAATCGGCAATACATGATGACGAATGTTCTGTTGCATCCTACAGTTCCTGACTAATCATCACTTCGGAGGAGGGTGTGCTACGAGCTTTCTGAGAATCACAGTCAGAACATCGGTGTCCTTCAGGGCTGCTTACTAAGCCTAATATTTTTCTTATTAGGGATTAAGACCTAAACTTTTACTTACTAGCGATTAAGAACTTTGACTGAATATAAACCCTGGAGATATTTTAGTTGGACATAAAATTCATGGATATCATTATGTCTTCCTTACTATAATTAGTCTTACTTATCATTGGTATTTTTGAAAGTTTTTTCCGACATTCATTTTTGGTACCCCTATTCTTCTCGATAATAGAAAAAAACAAAAACTAAATGTTGGTAGTGTAATACTTAAACCAATCAAAGAGGAAGCATGTACTGTAGAAAGTAAATATGTAATAATTTGGGTTGCGACAGATTATATACACAAATCGTAGAGCCTTTTCCCTATATTTATGGCAAAATTGTATGCGAAAATAGCTACATTATTGATTCATCCATCCGATTATTTGGTTAGGCCCTTAAGATGACAAAATTTAACTGAAGATATCTCAAGTATTAAAGGATTGACAGCCTAAGTGGTTCGCCACAGTAGAAAACCAACTTAAAGAGCTTAAGTAGACATTTCTTTTATCAAAATAACCGACTGAAAATAACATAAGTAAAAATCAAAATTCTGACAAGACATCCGAATCGACCACATGCTCAACGTCCTTCAACAAAACTTTTGGTTTAAGGGGGGGGGGGGGTGGCGACGTTTGGAGTGTGGTCATAAAAACTGTTTTACATTAATATGTAAGCCTTATTTTTATAGGTTTTTAAGCGAAGTTTTAGGTCTTCATCAGGGCTGTTAGAAGGGTAGATAAAAACAAAAAGATGAATATTCGTTTACTGGATCAACGTACAACAAAAAATTTTTTAAAAAATTAAATGAAATTATAAGAAAAAAAAACTAATTTTGAACAAAGTAAAACCTCGTTTATCCAGGATGCTTGGGAATAATACCATAGTCTGTTAGCTGATTCGGATAATCTGGGGAGCCGTATAAACGAGCTTTAAATAAAAGTTTAAACTTAAACTGTTATTGACATCTGTCTTTTTTTTTTTTTTTTATGAGTATGCACCTGCTTCTTAAATAAAATTTTAGTCTTTTATAAGTTTATAGATATAGGTTTCTTGTCTTTAATTATGATCAAATATTACTCATTTTTAATTTTTTTTCTGGCAAATTTGCACCTCAAATGGTTAGTAGCAAGGTTCTTGAAATTGTGTTTGCATTGTTCAAAAAGGAGATTTGTTGAATTGTATAGATCGGGTGTCGGAAAAAAAAAATTACCTATACTCTGAGCTGAAAGTCCTTATTACGCTTTTATACTCGTAGTCTATAGGAGCCTCTCGACCAAATGATATTCTACCATTTTTTTTTTTTTTTTCGGTGTACATTTGAATTTTATTGGAGAGTAGAAAGCGAGTCGAATTTTCAACGCTTTTCGGAAAAAAAGAAGTATGTAGATAAAAAAAGAAAGAAAAAAAAAAGAGCGAATTGGAGTAGGATAGCCAGCGCAAGGCGTAAGGTCTAGCCAGATATAACATGAAAGGGTTGAGGGCTGGAAGGGCATATTTTTTTGTCGGAGAGTAAATGGCGAGGGGTGAAATGTAATAGAGCGATGGGGGGGGGGGGGTAGGGGAGGAACAAAGGCCCAGCAGCCATTCACCTCTCATTAACTGCCAACCGTTCATTAGCCAGCCCACACATATGCAGCCGCGTCTTTACAACGAGCCAGGGATCGCCGCTTCGCAGGAACCGTAATCCCGATCCTAGCCAGCGTTTAAAGCGGAGGCGAATACAGTTAGATTAGGCTCGTTATCGTTTCACACTGCATGAATGGCCATATGGAAGAAATTTTATATCGTGGTCTGGAATTCTCTCAAAATAGATTTTTCGTAGGATATCATCCATTCTGGAAGGTTGGAGAGTACAACTACTTAACACGTAAGGTGCGGCGGCGTATCCTGTATCCTGAATTGAACGGTATCGGTCCCCGAGGTCCGACTGCTAGGATGAGCCACAGACGATATCGGGCGTCCGTGTCCGATGGGGATGCTTTGACGAAAGCGTTATCCTTGACTAAAAAATGAATTAAATGAGCGTCTCAAGAGCATTATCTCTTGGTAAGGTTTGAAACTAGACATAATAGGAGCAGGACAGACCGATACAGGATTTACGCCATACTTAATCGAAAATCGGACCTCGGAGTATATAAATTTCTTTTCTTCTAAAGTAAAATTGTTTAGAAGTTATAAGTAAAGCAGAGCTGATACCTTCTTGTCTACCAGGCAGCAGCACGTTTGCAAAATCAAATATTCCTAAGTCACTATTTAAAAAAAATATTAATATATAGAGATTTATAATACATATTATAAGGTAGGTAACCTTATAAAAAGCGTTCTCAAGAGATTTCTTTACCCTTGAAAATTTGCTAATAAATTTTGCCTGATTTTTTTTCATAACAGTTCCTGTAAATCTCATTTAGTACCTATATCATTTTTTTTTTCGTAAAAAAATAAATAAATGTATGAGATTTCCTCTCATTAGGATTATAACGCTTTTATATTAATCACTTTATGCAAAGACTTAACGTCTCGTAAGAAAGTTATTTTCAACAATGTAACGTCATCAAGGAGATCAAAGACTGCGTCACGGACAAAGACACGGACCCCCTTTTGAATGTGACATTTTCTCAGGCAAGGAGTTTTAACTAATAATGTTCAACGCCTTGACCTGGAAAGGAAATATTTTTTTCTCCTCTATGTTTTACTTTCACTTAGCTATATATGAAATGTACAGTATGAGAAAGCATTGCGATCTTGAAAAATTTAGACTTTGAGTTTTCAGCGGAAATATATGTTTTGAGGTCCCTTGAGTGCAAATAACACAGTTGTGTTACGTACATCAACTTGGACTGATAACCGGACAAAATGGAATAACCGGAAATTACACTATGATACGTCTTAAAGTACCTGTAATTTTTTTTATACAGATCAAATAATAATCTATTATTACTAAGAAATAGCTCATAATCAATAAATGAGAAAATAAATATTTTTCCCAGGATGAAAATTTCTTTATTCGGTAATAAGAGTAGTGATACATACATATATATATATATATATATATATATATATATATATATATATATATATATTATATATTATATCGCGACCCTCTCAGGATAAAGGTATAGCTCAAAAATCTAATTTGCTGGGAAATCGATAATAAAGTTCTAGTTCTACACTTTTTATTACGCCCGGACCAAGAAAAAACACACCAAAGCTTAGGTAGTGGAAAGCAGGCTAGAGAGAAAGCTTAGAATTTCAGGAATAATAATATTTCGTTTGTTAAAGCTTAAAAAGTAGATATGCGTGAATAATATCTAGTTTTGTATATTTAAACGAAGACTATTAATTACCTTTGTAACTGATTGTAATCGTCATAAAAAAAAGTTAAAATTACCATTCCTCATAAAAATCCTTTTTTATTCTTATTTAAAAAGGTTTATAGATAGCAATTAGCTTTTAGAGAGAAATTTCTTGTTTAAGTAATTTATTTTTCAGTGGTTCCCGTCCGTTCAATTAGGAACACTAACTAATTCTCTGCGTAGGCTTGAAGACTTGCTTGATGATGATGTCTATTTTAGTCTGCATTTAAAATTAATTTACTTTGAAAGGACTTCTGAGTACCTTAATGCTTTTATCTATGAATACGAATTTCAGGCTAAGTATTACTCTTGAAGAGGCTTTCCTTAATCGTATATATATATATACGTATACTAGGATGATATATAGAATTTATATCATCTATCTACTTATATTCAAAAATGAGTAATTGCATACCCCCCCCCCCCCCTCCTATAAGGATTATGCGATTCCAAATCTAAGGGGAGTGAGTGATAACTGGTGCTCTTTTTCCCACTTTATAACTCTAAACTATAAAGTAAATAAACAAAAAAAGTCTAAATAAATTCATATAAAATCTTTTTTATCTTTCTTACACAATATTCCATAATTTAAAGAGTAAGAAAAAAAAATTGATAAATCTTGACTGTTTAATTACTATTCGCTATATTTATCAAATATAGTTTTTTTAAATTATTCTGTATAACACTCCTAAAATACCTATGATTTTAGGAACAAAATATTTTAATTTTTCTATTAAAAAAAAAATTAAAAAGGTAGCTTCAATTAAAAAGGAAAAGAAACCAGTTAAATTAATAAACAGGGAAAACAAACATCAAGAAAGTTAGAAGTTTAAAAAATGCATTCATAAATATTCAAACTTAAAACTTAATAAATACCGAAAATAGATGTAAAAAAAAAAAAAAATTGTAAAAAAAATATATATATAAGTGGAAAAACTTAACGGAGCTTACTTAAAAATATAAGGCTATAGAGGGAGGGGGCAAATGAACCCAAAAACGTTTAATGAAAAACAATAAATAAAAAAATATAAAATACAATTAAAACATTGTAGTTTTACCTAATTATAACTTTAGCCTGGAGTAAATAATAATAAATTAGTAGAAGCTTTAATAAACTCTAGTTATATTTAAAAATGAGTAATTGCATATTCCTCATGTAATAAGGATTATGCGATTCCAAAACCAGGGGAGTGATAACTGGTGCTCTTTTTCCCAATTAATAACTCTAAACAATAAAGTAAATTAACAAAAATAAATTAAATTAATTCGTATAATTTTTTTTTTTATCTTTCTTATACAATTTTTATTGAATTAAAGAGTAAGAAAAAAAAATTTGAGAAATCTTGACTGTTTAATTACTATTCGCTATATGTATCAAATATAGGTTTTTTAAATTATTCTGCATAACACTCCTAAAATACCTATGATTTTAGGAACAAAATATTTTAATTGTTGCTTCTACTCATGAAAATATAAACAAAGGAAAAAAAAATGATATAATCAGAATTTTATATCTGCTAACGTCCTGTTCCTTATGGAAAGAAATCGCGGGCACATTTTCGCTGTAATTTGAGACTTCCTGCCTATTTTTCATCGTTGTTGTTGGTCCGGAGAAAATCAACGGAGCACTCTCCCATCGCCCACCGTCGCAATCCTAAAATTCCGAAATTAATGCGAGGCATTACTGGAAGAAAACAGGAGGAAAAAAAAAAGAAAAAAAAAAGAGACTGAGGTTAGGTAGACACTGTAGGGAAGGTATAATTCCAGTACGATATAGGGCACCAAGCATAACCCCCTCCCACCACCCTTCGCCTCTCTTTCCCTCTCCCTCTTATATAGAACTCACCGACGTTTCCAGCCCCCAACTTTACAGACAATTTTCCAGACCTTTATCTCCAGTATTTCAGAGCTACATGAAATCGCGAAGGTTTTTCTGCCTATCCCGTTTCAACGTCTCTCGAAAAAAAACAGCCTAAGACAAAAGACTATATATATTTCATTTCGTTTTAATATTAATTTATCGTATGTAATTCCTACGAATCGGATCACTTCTCAACACACAACTTCGATGTTCCAACATACATATGAACCCACATTTGAAGTAAAAAAAATAAATAAAAAAACTACATTTTTTTTTTTTTTTACGACTTAAAACTGCCAGTCACACAAACCCTGAGCACATCTACTGACAAACGAGCGGTATTATTATTGAAATTTCTTTAAAAAACTAATAACAATAACCACAAAAAAAATCTGTTAGTTTGATAAGATTTTTTTTTTTACGATTCCTAACAAAATAAATTATATCAGGCCATCCCATGAGTAATGTCGGTTTTTTATATTCTTTTTGTTAATGTTTAGATTACAAATCCCTCATTTTCAATTTATTTTTGTTTTGATAATGGGTAAAGTATCAAAACTGGGAAATTGGGTCCCTCACGATTCAAGCCCCGGTAATTTGCAACATAGGTAAATACTTGCTTTTCTCTCCTCTCCCGTTTAAATCAAGAACCTTCTCTGAACAGGATAGTAACTGGAGATGGAAACTGGGTTTTCTATCGGAACGTTAGACGGTCGCGGCAGTGGTTAGGACCTGGAGAAACACCTAGGACAGAAGCGAGAGAAGGACTTCATCCGAAAAATGTGATTATGTCTGTATGGTGGGATATGGAAGGAATCCTTCATCATGAATTCCTTGATCTTAACCAAGGTCCGAACAACACCAAGAGCGTCTTAAAGGTCTTTTTCGGTCACGTCGTTTTTCATCGGACTTTTGCTCATTACTCTTATTTGATCTTCAGTCAGTTCCTTTGCTGTGAAGATTTTAGCATCGATATTTGCGAATGCCTTAGCATCATCATGAAAATCAAAGGAACGAGAACAATATTAGAACCGGAGGAGATTCGAAGAAAATTCGGCTTTGCTTAGAAACTACGTATTACCAAGTATCAATCGAATTCCATCTACACCCCCCCCCTTAAAAACCTTTGGAAAAGTGGGGTTCTTAAACCCTTTGAATTCATAAAATTTTACAATAATTTGATACTGTAGCTATAACTAACTATAGCTATTTAATAACGTACATTCCGTTATAACCGGAATAAAAAAAAACATTTTTTCCTTAATTTTTATATCGTTTTATATATTATATTATATAATAGATTATATTTTTATTATATTATATATATATAATACATATATTATGTTACCTTAACCTTAAATCCTTCAAATATTTTAGAACTGTAAACCAAGTATTCCTATTTATTGCCAATGCTTCTAAATCATACTTACTCGTATCTTCATCTTTCTTAATAATATGGAAAAATAGCTTTTGCCCAGCCATTGAGAACTTGAGTGTTTAATCACTTTCAAATTTTGTAACAAATTGTATTTAATCTCTTGCTAAAAACACCAATTTTATTAATAAAAATATATAACTATAGATATAGAGTGCAAGGCCTCAAAGTCTCGTATTGAGTTGTATAATACGAGACTTTGAGGCCTTGCACTCTATATCTATAATTCAATAGTCTCTTCCTAAAACTTGTTTACTAAAATACACAACAACTATAGTACACAAACTATAATACCTAAGAATACCCCAATTGATTAACAATCCGTTGTTACATATAGATAGAGAATCCATAACAAAGCAACAATACATATAAATAAGTCCTCTAAAAACATATGGTTGGCAACCAGCTTACATATGTATAACATCGTTATATCCAGTATTATTTCTTCATTTTTAAACAGTTTAAAACTGTATTTGTATATCATAGGTATTCATTTCCAAAGCTTGACTGTAGTTATATATTCATTTTCTTCATACTCAGAATTTAAATTTACAACGAAGAAAATAAAACAGAACTAGTGAAACCGTAGTTGAAAAGGGGGTAAAAAATAAGAAAAAAGGGAAAAAGAAAGGAGGGATAAGCCGAGTTAGAATTTTTAACGCTGTTGTGAGGAATGGTGCAGAGGGGTGGGAAGCCGCATCCCACAACATTTGAGCGCTTCCCAGGTCAACAACACCCTACAATAACCTGGTTCCTCTCCATTTATTATTTAGCCATATGCGGAGGTTGCCCTCAGCCCGTTTCTTTTTTTTCTTTTTTTTAACGAGTTTTCTCTGCGGGCTTCCCTTTTGAGTTTCAAGAGCTCTTTTTCTTCCTTCTCGTTTTAAAATCAGCAAGGGTGGAGTTTCAAGTATGTTTAAATGCGTTTTCAATCTTATGTATGTAAGTGTATATATATATAATCTAAGTGTCCACTTGTGACTAAGCAGTCTCGAGTCTAGAGTCACAAATGGACAGGGGCCTCTAAGCCAGAGCAATGTCGTAGACAAGCATGTGTCTTGACACTTCACCTGTCACAACTGAATATGATCAATCATCGTCTCGTGATCCAGTCTCGTCTTCCATAACACTTGGAGACATGACAGTTTCTCAAGTGACACTAAATGTTTTTATTTTAATTTCTCAATATATAACAATTATAATAATAAAGACATAGCGAACATGAATGTTCAATGCCGACACCACAACTCGCTCCGCCTTCACTCGATCCTCCCACCTACGTCTCGACCAACCCCTCGGACCTTTCCCAGTCGGCCTCGTTCAACACCGAGAGTTTCGAAATTTTACATGCCCATTTTTCTCTATAAATACATTTTGTCAGGACGAGTGAGAACAAGATTTTGCCTTATGAATGAGATTAGACCAATGAGGAAGTTTTAAAAGTTATTGGCATCTAACTAGAACTGGAATTCCTATGGAATGCCAAAAATAAAAAGATACGAATGAAAGAAATGTGTTAATAGTTTGAAAGTGGCATAAATTATATTTGTACTTATCCGAATATGCGACACATCCACAATCAGTGAACTTTTCCATCATTTTTCTCAAGGATAGTCAAAGAATCGATGTATTTTTTTTTTTTTTTTTTTTTTTGCATATAATTCATAATTTTATTTCTTCATTCATTTTCGTCCCACGTATAATAAATCGTACCATTAATCTACCATGAACCTTATCTCATTCACGAGTGTCATTATTATTGATAATATAGATCACTTTTCAATTGTACACTTAAAATTGAAGACTCGATTAAACTCAAGATTTTTTTTCCAATGTCCTTATTTTTTTTCCGTTTCACTATTTTTTTTTCTTGGTTGTAAATTTGAATTCTGCGTATGAAGAAAGCGAATATTTAACTACATCCACGCTTTGGAAGTGAATACCTATGATATACAAATACAGTAAAATCATTTTATAACGAATACCGATATAACGATTTTCCGGCTATTACGATTTAGGAACGGTATCTTGTTTGATTGGACTTATTTATTTGTATAGTTGATTTATTATAGATTTTCTATCTATATGTAACAGTGGGATGTTAATCAATTGGTGTTTTTAGGTATTATAGTTTGTGTATTATTGATATCTATTACATCGTCATATATTTGTATTAATAAAATTGGTGTTTTTAGCACGAGATTAACTTCGATTTGTTACAAGATTAGAAATTAATTAATACTTTCATAACGGCTGAGCAAAAGCTATTTGTCCATATTATTAAGAAAGATTAGGATAACTATAATTAAGAAGGATGTACAATACATAAGTATACTTGGTTTATAGTTGCAAAAGAATTGAAGGATTTAAGTTAAAGCTTACATATGTGTAAATATATTCAGTATAAAACGATCTAAAACTTGAATAAAAATTTTTTTTTTTGTTATAACGATAATACGTTATGAAATGAGCATACAACAGCAGGCTCAAATTATTGTAAACTTTTAAGAATTTAATTTTTTTTTCAATTCATAGATTATCTAAGCCCTCAGGAGTTAGTGTTTATACCTGGTGCAGTGAGGACGTTGGCTGTTTGAGCTCCCGGGGATTAAGCATCGACCGATAAGTCAAACTTTATTATTGCTTCATATATATTTTTTTCTTTATACTTCTGTGACTGTTTTTTTAAATATTATTATTTTTTTCATATATATTAGAAGTTATCATATTTTGTTACATTTTATTTTTGATCTATTTTACTGCCTAAAATGGCAGATTCTCCTCCGTTAAAGAGGAAAAAAGGTAGAATTAAAGGTTCATTAATGGACAATATTGATTCAAAAAAAAATAATTGCATAAAGTTTTTAATAATAAAAAGGTTAGGCACTGATGATGAAGGGAATTCATTAGATTTCAAGAAAGTGTCGCCCTTTTTAATTCACAAAAGTTTAAAAAGCTTAGTCGGTGAACTTAAAATTATTAAAAAACTGAGAGATGGTACGCTTTTAGTAGAAGTTTTTACAGAAACACAATCTGTAAGGCTTCTTAGATGTGAGCAATTACTAAACAATTTTCCTGTTAAAATAGAGCCGCATGGCAAACTAAATTTAAGTAAAGGAATAATTTGGTGCCCGGATTTAAGTTATTGCTCAATAGATGAAATAAAAGAAGAATTAAAATCGCAAAATGTTTTCGATGTTAAAAGATTAACCTATTATAGAAATAACGAGAAGAGGGATAGCCATAATTACCTTCTAACCTTTAATAATCCAACAATACCGAGTGAAATTAAAATAGGATTCTATAACCTTACCGTTAGGCAATTCATTTCTAACCCTATCAGATGTTATATTTGCCTTAAGTTTGGGCACACTAAAAATACTTGCAAAAAGGAGCCTTTATGTAGATTTTGTGGTAAAACAAAGCATGAAGGAATAGAATGTAAAAGCCCCTCAAAATGTGTTAATTGTTCGGGTCAACATGACTCGTTTTCAAAAATGTGTCCGGTATTTATAAAAGAAAAAGATATAAAAGGTATTCAAGAGGCTGAAAAAATAACCTATGTAGCTGCTAAAAAGAAATATGAGCAATTGCATCCGTTAACAGCTCCAATTTCATTTTCTAATATCGTGAAAAATAAAATAAATGTTAGTGTTCAGACATACGATTTAATTGTTAATAACTTCGTATTTAAAAAACCTTTAGCGCCTGTAATAAATGATGCGCCTTTAGCTATTGCTAGCAGTTCGAGTACTGATAAAGGCGATCCCCCCACCCTACCTCTTCCCCACCACCCGCCTCCCATCCCCGCTCCTCATTTCACTATTCCTATAAATTCATCTCCTCCTGATTTTTCGAATTCCCCCCTAACACCACCATCCTCGGCTGGAAAACTGGTGAAAACCAGCCAGCCTTCCTCAAATCCGAAGACTACACCTTCAGAAAAACCGACATCCCAGGATGTAAACACTCCCCTCGTTCACCCAGAGGAACAGGGCGAGTGGACAGTAGTCAAGGTAAGACGACCTAGAAGTAGATCTCGAAATAAATCTCCTAATCGAAAACAAAGCAAAGAGAGAATGCAAACTGATTAAATTATGATCTAGTATCTTATTAATACTTTCTATCAACTTATGTATTAATGCATATTTATTTATCTTTCTTCTTTTCTTTTTTTTCAATTAATTGTATTGTTTTTTCTTTTTTTATTCCTTTATTTACTTATATAAACGTATTTATTAAACCCTTTATTAAATAATGAATTTCTCAACCAATATAATTCAGTGGAACTGTAACGGTATAACTGGAAAATATGAAGAATTGAAACTTTTAATAAATAAATATCGTCCAATCGCAATAATCTTACAAGAAAGTAAATTGATCCCCCAAAAAAAATTTAATCTTAAAGAATATAACGTTTATAGAAAAGATTTTGAGAATAGAAACAGAGCATGTGGTGGTGTTATGATTGCTGTGCACAAAAAAGTAGTTTCTGAGTTGATACCCATTAATACTTCTCTTCAAGCCATAGTTGTCAAGGTTTTCCTTCACTTCCCAGTCTATCTTACCAATATATATTTACCTCCTGACGATGTATTTGAAATGGAGTTGCATAATTTGCTAAATAATATTCCTTCACCGTGTATCGTAATGAGTGACGTCAACGCACACCATACCTCCTGGGGTTCTATATATTGCTCTAGACGAGGAAATACTATTAGGCGTATAATAGATGATTTAGATTTTACTATTCTGAATACCGGACATCCCACGTATCTAAGCCCAGCCTATAATACTTTTTCATCCATAGACCTCACTTGGTGCTCCCCGACCATATATACACATCTGAAATGGCAAGTTTCCCAGGACCAATATTCAAGTGACCACTTTCCTTTAATAATCAGTTTTATTAATAGTGATTCCCGAATTTCTAAACATCCCCGATGGATCACAGAAAAATCCGACTGGGCAACGTTTCAAAATCAGATACAAATAAACGAGTTACATATATCAGCAATTAACAATAGTAACGGGAAAAACGAACTTATCACTTCAACCATTTTGAAAGCAGCCGAAACCACAATCCCAAAAAGTTGTAGTAATATTAATAATAAAAAACGAATTCCGTGGTAAGACAAAGAATGCGAAGAAACAATCAAAAAAAGAAGAAAAGCCCTCAAAATCTTTCAAAAGGAACCAACTTCTACCAATCTAATAGAATATAAAAAACAGCGTTCGATATCCCGTAGAGTTATAAAAACCAAGAAGAAGGAATCCTGGGAACAGTTCCTAAAGAGTATTTCAACTAGTACCTCACCTCAGTTATTTTGGAAGAAGATTCAAAGTATTTCAGGAAAATTTGTTGACTACCATCCAATGCTTTTAATTAACGATCAAGTGGAGGAAGACCCACTCACTTTGGCTGAGTACTTCGCAGATTATTATTCAAGTCTATACCGTACCCAAATACCACAGCTAAGTTCAGAAAACCTGGACATTGGTACAACTGACACCCAATCTGAAAAAGCTTACAACCTTCCACTTACGAAAGCAGAACTGATTGCCAATATAAAAGAGCTGAAACTTTCGTCACCGGGAGTCGATGAGATCCATAACGCCATGTTAAAAAATCTCCCTAAGCCGGCACAGGATGCACTTCTAACCCTCTACAACCATGTATGGTGCACAGGGGATTTTCCTGACATTTGGAGGAGGTCAATTATAATACCGATTTTGAAACCAGGAAAAAATAAGCTTGACTCTTCCAATTACCGCCCCATCTCCCTTACAAGTTGCATATGCAAGCTATTAGAAAAGATTGTATTTAAAAGGCTGATGTGGATATTAGAAACAAATAAACTATTGTCGAACGCGCAATGTGGATTCCGAACAGAACGCTCTACGACGGATCACCTAGTAACGATGGAGTACGAGATATTGAATAGTTTTGCTAACAAGAAGGAATGCCTAGGAATATATTTCGACATAGAAAAAGCTTATGACAACTTAAACCCTTCACTAATCATTCAACAATTCCACGAATGGGGTATAAGAGGTCGACTTCCCATATTTATTGCAAATTTTCTGCGAGATCGAACCTTTCAAGTCAGGGTAGGTAATAATTTATCATTAGTAAGGAAAATGAGGAATGGAATACCCCAGGGAAGCGTACTTAGTTGTGTTCTTTTTGCTATAGCTATTAATAATGTGACCAATTTCGTACCGAAACCGCTCAAAACATTTTTATTTGTGGATGATTTAGCAATATTACTTACCTTTAAAGACAGGAACAGAATGAAAGCAACAATCCAGAAATGCCTAAATAATCTAGAACTATGGTCCGCCCAAACCGGATTACGTTTTTCAGTAGAAAAAACAAAATGTATGATTTTTTCAAAGCTCAGATCGCCAACCCCTCCTCCAGAGCTGACTTACAATGGTACATATCTCAATTTCGCTCAAAATATTAAATTTCTGGGATTAATATTAAATAGTAAGCTAGATTGGAAAGATCACATCAAATGGCTAAAGGATGAATCCCAAAAAAGACTCAATATACTTAAGGTTTTAGCTGGCTGTTCATGGGGTGCTGATAGATCCAGCATGCTTAAAGTTTACACATGTCTAATCAGATCTAAATTAGATTACGGCAGCATCGTGTATTCATCAGCCAATATCAAATCGCTTTCCTCTTTAGATTCTGTGCACCACGCAGGTATTCGTTTAGCTACAGGAGCATTCAGAACAAGTCCCGTTAATAGTTTATGTGTAGAAGCTGGTCTAGCTCCACTAACGGTGAGAAGACACCAACTGGCTTGTGGGTACATTGGCAGGTTAAAGTTCAACCAAAACAATCCATCCTGGAAACCTATCTTCCAACCGAAAACTCAAAGATTCAATGCAAACCGTAGACTCCCCGCACCTCTCGGAGTTAGAGCGCGAAGATACATCGAAGAAATCCGCAACCTAGATATCACACCTGAAAAATTTACCTACCCACCATGGACATTAAAAATGCCGACAATAGACCTCACGCTCACCAAACACAGGAAAAATAATAATTCAGAATTGATCTATAGAACAGAATATCAAAAAAATAAAGATAAATATAAAAATAGTACATTTCTTTATACAGATGGATCTAAATTAAACTCTAATGTAGGATGCTCCGTTGTAACCAGAAACTGTGAAATTAAATATAAGCTTCCACCCTTCACAAGTAACTACACAGCTGAATGTTACGCTTTGAGTGCAGCCCTGTACCACATAATGCAGCAAGATGAGGAAGACTTCGTCTTATGCACGGATTCCCTGTCTGCTATAATGGCAATTACAGACCTATACTCTAAAAATCCCATAGTAAGGAAAATTCAGGCATATTCATCTATGAACAATGGCTTAAACAAGAATGTGACTATCGTCTGGACATCATCACACGTGGGGATTAAGGGGAATGAAGCAGCTGACATAGCGGCCAAGGATGCAGCACTATCTTCAATGGAGGTAACCAATGTCTTTACCTCATCTGATATCAGTAGTTATCTGAAATCCCAAGCCAGGATGATGTGGGATCAGCTTTGGGACAATGTTGAGGGACCCAATAAATTAAAAAACATTAAAAAAGATACGAAATTGTGGAAAAGCTCCTGTAGAAACAATAGAAGAGAGGAGGTTGTAATCACCAGAATGAGAATTGGGCACACAAGACTCACACACGGTTTCCTCATTGATAACAGTATACCACCGACATGTGGAAATTGCAATGAGCAGCTGTCAATATACCACATCTTAGAAAAATGCACCCTATACGACAGCTTCTTTAAAAATCGTATGATAGAAAGAAAACTCCAAACAATATTGGGCGACAACCATAATAATATTGCGATAATAATCGAATTTCTAAAGAAAAACAACTTGTTTACCAAAATATAGCAGTGAAATACGAAGAGACTACTAAATAAACAAACAGATGAATAAATGAGTTAGAACTGTATGTATATATGTACACATGTATGTGTGTGTATGTGTTTAAAATTTCTGAATAGCTAAAGGGCACAAAAGACCTCAGATGTTGTGTGCCCATAAAATAATATAACCTAATCTAAGCCCTCAGTTTTAACTTCAAACAATATTGATTTGTCATTATTAATAATTTAATACGAATTAATAAGACCCCAAAGAAACCTTACTCTTAGTAAGGTATATTGAATTTAATATTAATAAATAAATAAAATATGGTGTTAATAGCGGAGGTGGGAGGTACAAAAGAGGGGTTGAATGTTGAGAAGCAATAACCGCCCTTAATAAGCTGCTGTTACAGAATTAAGAAATAACTTTGTAATGCAAATGTAAAAGCCAGTGTTTTTTTAGAGGATACCATATTATTGTAATTTTTTCCGTACAAAAGCTTAGTTTTATCTTTATTTTGTAAATATATAAAACACTTCTGTATAATGTTTTTTTAAAAAACATTAAAGAAATTGAAAAAAAAACGAGGTTTTCCCCTTTTATTATTTCCCCCAGGAGGCCCATGAGACGAACTGTGGCAAAATATGAAGCATACCTTGCCAAGCCAGATTCGAACTCGGGACCTTGAGCAGCACAAAGCCTTACCAATGAGCTACCACACTCCCTTTTTTTTTTTTTTTTCTAGAAATTCTAAGATTGAATTCAGTCTCTATTTTTTAATGATTTCTTACATTGAGGGGCATTATTATTTCGTATTATCATAATTATAAATGAGCATGACTCTCGGGTATTCTTTTTCGGCTGTCAAAGTGTTAAAGGTTTAATTATTTGGCAGAGGCGGCATTCTAGCGTGAGCCACCGGTGGTACACGCCGCCCGATGAAGGATTAAATTGTGAGTCACCGGTGGTACACGCCGGCGTGAACGTGCTAATTAGTTCAAAAATTCTACTTTTGTACATATTCCACATTTTAATCATAAAATTTTAATTTATCTGAATAAAAACGGTAAATACCTTTAAAAAAATTACTGTGCATCTCTAATTGTTCTTAGAACCGTATGATTTCAATATTTCATAAATTAAAATTAAAATAGTAGGGTAAACCATACAGTTATTGGCACTCAGGGCAGTTATTGGCACCCCAACTTTAACTTAAAGAAATAGGTAAACAAGTCCTAATTTTATTACAAGATATACATGAGTCTAATGTTTGAAGGGTCCTCTAAGTCATCTATGAAGTAAGACTTTAACAAACTAACCATAGGGAAGATTTCACAATTAAATCTACAGGTTGCCAATAACTAGATTTGGCACTTTTAACAATAAATATTGCAATATTGTAAAACTATTGAACTTTTGAGCCATAAGAACCTCTTGAGTCTTTATGAGGATAGATAATGAGGAGCTATAGGAAGTTTCTATTTGATCCCTTTATAAAAAGTATTTTTTTTTTATTTTAACCACAGAAATGTAGTCTTAAGGGTGCCAATAACAGTACGGTTTACCCTAGTTATGTTTAAAATAATTCTTTTTTTTTTTCAATTTGAAAATATTTATATTTTTTTAATATACTACAAAACTGTAATTCTGTACTTCATTTAAATAGCATCTGATATAATTTAGCCTATAGCAATAGTCAATAATGAGTATGTTAATTAGAAACTGTATTTTAAAATTATTTTTTATTTTGATAAATTATATTTTCTTTGTTTAAAATATCGTACCTGCGATCCAGGACTCCTGATTGACCTATACTATATAAGAGAAAATGGCATTTCTAGTGTTTCATTTAATCTTAACAATCCGCCAATACTCTGTTTATGAATCTTAACAATGCTCTGTTAATGAAAAATACATATATAGAAAATATTTTAAAATGTGTTACTTGAGCATATAAATTTTATAAAAATGAAAAACCAACTAAAACAAATATTAATAAATATCTTAAATTTAGGACACATTTTAAAATGTGTCGGTTTCCCAGTTTGTAGATCAGGTCCAGTTTTTTCAAGTTGTTTTTAAATATATTTTTTTTTTCAATTTTAGTAATTTGTGATTTAAAGGTATTAAAAAAAAAAAAAATCCTTTTTTGGTTCTGATCACTATTCGCGGATTTTAACCTAACATTTTGTCAAATTGCGTTTAATCCTTGTTGTACAGGAGGTTCGTGAAACCGGGACAAGTTTAAATTTATCTTGGTTTAGAAATCGTAACTTGTTGGAAGACCGAAATCAAACTGTTCCCGATCACGAAAATGTTTCAGTGTGCTTTCGCTCTTGTTGTTCTCGGAAGAGATTGATTCGCTTAATAAACTTTTCCGATTTCCTCCCTAAGATATCCAAGTGGGTTTTTAGAAATTTATCTTATTGGGCGAAGGGATACTTTTTAATTACACATGTATTAATGGAAAAAAAAAAAAAAAAACCGAAACTGAAATTAGGAATTCTAGGTAAGTATGTAAATCCTAAAAATTGAAGCAATTTGTTTTTTGCCTTTCAATAATCAAGTAATTGAAGTGCCACTAATTATTGATTTCACAATTTTATATAATATTCTCTAAATCAGCTCTGATATTTCTGACTAAACACAAATTGCATTAATAATTCTAAATATCTTCATTGAAATGTCTTCAGATAACTTAATTTTAATTTTGTTTATTCGAAATAATTAACGAGCTATCATTGTTCTGTGGATGACTATTCTGTTCGCTGGCGCAACTACGATTCTGGAGATCATTGGCGGGGAAAATTTTGAGGCCCCCCGAAAATTCTTGCTGGAAATTTAAAAATGTAGCTGTCATATATATTAAAATGTGGCTGTATGCTAATAATAGTATCACTGATATTATAATTTGATATTGAATTTTCCGTTATTATTTTATGCCGAAAGTTTACTCAAGTAGTTTAAAACCCATAGTGGCTTAGCTCCTACTTAATAGAAATAAAACGCCATTAGACAGAAAGTTGGAGAGCCTCCAAATAAAGAAAAATTTTCAGAAAACTGAAAATTCTAATAATTAATCATCCAATGTAGAAATTTAGAGATTTATTAAAATATTGCGTAAAAATAGAATTTACAATTTTTTGGTCATTTTTGTATATATATTACTGGAAGACTTGGTCTATATTGTTCCAATTTTTTTTTGTAATATAGTGAAATTCATATCTTCTGAATTATATTTTTTTCGATTCATTACAACTATAGTTTCACAACGTTTCGAGGCCTAGCGCCCCATCCTCAGGAGTGCTCAACTCTTGTTTTACTTACCAGTATTTGAGTTAAAACAATACAACAATTTGTTAATCTCGTCAAAAATCTATTTAAAATGTTTTAATAGTAACTCTTTAATAATTCAACAGGCAAACGAAAAAAATTCTATCACTAGGTTCCCCATGGTCAGACGCCCGTGGAATTTGGCACCTAGCATCATGCTAGTTGTGCCAGTCAAAGATTCTGTTTTTTTGCTGGAAGATTGAGTTTATTATTATCATTTTGTAATGAACAAAGTTGATTTATCTTTCTTTATTTTTTTATCAATTCATCAGAAATAATCATAACCTTTTTTTTGTTTATAATTGGTTGACCTATGATTATCCAGCAGATTTCACCTGTTGATTATTAACTTTCTGGCCTCTCTAAAAAATAATTTTATATAAAATATGTGGCTGGTAAAGGAACCCCCTAATATGAACACACCCACCCCCTAGAAGTAACCCTATAATATAATTCGAATTTCCTTCCTTTTTTTATCAAAGTAAAACATATGGAGTGTCGTGTGGCACCATGCCAAGTTGGAATTACTGATGGGAAACTTATTCTAAAGTTCCCGATCGTTCGTGGAATTCCGATATCCCCTCTTCGAAAATAAATTCGCTTATAAATGTCTCTTAAGTGCTTTAAAATTAAAATCAAATATGTTCAGATATGAGCTCTGGATAACAAAAAAAGTTTTATGATCATAATGAGAACCTTTTATTTAATGGAATTTCGTGGATGAAAAATGATTCGGAGATGTTTTTTATTTTCCGATTCGAAATTAAATCATTTAGTATTTAGAGCAATTTGTAATTTCAAGTGCTAATATTAAATTATTAGCTCGGATGTGTTTTAATTTTAAATATGTATGATGGAAGTAAATTGAATCCAATTTTATTTTGAAAAAAAAAATATTCTTGATTCGTATTTAATGAAATCTGAAAAAAATTATACAATTAGGGAAATTACAGTAATTCAGAATCATAATTTATCGTTCCAAATAAAGTAATATTAATATGAATTTTTTGTCGTGATTGAAGCTATAAAGAAAAATTTATGATACTTATAATTAGAATTTATAATAAGGTGCGTTGAAAAGTTTCCTAATGAACTTATTTTACTCTGAAAAATTCCATATGATGAAAATTCAAAGATGTACTATCGAAAAGTCACATGTCAACACTATTAAGATATCTCAATCTATATATCTAAACTATATATGTATATATGTAAATATGAATAGTTTTCTGTATTACAATAGGTGTGTTTATATTTTTTTGTCTTCTTTTTTTTTTTATACTTTGGAGGTTTAATTTTTTTCCGAATCTTAAAGAAACAGATGTATGTATTTATTGTTTTTGTTTTTTTAAATGTATGACCCCATCTTTATTTATTAATAATTTCGAATGTTAAATTCTATGTTTTTCTAAAAAGATTTTCACAAAGATGTATCCAATACATATTCCTACATATTTTTTCTATACACAAGTATCTACGTTACAAATGATATTTAGTTAAGTTTTTGTGAAAAATATAATGAAATATGTAAGTTGACATAGGACATATGAATTTAGTTATCTATTATATATGAAAATCATGTCCATGTTTATAACCTGTAATTACAGCGATAGTGCCAGACGAACATGGCTACATTGCATATTCTAGGCAATAACTATGTTATCTATCTCAATAACTACGTTATCTATCTATGTTATCAATAACTATGTTATCTATCTTAAAAAAAAAAAAAAAAAAAAAAAAAAAAAAAAAAAAAAAAAAACGTATATTTGTCGATCTTGCCTTTTACAAGGTTCTTTAGTTTTGAACCTAGTATTAATCATCAGTTAATCAAATTCGACTATATTCCAAAAGTATCTAGCTAGCTGTTTTATGCGAATTATCAATTATTCTCCCTCCTCTTCAACGTACTTCTTTTGTCAGTGATGGCTTAAGGTGAGAGGCTTGAGCTGATATAAAAGTACTTTGAATAAAATGGAGAATTTCGCCATGATGAAAAACAAAAAGCCTGAAATGTCGTTCTTAGAGAATTAAGAGTGGATTTTTTATTTCAATTCACCGATAATTCATTTTAAGTTTTAAATGTATATGTTTCTCTGTATCATTGGCAATATTTTTTTCTTTAATTATATTTACAACAAGAATTCAAAGCTAGGTTCACTTGATCCGGAAAAAGGGGGCTAATTTAACGCAATTTCCAGCCAAGATGTAAATACTTCCACCGACAGGTAGCATTCGGTGGAAAAGCTTAAAGAGATTAGAAGACGAGGCTCAGGTTAAATAAGTTAATTTTAGTTTGGGGAAAGGTTAGACCCTGTTTTGGGGGGGGGGTTGTAGGGCTGTGTGGGGGGGGGGGGCGAGTGTTTTTGTTGATCTAGCCCTCTAAGGTGGCGAGGATCTTGCCACTGTAAGTTATGCAGGTCCGCACCTTTCCACTGTTTATCCGACCATTTAGGGCGCTTTGTTAATTGTGACAAGGCAGTAAACTTCGTTACACTTTTAGCAGCCGCCAAACAAAAGGACCCCCCCCTGTTACAGCCCCCCCAAGCGTATCCTCCCCCACCTGGCTAACTAACCCAAACCACGCCGCTGACTGTTGATGAAAATTATACTACCGCTCTCCCCCTTTTTTGAGCGAGTCTTTTAAGCTCTCAACCCCCCTCTCTTCCTCGATGATACTATTAAAAACTTAATGGAAGAACAAAAAAAAAAAAAATACTAAAATCGACATCTGTTCCGCACTCTACAATCCATGACATTTTAACCTCAATGACATTCGTACGTAATTTGTAGATAGATAGATAATTTATTGGCTAATACATATATCGCTTTAGCCATGTAGTCTGACCCATTCTGTGTTCATGATATTATTATGATGTACATACATAAACTAAACGAATAAAAATTTACATATGCTTACATATAATATTATCTGAAGTAGTAATTAACATTTTTTACAATATCGATAAATAATGAAAATAACAGAAAAGGCACCAGAAAAATAATAGGAAAAGATTTTCTTTAGCTTGATTTTCTTATCATAATAATAATAATAATTATAATACACTTAACAATATCCTTTCTTATTATCTAATATCGAATGGTGAATTAGGCATAAGCATTATTATAAGCATGCATATGTACATGGGCGTACCCAGCGGGGGGCAGGGGGGTGGGGCAGGCTGGATGCAATAATTTTTTAAGCTTTTAAGGCGGGAAGCAGTAATGGAATAATTTTTTTTAAGCAAATAATTTTCATAACTTAGTTGAAAAAGCACTGCTATAATTATACATAATTTTGGTTTCATTCATCTTTTCCGCGGTAAGATGTTACAACCTGAACGACCATAGCTTGCCCCCCCCCCCCCCTAGTTTTGATCCTGGGTACGCCCTTGCATATGTACCTACCTGACAATAATTGCATTTCTATGTTGTTTTTTGTAAAGTTCGTGAGCAATATTAATAATAAATAATCATTTTTTATTATTTGCACTATACTGTAAATCTATGATTATACTAAAAGCAAAATAAAGTAAACTTTAATAGTAATAAAATAAATATTTTGACCACAAAAATTATGTTCCTTCTAATCATATATATATAATTTTTTTTTTTTTTTAGAAAGTAAAAATCATCCTGCGTGTTTTAGACGCTTTTAAAATAGAAAATAAAATGTTATTTAATTTGTCTATGCTGTCAATAAGTAGAATATTCTCCAGTGATACTTGCGTGTTGTTTTGAGCTATATAGATCTGTCAGTAGTTAATGAAGGACAGTCTAGTAATAAATGTTCTAAATTGTGACTGATAAGTTTTTGACACCACCTGCATATTTCATCTGTTTTTATAATTACATTTGTATTGTTATGAAATGTTTTCAATTTATCCGTATCCAAAATTCTTAACTGGCTGACTCATTTCAATTTGTTTATATTTACGTTATAAGTTACATGTTCCTATGGTTCGGGACTAGTAAAACTACAAATAGTTCTATAAATAATAATAAGAAAAAGTTCCCATAATTTGAAATATATCCTCAATAAATATTTGTACTAATCCTGAATAAATGAAAGCAATAATCATGCAGTATCAAACATCCGACAAAAATCATCCTACCGGAAGCTTTCCTGACAAGCTATGGCTCATGAAATAGCGTTCTCTGTCCACCGTATTGTGGTCTGCATAATTAACTGAAAACTAATTTTGGGTGATCACAAAGAAAATTGAAGCTCTTCAATGGTTATACATTTGTCGACAAATAAACCGTAGTATGGTAGCAATATAACTGTCGGCCTGCCCCAAAATGACATATGCAATCTCTGTTTCTAATTACTGAGATAAACAATTCTGCAAACAATGTATAGTCACATTATGTTTATTTAATGAACACAATTCTGAATTACACATATATTTTAGTGACCACTAAATATAAAAAAATTGCTTCTTTTTTTTTTTAAGAAAGAAAGTAATTTTTTTATTTTGGGACATCTAGTCCGCTAAGAATAACGAAACATGATCAGATCCAAGGTCATTTGTCTGGCCAGTAGGAAAAAAAAAAAAAAAAAAAAGTGTATAAGGATTATATATTTTTTGTTTTGTATTTATGTATTATTATTTGTGTCAAAGAATAAATTATCTATTTCCATACGAGCCTTTCAGTTGACAGAATTACTGACTTATGTTTCAACATCGTTTAGGGGAAAGCACTTTTAAAAATATTTCTATCTGGAAAATTCGTTTCTGTTCACTTTGTAAACGTATGATAGAAATATTTAAATATTTTATTATTATTGTTATTTATACTTACATATGTTGTCAGTCAGAGACTATATGGAGGGAGTTGGCATATTTATAACACAAGCATAAAATAAAATAAAGTAACACCTTTATCTTCAAGACTAAAATCGATGTAAAATCATGTGATATAAAAAATAATAAGTACAATACATAACATACTTACATTACAATAACAGCTTAACTATTAACATAACTAAAAATCAATACAATAATTATCCTCCAACTGAGGATAGATTTAATTATAAACCTTAAAAATAGGTATAAAAAACAAAACAAAAAAATAATTTGTAATTGTTAACTAATCGAATCTATTTTTGTCCTCAACTAGCTTAATAAAAAATATATAAAAATCATTCAATTTATTTAAATCCTCCGGCTCCGAGAAACTAAGTAAATCTGCTAATTCCTGTTCCTCATCAGCAGACTCTGATAAATATTTGTTTAAATATTTTATTCTAAATGCTAAGTTAAAGGGACATATTAAAATACTGTGCGCTAAATTATCAGGCCCATTCAAAGCATAGTGCTTACAGGAGTGTCTAGAATCAAATTTTATTTTATTCCTATTCAAATAAATGGTGGAAAATTTTTATTATTAGCTACCCGTATTTGAGCTACTAATCTTAATTCATTGATGTGAGCATTGAATGAATATGGTTCGCAGGAAAATGAGAAAGTTGAAATCTTCCGAAAGGTTGTGTTGTAGCGACTATTCAGAATAAAATTTATATCTCTGCTAAATTGATTATTTTCGAATGCATTAGCAAGCTATTGCGGGTCTTTCTAAGTAATTGGAGATCTCGAGATTTATCACTTCGAAGTATTTTCTTAGTTCTAATATAACATTATTCGAAATATTTAAATATAACATTCGATTAAAATACTAAATAAAAAATAAGAAGGTACCATTAATGCAAAGAGAAATGGTCTTTAAAATGATTTCCTGAATGAATTTTAGTTGCTAGTTATCCATTGTGCAAAAGGTAAGGCTCATATTATACTAGGTTGTTAACAAAAGTCCTTGTGCATATCAAGTTGTTTACATTGAGGTCTCTAATTTAATCCTTATTTAATCTCTGACGAATACAATTCTTATGTCAATGTTTACATTAACTAATCCTCTAATTATCTATGTACGCCAACTGTCCCTGCCTTTCATTCAGTTTATTAAATTTTACTAGAAATGTCGGAAGAAAAATTTGTCATCCGCGGCCTTAGGCATTATTGGAAAAAAGGTTTTAGTGCAAAGGCCTCAGCCGAGGAAATTTGTGCAGTGGAAGGGGAAAGTGTGGTGCATCGAAACACGGCCGCATTTTGGTTCAGGCGGTTTAATTCTGGGAATACAAGCCTTGAAGATGAACCTAGATCAGGTCGTCCTAGATCACTTCGAGCTGCTTCCAGAGGGCAGGGCTATCAACGCTGAGCTATACTGTGAACAGCACGATAGGGTATATGAAGTTTTAAAAGTGAAATACCCCGCTTTGATTAATAGGAAGCAAGCGTTATTTCAGCAAGACAACGCCCCTGCTCTTCGCTCACGATTAGTTAAAGAAAATTTTTCAGAAATGAACGGGATTAGCGTCTTGCCCCACCCTCCTTACAGCCCAGACGTCGCACCGTCTGACTATGGACTTTTCAGGTCAATGGCGCATTTTTTGAAAGGTCGGCGCTTCGAAAACTTCGATGATGTCAAATCTGGATGCGAGGAGTTCTTTGCCTCGAAAACTGCAGACTGGTATCAACATCAAATACAACTTTTGGCTGAAAGATGGGTTAAAGTAGTTGAAAATGATGGCCTGTATTTTGAAGAATAAATTTGATTTGTAAATTTTGTACTCACATTTGAATAAAATTAATTTTGTGAACAAGGACTTTTGTAACAACCTAGTACTTATAAACTTAATTAAAGAAAAAAAAAACATGTTGCACCTTTCTTTTAATGGTAATACTTAAAATAAAAATTTATAGTATGTGTCTTGTAGATGTATATTGTTACAGAATACTAGTACTATTAGACACATATTTATAGATATTTGTCTAGTAGATGTATGTTGTGTAACAGAAACATTCATGTATTCACAAATATATGAATATTTCGTGGTTGGTAAATATGCCAAGGTGAAAAAAACTATAAATTTTTTTTTTATATCCGGGTTTGCTCTGATTACGTATGTTAAGGAACTAAACGGAAGCATGGTAACAAAAGGACACCAAAATAGTTTTAATGTTTATTAATGAGGCTGATTGATAAATGCTGGAAACCTTCTACGCAACAATGCCGTGCGTGTCCACCCTCCCAACTACGCACCGTTGATCTCGAATCAGTTTCATTCAGTTTAAACAATTAATTTAACAGTCAAAATATCTGTAATAACAGATATTAATAAATTAATAAATATAATAATAAATACATTAAGAAATTATTGTATGTGTTAAATAAATAGACGTACGGTCAGATTAAAAAAAAAAAAATACATTATATTGGTTAAAAATGGGATATTTTGTGATATAGATCCATCGAGAAATCTCCCTACTGATATAAGGAAATTATTTGTGTCAATTGTCTTTTTTTAAAAGCTATACTCAGAAAAACATCGTGCAATAGTAGATAGTGACCGTGCAATATTTAATTTAATGGTAATGTCGTTTGGCAAGAGAGGGGGTACCCCTTAGTAATATGAATTTCGGTTTATGTTTATTCCATTGTTTAGTAAAAATTAAAAAAAAAATCTTGTTTTCCTAAAAAATATCACTTATATACTGGTAATAGTATATATATTGTACATAGGGATTGGATATATGTTTCGAGATATTATCAATCAGTGCCATCCAGATGATTGATTAGGTCATATCTGCGCCTCCATTCTGAATATGTAATTACTAATGTAAGTGAATGAGCTATAATTAATACATTTGGTTTTACATATAATTGCATAGCTATATTTCTAATACATATTGATTGTCACAACAAATGAAATTCCTTTTGGAAATGCAACATATATGTATTTCGAAACATTTACAGGATATCCCATACTTGATAATCCAAGCTGATATTATCTCTGCAACCGTTTGTGATAAAGTAGCGCAAATTTTATGTGTTGGTAGGGTTTTAATATGGTGTACTTCCCAGTAATTACGAAAACAATAGCTGTGAGCATGCAGACTTTATGTATGCTGAAGTTTTTAATGTATTACATCAATCTATGCAGAGTATAAGGTGGTACTTTACCACTCCTAAACTCAAAGCTCCCTCAATTAGCTAGAACACAGTTTCAAATAATAATTTGAATTTAATGAAAAATGAAATTACATTTTTTGGAGTCACCTGTGGTGAAGTGGTTAGCATGGAAACCTACAGTACTAAAGTTCGCAGGTTCGCGTCCCGTGGTGGCCCTAAGATTTTTTAATGGGAGAACAAAATCCTTGGCTATGCCGTCCCTCGGATAGGACGTAAAATGAAGGTCCCGAGCCTCTGCGATGTCAGGTACTCGTTAAAGATCCCTATCCTAATTATACCTAGAGAGGCAAAATTTAGGACTCCTACTGTAGCATCGCCCGATTAGCCTTAGTAGCATAAAGGGAGTAAATAAAAAATAAATTTTTTTTTAGTTTCATACTTTAAGCAGGAAATCTCACTTTTTAGCATTTAAAAATATCGCAAATTAATGTTTAAAAAGATGAGCAAGAATTTTAAAAAATATAAGTTTTTGATCAATAACTATTTTTTTTTACGCCTTTCCGGGAATAGACCCTTAATGTAATATATTGGAGGAATGTATCCTTGGAGGACAAGGACAGTAAGTTACGTTTAAACCATTTTGAGTAGATCAAAGTTAAAGTTTGAAAAAATAGGTGGATTGAAAAGATCGTTGTTTTTTGTTTTGTTTTTTATTCTGGAATCTCATTCAATTCTTTCTCGTTCAATATTACTTCCAATCTTATTTTTTTTCTTCTTTTTTTTTTTTAGTATCTTTAGTTTTATACAGAATTGGGCAAATTTTAATCTAAATAATGATAAATGAATATGAATAATTGTAATCATAAAACAAATGAATAATAAATAACCATTATTCATAATCAGTGCGGAGTATTTTTAATGACTATTGAGTGTTTATGGTATTCATTTGAAATGAATAACTGGTGTTCAGTTATTCATGATTAACGAATACTGATAAATTCAGTTAGTCATTATTCATGAATAAAATATATTCATAGCCAGGATTATTATAATATTCATCTATCATGAATGCCTAATATTCACCAATCATCAATCATGAATATGATATATTCATAATCATTATTCATTTAAATTTAAAATACGAGGGTGCATTTCTGAATTAAAAGATTTCCTAACGAGCAAGGACAAGTCCTAAGAGTGGGTGTAGTCAACTGAACAGCATTTATAGTCACAAGCAAAGAATTAGACCCTAATTCCAATGGGTATTATTAAAGGTCTATTGACAAGAATGGAAAGAGCAAACAAATTTTCAATCATCATTCATGATTAGTAAGGCTTAGAATTGTGATTTTTTGTAATCATGATTAATGAGTAATGGGTAATCATGAATAATGAATTCTTCTTAATCATGGTTACTGACTAACATTTAATAATGAATAATGGTCATTCACGATTGTTGAATACATTATATTCATGAATACTCCACGACCAGTGATTAATACAATTCATGATTAATGATTCCGCGCTAAAGAATGACTTGTGAATGATGATTACAATCATTATTCTCAGTTTTGATTATTAGTCATAATCATGATTACATTTTTATTTAAATATGCCCAACTCTGGTTTTAGGGAATTTATCAATCTACTGTAGATAAATAAAAAAAATCTTTTTAAAAATAAAAACAAACTTGAGATTTTTATAATCTTTGATGGTTGGATTTTTCAACGCCCCGTAGAAGAATATAAGTAATTATACATATGAAAAACGTTGGGGAGGGGTGGAGGACGTTATTCTTATCTTTTTAGAATTTTATCTAATTTGGACGAAATTCGAAAAAAAAATTCATTATCGGGTATTACATTAGATTAAGAAGGTTCATTCCACTCAATTATTATAATGGACAGGTTTTCGGTGGGTCCGATTGATTCGAATTTTGATACACTTAATTATTTTAACTTTATTATAGTCATTAAATCCACTTCGATCTCTTTACTAATCAAAAGAGTAGCATTTTTACTACCATATTTCGCATCTAACTAATTTTTATCAAAAATGCCAATTAGACCCCATGCCCTTTGGGCTCAACTTATATTTAATATAGGTATAATTAATATACTTATATCAATATTTTCATTGTAATATCTTAAAAAAAATAGTTAATCTATTAATCATATTATGAATGCTCATATCAGCATTAAAACCACATTTAAAGGATACAAAAAAAAAAAATCTTGTTGATTTTTCCCATCTAATATCCCAAAATTAGATTATTATTGAAATCACCAAAAAAAAAAATTTTTTTTTTAAAAAGAAATTACAGAATGATGTAAGGCATTAAAGCCAGGTATTGTTTTTGGAATTACGGAGAAATCCATCATATTAAAACCCTACCAACTCATACAATTTGTGCTAATTTACCTCAAACGGTTGCAGAGATAATATCAGCTCTGATTATAGAGTATGGGACATCCTGCAAATGTTTCTAAATACATATATATTGCATTTGGAATAGGAATTTCATTTGTTGTGAGATGAATTATTTTCGGGTTATAAGAAAGAAGTTCGAAAATTTCGATTTTTTTCGCCTATGAAATTATATGGTAACCGAGATGAGGTGGCAGACGTTCATATTTGTGGTACATGACATGAGTAAATAAAATCAAAAACTCCTTTTAAATGAGTTTTTCTTTATTTTTTTGCTTTCTATTTGCAATTCCTATATTATTGGCGTTTCTACTTTTGACCACATATTTTATATAGTTCGTATTTATTATCGGAATCTGATTCTTCCCTCTTAGTTTTTGTAAAAATAATCAGCTTAACTGTTATCAGATCAAGTTGGTGGTAGACATTACCTTACCCAGCTGTAAAAAAAAATAATAAAATTCGATGATCATCTATTGATAAGCAGTCGTTAAAGCTTAATGGATTAGCTTCTCCTAAGCAATGGTCATTATACCGCTAGCTACAAAAAGATATATGTCTTAATGAACTCAGTGAATAATAAGCCACGTTAGTTATTTACAATAAGGACCTCATATCCTGAAGCTCTGAAATGCAATAACCTTCCGATAATGTTCCTCCAGAACGGGGCAAAAAGCAGTGGGGGGGTCTCTTACTAGACCACAATTGACATAGAAGGGGGTGTAATGAAGGGGGGCAAGCTATATGGGTGTGTATCCCGCACAGGATCCTCATTAGCCCTTCACTTACCTAACCTCATCCCTTAGACGGAGGAGGTTAAGGGGAGGGGGTTAATTTCACCCCGGGGTGGAATCTGTTATAATTAAGTATATTCCGCAATACGGCAGTCACACAGCTAGACTAATAACCCCGATTGGCTAGTCATTCGTTATAGTAAGTAGTCAGTCTTTGTTCGGAGGTAAAAATATTTTATGGAACAAACGTATGAGTACAGACGAAGATTTCTAACCTTGCGCTTATTTCAACATCAGTCTTGGTAAGAATCTGGCAATATTAGGTCAAAATATTTTAGAGACTTGTTTGGTAGTTCTCACCCTGGAAGTCGGAAAATACATTATTTTATTCAGCTAATTTCACCAATTAAGTATATTATAATTGTATATATTAATATATTATAATTACCCCCTTTTCTCTGAATGAATTATTGGGATATTATGTAGCAATCGATTTATTTTTTTTTTTTTTAAATGAGAAAACAGTAATATTTATGATTGATTGCATTTCATTGATGTATATATATATATATATATATATATATATATATATATATATATATATATGATGTAAAACTATCGATAGTCTCAGGTGATGGCGGGGGGGGGGGGGGGAGAATAGTAGAATTTTTCATTTGGAACGATAGGAACTATAATGCACGTTTCCATTTGCACTTTTTTCTTTTTCTTTTTTATTAGGGAATAAGATGAACATTTCTGTGAATAAACGATGGGTTCCATTATAGCTTGAAATAATATTTCTCAGTTTTAAACTTAGTCATAACTGCAAAGAATAAAAACTTTATCAAAAGTTCAAAGCAACTGTATTTAGAGGAATGCTATACCAACCCCCTTCAAGTAGCCATACCACCAGGATTCGAAGTAGTTGATTTTAAATGACAACTTTCGGATCGCAATCCTTGAATGTGTCGGAGTTTTGGAAGAAAAAGTGGACGTTGTTGTGACATTTGTCTAGACATACCTTGGAACGTGCAAACTCCAAAAAAATATTCTCAGTAGTTGATTTATAAAGGTCGAAACATTTCTTTACAAAATCTGTGATTTGGTATCAATGCCATTAACCAAGTGATTTTCGTTGTTTTGTTGGAAGGCATATTATAAGCAAACCATTCAATTTTTCAGTCTTACATTTTTTGCGTGAAGTTACTATTTTTTTTTCATAGAGTAGATAAGCGTTTTTTGTTAGAAACGTAAATAAAATAACACCGTTACATTTTGTTTATTATTAATTTTCATAAATTACATAGCACACGGGTGGTTAGAGGTATAGGCTATCACTTTATCCTTTAAAAAGAGCTTTTCGATAGTACTATCGATAGTCTCGATAGTTTAAAACTATCGATAATTTTACATCACTTTTATATATATATATATATATATATATATATATATATATATATATATATATATAATATAAGAACACATTTTAATGCATTTTTTATTTCTTTTTTAATTAACGTTTTTTAAAGATTATTATGCTTCATTATTATGTTTAATATAAAGAATATTATACTAAGAAGCTTATCGATGAAGATAATTTTAATTCTTGTTCTTTTTGCCGATTTTAGATCGTCTTATAACCGTTTGTTTTTAATCAGAAGGGTTCTATTATATTTTAAATAAGAATTTTTAGAAGTTTGTTTTGTTATTGTTAAATTATAAATTATTGTAAAACCTATATATTACTATTTGATTTCCCTTAGGGTCTGAAAATATAACATTTTTTTTTGCCCATTTTCTTCATATTATTTTTGTGATAGGGGAAAGGTTATGTAGTTGGGGTAGTTTCAGAGAGCAGTTTGTTTCCTGAAGCTTAGCTTTTATGTTTTGAATATATTAGTGTAGTGTTTATACTGTATTATCTTCGAGGGCTTATAAGCTCATCACGTGTGGGATCGATGAAGCTAATATATATTTATTCTGTATTGTAAATCTAGTATTATTATTTATATTATATACAGATTTTAGTATTAGCTGTTATAGTTATTAGTTTTAGGTCTCAATAAAAGCTGAAAACAGATCACAAGATCATACAATTTTTATTTTTTTCTGCTTTAAGACTTGCCATTCAAGTCCTATTTTGTCAAACAACAATACATAATTAGTCTCAAGTTACTGAGAATATAAATTAGTGAAGCAGACCTAGAAAAAATATTAATATTAATAACTAAAACGTGGTAATATTAAGAATGTTTATTCACATCTGTTTTTACTCTCATCTTAATTTCGTTCAAAAATCTGCTTAAATCACTTGTCCTATCTTTGTTTATCGATCGAAGGAAGTTTGAACTGTCTTCTATTTTACGCAATAAATAGGATCATCTTTAATAAATATATCTTAAAAAATTCATTTGGACTTAACACACGCTGCAGATATATAATAAGTAATATAAAAAGTATAATATACTGTATTTACAATTGTTAAAAATTGAGACATTCTTCGTATGAATGTAACTCTTGAATCGTCCAATATGAGGCAATCGGAAATGTGACAGACAATCCGGTTTTTATCTCGTTAAGTGTACGTTGAATACTATTCTGTTTAGTATTACTAAATTAAGACGGAGCTTTATTGCATTAAGTCCGTTACGCCTTTGAGAATGAAGAGAAAAGGGGGGGGGGTTCTCAAACGGGCTTGAACTCTAAATAAAGGAATTAAACTTCTCTGCTATTAACGTTTCGAATGTTTAGCGGTTATTTCCCTGGCTTACCTCTTAACGATATTTCCCATTAATAGATTTGCATAACTATACTCACTCTACTGCTGTTTTAACTTTTGGTGTATTAAACTGGAATAAAAATTTATATATTTTCTCAATGATCCAATTTTATATTTTAATATCATCATAACTATAATTATCGTAACTAAATGCCTTTATTTTTAGTAACATGTTTCAAACTCGAAATATAATTTATTTTTAAGAATATTTCAATGAAGCTATTCGAAGTTAAAGGTTGGAAATGGAATTAAGAAAGAAATCAATTATAAATTATTATTTATGTATTTTAAAATTTATAGAGGTGCATGCCCCATTTTCTGTAGGAATTAATTGATTAAACATTTAAAATATTAATTTAACTATAAGTTAAACCAACGGAAAGTATTATGTGAGACAATAATTACAGTGCACTTTTTTTTTATTTTATTTTTTTTTTTTTTGGGTCATAAGAAAATTAAATTTAATATATTCATAGATAATTTCAAAAGTTCGATATTTCAAAAGTATGACATTTATAACAATTTTAGACTTTCATTTTTGTCATAAAACATTTTTTATAAAAAATATGTATCTAGTTTATGAAATATTTTGGTTTTTATTATTTATCTTTGGGATATCGAACTAAGAAAAAACTTTGGTTGTAATCGATTTATTTTTTATGGAAAAAAAATTGATAAGGTTGATGAGGCATGGCAGGTGCATTAACTACCGTAAAACATAAGGTCAAATTACTAAATAAAGTCTGATAGTAAGAGTTTCTGCCGTGACAGAAACTGTTGCATAACTATCATAGTGGAGGTGACGGTTCTAGTGGTATTGCCGTTACTCTTGAGTTCTCTGAAAATTTTATTTATCATATTTTCCCTTATATTATCAACGATCAGTTATGTACACGATCCCCAATTTCCAGAAATTATGGCTTTATGAATAATAAAACTAATGGCCTTGATTGCTTGCTCGGTACCGCGGGCAATAAGGAGTTGAAATATGTCTCTTAATTTAGGCTTACAAGAAAAAAAGAAAAATTGAATTGTCCGTTTCTGTGTTTTATTGCTATGAGTCACAGGAATTTTTTCCCGCCATATTAGACTAATATAGTGGCGCCGAAATAAAGGCCAATTGCTCAATTGCAAATGGCATTATCCTAATAAGCCTTAGTCAGGTTTCTGCAATTGAACTTTATTGAAAACCATATATATATTTTTTTTTATAATAGTATCTAAAATTTTGTATTTTACATAATATCAATTGTATAATAAAATATACTATATTATATTATAATCATATAATAATCTAATGCTAATATAATAATCTATATATAACTTTATATTAAAGTAATCTACAGTTGAAGGTTTGTTGGCTATTAATTTAATTTTGATATTAATTGACTATGAATAGTATAAATAATAATAATGGATATTGAAATAATAATTCTTCTATATTATTTTCAAAAAAGTATTTAAAATTATAGTAATAGAAGTTTAAACACAAGTTTTAGTAATGAAAAAGCATTTTTGAACTACTTTTAATGATAACTTATAAGATAACCAAATCTGTTAATTAATTATGTTTTAATTAAAATTAATTAAGTATTTAAGAATTTTCTCACATGAGTATTTCAAGTTGTAATTAAGAATATTAACAATATTATATTCAAAAAATTGAGTGGTGATATATCAAATTCTCCTTATTTTTTACATGTTTATTAGAAAACAAATCAAATCTTTACATTTTTCGACATACGTTTCAGTTAAAATAATTTCGACTTTAACTTAAAATAAAGTTCACAGTATGCATCGTTTAAACCGAAAGAAGACTAAATGAAAGAGTATTTACCTTCCATCTAAAATCCCTCCTCAACTAATACACAAATTCTGTTTGTTTTTTTTAGTTTTTTTTAAATAACTACAATACAAGATAATAAATCTTTATTTGAACTTAAATAAAATACTATGCAATTTATGATAAGATTATATTATTACTTTTTTTCGTACAAATATGTATATATATATGGAAATCGCACCAAAGTTACAGCCTATACTTATTTATTTATTTTTGTACAGAAGAATCAATTTATAGACAATCTACAGTATGTTCCTGGAAAGTACAGATAAATAATACCTACTATATTAAATCCACGTTTCTTTTAATTTACAGTGTATTCACATCTATTTATGATTAAAATAACGGTTTTATGATTTTTGAAGAAGTAGGGTAACTGTACCATTAGTTGAAAGTTCTCCAATAGTTGGCATTTTGTAAAAAAAGTGTAAATAATAAGATTCAGGGTTGAATATTTTGGTTCAAAATTTGGCCTTAATTTGCCAAGTCATACTAGTTAGCTGTGCTGCCACTATCCATCGACATTAGTTTGATGGAAACTCAAGCTTATTTGTGAGAGGTTATAATGGCGAATTTTCTGGTGGCCTGAAAAATTGGTTTCTGCTTTCCTGTTTCATTAGGGTGGAAGTCAAGTTAAATAATTTTTTTAGTTGGTTTATTTGAGTTCAATTATGATTTAATTACTTTTATGGTATTCATTAAGTTCATGAGAATTATTTGATATCCTTTTTAATATGTTTATACAATTTTTTAGGGCTTGAATGTTGGTGTCAACTGTTAGAACAGAAATTAACCCTTAATTTCAATATTTGACATCGATGTCAACTCACCGCCAGAATTAGAAAATCTGGCGTGGTCCATGGAAGTCTGATTCTGGCTGGATGACAGCTGTCTTATTTTATGAATTTGTAGCTCGTGTGCTCAATCAGATCATTGAGAGCAAAATTGCATTGTCAATAACCCTGTTCCTGAATGGACAAGCGTCTTATCTGACTCTCCCCACTACCCACTTCGGAAAAGAACATGTGATACTTGCTACACATTTCATCCAACCAATGAATGTGGCCATCTTTAATTGTCTAAAAGAACACTGGAAGAGTGAAGTTCATCATTAGAGAGTCTAAAATTGTGCAAACCCAACATTCAAAACGAAATTTATGGCCATTACTAAAATATATTTATCATACTTACTTAACTGGGTGATTTTTCGTTTAAATAAGTTTTGTTTTGTTTTTGTCTCATTTAAGCTTCTTTTTTTTTGTATAAAATGATTAAATTGAGAAAATTTTACTTCGTTTCCGTTGTGAATTTAATAGTTTATAAATAAAAAAATATTAACTTTTTTTACAGCCCTTATTGCCAATTAAAAATCATAGAAAATCGAAAATTAATGCATGTGTCAACTTTCCAAACCTTTGCATTTTTATATGTCAACTATTGGTTCATTTTAGAAGTTTCTAAGGAATCATTTTTTATAAAAACCTTGAATGCAGACTATGGGATATTGTATTCCCAGTTTTCTAAAGGGATTGGCCTAACTAAATTCATAAAAAAGATTATCTCAACATCAATATATTGGTAAACAGTGTCAATCATTTAATTCTTTTTTCCTTAAACTGTCAGCAATTGGTACAGTTACCCTAGTTGTTTGTAACTGACTGGTTTAATTTTCATTTGTGATTTTGAAATCATTTTCTCTAAAATAATACAAATAAAAATAATACAATTAAAGCCGATGTGTATCATCCAAATTAAAATCAATGACGAAAAAGTTTGTTTTATATTCGTCTTAGCAAGTTTTCAATATCGTATTAAAAATAAATAAAAAAAAGTAAATATTTATTAAGAGTATATAAAAGTAAATAAATAAAATAACATTTCCACTTATCCAATATTTAATAAAAATAAAAAAATTTAAATTTTTATTTAATAATAATTTAAAACTTATACTCGTTTAATTATTTTTATTCGAAATTACTATATAAGCATTTCCGCGGAGCATTTTCAACCTTTTTTTTTCTTTCATTCTTTAATTTTTGGAATACCAATTTTAAACCGCAATAATAATAATTAAGTTAAATATTTATTGTTGCATAGCTGCCAGAAGAGATTAGGAAAAAAAAAAACCAATAGATGAATTTAGTTTTAATAGAACTTCAAAAAGCTTATAATGCAGTAACTTTGAATAAGCTTTGAGAATCATTGACCTTGGCAGGTATCATTTAGGTTCTGTTGTTTGTTTGTTTGATGTTGATGTAGTTTATGGGCGAAAAATGGCAAGGGTCATCAACGCCCGTAACTGAGGTCTCAATTAAAGGAATACAGAGCCTCTATACAATGCTAATTTAATAATTTGTTTTTGCTCAGGATTCTGAGAGTAATCACCGAATTATTAAAATAGAAGACCCCCTCCAGGGGCAAACACATCCTCTATAAAGTGGGTACCCTTGATAAAAAATTAAGGGGAAAAACCCAGGCGCTTGAGCGTGATCACGATCAAATCACCTCTTTGTACGATCGCTGTCCAAGAAACAGTACGGAACTCAAGACCCTTCATGGGTTGTAGTCATGGTTTGAAATAACTCCTATTTTCTCGGAAAGAGAGTAAAAGTCAATTCCGGAATTTTATATTTCTAATAAATAAATAAAAATCACATCATGACTTTTATATTTCGGGCCAAAAAATAAAAGTCCTGATATGATCATCATCACAATGATACCTAATATTAGAGTCAAAGCTTGATTTTAATTATTTAAGGATAAATTTGTTAGCTTTTGTTTCGGATTTCTCCATATTGGTGTACAGTATTGGGTTAACCGTTTTTATGGACATCTTATAAGGTATAATAAATTACCTTATATCGATCTTAAGATCGATTATTAGATTATCAAGGCTGCTTATAATGAAAATAATATCAATATAAAACCTCAGGCTTGCTCAGGTATAGTTTATCCGATATTTACAATATTGAGGTCGACTTCTAGGTTATTTAGGGCGCTGATTGTGAAAATGATATAGATTTTTAGATTACGCGCCCAGGTATCGATTTATTACAACTTACACGATATAAAAGATATTGTGGTTGGCTCATAGGTTAATTAAGGTGCTGAATTCGGAAATTATATAGATTTTTCGATTACGCGCTCAGGTATCGATTTATTACAACTTACACGATAAAAATGATATTGGGATCCGTTCCAAGGTTAATTGAGGCGCTGAATTCGGATATGATATAGATTTTTCAATTACGCTTTCAGGTATCGATTTATTACAACTAACACGATAAATACAATATTGTGGTCGGCTAATAGGTTAATGAAGGTGCTGAATTCGGATATGGTATCGATTTTTCGATCACGCTTTCAGGTATCGATTTATTACAACTTACACGATAAATACAATATTGTGGTCGGCTAATAGGTTAATGAAGGTGCTGAATTCGGATATGATATCGATTTTCGGATTACGCACTCAGGTATCGATATATTACAACTTACACGATCATTTTCACAATCAGCGCCCTAAATAACCTAGAAGTCCGGATTTGACTTTTATTCTCTTTCCGAGAAAATAAGAGTTAATTTCAAACCCTGGTTGTAGTGGTACAGGTTTTTTTTATTATTATTGGGTTGGTGCAAAAATATTGCAGGTTGTTATATGACAAAAAAAAATTATTATAATTTTTTTAAAACTAAGATTATTTATTGATAATATTTTCCATCATTATCAACACATCATTGCCAACGTGTCAGAAGCATTTTTATTCCAGTTTCAAAAAAATCTTTACATAAATTCGCAGAAGGCATTTTCGGTTTCACTTCGGTCTCTTTTTCCCCTTAAGATGTTGTCCAAATGTCTAAATAATGTCGTCTCATGTTGTCATATAGGATCCATTTTTCAACACATGTCACGATTCAATTAAGAAATGGTTCATTTTGGTAATTTCAAATGCCGATGTTTTTGGCTGTCATTCAATTCGTGAGGTATCCACGTATCGAGCTTCTTTACCTTGCCAATTCGTTCCAGATGGCGAACAACTTTTGTGTGGTCAATACTAACTTCTCTCGCAATGTCCCGAGTGGTTTTGCGAGGGTGTTCTTTTACCCAATCCCTCAGCTGGTTTTGATCAACAACAGAAGGCCTGCCGCGACCTTCCTTATCTTTGAGATCAAAATCTCAGAGACGAAATTTTTGGAACCATTGCTGCGCTGTACATTCACTGATGCTACCTTCACCCCAAACAACATTGATTTTACGCGCAGTTTGAGCCGCACTTCAACCAAGTTAGAACTCGTAAAAATAAATTTGACGAAAATTTTGTTTTGACACAGTGAATTTCAGAGGTCCTAACTCAAAGAGAATGTAACACAAAGTAAACTAATCTTTGAGGAAAAAAACATTAATAACCATTATTTTATCATATATTTACTAGACTTTGTATTATCATTGTTTACTAGGCAATCACTTGCCTGAACAAAATGAATATTCAAAACCTGCATAATTTTCGCACCAACCCAATAAAGTAGGAGTGCTCCTTATCACCTACACCATTTTTATTTTTGATCCCCCCCCCCATTTATGGCGGCTAGAGGACTGAGCCCAGGAAGATTGGGCTAACAGAAAAAAATAGCCAGTTTTAATTTTGGGTATCGGAATGCAAAAATAATTTTTCGAAACCTTAAATTAAAAAAAAAATCTAACAAAGCTATTTTATCACAATAAATATCATTTGCAATCCATACTCGTTTAATGATTTTTATTCGAAATTACTATATAAGCATCTCCGCGGGGCATTTTCAACCTTTTTTTTTCTTTCATTCTTTAATTTTTGGAATACCAATTCAAATCCGTATTAATAATATAGATAGCAAATAAATGCCATACGATTGATTTTTGAACTGAAAATTCATCAGTTCAAAAGGAACTCTTAATGTATTTATAAGAAAATAAGATCTGTGTCTCAAAAAAAAACTAACCGCATTGTAGCAACTAACCGCTTGTATAATTAATTGCTACTGATCAGTATACTTAAAATATAAATAAATAAAAAAAGCTTTGGAAAACATAAACTATATATTTTATTATTAAAAAAATAATTCAGATTAGTTTTGGTTGCAATGTAAGCATTAATCTGCAGAAAAATAACAATTTTGAAAATCGCTTATTTAAATAAAACGGCAGTTCACATGTTATAATAATTTTAAAACCAAACGTAACAATACAATATATTGAAGATAAATTGAAATCCATATATTTTAATGATTCCAACTCAAAAAATATGCATAATTGAATAATCATTTCTCCACTAGGGATTTCGATCTTATATTTTATTTTTTGTTGAGTTTTTATCCAAAATATTTGTAGAAACCCTGTTCAACAACATAACATAAAAATTTATTGATCTTACTATAGTTATTTAAAAATTATCCATCGTTTATCTAACTCATATAATGATTTCAATTCTAGATAATAAAAATAAATATGATATTTTTGTCAAGATTCCTTAGGTATCTTATATAGTTTATATAGTTGACAAGGGGTGGTTGAAGAAAAAGTAAGTATCCTTCGCGGTAAATAAAACGTTCTAAGCAGCATTAAGTATTCAAGTGCAGGAAGAGAACCTCCCCCCCCCCCCCTTACGTTTGCTAGAACAAACAAAATTTAAGCTCCACTTTAAAATAATTTTACTTTCTAATCGTGGAAAAGCATTCTGGCTTTATTCGGCTCAAAGTTGTTATTCCTTTGTCAATCAATCACGGTTGGGTTTATCATATTTATACAATGATTATTTTATTTCAAGTCAAGTTATTCTGCCGTTCAAAGACAATGCCCTAATAGCCCATGTATTTAAAGGTTTTATAATGTTTTTCCCAGATAGATATGTTCTCAGGATCATATTAACACGCTTTTTAAACTTTTCTTCAAATTGCTTTTTGATATCCGCCTGCAGTTGCACCATTGCTCGATAAGGGAGAGATGTCATTGGAGATTGGATGAGGCTTCTACAGTATTGGGATGTGATAAAAGAATGGCTGTGAAAAGAATATCGGCATTGAAAAGAATATAGAGAAAAGGACCCAAGACACTGCCTTGGGGGAGCATTTTTTAAGTAGCCCATAGCACAAGTGCACTGCACAATTTTTTTTTTTCAAATTTGTAATTATCAGTATATTATTCTTTTACCGTTTTATTTATTATCATGACACGATGTTTGTTTTGATGGAACAGACATCGCTACCCTCGCCGTAATTAGGGTCGACTCGAAATCCTCGGTAAGTTGATACTGAGGATTTCGCTTTCCTCCGAGGCCTTTAATTGCTTGTTCTTCTCCAGTTCAGTTCCGATCCCTTTAGCCAGGGAGCTTTCACAACTCCTTCAGCGAAATGTCATCAACGCTTCCCCATTCACTCATTTGTTAGTATTTATCATTTGGTATTGAATTTTCATTATAAAATGGGCAGAGTCATTTTATAATGAAAATTCAATAACGGTTTGTCCAATGGAAACTTTATTTTCAAATTTAGTAATATATTTTTATTTTTTATTTCTAGAATCTAATTTATTCTTATTATTTTTAATTTATAATAATTAAATTTAAATGTTTTTATAAATTAATTTTTAGGGAAAAAAGGTATATTTTTAAGTAAAAAAAAAAAAAATAAGAATAATTAGGAAATAGTGAATTATTTAATAGAAAAAAATTGCATGTATTGTTTTAAATATAAAATCAAAGAGGACAGCCGCATATGTTAGTAAAAGTATATTTAACAATCTAGGCCTACTATTTAACGTTTTAAAGAACATTTTTAATACATTTTCAGAAAATTTCTAGTTGTGCTGGTAATATGGGCTCCACGATAAAAAAAAAATAAAATAAAACTTTATAATAAAAAACGAGGTTTTGTTGATAAAAAAAGGAAACTTAAGATAAATTATAATAAGAGTGAAATTTACGTTCACTAAATGAAAACATATTTTTCCGCTCATTTATGCAATGAAAATTAATGATGAGGCCTATTAAGTTGTTTTCGTGGTAATCTGTAAAAAAAAAACTTTGGAAGTACGGCTTCAGGGCGTGCATTATTTTGGCGCCGCACAGTGGTTGAAGGGCGGAAAAACCCTATTTTTTGAAGATATTGGAATTTGTTTTTTCTTTTTATTATTAATAAATAGAATAGTTACCTGACACATTCCATGAATTTTTTGGAGATATTCCCATTTTTACACTCGTTATGACCCTTTGAAAATCGATCATTGAAAAAGTTTATCATTCAACGAAAAATTTATAGCAATATAATTATTTTTGAAACTCGCATTTTTGTTTATTGGTGCGATTTTCCTTTATGATCATGAAAAGGGATCCCACATATTACACTACCATAAAAATTTTGCTGTTTTTCCTTTTTTTTAACCCAGAAATAAAATCCCGAATAAATGCAATAAAAATAAGACCAAATTTTTTTTTTGTCGGTAAATTAAGAGCAGCCGAGCGCAGTTTTAATATCCATTTTTTTTATAGAAGAAGATACCTCTAAGTAAATATTAAAACAGATTCTAGCTGCGTCCACCTGCGTCTGTACATGTGGATTTTTTTTTTATTAAGTTACCTTTGCTGTTTCATGCAGTTTATTCGCTATGGAGCTTGTGCTTCGAATTAGGTTATTACTGACCGTTAAGTAACTTACCAGGTCTGTGGCATCATTTATAAAGTCAGTCTGAATCGTTATTAGGCCGATGTTAGATCAACTTTTTCACCTATCGTGACTTTAGTATATTTTGGAAAGTATTAACAATAAGTTTATTAATATGACCTTGGATAACTTGGTGGAAATAAACCGATTTTTCATGAAAACTTTCTTGTCTCGTTTTACCTGAAAGTGGCAGGAAGCTCAGAGAAATAAAAATAGATTTATTTAAAAAAAAAAAATGAAGAATGACTTCCACAGTGGAGTGGTATTATCAAACTGATGATTCGGTGCCACTTCAGTACGTTCAAGTATAGGTTTGATTCAGTTAAAAAAAAATATTCAAATACTTTCCCCATTATAGGTAGAAGATGAAAAAGTTCGATAGGAAGGTAAGATGAAGAATTAGTTGTGGGTTTAGAATCATTTTGAGTGTAGAGTTTCCAAAGAAGGGGATAATAGTGTATGTGTAAGATAGATTTATGGATGTGTGTAAGAAAAAAACAGCTTTTGGAGGTAGGTGACGAAGGAAAAGGGAGTGATAAGATCATAGCCCAGTACTTTTCTTTTAGGAAGTCTCTTCATTGCTTTGTGGATATTTTTCGGGGTGAAACACCGGAGGTGGATCATAAGATAGAGGTTGTGGAGTTTTCAAGTCGTCGTCTATTTTGGTGAATGTGTCGTATAGTATAGATTTCAATCTAAAAACCAGGTCAAGATATCTAGTAAATCCATTAGCTTATTAAAAAAAATTGGTATATAAAAAATAAAATACTCGAGCTGTTATTTAGAATGAATTGGATTTATTTAGAAAGAATAAGAGTTACTATTATGGTAATCGTTGTATTTGTTATTTATTGTTGCAGTTATAAAAACTATATTGAATAGTCTATCCACCATCTCTCATCAAATTTATATTAAAGCCGGATAAGCTCACAAAAACTTATATTTTAATATGATAATACGTATAATAGTTAAAAATGAAAAAAATACAAAAAAATTAATTGATATCTCCAATGTATGATAATTTTCTTTTTTTGCTTTACCTAAGTTGTGTGTTATCATGTACTAAAATTATATTGCAAATATTGCCAAGTATATTAATACAATGAAACATCGAAAGTGTTTAAACTAGCAGATCTCGAGTCGAAAATCGATGTATCAATTTATTTTCTATTTTCCTTACACTGCCGGTTAATCCGACGAGCCGGTTAAGCGGGGCTCCAACCTATACATTTTATAGGATGTTTAATCGTGGTTATTTTTATATTAACTTTATTTTTATGCGGCTTACAGATCAAGTTTGACAAGGTTTTTTTCCGAAAATAGTCGATTTTTAACCACTGTGCGCCGTTTAGTTATTGACATCGATCTCCTCAGAAAAGGACCCCTTGTGGATTTCTTTGAGAGAGATAAGCGAGTGGTTGAAACCTGGTATCAAATAAAGCTAATCTAGGCCTAGGCCCGTTTTAGCTTAAAATGACGCGATCTGAGCTCGATTATATCTCGGCCACACAACCTGTCGAAATAGGCCTTGGAGCGGCTCTTCCAAACTTTTACCTATTTTTTTACCCCAAAGCTTAGTGTTTAAGTTAAGAGAATCACGATTCTAGTGTATAACTGTTTTTTTGTTTTTTTTTTTAGTTTTTTTGCCATCTGATTGTTGTAAAATTGGATGGCCGCTTCTACGAAACGAGGTAGTTTCTATTTTTTCTTCATTTAATATTTTACTTTTTTAAGTTGGCTTAAAAAAAAAAAAAAACAATTCTAGTCTAAACAGACTCGGACCAAAAATGTCTCTAGAGTCAGTCTGGAATAAGAAGGGCTTCAAATTGAACCGTCCTTACGTCAAGGGCAAGGGAAAGAATTACTTTTTTTTTTTTCATTTTCTTTTTCATAAGGTATTACTCTGTCATCTTTGCGGCAATTTATGCAAAATATACCATATTAAATTTTTATTTTCACCCTCTCGGGGAATAATTTTCGCTAATCCTGTACGCCTTTTGGCCTCATTCGAAATCTAGCAATAACCGCTCTCGTTGGAATGGGGGGGGGTGTTGAAGATGGGGGGGGGGGGGTTAGAAAGAGCGCGGTTAATTTTAAAAGAGATGAGGAGATAAAGAACTGGGCTTTTGGGGGGGGGGGGTGCATTATGTCATAGCAGCGGAACTTAGCTTGTCGCCGCCAGTTTGTTCCCTGTCTCATTTCTCAGTTTTATTATTCGAATTTTTTTTTCTCTTACAGCCTCGCGACGGAAAGAGACATCCAGAGCGACCTTAATTCCCACCATGTTCTTTTTTTTTTTTTTTTTTTTACGGGAATTTACATTACTTAAAGATGACTCTTACTAATTAGATGTGATGTAAATTTAGCGTATTTTTTATTTTATTTCATTACGGTAATTGTAAATGAATATTTTTATTGCTTCTATGAATTCTTATAGCAAGGAGTTGGCCAATACTAATATTTACATGTCGCATATTAGATATTTACAAAGTGATTATTTACAAATTTAGTAATGTAAAATGAACATAATCCTGTAGGTAATTGTACTATTATTTATGTTTATAAATAGATTAAGCTAGGTGCGAATAATTAGAACAGAATCTGCGTGAATCACCAAATATTAATACAATAAAATGAAAAAAAAAATTAGATGCTAAAAATGTTTTGTTTTTTTGCCTATTGGTATATATTGTTGGTCTATTGTATATTATCATTTGTTTTCCGGATAAATAGAAGCAAAAATACCAGCAGCTTTGCATCAGAAGTTCCTATAAGGGTTTGACATTTTTCCTATTTTTCCGATTAATGGCGTTGTTTTGTTTCTTTCAAATAATAAGTAGTACCTACCTTTTTTTAGTAAAGATACCTTTTAAGAGTTGAAAAATAAGAGATAAATTTTGTTTTCCATTTCAAGAGAAAACTCAATATGCATTGCATTATTCATTGCCTTGCAATATAACTCTGACCTTTAAATTCTATCACAATTAATTTTGGTATTTTAGTCAAGAGAAATAATTTTTCAGTTTTTATTGTATTTATGAATGATAGTGCTGAAACTGTTACGAATGTTTTTGTGCGAAAAAAACAAACTAAGATAAGCTAGATTTAAGTTCGTATTTGGGACTTGACGTATTCAGTTATTTTAATTAATAGAATTACATTTAATATTGTTATATACTTTTTACATTATTCGCTCTTCCTAATTTGCCTTCATAAGAATGTTTCTAGTATCTAAAACTAAAGAATTTCAAACAGGAGTTTTTTTCGTTAATTAAAAAAAAATAGAGATAAATAAATGGATATTTATGTTTATTGTTTTTGACATTCATAAGAGTCCTAAATTTTCATTTCCAGATTGTAAAAAAAAAAATACATATTAATATCATTAGCTATATCTAATGTGCCTTCATGATAGTGATCCTATCGCTTAAAACCAAAGGATTTTACAGTAAAAATTCGTATAGTTAAAAAAATATAACACTGACCTTCAACCATGATAAATTTTGCTATTTTAGTCAAGCGACAAAACTTCTAATTTTTCAAGTTAAGAATTAGTGAATTTTTAGTTTTTATAAATTAAGAGTTTTTTTATAAGAAAAAACTCAGCTAAATTAAAATTCGTATTCAGGACTTGACATTTGCAGTTATTTTAAGTACGCCAATCGTACTTTTATTTTATTTTAAGAAAATTATATGCTGATGCATAGGATTTCCAAAAATATATTTAAATAGAGGTTGTCTATATGTAGAACTCGAACATCCTTACTTCTCTTACATTTTTTTTTTTTTTCTGAAACGCTTAGTTTTTAGATATTTCAAACGTGGAAGTTTTATTTGTGACACTCTGCATATTTAAGGGATGTTCAACATAAGTATGTTGATATACACATTTTTATATGAATTCTGGCAAATCCTATTATGGTATTAGGAGTTTAATATACCATTTTAGATCCGAGGCAAACTAGAATCAATTTTCTCAACTAAAATGGTATTTTATTCAAGCGAATAAAAGATAAACCCAAAGACTTGACTTGAAATATCTTCCCAATCTTGACTGCACATATTCATTCTTTTTATTTAACAATTTTTATTATTTAATTTGAACTGAAATATACTATTGTTTTTTTGTTTTTTTTTTCAAATCTTACTTATTTTATTTATAACTTTAATACTCAGATCCGTAGCAGCATATATAAACAGTGAGGTCCTGCAATACGAAAAAAAAATGTATTTTGTGAAACACAGATCTTATTATGCAACACGTAATGAGTCCCTCTTGAACTGACGATTTTTCAGTTCAGAAATCATTCAAATTAAACTTATTTGCTGTATATATTATTATTATAGTTTTTAATTTGTATTAAAAATTAAAGAATGATAGAAAAAAAATTTTTGAAGATGCCCCGTAGAGAAGCATATACAAATTTCGAATAAAAGTCACTAAACGAATATGCATGGTAAATGATTTTTAATATGATTTAATAGATTTTTTTTCTAAATATTTCAATACAGGATATTTTTAAGCTCTTTGTGAATTCCTCATATTTTCTAGAGAAGGAGATCTTCAGTTGAATCTCCAAGGAACAAGGAAAAGAGAAAGATCAAGAAAAACATGGAAAGACTTAAAACTCACTACAGTATGCTGCTCCACCAGGAGTCAAAGCTGTTGATAATAAATAATATTATTTTCATGGTTCTGAATGGAAAGTCCAAAAATATAAGCTAAGTAAAGCCCAAAAGATAATTGTTAGAAATCCCTATACGATATGCTTATATAGTAATTTCGAATATAAATCATTGAACGAGTATGAATTTAAATTGAATTTTCAAATTAAATAAAAAATAAATTAATTTTTCATTTGATTTAATGGTAATATTTTTTTTTTTTTAATATTGGATAATCTGAATAAATTAAATGTAAATTTAAAGTTTTTTGTCAATTATTGGCAGGAAACTGTTTAAGATTTTTATATATACTTCTTTGTCTTAGATTTCCATTTGAATTACGCTGATCGACTTCCTATTTTCTTTTTATATTTTAAGTGGGATTTACAAAAATTATAAAATCTAGAAAAATGAAAAAGGGGTTTAAAAAATTACCAATGAATATTTCTACAGAATCATTTCGAATTGAAATCATACAATAGGCCGTGGCCTTGGTAGTATCGGCTCCATTTATATGTTTGTTTTGTTTTTTTCATTTCATTGGAAATAAAAGGTATTATACTAATCATATAGAGTAATAATATTATTAAAATCTTGTTATGAATTGGATAGTTTTTTAGTTTTGTGCAATTAAATACTTCGAATCAAAACTACAGCCCTGAGTTTTCTGCTTAAATGAAACATTCCCTACCAATATATATATATATATATATATATATATATATATATATATATATATATATATATATATATATATATAGTAAATAGTAATTATAAATTCTTTATTTATATGTTCCGGGACAAGTCCTTTAAGAACATGGTTATATAATACATATATAGTAATGCAGTTAAAGAGATTTTTATTTATTTTTATGGCTATTAACTCAGCTGAAAGCCTCATAGTAAGGTCTGGTAATATCTATCGTTGAATTAATTATAAAAACCTTCTATTATAAAAAAAAACAAAAAAAACATTGAAGTCTGTGGGAAAAAAAATGCGAATAATAAAATCATTTAGGGGGGGAAGGATTTATTCTCACTCCAGAAAGACGGATTAATTTGGTGAAATATTACGGGATTGGAGTGATGTCATTCCAACACTCCTAACGTGTTGGGGTGATAATGCACAATTACCGATCCATCAGGTCTTTATCGCCTAATTTACTCACACATGGAGCGATTCAATCAATTTTCCTTTCGGGGGGAGGTGTTCGTTCCAGTGTTGAATTCTTCCATTCCATATTGTTGATAAACTAAATTTTAAATATTTAATGCCTATTGATTTATTTATTTTATTTTATTGTTATTGATAGGGTGTCCTATCCCCTTGGTCAATTGGGAGCTGGGTTAAGGTCTGGTCACACATGCCCGACACCGGGTCAACCGACCCGTTACGATCTATCCTTCGTCTTTGAATCAAGACTTCTATTTTCGTTCAAATGTCAATCAGCTAACAAATCCCTATATATTTTTTTTTTCTATCATGCGATGATTGACTAGATAAACTTGAGCTGGAATAATTAAATCAATCTCCTTATAATAATACATGCCCGTGGTGTGGTTATGTGCGACCAGGCCTTTATTCGCACTTAGAAGCCCGCTAATGCTGAAAAGAAGGGCCAAAAAATTTACATTTTTTACGGTTTTACAAAAAAATACACATAATATTTATTCATCATAAGTACGCCGAAAAATCAAAAATGATTTTCGTGAATTTTGTGTTGCGATTGTGGGAATTTTACTCAAATCACATTCCTAAAATTGCTGCAATCGGTCTATCCCGTTTTGTAATATATTTTAAGGATTGGAACATGAAATACAATTGAGACTATTTTGTGAGTAATATACCATAAAACTGATGATTATTTTTATTCAGTGAAAATTGGTGGTTGAGATACATCAGAAGAAAAAAAAACAAAAAAAAAACGATGTTTTGAAACATTTGAAAATGTTTTTTCTTCTTCAAATTAGGCAAAAAACGAATGAAAATTGGAAAAAAAAAAAAAAAACATTCAGAGACGAGGGTTGTCATCGACAGCAAAAATGTAGGCTTTCTTTTTCTTATTTTTCACTATAAAGCATTTCTAATAATTTCGTTTTGGAACATTCTCATAGTTAACCCGTTCTGATATTTTTTTCTTTTTCCGGTGAAATTTAACAAATCGCCTCTAACTTTAATTTTGAAAATATAAATAATCGAAATGGCTAAAAAAGCAATGTTTTTTGGTGGCCTAGGTAATATTCTTGTACATTACTATTCTATAAATAATAAAGATAAACTGCATAAATAAATAAATAAAACTGGATTCTCAAATTAAACCATTAATGCCCCTAATATGAGTTCGGAATAGTTTAAAAATTGTCCTGAAAAACAAAATAAAATAAAAATACGGGATTTTACTGGAATCTTAGAATACAGGACTGTTTGACACTGGTGCCTGACATTGAATATATTTTTCTTTAATTTGGTAAACTAAACAACAAAAAGTATTTGAAAATAAGTTTAAAAAAAAAAAAAAATCATTAAATCCATATTTAAAACTTGGTTATTTTGAGCCTCCTTCAACTCATAATTTATTCATTGCACCCCTAATGCGAAGAAAACGAGAACTAACCCTCAACATCCCTCCAGGGATCACTGCGACGTCAGAAGGGCTTTAATCTCTGTTTTTTTCATGAGTGCTTAATACAATATAAAAGAAGATGTGTAAAACCTAGGACATCAAAAGCTTTCAAAAAGATATTCAATTTAGCACTCAAAAAAAAAAAAAAGATGATTCGTAAATGGTTTTAAACTAAATTTTTAGATGACATTCATGATCTTTCTCGTAAGGGATACCCTTCTAAATGTTTAATTACAATTTTTAGCAATCAAGAGAAACTTTTTCATATATCAAAACATCATTTAATTTTCGGCCTTATTATAGATTGTAAATAAAATACATCAACGGAGGTATTTTAGATGGGACATATTACAGATTTTTAATAATAAAAATAAATTTGTTTACAAACGATTTTTTTTTTTAACTTCATAACGTTTTTGTTAGTATCTTATTTCCCATCAAACCGCAATCTAATCCACTAATTCAAAGGATAATTGATGCTAACATTAAGATCTTAACAATTTTTTTTTTTTTTTACTTTCACTTACCTATATATGAAATATATAGTAAGTGGAAGTATTGTGATCGTGAAAAATTTCGACTTCCGGTTCTCAACGGAAATACACGTTTTGGGGTCCCCTGAGTCGAAATAACCAAGTTCCGCGAAAGGGTCTGTGTGTGTGTGTGTGTGTGTGTGTGTGTGTGTGTGTGTGTGTGTGTGTGTGTTTGTGTGCGTGTGTGTGTGTGAACAGACTAGCTCAAAAACTATTAACCGTGCGAACCTGAAATTGGGTATTTAGTGTATGTATATGCCCGCGATGTGACAGCAAAAATTTCATCAAAATTGGTCAAAGGTTGGGGGTACTTTATTTAATAACTTTTTAGGTTTTTTTCGATTTTCTCAAAAACGGCTCTAACGATTTTGATTAAACTGAGTATTTGGTGTATGTATATGCCCGAGACATGACTGCAAACATTTCATCAAAATTGATTAACCGGAGGGGGGACTTTACTTGATAAATTTTGTATCATTTTCACGTGTTTTTTTTTATTTACTCAAAATCGGCTTTAAAGATTTTGATCAAACTGGGTATTTGACGTATGTATATGCCAAAGATATGACATCCAACATTTCATCAAAATTGGTCAAACGGAGGGGGCACTTTATTTCATAACTTTTTTCCAATTTTTACCTTTTTTTCGAGTATCTCAAAAACGGCTTTAATGATTTTGATCAAATTCGTCATGTTTAATGAAAATTAGGTGTTCAATAATATCAGGTAAGTTTTATCAGTATTAAAATCTTCTGAGGGGGCTTAAATGGGGAAGGGGCCTTTATTGTTTTCCTATAAAGTACCTTTGTTTTAGTTTATATTGAGAAAGTAACTGTCTCTCATCACGCCTAAAAATACGAAATGGCTAAATATGATGTATGAAGAAAATCAAGTAAACTTATACAGGAGAAAAAAAGAAAACTTTTCCGTCAACTCATAAAACACCTTGAGCTCACGCATGCGCCGTACGCCTTTAATGACAAACCAATGCATTATAATTAAAGATGTTCTGTTCATTTAATGAAAATTATTTGTTATAAGTACATAGAGAATTATAAAATCAGACGACTTGGAGTATTATGCTTGGATTGCCGAATTATCACAAGTAAAAACTTTTAATTAATAATAAAATAAATTAGTTTTTTTTTTTTTAACAAATGAAAACAAAAATAAGAAATGAATGTGGAAAAATGTATAACTTTGAGAAGTGGCAATTGACAAAACACATTCATTTCTAATGTAAGTAAGTTGGTAAGTGAAAGTTGTGTGTTGCGCGCACGCACCAGATTTTTTTTTGTATGGAATGCGTAAAGGAGGTACGATTTTTGCTCTGAATCATCACTATTTGTTTATACTGATATAATATCTTAGTATATTATTATAAAATCCTTCTTTTTTTTCGTTTCAGGTATGTTTTGTTCCTAATGATGAAATAATTGAAGCTTAAATGATCAGAGAACAGGTAACTTATTTTTACTGTTACTGTTGTTATTGTTTGTTTATATGTTTAAAGTGGACTTTTTGTCTGCTATTTCTTGATCAATTGAAATTGTTTAAAAAATTGGCTTGGTTTCGCTATAAAATGTTTAGTGCAGTTTTATTCCTACAAAAAAAAAAACGTTCGAGACTAGGAAAATCATAATATTTTAAAAATAAAAATAAAAAATCTTTGTTCAAGAGATATTTCTTTTTTTGTTATTAATTAAATAAAAGATTTTGAATCGTTAGTCTTTAATTTAGTCTATAATCAATTAGGTACATATAAAAGCCTAGATACTAAGTCCAGCTATGTCATTTTTTTTTTTTTTCTGTTTGTTCAATTTGTTTATTTAACAGTCAATATACTAGCACAGCATTTTTTCGACATCTACCCATTTATATTTATATCTATTGTCTAAAGAAAATTTTCCTTTGCTTTCATTTAAAATAAATAAATAATTTTAGCGATGCTTGACCTTTATTAGAAGAATTGATGCTAGCTTGACACCAGACTCTGTCTTTTTATCCTATTTAATATACATTAAACTCCATTTAACATTGAATGGCAAGCAAGCCTTTCTCCTTCAGATAACACAAGTTGAGGCTCCTACGTTTTAGGACTTCTTTTTCCTTTTTTTATTCGTTTCTACATTTTTTCTCTTGGTTATGAAGCAACGTAAAATTCCACAATATATTAATGTTATTAATAGTTATTTTAATTAATTCGTACAATAAAAATAATGTTTATTATAAATTCGTAAGGTGAGAGGTTTTATTATTTTGGATGGTTAAATCTTTTATATACTTATAATGTCAACAAAAGCAACTCGTATTTAAAAACGGAAAAAAAAATTCAATTGGTTAATACGATATTAATCACGCTCAACCTCCAGGTTTCAACCTTAATTTATTTTTTAATCAAGAATATAAATATAAATATATTTATTAAAAATAAATTTTACATTTATCTTCATAATATAAGTAATAATTTGTAGTAATAGCTAAAATAATATCTATTTTTTTCTTTTGAGAATTAAATATTTGATACACAACAACACTAAAGAAAATATATAAACTTTTTTTTTCCTGGCTTATTCACCGGTGTTATTTCACAGGATAATAGCTATAGAGTGATATTACTGCATAGTATATATAGCTAATGTCATACTTTTATAATCTATAACTGCCAGTTGGCGTGGTGATTGTCTTCTTGAAAATGAGTCAATCGGGAAAAATTATAAAATGCCAAAATACGTGTATTGTATTCTGTAATTTAATGGAATAATTTCTTTTATTTTTTTTTTTACATTTTGATTGATAACGAATGAATGAATAAAAGGGTTAATAGCCGTCGGACTAGCATCTCAAGGGCCTACCGAAGCGTAATAGGGAGGATAGTGTCAAATACAACTTTGAGAATTCGGGCTTAAAAAGAATTCATTTGAGAGAGGGGGGGGGGTAAGGGAGGGAGTCTGTAGGGGAACGACTTTTGGGCTTTGACGTTATCGTACTTTCGAGTCCGCCAAGCCATTTATTTTTAATTCAAAATTATTATAAATTCCGCGGTTTCACATTAGGTAAAATGAAAAAGTTTAAATGGAAAAGAGTGAATACGAAAATACAAAATTTATGGTTATAAAATATTAGTTATCATCAGTAATTAAATTATTCAAAAATATAACCAGGCCCTCTGCCCCCCCCCCCCCCCCCAAAGAAGTGTTGACTACGGGGGGGCGCCTCTCCCTCTATGTACGCCAATGATTCTGTCAGCTGTAAGTGTTCAAATCATTTTGCTCAGCGTTAATGGTTGAATTTCTAGGTTATGACGGACTCAAATTGCTTTCCACCACCATAAAGTTTCATACCGTCGATGACCTGAATTCTGTTGAGAGTCATTTTGTAAAAAAAAAAAGTCCATTTTTTATTTCATGAGATGGGTTGGAATATAATTTCGCATAGTTGATCCCCCTCTGAGATAATATTCGAGTTCATTGATTATTCGATTGAAGTATGCTATAGATGTATATCGTGAAGGAAATATACGTGACCGTCTCGTATGTTCGCAGCGATATAACATCCATTTATTTTTGAATCGATATTAAAAAAATAAAGATTAACTAATTACTTTATGTGATGTTTAAGATAATCAAAATTGAGTTGGAAAAAAAAAAAAAAACTCCGCTACGATATATAAATATATATTTATATATATATATATATATATATATATATATATATATATAAAACACTCCCCAAGATTTTTTCTAGGGCACCTATAACCATTTCTAAATTTGTATTGCATTATGTATATATGTATGTATTTTTTTACTTTTACATATTCAATAATCATTGTATATGAAATGGTTGAATAAAAAAATAAATATATGTATAATTACTTACTTTTACTGAAATAGTTTTAGTTACTCCATTGTTGCTTATAGAACTGACTTGGGACTAACCGACTATCTGTCTAGGCATTCAACAAGTCTGGTGCGAGATTGATCTGGCTTGGATAGACTGGCTGACCCGTGTTTTCTTTATAGTTTAATAAAGAAATATATATATTTCATGATAATAATTACATAATGTTATAATGCGGTTATAAAATTAATGACAGATTCGTTAAATTGGTCTTAAAATTTTGAAAAGAAAATTGGAATAAATAAGTGGTAAAAAAACACCAAGTATAAATTTTGGTCTCATTCAGATTTTAATCAAAATTTAGTTAAAATCTCATTCACTAACTTTGATGATATTAATGATACTCTGCGGTTCGTTAATAATCTTAAATTTCAAATTCGGGCCATTGGGTTCCATTGCATTCCATTTTTCCATCTGATTATAGAATCGATAATTTTTTATATTTAAAATATTAAAAAAATTATGATGTTTAAATAATGAATCATTTTTTTTTTTTTTTTTTTTTTTTTATAGTACGTTAATATTTACATAAAAGGGAAGCAAGATATTATAAAAGAAAAAAAAATGAATAAACATGATAAAAAAATTGTTAAAGATTGTGATAGTGTCATGTATAACAGGATTAGAGTCCTGACTGGGATAGCAGGAGAAAATAATTGTTATTAGTTTGGTAAATGAAACATTTATATCCCGTTTCTCCTTAAGTACCTGTCAACGGTTCTCAGCAACTTGAGTAACTTGGTCTATAGGACTGTCAGCGCCTTGTTGTCTGACCTATAGGTTATACAACTATTATAATTCGATTATAACATAAATAATTGAATAATGATATTGAATTAATTTATTATTAAAATATATTTTATCGAGGAGAACATTTAGAAAGAAAGATGAAAAATACTAAAAAACCGTGTTACATTATGATTTAGTTCAGGAATGGAAATCATTATACAATTTTATACCTTTTTTTATCAATTTTTTTTGTTTTAGAAAAGATTTTAATTAAAATCCCAAAAAAATAACAACAAAAAAGTTAAATAAATAAAGGTTAAATTAAATTGCAAATATCTCTGGATGAATTAAAAAAAAAAAACTGGTCGATGCGCGCAATACACAAATTTCACTTACCAACCAACTTAGATTATAAATTGACGTGTTTTGATAAATTCCTCAAATTCACACATTTTATCACTTTCCAATTTACTTATTTTTGTTCTCTAAAGTAGACTAATTTTTTTTATTGTTAAATAAAAGTTTTCAATATTGGCAATTCGGCAATGCAAGCATAATACACCATCTTGTCTGATTTTATAATTCCTTATTTACTTGTCGAAAACTTCATTTAGTTACCATGGGAACAAATAATTTCCATTAGTTATATACGTTTCAAAACGCGTTGCCAACTCTTTACTCTGAACAGAACGTCTTATAAACAATGGTCTGTCATTATTCGTGTCTGCGCATGCGTGTGGTCAACGTGTTTTATGAGTTGTCGGAATATTTTTCTTTTTTCTCCTGTATATGTTTGATCGATTTTTTTCACATTTCATATTTTTAGGCATAACCAGAGAAAGTTGATTTCTCCATATAAACCAAAAAAAGGTACTTAATAGGAAAACAAAACGCCCCCTTCCCATTAAGGCCACATTTTTATGATTATGAAAAATTCATGATTTAAAAAATATTTGATTCTCATTAAACATGTCGAGTTATATCAAAATCGTCATAGCCGTTTTTGAGAAAATCGAAAAAAAAACAACTTATAAATGAAACAAAATTTATTAAATAAAGTGCCCCCTCCATTGGAGCCCTGTCACATCGCAGGTATACACATACACTGAATACCCAATTTCAGGTTTGTACGATTTATAGTTTTGGCTAGTCTATTCACACACAAACACAGACCATTTCGCGGGACTTAGTTATTTGGTCTCAGGGGATCCCAAAACGTGTATTTCCGTTTAAAACCGAAAGTCGATTTTTTTTACGATCGCAATACTTTCCCTTACTACGTATTGATAAAGGTGAGTGAAAGTAAAAAAAAAGGTAAGCAAATACCTAAATTAATTTATAAGAGAATTATTTATACGTACTCTTATTATAACAATATAGTTTTATTATTTTTACTTCCACTTTCTTATTTATAAAATATATACCATCAATGAAAAATTATCGTAATATAAATTATATTATTTCAACAAAAAATTGAGCAGCTAGGTACCATTTTTCGCCTGTTCCAGTCTTTAGGTTTCGAATACGAAAATAGTCCTAATCCAATTTTTACTTCATCCGATGTTGGTAATTATTTCCGCTTAAGGAAATGAGTCATTCCTTGAAAAATCAAAAAATGTTCGAAGATGGGCGATTATGTAGGGTGAATTATAAGTACGATGGCATCCATTTCTGCTCGTTTTTGCTGGAAGGCGTTGTGGAAAACATTCTTCCTATTCACCTACTGAACATCAACGAATGGAATTTTACCGAATGAAGATCGATAGAACCTCTTTCTGAGACAAAAAGATTAACCTATTTCATTTAAAAAAAAAACCGGGATTACTATTAAATTGACTTAGTTCTCCAACCAATAGTATGCTGCTATTGCCTTTCATAGTTCCGGTGCCTGACAATTTTTTTTTGAAGTAATTTCACACAATCAGGCAGAAATGTCAGAAAAAATCGACTATTTCAGACTGTTTCAGTATGATTCTCACCGTAGTAAGTGATTATTCAAAACTAAATCAAATTTAAACTATCAAGTACACTTGTACTGTAGCCTTTTTTTAAAAAAAGCTTTCCAAATCAAGTGAGATGTTTTCAAGGACCTTTAAGAAGTATTCAGACTAAAAATATAAGCGGATACAGAAGTAAGATGTAAATCCGTTCGAACAGCAATGGGGGGGGGGGTGGTGAATTTAAAACGGCTACCTAAGGTCGATGGGGGGGAATTGGAGTTAGGGGGGGCGGAGGGTGCATTAGTATTCGAGAGGAGGTTACGGAAATGGCTGTTATCTATTTACCTACAGACCGAAGGAACAGGCTACTTTCTATTGTAGTCACTTAGACCTCTACACACCATCCCGCCAAATTCAATTGCTGGCAATAATTTATATCAACTTAAAATTAGGTTCGTGATTTTATGCTCTCCCCCCCCCTCCCCAACAGAGCGATGAACACATTTATTATTATTATATACATTTACAATTTTTTAAATTGATTGACACGGAATACATACATACATGACGGATACATGACGGAATAAATAAATTAATAAAATATATCTATCTGAGAGGTCAACACTTGCACAGTCGTCGTTTGTGGAAAACAAGTTGGTTATAGCATTATTTTAACCAAACTACCATTGAGGCTATCATCTTTTTTAAGTCGGTGAGGGTAATCGAATTCCCTGTGTAATTGATTTATCGAATAAGATAATAGATAATAATAATAATAATAATTTCTTTATTTTATTTTGGGGTATTCCCCTTGCAAATTGAGTGAGCCACATAGCACGTTTAGAACAAAATAATACTTAAATTCCTAACTAATTTCTAATAACTAAAAATATTACGTTTAAATAAAAAAAAAAAAAATCATATACGATTAGCCAGTAAAGATAAAAATAAATTCCATATTAAGTACAGTCCTACTTAAAAGCTTCCGGAGTTCTGTGATTTTTAAGGGGAAAATTATAAAGAATAAAATAAAATATAGAAATTATATCTGAAACACAATACTTTCCATTCCCAAGTCATCTTGCTATATTAACTGACACACTTCTCATTGTGAAGGCTAAGCTATTTTTTTGTTTTTTTAATCTTTAATATTACATGTCTCTCTGGTAAGGAGTGGGGTTATTTAATACTCTTTATCCTACAGCAATGATAATTATTACAGCTGTATAAATATAATTGACTGTATCAAGTTGCCTCGAAGAAAATTATACTTGATAGAAGAAGATTTTTATTTAAGTATACAGTAGATCAATATTTTAAAAACTTGTTACTTCAAGTTTTTTTTTAATCATATTTCTCTAAAAAAATAAATATTAATAATACTTTTAAAAAGATATGCTTTTTGTAAATGTAAAAATGGTACATCCGGAGTTGGTGAGCACCATAATATGAGTCGAAAAATTCAATTACATTTATCGCGAATAAGTATAGTCTTTTTTTATGTGAATTGTGAATTAATCGCATTGTACGTCGAAACATGTACTAGTTAGCAAGTGGACAATTTCTTTAAAATCTCTAGCCTCAAAATTTCCCAGGAAATTTTCCGCGTAAGCCTTTCGCTGAGACGGTGATTTTTCATTTTATGACAGCAGATATCATTTTCTCTACATTGGCATTAACTAAAATAATGCATAAATGTCTAGATCATAAATGGCTACGCAATTTTAAGGTCATATGTAGGTTTTGTTATTTTATTTCTTCTGTGCGCGTAATTCTTTTTCATTTCTGTATCTTCGGGTATTGTATTTTCGCATATTTTTTTTCACCATATTTGGTAAATATAATTACATATCTGTGTACATATTTAGTTTTTTATATATAAAATTGAAAACCCCACCTAATTATCTAAATTAAATTATTTTATACCCTTAGATTCAGTTATTAATTATGATAATTTTCATCATAATAGGTTTCAGTATTTTTTTTTCACATTATTTATATTACCCCAGCTGTTGATATTTTAATTTTTCGCCTTAAGGATTTAGATAATTTTTAGCCCATTTAATTTATTCAATAACACGTTATAATTTTTTTTCGAATAATTATTTTAAAGTTTTCATGTCTTCTGAGTCCCTCAAAAATTTGATGGTTTCGTAGTATCCCTGGGGATGAATTCTTTGAGTGTATTGTTATCCGGTTAGAAGTGACCACTTCCTAAGCCCCCAAGTGCTCCATCAACCTCTTAATTATCTGTGGCATGCTGTTTGATAAGTGATGGTCTTATCCGACTTCGCCATCTGGGCTCCCCATTTCGCTCCCCCCCCCCCCCCCCCCCGAAGCATCTGCCGCGCCAAGCTCACATACAAAGCACCAGAGAAGCCGCTCAAGCATAACTTCACCACTTATTCTCTCGCCTATGGTCTTTATTATAGCCGCTGTTACTGCAATTCTAAGTAGATATTTTTTAAAATTATTTTCCTCGCTATCTAGCCCTGTATTAAAAATAAAACTATAACAGATGTGGTATGAACATAGTTATGGAGTGAATATTACTCACTTAATTACTTTAATAACAGTTTTAAATCAGAAGGTCACGAAGCCATCTTTTCATAGTAGCTTCGGAGGATTATCTGAAATAGAGGAGGAAGGTTTGAAACAAGTGGGCTCGGATGGGAATGAAGTTAATTGAAAGGATAGGTATAATCGGATTGGCGACATATGGGACATTGAGGTCTTCATGGATGATTTAATATATGATAAAACTAATAGCATAAAGGATTTGGAATTGTTACACCACTTGGCGTAATCCCACGATTTTATGCATTATAAATTATAAACAATAGAAATTTACCTTAAATTGAAACAAAATTACTAAACTTACTTAAGGAAATTCGTTTTTACCTAAGTTTTTTTTTTTTTTTTTCATTCCCTCCTATAGTTAAATGTCAAATTCTTTCGGAGTTGATATTTATCTATTTACTATTTCTATTATTACTAATTCAATTTATTTTAATACAATTTAGAAGAGACAAATTTTAAAAATTAGGCAGGTGAATCCAATGATGATAAGAATTAGACGATTTATAGGTACATTGATATTTTCTCAGTTGGCTTATTGACCTAATGATATTCTTGAGAGGGAAACCCAAACACACGTTGCTGAAAACCATGGTTCCTATCGTAATGCGGTAGTCTGCCCATTGCTCCAAAACTACTCCCATTGGTGTAAATTTGTACGTGTCCTTCCCACCCTAGGCTCAATCCTACGTCCGGTCCGTGTAAGTCATCTCCTGTAGGCTGATGGGGCTCTTATAGCCGGGGGTGGGAGGGGGGAAAGCTTAGATTCCGGCGGGCGGTCATTTACCCACTTACTAACCACCCTATACGTTGCATATCATTAATTATCTCTTGTAAATGTCTTTGACTACTTGCATCTCCCATCCTCATGATAATAATAACCGTTATAGTTATTGAATCGACATAATTTACTATAATTGGTCTTTGTTTTTTACCACACAAACTTCCATCCAGCATGATTTTAATTAAACTCGCTAAAATCAACGCAAAGACCAATTACAGAAAATCATGTCGATTCAAGCAAAATAAGTATTTATATCGCAGATTTTTTTTTATAAATCTTACAAAATTTTTAGCCTTCCGAATCAGCCTTCTCCTCCTCTGCCTAGTGATGTAAAACTATCAATAGTCTCTTTTAACGATAGTTTCGATAGTATCGATAGTATATGGTCATGACCGGGGGGGGGGGGTGTTGAATAGTTAAATTTTTCATTTTTAATTATCGGAGCTATGATGTTCTTTTTCAATTGCACTTTTTTCTTTTCTTTATATTGGGGACACAGATATTGTTTCTGTCACTAACTGTGTTCAAACTGTTTGTTTGAATATTATTCCATCAAATTGGAAGGCATGTATGGGTAAAACATTCGATTTTTCATCAAATACCTCATGTCTTTAGCCTAGAAAAAAATATACGTATTTAGCCTATAAATGAGTTTCCTTTCATGATTTTTAATTATTTAATTAAGAATCCCTTAGCGTGGTATATTTATGAAATTCAATCAGCATGGTGTAAGGATGACTCTGGTCAGTAAATTTGACTTTATATTTTTTTAAGTGAAGTTAATATTTTTTGTATAGGGTATAGGTTAAGCATTTTTCGTTAAAAAAATAAATAAAATTTGTTTGTTTAATAAAGTTTGTTTTCCACTTAAATTAATTCTATAGCAGAAAGGTGGGTGTAGCTTTTTCTCTCTAAAAACAAATTTTTCGATAGCACTATCGATAGTTTGTTAACTATCGATAAGTATCGATAGTTTTACATCACTACCTCTGCCTATCTTGGACTACTGTTTGCCAGATTACCAGTTTTCTACATGTGTCCCTACAATATCTTCGATCAATCTATCTACCCATCTACTTCTTGACATTAAAAGTGTTTTTTTACAATAGGAGCATTCATTTTTTGGGGTGTTGAGGCTTCCTGATGGATTGCTTTGCCAATCTTCACCTCGCCTTTAAAACGTAAGATATTGACCAGTTCCTATAAGCAGCTCCTTGTTGGCCTTTATACTCCTTTTTAGGTTGGGTAAAAATCAATTTCTCCATATAAAAAAAAAAAAAAAAAATTCAGAGATATGGTTGATCATAGTTTTATATATTTTTTTTCTTTCGAGTTTTATTTGTATTTTTTATTGTTATTATTATTATTATTATTAGGTAATTTGCATACAATTATAATAAATGGTGTAAGAATACAGATAGATCCAGTCGTGTTAGTGGGCTAATTAGAGAAGGGGGGGGGAGGTTTTGGGGGAGAAAGACCCTCTTCGATGGACGGCCCTAAATCTTACAACCCTCCCGACAACTTTTGCCGCAGTCCCCTAAATTCTAGTCCCATCCTCAGTTACATAATTGAAATTCTCAGATCCTCCCAGTGTCTGCCCAAACCCTGCCAACTTCCCACTCTTATCCAATTACAACACTTACAACCATGTTAACATTCATAGTCGACGGGAGAGAAAAATCTATTCCATGTCAGACACATTTACGATTAACGCACACTTTTGTTTTCTTATGCGAAATTTCAAAATCTTATCAAAATTGCAGACTTTGATCTTCGCGTTCACTTGAATTAATTTTGATAAAAGGATTAGGTATAAATTTTTTTTAAATAATAAAAATAAAATGATACTATTCTTTAACCAAGTAACAGATAAACACAAACAAATATAAGAAGAGGCCAAGGAAAAACATTTTAAAAATCAATATTTATTATAATAAAACATGATGATTGTTTTAAACAGTAATTTTATACGTAGAAGCGAGAGCAAATTATGAATCCTGCCCCAGGATTAATTGCTAGAAATGAATTAACAAAAAAAAAATTTAAACAAAAGAATGGAAGATAGAGTATTTAAAGCAACTTTGGGCTATTTATTCATTTTTTTTTTTTTTTTGCATAATAAATTATATTTTTTAAAACCCTATCTATATAAATAATCGAATATAAGTATAGATGATTAGAATTTTGATGAATGATTAACATTACAGGATACACCTAGAATAACATGTTATTTTAATTTTATTCCTATCCAATAAGACTCCCCCCATTCTAAATAATAAATACTTCATAATACATAAAAAAAAAAAAAAAATAACAGCAAGAATTACTTAAAGTCAATATGATTCTCAGGCATTTTTTTTTAACCAAGAAAAAAAAAGGTGCTCATTTTTGGTAGAAGCAAAGATCCCATGACTTTTAATTACGTACCTACCTTTTTTTTTCTTTGTTTTTCGGTATCGGATTAAGTTTTTGAAATTTCTAAAGAGAAGAATAATGTATAAATGAAACTCATAGCTCATTTTTCTCTTCTTTTTCTTTTTTAACTTTTATTTATTTATTTTTATTTTTTATCTCGGGAAGTCTTCCACGTCATTTATACTTAGTCTGAAGATAAGCCGAGAAAAAATTGCCTTCAAGAGCCCCATCACTCCCCCCCCCTCTTTTGCCCCCCTCTCCCGTTCGCAGAGGCCTCTTGAACAGAACCTGTATCATGGGTCCATCATATCTCTTTTATATAAAGTGGTATGAAATAAATACCACATACATTTAATGTAATAAAATTTAAAAAAAAAAAGTATGATAATAATATTTCATAAAATATAGAAGTATTATAACTATATTTCATATATTGCTCTTAATCTACTTCCTAATCAGTAACAATAACTGACTTAAATGTAAGTCCATTTTAAGTTTATTTCGTTAATTCTATGATACGGTTCGTTATCATCGATTCCTCTAAAACTTGTAACTCACATATTAGACTTAAGTGAAAGATCAACTTAGGCAATTTTATTTACTATATAGACTACTAAATAGAAAATAACTACTTTCAGTTTATTTCCGATAGGTTAAATGATGGTCAGGATTTTCAGTTTACAATGATTTTATTGTGGTAAGCCAACGTTTCGATCCAACATGTGGATCTTCATCAGGGCTACTGAGTCCAGGTGGATACTAAGACACCTGGAAGTCTTAGTATCCACCTGGACTCAGTAGCCCTGATGAAGATCCACAAGTTGGATCGAAACGTTGGCTTACCACAATAAAATCATTGTAAACTGAAAATCCTGACCATCATTTAACCTATCGTAATTGAAGAACAGTTGACTATCTCTCACCTCTACTATTCAAATTATTTCATTCAATTGATATAAATTACTAATTCGCGCGTCGATATTTAATCCATCCCGACCTGCGGGCACAAAATATGGGGAAATAGATAATGTTTTCAACATCAAAAACTTCCAATTCTCGGTCCTTTAAATGGTAGTAAATGCTCCTATTTATGTAATCAACAAACCCCTCATATCCGATTTTCGTTCAAGAAAGATTTTCCGAATTTCACCGAAACATACTGTCCTCGTGAAAGCTTAAAACGGCAATCCAGTGACGCGCTGGAGAGGGGTACTGGGACCTCTTATCTGGGAGTTCTCTAAGTTGTATTTAGTGTATAAAAGTATGCCTGTGGTGAAGAAGTTGATTATACTGCTTAAATAATCGAAAATATTTTAATAATTTTTCATACCATTACATATACTCCCATGCATTACCGTTATACCGTCATTTGGCAGAATGTCCCATTTAGGACAAACTAGAAAGTCCTCTGAACCAAAGATCTATTTAAGGGAACCAGAGAAGAGAATTGGACTGTCCGAGGCATTGTGTAACTGAAGACTATTGGCCATAGGCACGTAGTCCCCCCCCCCCCCCCCGCGCTATCCTAACCAATCGCCCCCCTAACCCCCGCCCCCCTTTGACAATGCCCTCGCCACATTAGGGATGCCGAGAGCGGTGTATTCTCCTCGCACCCTTAGTACATATAAAATGAAGGGCCGATTCGGCAAATGTTAGCGGATCATCCTAATTCAATTTAATTCCTACAATGCCGGGATTTGAATACAATCCGGTCACAAGCCTTCTCACCTGTAGCAAGTACATAGATGGTTCATATCGTTCCATGATGTTTCTATATAACTTTTTAGAATCCTAAAAAATAAAATAAAATTACTCATCTTCTTCTTGAACATCAGTAGGGCCCGGACCTTAAGGTGTTTATTTTTTATAGAAATAAATCTAAAAAATCGATTTTTAAATCTAAAAACATCTTACGCGATTTATTAAAATTTGGAGCATTATATTATTAACCCTTTGCACTCGGCACCGTTTCGCCGTTACCTACCGATAACTCGACGCAACTTATTCGCGAATTCGTACATCCTGAAAACGTAGTATTATACAGCAAAATTTTAGAATCAAGTAAGGAATTGTAATGAAATTTAGGTTCTATGTAGGTATTTGTGAAGCATCAAGAAAACATAGTTACAAAAAAAAAATTAATTTTTATATATTTTTTTAAATTTTATATTAATTTCAATTTTTTTTTTTAATTTTATATATTTTTTTATAATTTTATTATTATTATTATATATAAAATCTAATTGGATAAGTAAAAACAGTTAAAAATTTCGAGATTGGACCCATTTAGTTGAAGTTTTCTCAGATATCCAATCAGAAAAGCTCCTAAAATGTGAAAATATACTTAATAACTTTCCGGTTAAAGTAGTAGCACAAGGGGAACTAAATCAAAGTAAAAGGATTATTTGGTGCCCCGAACTAAATTATTGTACAATTGAGGAAATAAAAGATGAATTAAAACCACAAAATATAGCCGATGTTAAAAGATTAACGTACTATAAAAATAATGAAAAATACCGCGAACCGCGACCGTCATTTATCACCAAAAGCGAAATATCCAATAAATACTTTTTACGTTTTGTTTATGTCCTTATATGTTAAAAACTGAAAATTATTTGCATTGTCTCCGTAGTGGGGCCCTCGAGTTTGAAGACAATTTTTTTAAATGGCTCCGCTCCGGAGACCTCGAGTGCAAAGGGTTAATGCTCCACATTTATTAACTATGGATTTTTTTTGTTGTTTTCTCATTACGATAACCCTGTAACGAGTAACTCAATTTCTACGCGTACCAAAATATGGAGGTTGTATAGGAATTGCATTATGCAATTCCTATATAATTCTTTTAATTATACAAAGAGTGTCAACATTACTACCTGTAGCGGTCTCCTTGACCGTTTTCAAACTTTTGTAAATCTTACACATTTTTAAACGTTAGAATGCCGTTATCAAATTATATGAAAATTCTTAGAATATGCATTTAATATTTTCTTCATTCTTTACTTCTAGTTATTTTTTCTATTTTCCGGAAAAAAAATTGGTTATGTGGCCTAGCTACCTACCGCGGTCGGTGAATGTTACAGTGTATGAGTAAGCCAGAAAAAAAAATAGCTTGTCCTAAGATCCAAACATAGCTCAATAGAAATAGAAACAAGCAACAAAGTTATACTGGAAACTATTAGATTTTATTATAGTACAAAATTTGGTGTGGATGTGGCAGACCAGATGCCGATAAAATACTGCGTGAAGTCGAAAAGTTGTAGGTATTTTTCAACATTTTGGACCTAGCTGGAATAAATCCCTGGATTTTGTATACAGAAACGACGGGTGAAAACATTTCGAGTCAGGAATTTTTATTCCAATTAACTTCAGAACTCGACGATGCATATAAAAAGTCTCAAGAAAAAAAGCCAACGTCCACAAGTTCTGATTTGTCCGTACGAAAAATTTTTCAAATAAAATTTTGTAAATATTACAAAACAACGTGAGGAAGCAGAATAAAGTAAATGCATAACATTCTGTATGAACATTTAATTTTTTTTTTTTTTTTTATAAAGAACTTAAGAAATTATATAAAACTTAATTTGGACGAAATTTCATGAAAATTCCTCATTTTATATACAATTAGCAACAAATCAACCATTCTCTCCATTGAATAATAAAATCGATAACGTTTTTAATTATCGGTTAATTTGACCGAGCGCCACAGGTTTAGATAGGTAGGGTATACGAGAATTGTCGGTAGGTTCTGTTCAAATTTCATTCTGATTCAATTTTGTTATAATTAATACACCTGAACAATACATAACATGGGTCCTGTGGGCAGTTGCAGAGCTCACAGGCTTCCATTTTCATGTAGTTAAAATATTTCATTGTATTCCCATGGTTAGTCCAGAGCCTCATTATTATCGCTTTGTGATTCCTGTCCCTGCGGATGCGTATTAAATTCCTTTTACTTATATTTAACGTACGGATAACCAATGATTCAAATTTAGTCGATCACTGATATAAAGTTATTAATTAACCCCCCTCCCCCTTTACATATCATTATAATGTCAGGGTAATTAATTTCCCCTTCTTTTATTTGACCTATAATTGACAATTGTTTTAAATTTCGGAAAAACCTTCAAAAAGTTAATAATTACCCCCTACCTTCCTATTATCTATCCGTAATAATATTTATCAGGACTTAACCTCCTTATACTTTATTTTGACTCGACAACAAAAATTGTTTAACACGTTAGGTGCGGCCTTATTTTAGGAATATCCTGAATTGAACGGTATAGGGTCCGATTGCTGGGGTGAGCCACAGACGATATCGGGCGTCGAGGCCCGATGAGAATGCTTTGAAGATAGCGTTATCTTTTGATTAAAAGGGAATTAAATGAGCGTCTCGTGTGTATTATTTCTTGGTAAGGATTGGAACTAGACATCATAGGCGCAGGACAGGCCGATACAGGATTTAGGCAATTCTTTATCGAAAATTCTAAAAAACGACAGAATTTCAGCTGTTAGCAACATTTTCTGCACTAAAATGCAATAATCTCATTAAAAGTGACTAAATTGACTGTTTGAAATGTTCGGACTTTCGGATATTTAATGTGAAAATCGGCTGTTAAGAAGTCAATGTAAGACATCGGACCCCGGAGACCGATGCCGCACCTAACGAGTTAAAATTTCATTGAAATCAGATACAGCGGTAAAAAGTTAATACCATCCCAATAATTATCTATCCATAATAGTATTAATGAGGAATTAATCTCTACATACTCCTAATTGATCAATGAAAGACAAGTGTTTCGTTGTAATAGGATAAACCAGTAGAATGGTAACATAAATAAAACACAAGCTCTTTGAGAAGTTAATGTTGATATCAGTAAAAACATTTCAGACCTTAAATGAACAAGATTTGTTTTGAAATGGAACAGACCTGACAGTTTGCTGATCGTAAAAAACCTTGTTTGAACAGGCCTAAGAACAGCAAGGAGTGGTGGGGGGAGGGGTTATACTTTTGATGTCTCAGATCAAAAATAAAAGGAAAATTTTGAATCGAAAAAACTAGGTTGACTTGGGAGATTTCCTTGTCTTAGGGGAAAATGGTAGGACTATAGGATGGTTAATATGTTCGTCGGAGGCGTTGGCCCATCTGACTATCGGAAGGGTCGGAATGCGTTAAGGGCTCGCCCTGTAAACGTTTAATTATGCCTGTCCTGCGGGCTGCCCTTTAATGGGACAAGAATCCCTCCCAGGGTTGGCAATAAAACAGGAGCCAGTTCCCTGGGCCTCTGCCAACCCCCTCCCTCCCGCCCCCACCCCTCACCCTCCGCCACACCCAAACAAAACACATTATAAAATAGAAAAAGAAAAAAAAAAAAAGACTTTTAAGCCAAATCTCCATCAAAGCCTTTTTACTTTTACGCCTTTTCCAAATTTATCAGGCGGAAATGGGCACCTCGTATTTCCTGTGACTACAGCCTTTTAATTGAATGACGAGATGTTGACACCCTCTATTACACATTCAATTCCTCTTACTCACACACCCTATCTCCCCACCTCATTGCCAAATTTTTTCAGGATTCCATGAAAAAACAAATTTTTATTTTTAGCTTTATTATACACAGCACAGATACCTTTGTATGATAATAAATCATCAAAATTGCGGAAATAAAAAACTAGTCAACCAAAAAAAAAAAAAAAAAAATTAGCAGAATATGCCATTGCCCATTCCTTTGACATTGAGAACCCCTCCGTATTAACTACTGTACCTAATCATGATAAACGACTCCTCTCAGAATCTATATTCATCCATCTGGAAAAAATAACCCTGTTAAGCATTAAGTAAATAGAGAGTTAATTTCATCTACTTACTCTAACATCTTCGGCATCCTAAAATTCTAGTTTTGATTTGATAGGTATCCGCAATTATCGATGTACCTCTATATTATTATTATCTTTATTATTGTATAACTTCCTTCTTTATAATTTTTCATTTTTTGTACATGGTTACCTTGTATATAATCCCACTTTTATCTTATTATTGAGTCCAGATATAATAATTTGTATACTGTGTCATCTATATTCTTAGTTTTTTTAAATTCCTTTTTAATTTTATTTCCACTTAGTTATCATGTAGCTTTTCACTTCAAAAGCGTTGGGTTTCCCCTTAATAAACAATTGAAGTCGGCAAACTAACCCCTACCACCTCTCACCTTATTTTTACCCTCAGTCTTGGTATTATTCTGGACTCTGAAGGTAAATATCAGATTTTATCTTTCTAACCAGCTACTTATTTAAATATTCATGTATAATTTGTCTATCTTTAATATAATAATCAGTTTTTTAAAGTATCAATTTCATTGATTTACATTACATTACATGACTAACATTTAGTTGTCATCTACTAGCATAGATACTTATATATTTGACTTCTTTTAGCTCTTAAGAAGATCCACATGTAGGGATCGAAACTTTCGCTTTCCAAAAAAAAAAAAAGATTAAACTGAAAATCATCACAAAAATTTGACTTATTATTTTCCATCTAAAACTTTTTAACGTCAAAATTTTATCGGGCACTTGATAGTATAATAAGTTTTGACGATAAAGAATATTTCTTATTTAAGAACTAATTATTACCTCCAACAAAAAATAAAATAATCGTAGAATTTAAAAAAAAAAAAAAGACTTTTTAGCCTAAGGTTAGCTTTTAAGTTTTTAGTAAGGTTGAAGTTTAAAACTTTTCAATTTCTTTTACTCACTCTCCCACTCTGTACCCCCTTCTTTCTCAATTGCCTTATTTTTCTTGGATTTCTCTATTATGTAAAAACTCTAGTAAATTTATGGATTTTATACCAAGGAGCTTTCTAGAAGACCTAGGTGTCGAAATGAGAGATATTGCGGTGTTAGCCGAAAATATAATCCTTGACTCCCTGAGAATTATCCACTACCATCTGTATGGAAATTGATTATAAGCAATCTTATTTCATTCAACTCAGGTCTATCTTTTTATTTATTTGTTTATTTATTAGATACTAGCTGTATATACCGGTTTCACCCGGAGAATTTCAATTTTTAAATCTATAAAATCTATAAACTGAGACTTTTATCGACTCAAACGGTCAATTTTGTAATAACCATTGAAAAGCAAGATCAAAACAATTATTATAACGATAACGAAATTTGGAGAATAAAGAATATCAGCTGAAGATCGGCTGAAGTTATGCAATTTTAATATTGACAGGTGTTCGCACCTGGTCTGAAAGAACCATTGAGCGAAATTTGGAGAATTTAGGACAAACGGTATGGATTTCTATAAAGAACAAATAAACAAACAAACTAACAGAATTTCATCTTGATTTATATAGATAAGGTTCTTGTTATTGATTTTTTTTTTTTTTTTCCTAGCAGCTCTGTATGTGGGCCTATTTGTAGTGTAATTTTTGCGAAAAAGAAGGGAGAGAAAAGAAACTAAGATTATACTAAAAACATAAAAACATAACGGCATTAGGTGTAAAGGAAAAAGAAATTTCGTATAAAGGAAAAAAAAATATTGTGATATTATAATAGATATAAGATAATATGTAGCTATGTATTTTAGTTGTAAGTATATATGTAATTAATCTTTGATTGGTACGCTGTGCTGTATGGCAACCCAATGTATTTCGGCAGCTCTGCTTATTGTTAAATTAAAGCATTTTTCGCTTCTGACTCGGATTTTTGGCTGAATTTACTGAGCATAGACCTTTAATATTCTTTAAAATTTAGTCGGTAATGAAAAACTAGTTATAAGTCCAAAAAAATAAAAAATTAATGTACTGATAGTCAATTCCATCAAATCCAACTATCTAGGAAGGACCCAGGGGTGACTTCGTCGCAGGATTTCGTCTAGGGTGGGGGGGCGGCAGGGTGGTAAACTTCTCGAAAAGCTCTAGGTATTTTAACCTTTTAAGGCTCAATTAATTGTTAAAATAAAACTTATTGGTATTTAAAAATTAAAATGCGTGTTTACACAATGCATAATGAATATAGTAAATGAATATGATTTTATTTAATAGGTAATTTTTGTTTCTCAAAATTTTTAGGGGGGGCAAGCTGTCCCCCCTACCCCTCCTTCGGACGCCCATGTATGAACCATTAAAAAATACACCACAATCATCAGAAAGTTTATTTATAGGCGATAAACCAGGGTTATCTACATTTTAGTTAGTGCTTATCATTGAAAAACTTACCATGTATGTATTGCGATTCTCGGGATGAAAAAACGAAGAAAGTTAGTTTGGCTCTAAAACGTTAGAGGATAGTCTAAAAAGATGGAATACCATAAAATATTCAGCAGACTCCCAGGTTTGGCAGTTGCAGTTCAGGCTAATTTATAATTTGTTATTTACTTATTCCTAGGGATGGGATTTTTTGGGGGATTTTCAAGTGTTTATGCAGGTACGTTTTCCAAAATTTTAATTTACTTTTACATCTGTGGCTTAAACGTTGAAATTAAAACATAATGCACACTAAAAGAATTGTAGTTTGTCAACTGATAATTTAATTTAATTTAGCTGACTATGTTTTAATAAATATATAATGTATTTAACAAGTAATAATAGTAAAACATATGAATAATATATAAAAAAAAACAATGTATATATTAGTAATAAATAAAAAAATTTAGGCATAATAGTAATAATAAAATGTTTTAACTAAGATTAAATGTTTGCCACTTAGTATTTTTATTGGGATAAATATACTTTATTACGTTTTAAATTTACATTTATTTCGTTTGACGAATAGATGGATTGACATAATTGTAAATTGAATATTGGTTACTTATAATAATAATAATAATAATAATAAACTTATGCATAGTTTAATAAATTTTAATAATAATAATATTATGCATAGTTTATAAATTTTAGTCTCTCAATTTGTTTTTTAAATTTTAGTCTCTCAATTTATTTTTTAAATTTTAGTCTCTCAATTTATTTTTTAAATTTCACTGCTACATTTTTTATTCCCAAAATTGTTTAGTTTTTGATATTATAAACACTCCCCGTATGGTTCACATTTGAAATTGTGTGTGATTGCAAAATTAAAAAACGTACCATATTATTTAGCAATTAATGTGAATTTTCTTAACAAACCGGACAGTTAGGTAAAAATAGATTTTTTTTTTTAATTTATAAGAGATTTATAAAACATTAACTACTACTCTAAAAAAAAAAAATCAAATACCATTAATAAATGAAAAGAGAGGGAAATTGGCAGTGTGTTTATTTATAGGATACCTGTGGTAGGAAATTTGATGTATTAACGGGTATTATTGTTTCTTTTTTTGTCTGCACTTATCTGGAACACTTTTTACATATATATATATATATATATATATATATATATATATATATATATATATATATATATATATATATTCATTTTTATATGCGACAGGAATACGACGTTCCTGAAACTTAACTCCGTATTTTTGAGATTTTGACCAAATTCGTTCTTTATCTCTTTTAATTGCAATGAAATTATCTGTTGGCAACACGATAACGTCTTTTTTCCCTGACGGTAATTCCATGAAGGGCCTTTAGAGAACCTTAGAACCTTTATCGTAGGGTTAAGTACACCTCCCTTCAAGTTGGATAATACAGCTAAGTCGTTATATCCGCAGGTTAAGTCCCCCAGCCAATCCACCTCCTAAGTACTTCCACACCACCATCTCACACGCTCAAGCTCTATACTATACTCTTCAACCCTCAACAAAATTTAAAATTTAATACAGTGAAAAGTTAATTTGTATGAATATTTCGTTGTTATACATTTCAAAAATATATTTTTTTTAGGGGAAATCACTCCAGAATTTTTTTTCTATCTATGTAATCGTTTTAGAGAGAATCTAAATGGAAATCTGTTCAATATATCATCAATTTCGGTTATACTTATCCGATCGTTTATTGCTTGAAATCTAGTACAGAATATACTCCAAGCAACAATATCGCTCATAAGTTGGGAAATTTCGTCTCTAATCGGTTCGGCGAGAAGCTGTGTGTATGACTATCAGGGATGATTCATTAGGGGATCTCGTTAATTGCTGGGGGGTTTTCGGGGTTGTTGCCTCAATATTAAACCCACCTTTCTTCTTGCCCTGTCGCGCACCCCACTCCTTGTTATATTAGTCTGCTTGATGTACCAAATGACAAGAACCGGTCGGATAAGGATAGGGCGTCGTAATTCGAAAATAACTGCCTAACGAACCCAAAGGTTCCATGCCGCTGACATTAAAATCGATATATTTAGTCCAACACCATTCATTCACCACTTAATTTCTCCAAGTTGAAAGATATGTGTGTATTTGAATCATCTCCGTAACCTAATTCCACTTGAAACCCGTAGATTTCTGGTCACTTCCCTGATATTTCCCCACTTTGACTATTGCTCTACGGTCTATGGGGGTATCTCCGGGGATAAATAAGAAGCAGAAGTTGTTATTATTTTGCATTTTAAGCACTGTTCATTTTATTTATGTTATGTATGTAGTGCACATTTAAGTAGTGCAATACCAGTTATGTTTGTCAATTATTTTTATGTATTGTTATGTTTAATCTTAGCACAAGAAGTTTTCCTTTTAATTTATTTTTATATCATTCTTAAAATTTGCTTTATTTAATCTTGATCCTAAGGCTCTTAAGCCCATAAAATGTATAATATAATTGTGTTCCGAAGGGACTTGTCCCGGAACAATCAAATAAAGAATTTATTATTATTATTATTATTATGTTTAATTTTAGAAGACCTTTTATCTGTAAAGGACATAGAAAAATTAAACAATATTTATTTATATGTAGTCCTTGCACTCAACACAGAGATGTAATTAAATATTTTAGTCACTTCATTTGTTTTATTTTATTTTTTTTACGAATTAGTTAATTTAATTTATTTAAGAATGTAATTTGCATTTCTTTTTTCTTTTTTTCGTTTGTTCTTTTCATTATAAAAATTTGTTTTATATATTTAAATAATAACTTTTTCAAGTATTTTTTAAGAACTAGTCAATTTAATTTATCTAAGAATGTAATTTGCATTTCTTTTTTCTTTTTTTCGTTTGTTCTTTTCATTATAAAAATTTGTTTTGTATATTTAAATAATTACTTTTACAAGTATTTTTCAAGAATTAGTTAATTTAATTTATTTAGGAATGTAATTTGCATTTCTTTTTTCGTTTTTTTCGTTTGTTCTGTTCATTATAAAAAATTGTTTTGTACACTTAAATATGTATTTCTCAAGTACTTATTAGTATTAAGTTCATTTCAAGTATGAAGGCCAGACCTCCTGTGATTGTATTTATATACAAAATACAGTATTTTATCTATCTATTATTATTATTATGTATATATATTTATATATATATATATATATATATATATATATATATATATATATATATATATATCAAGACATCTTTTACTACTGTTCGGTTTTCCTTTACATAAATATCTTACAACATGTTTTCAATTTCCCACTTTTCCTTATTGCCCATGTCCAGCCTGGCTTTCTTCTACTTCATTTTTCAATTTTACCTTTTATCCTCTCTCTTTTTTTTCCTTATCATTCCTCTACTATATGAATCTTTGATAGTTTTCCGGGAAATTTTTTTATCATGCCAAATGGATTCACTACCCTTTCTGCCATCCGTAATTTATTCATTACCCTTCTCAGAAGTAAGTACATTTGTACTGATTGTATCTAACAGTCTTCTAGTGGCGTCAAGAACCCATCAACCAACCATATTACACCAATTCTAAGTTATTAACACCACTTTCTAGCGAAAGGTTTTTAATGTTGATTACTTCACCAGTTGAAAGCTGGATTTGAAATCGATAATTAAAAGTGATCATACTTATCACTTCTTGTACTTCTAAACTCCTATTAAAAATGAAAGAATATGAACCAACCATATTACACCACCCTTGGATTTTTTTTCTTTTCTTTTTATTAGAATACAATTCTTTATTTGATAAATCTTTCCCCATGTTACTCCTGAGAGCGGACTATTTCGGAAGGTCGTGTTACCGCGATTTAAGGAGACTCTTATCGCCTCCTTTTCTGTTGAAAGGGGCCTAATTCAGCTTTATCGGATCCCAGCTTTCGACTACTAGCTCTTGAGAGATGAATAAACCCCCAAACGGGTCCTTCTCAGAGTAGATCGGGACCGTACCGTGTTGGATTGCCGAGAAGTAACATATGGAAGCTAGTACACTTTATTTGACAGCATTACATTCTGTGTCAGTCAAGACAGTGATTATATTGAGGACGCATTCACTCTCTAATTACAAAATAAATAAATTGAAATATCAGAAAAATAAACAAAAATTAACTTGAGTAAATAAAAATAATCATCCCTAAGTCATACACTATTTACAATGATGCTGGACAACCTTGAGCCAGACTTTTCCCCCACGCGTGAAGCGAAAAGTGGTGCTACATGAAGTTCCCATGTTTCACTCTCGGCCGCATCAATTTACCACAATCAGTAGATTGTTTTGATAATTTCAGGTATGATTCGAAAACTTTTTGAAGTACAATTCACTCACAGGTGTAAATTTTAAAGAAAAAATAATACTATAACCGTAGAAATATATAATTTTAAACGTGATCTGATTTACGTAATAGGTGTGTGAAAATAAAAATCACCTTTTAGAAGATACATTTTAATTTTAAATTTACGCGTTTCATTAAAAATCATTGCTTTTTCAATTCCGTACTATTTATCAAGTTAACATATTGGGTCTGATATATTATGGATTTTATTAAAACTATTAACCGGAGAATTTTAACCTACAGCTACTGGTCAACACCCTTGCTCTGAATTTGAAATTAAACTCTACCATGTCCATAGAAAGGAAATTATTATTTTTATATTGTAACACTTATGGGGGTCAACAAATATTTATTAAATAAAAATATACAATAACAATGCCAAACGAATTAATAAAGCTCTAATATTCGAGCAGGTAACAAAAAAGATGGCTTTATAACACACAAATCATATGACACGAGCTTCGCAGTCAAGACACAGACTAAGACTCATACTAACTGGTCCAGTCACTCCCTCCTTATATATAGTCGTAAAAAGAACGTTCTGGAAGGTTCAAGTTCTTCATGGAAGCTGGTGGAACGTCTTAGGACTAAACAGTTCGTTCCAACCGCTTAGTTTTCCAACAAACGGTCTGGGATATTACACCATATGTTTTTATGTTACAATATATTTTTTATAATTGGAAATTTCTATTATATTTCGGAATTAAAGAGTTCCTATTGCTAAAAGGTCAAATTATATCGTAACGTGAAAAAAATCACAAACATATAGTTTAGAATAGTTCTAGATTTGTTGTTTGAAGGAACTAACAGTTAGAACATACTGTCATATTACATGTTTGTGACTACGATTTTCGAGTAAGATCTACGCTTGCCTAGAACCTTCGAGGCTGGTCTTCTTCCGACTAAATATGAGTAGCGATGGACTGTAGAGTTAGTCTTGTTCTGAAGCGTAAGTCTTAGGATTATTTCTGTGTTACGAAGTGATAATTTTTGTAAACTGTCTAATAATTTTGTGGCGTTGTAAATTTTTTTAATAAAAATTATTTAACCCATATAAGTGTTACAATACCATGGAAAAGTAAAAAAAAAAAAAAAAAAAAAAAATATATTCCTGATTTAAAAACATACTCAAAGATTATTATAACTTTTAATAATAAAATTTTTACTCATAAATTGATCAAAATCATCAAATGATTTTTAAAAATCTTGATTTTTTTTTTAATTATTGATTTCAAACCGTGGTATGAATTAATGATGCTAAGCACTTCGGGGAAGGATATTCTCGTTCTTTTTGTCTAGATCTCCGTAATATTATTCAAGAGTAAACGAAAGGCAGAATACGTAGCGGGAAAATAAAAGAGAGATAGGAGATAAAAAAAAATAAAATAAGACAAAAGCCCAGTCCGAGAAGTGGCGACACCGTGTCTTGCGGGTTTAGCCAGCGGATACTGTTTACGTTTGGCACGCTCGGAAATAAAGGATATCCCTGGATGGGTCCATTGGAAACAAGGGCATTAGAAGTTCTTTGGATCTGGATGGGGGGGGGATTAGGGGGGGTTCTGGTAGGAGGAGAGATTGGAAATAGTGTAGGAGGTAAGCCGCAACCATCCTAAGATTTATCATAGGGCGTTTTGGGCCAACACATCCACCGCGCTTTAAATCAATAGCCTCCAAAGTGCCCCCTTCCCCCCCTTTTAGTTAATTCTCCTCCCTCTTCCCTCCAATATGTTACCCTTCTTCCCTAAGCGGGGAAACTTTATATTAGTAGCAGTAGGAAAGAAAATACGTTACAAAAACAAAAACACAAACGGAATAAAAGAAGTCTTTGAAATCAAAATTTAAAAAAGATAGTACGCGTTCCCTTGTTAGATAGTGTGATTCGGGTTAAAAGGTATTTTTATCTATATAAATAAAGTTGAAATTCTGTTTGTTTGTTTGTTCTTTATAGAAATCCATACCGTTTGTCCTAAATTCTTCAAATTTCACTCAGTGGTTCTTTGATACCAGGTGCGAACACCTGTCCATATTAAAATTGCATAACTTCAGCCCATCTCTTGGTATATTCTTTATTGTTAAAAAATTCGTCATGATCTCGCTTTACAATGTTTTTTTTTTTACAAAATCGACCGTTTGAGTCGAAAAAAACGGCCTAAAAAATCGTTTTATAGATTTTGAAGAGGACAACAAGGCCCGGTAAGACCGTCCCTAGGTAGGAGTCGAGTTCTGGGATTTTTGAACCATATGTTTTTTTTTTTTTTTAACATTACAATACGTTTATTTACATGTATGGTGAATTTATTTTTTATAAATGCCTCCTAAGAAGCGAGATTCAACTGGAGTAGTGAGCTCAAAAGCTAAAAAACAACGTCAAATACGAGCAACTGAAACTCTCGACAAACATCAAAATACGATTGAACAACAGAGGCTTAGACAGGCAGAATCGCGGGAAACTGAGTCTGCCCAGGAATACGAGGCCCGCCTTGCGCCACAGAAGCTTAGGCAAGCCGATCTTTCATACCAGGTGCGAACACCTGTCCATATTAAAATTGCATAACTTCAGCCGATCTTCAGCTGATATTCTTTACTGTTATAAAAATCGTAATGAACTCACTTAACAATGGTTTTTTACGAAATCAACTGTTTCATAAGAAAAATGAAATTCCCCGATCAAACCGGGTTATGCAGCTTAAAGATGAAATTCTGTTAGTTTGTTTTTTCTTAATAAAAATCTATACCGTTTTTCCTAAATTCCCCAAATTTCGCTCAGTGGATCTTTCTTACTAGGTGCGAACACCTGTCCATATTAAAATTTCGTAACTTCAGCCAATCTCTGGGTATATTCTTTATTGTTATAAAAATCGTTATGATCTCACTTAAAATTTAATCTTAAAATTAGAAGAATGAAATTCCACGGGTGAAACCGGGATATACAGCTAGTTTTATATAAAATTAATATCATAATAATAATAAAAACAGCTCTGGGTACGTCTCATTTTATAGATTTTCAAAAATGAAATTCTCCGGGTGAAACCGGTATATACAGCTAGTTATAAATACTAATGAAAAAATATATAGAATAAATAATAATAAGTTTAATTGACAATATACTAAGTATATAAATATACAATAAACTAAGTAGGCTTTGGAAACCGTCAGCCGGAGATTAGTTACTTACAAAAAAAAAAGGTTAAGATGAGTACATTAAAAAAAAATTGTTTTATTTTCGACCTAATTACGATTCAGAATGACCTAAATGATAAATTGATAGTGCTAAAGAACAAGGCAGGATGTTTCACTTAATGGCCAGTAATGATCTAATTCGAAGCACTAGCTTCATCGAAAATATACTTCAGGAAATAGCAAAAGTAATTCAATCGCCAAAATCACATTTATGCGGAAGCAGCTGGGGGAAGCTGGTATCTTTTTTAATATTTCCTTGGAGATTTCGTCTTCTTAAAAAAAAAAAATTCTTATTTTTATAGTATTCAATCCGGATTTCATTACTGAACATGGACAAAATAACATCATTATTATGGCAATGAAAGAAATTTATTATGAATTAAAATCGCACCAAGGAACAAAAATGTGAGTTCCAATAAGTAATTATTAAGTTATTTTTTCCCTTGATCGATTTTCACTGGCTCGTAAAAAAGGGAAAATCTCCTTATAAATTTGTAGAATATGTGAGGTAACTATCATATTTATAAATATTGAAAAGGAAAAATATTAATACTTATGGGATAATTTTTCCCTTTTTTGGCGTTGTGCTTATCCACTTCTGCCAAGAAAAAAAAAATCGTCAAAATTAACTCTATTCTTAATTTATTATTATTTTATATATATATATATATATATATATATATATATATATATATATATATATTATTCAAAGGAGGACATGTAACATTTTGGTAGATTTATACCTTTCCTCATGTCTACAATCCTAGCAAATTTCAACAAGTCTCACACTCTGTTGTATTGCTGTCATTACTCCTCAAGTATATTCTCATTTCGGTTAAATTTATATTTTCATACTATATCACCCAATCTTACATAATTTTTTAGTTTAATACTCATTCATCTTTCTAGTTTAAAACCCTTTATAACATACATCTAATGATTATTTTTTAATTATGATTTCTTAACCTTCATTCAACGATTTTTTTCCTTAATATTATATTTTACATATTTTCTATCTTATTAAGGTTCACTTTACATTTTTCGATATGTTTTTATACTATATTTTGTATACTATTATCTGTATATTTTATCATATTAACTTAGGCTTCATTGTTACTGACCATTGATATCTTTTTTATAATATTTTCACCTACATCTTAATATTACAATACTTTATTTTACGTCAGGCTATGTAGATTTTTTATGTCATTTTTTATTTTTAAGTTTATCTTGGTCTTACTTCAATAACTATAATCTATCATTTTTTTTATGTTATTTTTATTTAATTTAGTTTAATGTTACACATACAATTGACATAAATTTATATAATTTCTCTTATAGGTTGTTGTCGGTTTTTTTTTTCTCATTTAGCCCTGATGAGGATTTGAAATACGGGGGGGATAAAGATTCGAAACGTTTGCAAAAATAAAATATGTGATTTTCGCATATTATTGCTATTTATTTTGACCGCACCCCCAACCATTACCTCTTCATTATATCTATGGTAAACTATCTTCCACCATCTTGCGACTTTTTTATAAATCCGACAATCTTACTATTCCATGTTCTGAGAAACTTAAATACATTATACTTATAGTCCTTCTTAATTTTATTATCCACTCTGTTCCCAAAACTGTTACAACTAACCGAAAATATGTGGATGACCTCATTTAGTCAGTCTTTAATACGAGTAATTGTCTCGGTATCCTTTAAACTTCAGCTTCTACCAGCTCCTTGTATGTTATGAATAAATGACATATGGTATGTATGTATGTATGTGAAAGGAGCGATCATTATAAGAAAGGTAGTAGTTTTAATGATGAAGTCCTAAGGACGAATTGTCTGTACACAATAAAGTCTTCTTATTCGTGTGCTGCTTCACCTTTGACCTGAAACCCCCACCCAACCAACTTTACCTACAATTATAATACTCCTTTGTGGAGTGAGACTCATTATAGTCTTAAGACAATATGATTCGGGTGTGTGAAAAGGGAGAAGTGGATTTTACCTTTTAAGTATTCACCACACAGAAGTGTATATTAACTATCCGATTTGTCATGTGAGTTTCAGAAGGTGCGCTATTGACAGAGGACAAATGGAAAACTACTTCTAGTTACTATCTATAGAATATAGATCGCGCTGGTTAAACTCTACGGATAACAGCTGCCAAAATACGACATTGTTCGTTCTATAGGGGAGAGTTATGGGAGCTCCTTAGGCTCTCCAAGTCTGTTTATTGATTGTACTTTTATCATTTATCTTTCACGCTCCTATTTATATTCGCGGCCCGACAACATATGTCAGCTGAGTATATCGATTCTTCTGTCACATTTCATCAGCAGTACATATAAATCCTCTTCTATAAGTTTTTTTTTTTCTTTTTTCAAGTATCTTGCTTACTTTTCCCTGGTTATGTAGCCTTGTCAGTTTCCACAGATGGTGATTTTTTTTTTTTTTTTAAATCGTCCTTTCCCGTGAAAAAAGAGGGGAAAAAATATCCTTTGGCGAGCGTCTTTAGCATAATTCTGTCCCGGGTGGAGCATTAAATGCGAGCAATGAAGTGCACTGAACGAGGTCGGAGATTAAGCTCTAACAAAAAGGTGTACGAGGTGCTAAAGTGGGTCTTCAGCCATTCAACCACCCTTGAGCCCCCCATACTCAGTAGCCCCCCCCCCCCCCCCCATCACCACTATTCTTCCTCCCCCCCCAACAGTAATTGTGAGACATATGGGGATAACCTGTTGGCAAAATTACGCCATTTTATTCTTATAACTATATAAGTTAATTTTAGCAATCTATATCCTTAAATGAAAAAAAAAATTGACTAGCTTAAAAATATATGTTATATATTTTATATATAACAAAATATAACAATTGTTATTATATTTAACAATATTTTATTTTTTATCAGTAATCGATAAACTGAGCATATGTTCTATAGTAATAATAAATTAAAAATGTTAAAAAAATAAAAAAATCATTTTTTTTATTTAACTAGAATAAAAAATGTCATAAATTAAAAATATGTGATATTTTAGGCTGTATTTGATTTGACTCATTTGAAGAGAAAAAAAAACTGTTAAATTTATTACATTCAAACTCTTCATTTCAATGAATTTGATTGAAAGTAGCAATTAAAAAAAATTGAATATATAATTTATACAACAGGATACCAAGAAGGGGACCAAATTAGTTTCAACAATACATTTTTTTATTTATAAGACGTTTCGGTCCCTGGGAGCCATCTTCAGTTAATATAATCATAAATAAAAAAATGTATTGTTGAGACTAATTTGGTCCCCTTCTTGGTATCCTGTTGAACAAGATAGTCTTCAAGAACTGAATTTTTTATAAGTATATAATTTATGTTAAATTATTTTAATTTAATAATCATATAATTACATTTTTCCATTCCTAATTCAAATTCCTCTAATTTTCTTAAAGATATTAAATTTATATTTTCATATATATTAAATATTTCACATTATTAATTATTACTTTAAAATCCTTAATGAAATGTCTTTAATGTCCTTAATGAAACTTTTGTAAATTTATACAAAAGTCGCAAGATGGTGGAAGATAGTTTACCATAGATATAATGAAGAGGTAATGGTTGGGGGTGCGGTCAAAATAAATAGCAATAATATGCAAAAATCACATATTTTATTTTTGCAAAAGTTTCGAATCTTTATCCCCCCCATATTTCAAATCCTCATCAGGGCTAAATGAGAAGAAAAAAAAAACAGACAACAACCTATAAGAGAAATTATATAAATTTAAGTCAATTGTATGTGTACCATTAAACTAACCTTTGTTTGAAGAGTGTGTTGACTCATTTTCAGAAAAAAACTAAATAAAAAATCAACTTTATTAATGTTTCAGTGGTAGCTGATTTTGTCTTAGGAAACTAAAAAATGTCATAATCTAGTATTAAAATGAAATATTGCTTGGAAAATAGTCTTTGAGCTTATGGGTTCATTTATTTTTAGAAGGTATCAACTAATTAAATTCTGAATTGGTTAGAAATGAGTTAACACCTTCCACCAAAAGCTTTAATAGCCATTGATTCGTCATTGTCTATTATTCAGTCGTTTTTTTCTTATATTATTTTCCATCTCATTTTTCTTTTATATCTTATTTGATTATGTTCGTATAGTACGTGGGCCAGACCCCCTTACCGTGCACCCCCCCCACATCCCTATAAATTGCATATCGTTGTGTTCCTTGTGATAAAAGATTAAGAAAAAGCCAATGTTCCCAGAAAAAAAAGTGGCCGCACTAACCGAAAATGGCGTTCAAACATGGCGGAATGACGACTTTGATTTTAGGTAGTTTTTTTATTACTGACATTCACCATTATGCTTAATTTCGCCATAACTGGTATTTTATTAAAGCTAGATAGTTCTAGATTCAGAATAAATAAACAAACGTTCTAAAATAATTAGTCTTGACAACATAAAATACATTTAAAGTCAATTTTTTCAACTCTCTTGCGTAAAAGTTAAAATTCCAAGTTAATTTGTGATTAAACGGCCATCGTTAACGAAAAACACCCTGAAGTAAAACATCTGAAGCAATTATTCTTCTTTAAAAATCAGTGGTAAAATTTCAAAAAATATCAACTAGTTTCATAGAAAACGGACGTACAAGGCGAAAAGGCGCCGGTGACTCGGGCGCATCCAGTCCTCTGCCACATCGTTCAGTTCTCATACATCATATAATTACAGCGGGTTTAGGATATTATTTTGAATGTATAATCAAGCCTATGTAACTGCAAGTTTTTAATGTACAGAAATAATTAATATAACCTTTATTTTTTTTTTTATTTTTTATTTTTTTTTATAAATCTGATAAATAAAGGATATATATCTGATAAATAATAATGAATTAGTCGCAGATTGCACATTATCTAAACCTCACTTATATTGAAATAAAGTGGTTATCTTGAAATTAAATAATAATGTTCTCATGGTAGTAGTTGGGTTACTGACACTGGCTTCTGATCATTCGCGAAATTTGAAATAAATGCATTTTTGCAAAGTATTGATTATTTACAGATTTAAAAACAACCCAAATAAAAAAGATAAATAAAAAGTTCTGTTTGTTCGTTGATATGTAGAAATTATTCGTAATACAATTTAGGAAGTATATACATAACACAATTTAATAGCTCACAACAATTAATGAATTAATAGTTACACGATGTGTTTGTATATATATATATATATATATATATATATATATATATATATATATATATATATATATATATATATATATACATACATACATACATATTATGATTAATTTAAAATTAAACCACTACTGGAGAGGAAAACCAATTAAAACATGTAAGTATTCATGCATCTAATGATCTATAATCCACGGAGTTGTGGCCTTTTTCGGTTTCTGGCATATAACTACACATCAAAAAGTTTACTTTCTCTTTTTTTCGAAAAAAGGGTATACTAATACAAATAAAATGAAATATTTGGAGTGGTAATCGGATTAGTTATTTAACCAAATTCGAACATGAAAGATTGGTAATTTTTATCATTTTGATGAAAACTCATGTTCCAACGCCTATAACTCGACAATATGTACTCTAAATGAAAAATGTCCCAGATAAAAGTTTTAGGACATTAAATATAGCATAAAATAAGCCCATTTATTTTAAAATTAATTTATTCCTGCGTAGAGATACAAATGAAAAAGTGAAAGTATTTGTAGCGCTTACTTCATTCTTTTAACTACATCTTCATTCCTTCCTATATCTACATGTCAAAAAGTTTACTTTCTCCTTTTTTAGAAAAAAGGGTATACTAATACAAATAAAATTAAATATTTGGAGTGGAAATCGGATTAGTTATTTAGCCGAATCCGCACATCAAAGATCGGTAATTTTTACCATTTTGGTAAAAACTCATGTTCCAACGCCTACAACTCGACAATATGAACTCTAAATGAAAAATGTTACAGATAAAAGTTTTAGAACATTAAATTTAGTATTAAAAATGCCCATTTATTTTTAAATTAACTTATTACTAAGTAGAGATACAAATGAAAACGTGAAAGTATTCGTAGCGCTTGATTCCTTCTTTTTGTGAGAACTAAGGGGATATGGTATAATATTGACAGAACTAACTATTTAGGTGGGCTTATTTTATGCTACATTTAATGTTCTAAAACTTTTATCTGTAACATTTTTCATTTAGAGGACATATTGTCAAGTTGTAGGCGTTGGAACATGAGTTTCTACCAAAATGGTAAAAATTACCGATTTTTCAAGTTCGAATTTGGCTAAATAACTAATCCGATTTCCACTCAAAATATTTCATTTTATTTGTATTAGTATACCCTTTTTTCGAAAAAAGGAGAAAGTACACTTTTTGACATGTAGATGTATGAAGGAATGAAGATGTCGTTAAAAGAATGAAGAAAGCACTACAAATACTTTCACTTTTTCATTTGTATCTCTACGCAGGAATAAATTAATTTTAAAATAAATGGGCTTATTTTATGCTAAATTTAATGTCCTAAAACTTTTATCTGTGACATTTTTCATTTAGAGCACATATTGTCGAGTTATAGGCGTTGGAACATGAGTTTTCATCAAAATGATAAAAATTACCGATCTTTCATGTTCTAATTTGGTTGAATAACTAATCCGATTACCACTCCAAATATTTCATTTTATTTGTATTAGTATACCCTTTTTTCGAAAAAAAGAGAAAGTAAACTTTTTGATGTGTAGTTATATGCCAGAAACCGAAAAAGGCCACAACTCCGTGGATTATAGATCATTAGATGCATGAATACTTACATGTTTTAATTGGTTTTCCTCTCCAGTAGTGGTTTAATTTTAAATTAATCATAATATGTATGTATGTATGTATGTATATATATATATATATATATATATATATATATATATATATATACAAACACATCGTGTAACTATTAATTCATTAATTGTTGTGAGCTATTAAATTGTGTTATGTACATACTTCCTAAATTGTATTACGAATAATTTCTAAATATGAACGAACAAACAGAACTTTTTATTTATCTTTTTTATTTGGGTTGTTTTTAAATCTGTAAATAATCAATACTTTGCAAAAATGCATTTATTTCAAATTTCACGAATGATCAGAAGCCAGTGTCAGTAACCCAACTACTACCATGAGAACATTATTATTTAATTTCAAGATAACCAGTTTATTTCAATATAAGTGAGGTTTAGATAATGTGCAATCTGCGACTAATTCATTATTATTTATCAGATATATATCCTTTATTTATCAGATTTATAAAAAAAAAAAAAAAATAAAAAAAAAAATAAAGGTTATATTAATTATTTCTGTACATTAAAAACTTGCAGTTACATAGGCTTGATTATACATTCAAAATAATATCCTAAACCCGCTGTAATTATATGATGTATGAGAACTGAACGATGTGGCAGAGGACTGGATGCGCCCGAGTCACCGGCGCCTTTTCGCCTTGTACGTCCGTTTTCTATGAAACTAGTTGATATTTTTTGAAATTTTACCACTGATTTTTAAAGAAGAATAATTGCTCCAGATGTTTTACTTCAGGGTGTTTTTCGTTAACGATGGCCGTTTAATCACAAATTAACTTGGAATTTTAACTTTTACGCGAGAGACTTGAAAAAATTGACTTTAAATGTATTTTATGTTGTCAAGACTAATTATTTTAGAACGTTTGTTTATTTATTCTGAATCTAGAACTATCTAGCTTTAATAAAATACCAGTTATGGCGAAATTAAGCATAATGGTGAATGTCAGTAATAAAAAAACTACCTAAAATCAAAGTCGTCATTCCGCCATGTTTGAACGCCATTTTCGGTTAGTGCGGCCACTTTTTTTTCTGGGAACATTGGCTTTTTCTTAATCTTTTATCACAAGGAACACAACGATATGCAATTTATAGGGATGTGGGGGGGGGTGCACGGTAGGGGGGTCTGGCCCACCGTGTAGTATTACAAACAATTTTAAACGCATTTCTTAAAACTAACAAAAATTATATTCATAAATCTCATGGTTACGCAATGTCCGCTAACCATTTTCACTTCATGTAGTAAATAATTTATGTTAAATGTATTTATCAACTTTATGGCCAGAAGTAATATTTTCCTAGTATTGCGCTTAGGAACTCTTAGTTTCAAAATAAATTTGCTCTTTCTGGTCAAGGTTCTATACATATATTATTATTATTATTAAATCTGTTATATATTACATAAATAAATACTTTGTCGTACAGTGTATAATTACTTAACTACTGACACCGTCTGAAGGGCCCACACATGAAGAAGGATTAGAGTTCCTCCACTTTAAGGGTTTCGGAGAAATGGGTAAAGGGGAGGAAAATTCCCGTATCCTATTTACAAAGATAAGCGTTGAGTATATACATCAAGAAGACTTGATCAGTTTTCAAAAGGGCCTGGGCTAAAAGATCACTTATTTCACTCCGGAAATGAAAACACCCTATCCCTTATCCCCTTCTCTAATAATTTATGTATATAAGGTATATGTAGTTTGTACTAATTTTCAGTTTATATAATTATAACCCAATATAATTATATAGTTTTAATATAGTGATTTTGAAGGCAGAGTGATAGTGGGGGCTTAGTGGTATAGAAGATAGTGAAGGCGTAGTGATTTTGTTTGATTATAGTGATTTTATTTTTGATATAGTGATATATATATATTTCTCACTTGTTGCCTGTATAACTTCATATTAATGGATATTTGCTATTGTCTTGCCCGCTGTTTTAGATCAATTTTAGTCCTATTTTATTGTTCAACACCATGATAAATTACTTTGACATAGTTGATTTCGGTTTAAAACAAATCTGGTGGTATGCGCGCAACACACGACTTTCACTTACCAACTTACTTTGACTAGAAATTAACATTTTTTGTTTCGTCTCCCCTTTTCTTCTCCATAGAAACAAAAACAAAGGTACTTTATAAGAAAACAAAAAAGGCCCCTTCACCATTTATGCCCCCTCAGAACATTTTAATAATGATAAAGTTTACTTGATATTAAAGAATACTCGATTCTCATTAAATATGACGAGTTTTATCAAAATCGTTAAAGCTATTTTTGAGAAAATCGAAAAAACCTAAAAAATGTGGAAAAAAGCTATGGAATAAAGTGCCCAATGCACCCGGTCGATCAATTTTGATGTATTTTTGCAGCAATATCTCGGGTAAATAAATGCACCAAATGCCCAGTTTTATCAAAATCGTTAGAGCCGTTTTTAGGAAAATTGAAAAAAAAAAAAACGTAAAAATTTATTAAATAAAGTACTCCCTCCGTTTGACTAATTTTGATGAAATTTTTGCTGTCACATCACGGACATATACATATACCAAATACCCAATTTCAGGTTTGTAGGGTTCATAGTTTTTGAGCTAGTCTGTTAACACACACATAGACCATTCCGCGGGATTTGGTTATTTGGACTCAGGGGACCCTAAAACGTGTAATTTCGTTGAAAACCGGAAGTCAAAATTTTTCAAGTTCGCAATACATTCCTTTACTATATATTTCATATATAGGTAAGTGAAAGTAAAAAGTGTATGCGTGTGTGTGTGTGGGGGGGGGGGTATTCAATTATTTTTCTTATTTGGACAACTTTAAAATTTTCTTTATAATATTTAAATATTTTTAAGAAGAGGAAGACCTTGGCCGGAATAAAAAAAATAAAATAAAACATAAATTATAAAGTCAGGCTATTGATTATAATAAATTATATTTGTATTTATAAGTTGCTTTTAAGTTTCTTGACTGTTCAAGTGCTGCTTTACTGATATTCTGCTTAGTAATGATATTTGCAATACATAAATGCAGAGGGCAAACGGTGCATCATATATTGTTGTATTATTTATCGATGTATCATGTATCGTATATGATAGCGTTACATTGTCTTCTTTATATTGTTAGTTTGATGAAATGTATTATAATTTTTTAAATAGCTTAACCAGAGTCGGGGTCCTGTAATGGCTAGGAATTTCCAGCGGCTACCCTCCCTTATATATCATTATCACCTGCTCTTTGGCGAATTTCCGGAGGCGCGGATGATAATGCACGATAGTAGGGTGTGAGAACCTTGCTTTAATTGTGGCTGCTCGGGCAGTACTCCCTTTGATCGGGGTTCTAAGTTAGGCCGCCCACTCAAAGGGTCCGATAATGTCCAAAGGAGCTACACCTCTCCCCCTCCCCACCTCTCGCCGCACTACCCTCAGACCACCTCTACCCCCTCCACCAGTTCTCCAACTGTTCGCTAATAGGATAGCCAGTCTGCACGTCCTAGTTCTTACCTGCACCTGCTCCATCTTTTGATCAGCAACTCCCCAACTTCCCACTGCATTTAAAACAGTTCTGTCAAAGGAGGTGCTTTGGAGTACGGACTGATTTATGCTGGCTGTTTCTACCTCTTCAAGACTTCCTTCATTGGGCAAACTAAACCCCGCAATCTAATCCTGCGAGATACCTTTCCTTAACCTCGAGAACTTTAGATCCACTTCTCACGCCATTGACTTAATAATAGATGAGAATTCTTGCAAAATGATTAATTTTATCATGCCCGGAGGACCAATTTGGTATGATCTCAAGATAGTATCTAGCAATAATCATTGATATTATGTAATCATCACCAAATATTCGGTCCGGTTTTTTTTAACTACCATATGTGGTTTTTTTTAGAAAAAGATTTACCTAACTTAACCTTAAAAAAATAGATCACTTATTTAAAAAAGAAGTACTACATTTTCTAAAAAATAAAAGCAATAGTTCAACATGTACCCTTCTTTCCCTTTTACTTGCCAACGATTTTCCTAAATCTAAAGTCAAGCTTAGAACAGCTTTGTTAATACACATTATGTCCATTTCAAAATTTTTTTACGTACTGTTGAATTCAATTTTCCCGAAAGGAACAGACGCATTTTACCTCATCGAATTCCGTCATCAACCTAGAAAAAGTCATGCCACTCAAAAAAATTCAAGATCACAATAAGGAATTTAATGCTTATCGTACAGATTGAGTGTGGATCATATGATTTAATGACGCAAAATACTTAATGTGTTTGGACCTAATCGTTTAATTTATTTAATTTTTAATTTATAGGAAATACTTCACTGAAGGACTACAGAACTTCAGAATCAGGTAGTAAGAGGAAATTATAATGAAATAAATCTTTTTTTTTTTAATCTTATGCCGTGATGCCGAGCACAGTAGATATCTCTTTAAGATTCTCGACTTAAGGTGCACCACATCCATGGTAAAATTGCATAGATTACAGTTAGATTATTCGGCTAATCGAATTTCATATAGATTATAATAAATCAATTGTGAATTTATAAACAAAGTAATAACTAAATTATAAACTAATAAAATAAAATAAATGTGTACTTCAAATCGAATAATAATGATAATTAGGTTTCGATACCGAGTTAGTGAATGCCGAATAATTGATATTACTGAAGAGGAAATGGTTGGGGGGGGGGGGAGGTTTAAAACAAATAGAACTAATATGCAAGAATCACATATTTAATTTTGCAAACGTTTCGACCCGAATTTCAGGTCCTCATCAGGTCAAAATAAAAATAACATTAAAATTGTTGAGTTTAGAAAAAATAAGATTATTGTTTTTGAACACGCATAGCTTATCTGAGGTAATGTGGAGATAAATTAAATATGTGATTCTTGCGTATTAGTGCTATTTATTTTGACCGCACTCTCCTCATTATATTTACGGTAAACTATCCTCCACCATAATTGAAATTTCTATAGCTTTGTCGGTTAAATTGGTCTATGGATACGTCAGCATTCCGAATTTTTACTCAATAGAAAAACCTAAATAATAAACACAGTAAAAAAATACATTCATATCTGTAATAGATATTAGTTAACTATTACCTAAAATGAGAATATATATGTTTGCAATATTGGTATTGGTGAAAATTTCTATATCAGTCCATGTATCCTTTGTAAGAAAACTGGGAGTTGACAGACACATGGGTTGCCTTAAGCCTTGTTCTTTATAATAGGTCAGTCTTTATTCTCGTACCAATTTAAAAAAATACTACTATAAAAATACTAAAATAATATTACTTTCATTTAATATGTTTCAAAACCATATATTCCCCCTTCCCACTTTATATATGCTGAGTATACCTCTGGAGAATGTAGCCTGATGAACCTAAACCCCATGATCGATCCGTAGCCGATGTAGCCTAATAAATAATTATGAGCATTGTTGCACAGTTGCTTACCCTCTGAGCTACCAAGCCCTTGCCTCCTCTTACCTGTGTTTAAATCCTTAACTATCTTCAATAGAAAAATCACTACTGATAAATAAAATGTCTCAGGATTTTTTAATCGAGGGAATATTCATTATACATTCGAAGAATTATATATCATACTTCTTCAAGTAAGTAAGTAGGTTTTTTTCTTCAATGAAAAATGCTTATTACTTTGAAAATGAGTCGGGTGGAACGTAATAAGACAGTTTTCAAAGATATAATGAATGAGAAAGGCCTATATTTCTTCTTTTTTTTTTCAGTAGATTTATTTCAATTGGACCACTTAACTAGCAATGTGACCTCTCTCACTCTCTCTCTCTCTCTCTCTCTCTCTCTCTCTCTCTCTCTCTCTCTCTCTCTCTCTCTCTCCCTCTCTCTCTCTCACTCTCTCTCTCTCTCTCGATCTCTCTCTCATTTTATATATGAACGGTAAAGTTTTTAATATGAATAAAAGAAAAAAAGTAGGCCCATATTTACTTTTATCCCATCTTCAATTGGCCTTTTGAAAATTGAGAGGGGGTGGTGTTCAAAGGGGGTTGAAAGATGAGAAATGCCAAGAATTTTCAAAAGGAACTCTTTAAAGATAAAAGAGGAGGAGTTTTATTCTGTCACCGTCTCACCCCCCCCTCCCACCACCCCTCGTCACTCCGTCTCTTACCCGCGGTGTCAACCCCTTGACCCTCTTTATCCGCCGTGATGTGTTCCAGTTGGCGTTTCATCTTTCCCACCTTTCCCATCGACCCTCCTACCAAAACAACCGGACGCTACGAATAGATCCATTTCATTTTGATGCAGGCGTGCTCTTTCTTATTTATTTTCAAAGACGGAAAATGTTTTTGCGATAGCTCTATCCTCCTAAAAGAGGGACAGTAGAAAAGAAGAAAAAAACAAAACAAAAACAAACAAGAAATATTTTGTGTAGAAAAAGGGGCAAGATTATGTCATCTAGATCCAGTGAACGGATAAACATTTATCATTATTTATATTTATTTTTTATATCACCCTAATATTGATTTAATTATCATTATTTAATATTAATTTATTAAACATAAATTACAATATCTATGATAGATCTTATTACGTCTCGTAGGTATCCCATATCAATATTATAGCTGTTAATATAATTAATTATATGTATTATTCTTAAGATGACTTAAATTGTCTTAAATGTTTACAATATATATATATATTTTAACTACTTATGTCTCCTCACTTGTATAGTCGAATAATATTATACGGTGTGAGACCTTGACAATAACTACTATAGTTCCCTAGGGAAAAATTCGAGAGAGAAGTCTTCCGAAAGTCTATCTGAATGATCAGAGTATTAATGAATGGAGTAGAAGGATCAACAAAGAACTGCCGAGGGAGAGTGGTCAGTCCATATACGTCTATAATATGAAGGAGAGTTTGTTATAATAGGCAGAACATTTTTCTCTAATTAATCCTTTAGGAAGCATCTCAAAAGGCTTGACCAATAAGTAGATGGATAGATAAAATCAACAAAAGTGTTGAAGAGGTGCTTGTAGCAAACTTGAAAGCAGTTGTCTAAGAAATTCAGGGCTGTAAAAAGCTTATTTAGGCGGTAAAAGATCTATTTTGGCTGTTCGGGAAAAGAAAATTGAATGAAAATTAACACCACCTCTATGATTTTTATTTGCCAATTAGAGTAACTAGAGAATTCGATGATTTTTTTTTTTCACATTTCGCTATCGATCAAGATCTTATTGCACTTCATGAGGATCTTCAAGAACCTTCAGCTCCCAACAATAGTACTACGGTTTAAAATCGCTTTGGAGTCGTTTCCAAATATTTAGGACATCAGGAATAATGAAATGCCATCCTTAAGTACACACTACTTTTAGGGACCCGAGCAAGCTAATGTAGCATATATAGAATATTTTTATAGTATATTTTATGAAACAGTTCATAACACATTAACCGTTCACTACACACTTATAATCATATAACACTCACAAACCTACGCATGATAATTTTTTGTTCACTCTTATACGATTATATAAATACATACAACAAATTTTCTTAACGAGGGACGATTTCTTATTGATAGTAATATTAGATTACTAGTTGTTAAGTGATTAATGATATAATTAAATTTAATGAGTCCCGTGCTGATTGGAAAGCAAACTTAGGACTTCATGACTTTGTTTTCAAAGACAAAGCCACAGTGGCTTAATTCTCCAGTTCTTCGCCTCTCCTCTGAGGTATAAGGAGGTACGCATTATTAAAAGTGATAAGAATTATACTATTTTTATCTGAAATATTTCTATTAATATATATATACATATATATATATATATATATATATATATGTTTTAGTCGGCTTTGAGTAAATTTGAGATCTACAAGTATGAAATCTAAAAAATAATTATATTTCAACTTAAAATTTTATTGTGAGTGTTACTATTAAATTCTAGTCGTTAAAATTTAGGAGGAAGATATTTTAAAGTAAAGGATCTTTGGTTCGAGATTAGAGGAATCATCCTTTCATCGACTAGTAAATTTTTAGAAAAGATTGGCGCTTAGAAGGGAAAAGATAACTACAAATAATATAATTTCAGAATAAATAATCTTAAACTCCCTAGGGATTATACACCACCATATATACTAAAAAACAAACTAGAACGATGTGATTAAGGTAGCAGTACTGATTAAGGAAAAGCAAAGAAGAAAAAAAAATGTGTATATATAGTCATTGTCTATATAGATGGATCAGTATGCTGTGTGACTAGCAACCCTATACAGTAGGGCAGCATTACTTTATATTTTGACGAATAAAGTATTTCTCTAGGATTTTGATTATTAAAAAAAATGTAAAAAGATTTTTTCAATGTCGAACTATTTCCTGAAGTTGGAATAGCTTAAGATGATAGATATATATTAATGTTTTTCAATTAATTTCTTATTTCGTCGATTTGAACATACCTAGATGATACCTATCCACTCATATTAAACTCCATAATCCTCAAAAAAATTTTGGTAAGAGAAATTGGTCTCGGTAACTTTTTTTTTTTGTTTTAATTTAAATTTACAACTTTATAATATCAATACAATAAGTAAATATGATATAGGTAAATTAATGACATGTAAAGGCATGTGGAGAAACTACCCATTGGTAGCACTCGAATATTGTTTTAATTTAGTAGATCTCTAGGCCATCTTCTTTTCAGATGCCTCGGGGGATTGTCTGGGATAGAGGAGGAAGTAAGGTTAGAGAAAAGTGGGTTAGGATGAGTAGGGAGTTTACTGTGAAAGGTCTGATATCTGGATCGAGCCAAATCGGGGGCATAAGGAACATTAAGGTTTCTTGGATAATTTTACTTGGGAAATAATAAGGAGCATTAAGGATTTTACGAAAAATTTTGGATTGTACGAATTGGATGCGAGACGAATTCGATGGTTTGGTGGAACCTCGAAGTTCGAATCCGTAAGTCCAGATAGGTCTTATTATTACAATTTAGATTAATATTTTATAGTGAATTGTAAGTTTGGAGCGTTTGTCAAGTAAATGTTGTTATACGATAATTTTAGTGAAAAAAGTAAATAAAAGGGAAAAAAATACAATTAATCTGATTAATATCACCAACGTAAAAAACGGGATAAAAAAATTATTTTGCTCTGTTGAGCTCGAAAAAGCAATTAATACAATTAAATGAAATGTAAAATAAAAAAAAATGAAATAAGTCTTTAATGCAACTTACCAAGCTTACGCTGTACGCTGATTCTGAATTTCGGGCAAGGGTGAAATGAGGATAATCGGGTAAAAGACATTGAAGGAATGTTTTAGGATGGAGGAAATTTTCACCTGTTGCTCGTCCTTCTTGAATTTTCGGCCAGCGGCAAACTATGATGGTTGAAGAGAAAACTTCAAAATAATTAAGAATTTCATACCCAGGAGGCAGAAAATTGTAAGAATTTGACACCCAAGAGGTACCAACCAAACCATCGGCTGACTCTAATTGGAGATCACACACACGACGATGCTTACTATCCAACATCCAGAAAGCAAGTGCCCAAAAAAAACAAAAAATGGCTTGACCCCCGAATTCTAAACCCTTCCAAATGCCATCATGATGCCACTGATAACCCAATTGTTGGCCCAGCGATTGCTATCTCCGGTGACAGTTAAGGTGGCAAATTCAAATTGAAATGTAAAAGAAAAAAAGAATTATCTATGATGAAATAAAATAAAATCAAAATACCGAACAGTTGTAGTAGTCTGTATGTGGCGGTTTCTTGTCTTTTCAGTCTTGTGTGAGGATTCTGGAACTTCTAATTTGAAAATATTATGTGAGCGTTACGCATGCGTAGTTTCTCTAAAAGCCTGTTCATTTATTATCGTAATGTTTAATTTTTATTTGTAATAAATTTGTCAATTTCAATAAATATAATATAAAATAGTGTTCATATTAAGTTGTAGGTGATAGTTGTGTGATGCATCGCAACAGATTTTTTTTTTGTAATCTATAAATTATTGATGACCCCCACTAATTTTATGAAAAGTGGGTACGGCAGCCCATCTATCTGACTGCCTGCTGCCGGATAAGAAGAGGGGGAGGAAAGATCATCTATTAGGGGTAGGCACTCACACCGGTCCCCAGCGTCACTCGCAATTTGTCCTCCCGTTTCGCTATATTAGTGTAACCTTCTCTTCTTGTTTCTCCAATGGCTTTTTGCCGCTTCATCCGCCCCCCTTTAAACCCCCCTCAACCTACCCCCCCCCCCTCAAACCCCTCCTGTCTTTTCTTGCTGTCAAAATACTGTCCTTGCGCCTCCACGTCCTCCAATGACAACTTTATCAAACGTTTCAGAACTTTATACTTGTATAATAATGAATAATTTATTTATTTATTAACTTTATACCTAATTAAACTCGTCAACAATTATATTAACAACTAGGAGGGGGGAGGAACACTCAGCGGCACTTGATATTATTATCCATTTTTGTTCCACGAGATCTCTCATTCAACTCCTCTTTAGCCTTCTACGGGTATTTCTTCGTCTGCTTGTTGTCATATCGTTTATGAAAGCGTTAGGATGATCTTTTATTTTGCCATGGAATCTATTGTTGTGGATTTGTCGGCATGTGAAGGTCTCTGTTTAAGATTATGTTGCTAACATACGACGAATGACTAACTATTTAAATTGGAAAAATAGACGAAGAAAATCGCTCAATACACAATACCAGTTAAAAGTTTAGACTCACTCACTTTTATTTAATTCACAATCTTCAAGTTTAATAAAATAATTCTAACTCAAGAGGTAGAATATGGTGGATATCTTCCACCATCATTAACTCAAGAGGTAACATTTCAAACATTATATGATTAAGTTTAGAATGAAATAATAAATAGGGGTAACCTGTGGTGTACTGTTTAGAGTAGTAACCTACAATACTAAAGGTCACGGGTTCGTGTCCCGGGGCGGCCCTTGGATTTTTTAATGGGAGTAAAAAATCCTTGGCTATGCCGTCCCTCGGATAGGACGTAAAATGGTGGTCCTGAGCCTCTACGATGACAAAGATCCCTATCCTAATTACACCTGGATAGGCAAAATTTAGGACTCCCACTGTAGCATCGGCCGATTAGCCTTAGTAGCATAAATGGACAAACAAACAAAATATAAATAAATTAAAAATGAAAACTGTTTTTATATTGTTAAATAAATAAAATGTTGTTATATATTTATTTTACAAAACTAAGGGTGAGTTTAAACTTTTGACTGATACAGTAAAGAAATAATTTAAATTACATGAGTTTATCAATACGTTATTATTCCGAACCAATTCATTTTTTAACTATGCCAAGCCATTTCCAGACTATATCTTCTTAGTTCTTAAGGCTTTTAGGTTTTCCTCTTAAGAATCGAGTTGAAAATTTTTATAAAAAGTGCTATCTTATAATCGATGACTATTCTAGATGCCTGCTGTGTCTTAAGAATATTTTCTTTTCACTATTATATAGCTTAAACTAAAAAAACCATATAAAAAAAATAATAATAAAACGTCCCTGAAGGAGGGCGAAATAAAGTATACAGTTAATTTTTTTTTTTAACTCTAACTTTTTGGTCATGTTTAAAAGAGTTAGGAAGAAAACGGGATATGTTTTAAGGGTTGTATTTTTCAGGGCAACTTTCACCTAACCTTCGGGTAACAGAAAAGCCACAAGTTATTAACTAGTTTATATTTACAAGAATTTCATTTAACAACTCAAAAAGATAATCAGCGGGACTATAAATAAACAAAATTTCAAGAGTAATTCGTGTGATAAAGTGGGGGGGGGGGTCCAATGGATCATAAGGAGAGAGGTGGGGTGGTTGGGGTTGAGAGTATGCTACTGATACCATACTTGCTGCCCAACTTAGTTTAGATATTCTCTAACTTAGATGAAACTTGAGGTAATATGGTGTAATGCGGCCATCTATTTCCTGTTTAGATTCGAATTATTACTGAAATTACTTGTTAAATTACCACCTCAATATTATATTTAGTTCTTCCACACCTGCAATTACATTATGAAATAATATGTTTTTATTGTGGTATATATTATTAGCAATATTAATAAAATAAACAGTATGAGTAGGATATTTACGCCTAGACTTGTATTTATTAACATTTCTAAGGAAGCTTACCTTTTTAATCCTTTATTAACCCTTTTTTTTTTAATTAAAAACTTTCTTTTAATGTTTACATTAGAGATTTCCCTATAAATTTTTAAGAGTTACTAACTTAGGAATGCTAAGTTTCCATTTGTTCTGAAATCGTTTTAAACTAGTCACAGCCACGGTTGTTATGCATTTTTTTTTCAGGAATCTTTGGGATTCTGAGTATAACGTTGATATTTCAAGATCTAAAGAAACACTTATGGGGAAAAAACTTAGCAGTGATCATTCGTTCTCTTTTAATTTTCGCATATTTAATTGTCTATAAAGAAGATGCGATCGAGATGCCTCAAGAAAATAAAATGTTGAGAAATTTTCATTTCAGCAAATTAAATAAAAATATTTTGGTTCTTGCGTATCCGAACCTCCTAAAAATTACTGAAATGTAGAACGAATTAAATACATAATGTATTTAATTCACTACAATATACATAATGTAACAGATTTCTTTTCCCAGTCTGTCCTAGTTCCTCAAGGTAATAAATATCCTTGGTCTCATCCTACACAATTTATATTGCTGATCATATCCCATCCTAACACTTTGATTGCAACTTATGTTCATGACACATGTGTGTTTTCAGTTACTATCAATTTATTATATCCCAAAATAATATCAAAATTTGAGAATCAACATTAATGCCAAACAATAACACCTTTACTCTTCGTCGTGAACCTATGCATCCTGTCCTGCAGTATCCTAAAGGATCATCGCATCACCATTTTGCCTGTTATAAAAATAATTTTTCAGCTATATCTGTTGAACAGATTCGCTGTATAGGGCTCCTTTCTTATATATTTATTTGTGAGAAATAAAAAATAATAATCCATTTATTTATACTTTATTTTCTCTTCAATTTTCTTTTTAAAATTATCTTAATTAATTTCGGTACTGATAAATCTCATTTTCCTAATCTATTTCTTTTCTGTTTCTTCCATTTCTTTATTCAGTATATTGTCATTTCTATTTTAAAAAAAAATTTTAAGGTTCAGAGTTGTTTTTAAACTGGTTGATTAGGTATAAAATGGTCCTGTTTCGAAATTACTTTTTTTTTTTTTTTTTTTTTTACTTCTGTCTAGTACAGCATTTAGCATTTAACTTATGAAACTACCATTCAATTAGTAAAGTTTTACTTACATGAACATGAAAATGACTTGAACTGTTTGAATTAAAGGTGTACAGTTGTTAGTATCAAATAATGCATTTTGTAAATATAATAATTAAAGTCCATTATTTATTTTTTATTTCGGGTTATTATACATCCATCTTTATTCATATATTATTTTTATTATTTATTAGCACAACGTTTCGGATAAATTGTCCATTTTCAAGTACCTAGTCGACGTCGACGCACAGTGTTAAGTTAGCGTTAGCGGTGAAAAACTCTTGGAGATCACTAGTTGGAAATGAAACTTCAAAACCCACCTATATACCCAGTGGATGGTAAGGAAAAAACAATATACTACTTAAAAATAACCTTTTATTATTATTTCTTTTTTCTTTATTTAGGGTTATTTTACATCCAACTTTATTCATATATTCTTTTTATTATTTATTAGTACAACGTTTCGGATACATTTTCCATTTTCAATTACCTAAAATTTTTTAAGCAGTATAAATTAAAATATAAATACATATCCATACTCAATTCTCTACATATTCACACAAGTAAATCAATAAACATAAAAAGAAAAATAACAACATATAAATTTTTTTAAAATTATAAGGTATGTATCGAGTTAATTTTATGATATTGGCTATTTTTTTTTTAAATTATATAAAATCGTTCAATCAGATATAAGAAAGTTTTTACATATTGTTATTATTTTTTTTTATGCTGATAGATTTTTTTGAGTGAATGTATAGAGAATTGTATTTTATATATTATTTATACTGCTTAAAAATTTGTAGGTACTTGAAAATGGACAATTTAACCGAAACGTTGTACTAATGAATAATAAAGAGAATATATGAATAAAGTTGGATGTAAAATAACCCTAAATAAAGAAAAGGAAGAAATAATAATAAAAGGTTATTTTTAAGTATTATATTGTTTTTTTCTTACCATCCACTGGGTATATAGGTGGATTTTGAAGTTTCGTTTCCAACTAGTTATCTCCAAGAGTTTTTCACCGCTAACTTCAGGAACTGACCCACTGTGCGTCGACTCGAAATTTATTTCGTAGCGATCCCCGACGCAATAAATCTCCGAAGGGGGCAGCTAGGTGGGAAAAGTGTGGCAACCTGTTGGGAACCAATTACGCCCAAGCGTGTCCACACCCGATGAGCTGACAAATAAAATTTTGGGGGCCTCAGAGTACAAAGCACCAAAGAAAAAACAAAAATATTTCTGTAGGATGACAAAAAAAAAAAAAAAAATTTAAAATCGAATGAATTTCGAAAATGAAACAGCTAAAAATTTTTTTTTCATTCTCAAAAGCCTTAATACTCTTTAGTCTTAGATAAGTTTGGTCAATGAATGAGAGGAATTCAGGTCTTATGCCCACCAAGCAGAAAGAAAGAAAAAAGAAATCGTAAGACCATACTGAAGGGAAATATGGTAACTTAAAAACACTATATAATGTAAATTTATCTGCTCGCAGAGTTTTATTTATAATTATTTTTTTTTATCCTACGAGCAAAGGTGGTATAGGAATAATAAACAATTTATAAATAGTAGGAATGGCCGTATCGAAAATAACGAAATATCGTTATTTTTCAGATATTCTATATTTTTCAGATATTCGATATTTGAAATATCAATCATTGAAATTATCGTTGATTTTCGATTTTTTTTTCCCCCTTTAATGCTTATTCTCACCGTTTTCATATTTAAATAAATATTAAAACAAACATTTTCTAAAAGCTCAAGGGTTGGTACTTAAATATGGTCGTTGAGAACTATCCATCTTGCCTATTCTCATGTTGAGTGTGAGAAAAACATGCATGTTGTATGCAACGCGCTGGCTATAAACTCATAACAATAGGTTTGATTTTTTTTTTTTTGCTACTAACTTTCTGGTAAAAAATGTAAAAAAATAGATTTATTTGATAAGTTTTATTTTTTCTTCTGAAAGTTTAAAAAAAAAAAAGAGTTGTTTCTTATATATTTCTTTGTGAGAAATAAAAAATAATACTCCATTTATTTATACTTTATTTTCTCTTCAATTTTATCTTCACAACACTCTTACTAAATTTCTATATTGATGAATCTCATTTCCTTATTCTATTTCTTTTCAGTTTATTCCATTTCTGCATTCAGTATATTATCGTTTCTATAATTTAAAAAAAAGTTTTAAGGTTCAGCATCGTTTTTAAACTGGTTGATTAGGTATGAAATGGTTCTTTTTCAAATTTTTATTTTTTATTTATTGAAAGAATTAATAACCATAAAAAAAAATTAAATAACATACATTCATACCTATTTACAATATATACATTCAACCTGGAAAACTCCGACTCGTGCTTTGCAGCCTCTAATGGAAGGCAAAGCTAGACTCTGGGAGATCCCAGCCGCATCACTGTTTTTCGAAATTACTGTTGTTGTTTTTTTGTTAATATTTATTATATCGATTATCGATTTTTCAAGTCTGATGTTTTGATAGTGTAAACATATATTTCTATAAATTACAATATCGATGTTATAATAATTAGAATAGACAGCCTCAATTATCTGGTATGTTTATACATGTGTTCGCGTGAGAAGCGTGGTTGATTAGGTATGAAATGGTTCTTTTTCAAATTTTTATTTGTTATTTATTGAAAGAATTAATAACCATAAAAAAAATTAAATAACATACATTCATACCTATTTACAATATATACATTCAACCTGGAAAACTCCGACTCGTGCTTTGCAGCCTCTTATGGAAGGCAAAGCAAGACTGGGAGATCCCAGCCGCATCACTGTTTTCGAAATTACTGTTGTTGTTGTTTTTTTTTTGTTAATCAAGGGACAGCTTCATGTTATGAAGTTTTTTGTTATAAATGTTGACATCGAAGAGGGGGTTTAAGAAAAATAATTTTTTCTTCTTACCCATGTATATAGTGTGTTTCATCAACCCTGTCATCCCCCTTTTTTTTTAATTCTTATGAATTCGCTATGCAACTTAGTATGAAGTTGCTTTTAAAGTTGACAATGCTCACATATTCCAGTTTATTTAACTCAATAATTATAAGCTGAAAGTGATGTTTTCAGTGATTATCTTAAAAAATTTAGTTGCACATAAGTAGTTTTAAAGGCGTAAATAATAAAAAACTAAAAAAAACAAAAAAACACGTATGTACATATATTCGTGCGTATTTATACAGGTATTTTTAGCAAAATCTCTTAATTTGAACTCATAGATTCAGTTTAACAAATATTATTATGTAAAAGAAATCCTACCTTCTGTGTCTGAGCATATCTGAACAATATACTTTCCTATCCACAACATTTTATATGTTGGGGCCATGACATTTCGTTTAGTTGATTCGCCGTCATTATAACCTAGTCCAAGATAAAAAATCAAATTTATTAAAAAGAAAAAAAAAAGAAGTATTGAATAAAAAAAATATATATATATATAGGAATATATATTTGTGTCAATCCTTTATCCAATGGGCTTAATATAGAGAAGTTAAAAAAAAAGTTAATTTTTTTTTTTTACATAATTTGAAATACCTTCTAGAAATTAAGGAATATATAAATAAATTATACTTCTCCTCTTCTCATTTTTGCGGAATGGATGGGTCATTTTCAAAAGATGCTTAACTAAACAACACATTCAAGATGTTCACCAGCGCTATGAAAACGCTGGGAAATTACCTTTCTAATAATTTAGAATTTTCTACAATTTCCCTCTTAAGGGAAATTGCATTTCTAAATGGGTATTTTCACCTCGTGTAATGAACTCATGTTACGGTACATTACATCCCCCGCTATCGCATTATCGTTGTGGTGTCTTCTTTCACAAAGTGCATTTAGGGATTCAGTATTAGGAGTTGTTTTTTTTAAAAAGATTTTTATGCAATTATGATCCATTTCCATTTGGCAACCTTGACCAGCGTAATTAATAAGGAAGTCAATATTTAATTAATTTTTAAATAATCGGATTATGAATATTTTTTTATTACATAATTCTTATTAGCTATCCAATTTAATTTTTCATAGATACCAATTCATATATTTTTTTTTTAATGGAAAATGTGACTACATAGATAGATAGCCTAATGAATTGAATAATTTTTTTGGCTATATAATTATTATTTGAATATATTTAAATTACTAGATCGAAATTACGACGTTTAAATTTTCATTTTTCCCCCTTAAGGGACACAACCACCCTTTAATAATTTTATTTGAAACGAAATTAGATTTAATTCCAGTAGAAAGTAAGGGGGGAGGGGGGAAGATCATCTTACGAAAGCACTCAAAAGTCGCCGAGGAAGTTTGTATAATGTATACAAAATAAAACCGTAGAAATTGAATGAAAAAGAATGAAGTTTCAGGGTTAACCACCCGTGAAACCGTGGATTTGGTGGGACACTTTTTACAACACCCCCCCCCCTCACCCTCCGCCTCAATTTTTTTCGCATAATAGTTTCGTAATATATTTTAAGGAATTATCTTCAAGACAAAAAAAAAAATAAATAAAAACAAAATGAATTGCCAGCCTATTTAAGAAACCAAATTTAATTTTTTATATAACTACTTTTAGTTTTCAAGGCTAGATGCCGATAAAACTGAAAATTGCAATTTTATTTACTAAATAGCACCAGTTTCTGTTTATGATGTCCTCTATCTTATTTTGTTTTCTCGAATCTTTTTAAATCCCGTTTTTTATAAGTAGGACCCCGCAAAAGTTACATGGTACATATTATATTCAGTAGCAATATTAATAGTAATATTACGTAAATAAAAATTTATTTTAATTATAAAATATTGTAGTTATTATAATAATAAATTATATAGTTACAATAATATTTTTTATAAATAGTACAAAAATTAATTTGATGTAACCTGAGATGAAATGGGGTGGGGGGCATGAATTAGTATTTATATTTCCGAAGGTGAGAGATAGTCAACTGTTATTCTATACGATAGGTTTAATGATTATCAGGATTTTCAGTTAACAATTTTGTATTTTGGAAAGCCAACGTTTCGATCCAACTTGTGGATCTTCATCAGGGCTAAAAGAAAACAAATATATGATTATCTATGCTAGAGGATGACAATAAATGAATACTTTACAAAACTGATAATAATATAAAAGATGGTTATATAATATTATCAGTTTTGTAACGTATTCATTTATTGTCATCCTTTAGCATAGATACTCATATATTTGTTTTCTTTTAGCCCTCATGAAGATCCACAAGTCGAAACGTTGGCTTTCCAAAATAAAAAAGTTTTAACTGAAAATCCTGATAATATTTAACATATTTATATGTCCTTAATTTTTTGAGCTTGAAACGCTTGTTACATCAATTACTAAATAAATAAAAATTAAAAACTGCGCGTATTAAACATCAAGATTACTATTTAGGTGACCATCGCCGATTTGACCCGATCCACATACCAGTGATTTTACAATTAAACTCAAATCCGAACCGTCTTGTTTCCAGTCTCGCTTCCTTCTCTATCCTAGACAATCCTCCTAGGTAGGCGTCTGAAAATAAGATGATCTTGGGACCTTCTATGTTAAGTGTATCAGTTGAGTGCCTGAAATTCCTGAAATTTTCCTTTTATATTATCTTTGTCCATCATTTACTGGATGCATTTGTTGTAAATACAATTGTAAAGTTCAGTAAATTAAGAAAAAAAAAATTAACCATTAAAACTCGCTAAACTTTTCTCATCGTTCAATTCCTACTTACTATATCTGTAATTTCGGTTATTTCATAATTAAACATTAGTTTTTCCTTCTGTTATGTGTATAAATTTCTATTTTTCCAGTTGCACATAATTTAATATTTTATAAATTTATTTTCAATTTCAGCCCTGAGCTTGGTTCGAAATGTAGGAAACTAAAGAACCCTTGACCGTTTTTTCACTCCTAAATTGGCTGATTTTTAATTTTTTTTTATCGTTGACTTATCAAATGTTGAAATATAAAAATAATCAGCCTCATTAAAAAAAAAAAAAAATTTAATATTAAATACATAGCATAAAGATTTAAAAGACACTCGTCAGCTTTGAATATGAAGACCCCACGCTAAGAACTTGTTCAGTCACATTTTGCAAATTTTACAGGAGAGCAAAAAGAATGTTTAAATCTTGTATAGAACACAACCTAGTAACTCTAAGTCAATGGAAACAAATAGTTTATGACCAATATATTTTCAAATAATGGTAATGTTATTAAAAATACAATAAATAATTTTTCAGCCCAAAAAGAATCAATGACCAAAAAAGAATTGTAAATATCTCAAGGACTGAACCCCCTGTTTTCGTGTAAACTAGATAGATTTGTAGGACTCGAAATGGCTTACTATAATGCACTATAAAACAATAAGTCACAAAAAATGGACTGAACACTTTCTTAGCGTGGGGTCTTCATATGTATTTGATAATTTTTTCCGAATACCATTATCTAAAATACATATATAGATCGTGTCGGAGAATCAATGCAGCACCTCCGTTATTCATCTAGCTAATTCTAAATACCTAGTTTCTTTAGCTAATTCTAAACTAAAAATTATCTTTAACCAGTCCTTTAACACGTTCACGCCTGGACTGTTTAATGCTGTTCGCTCTATCGGGCGGGAGCTATTCCAGGGCATTATACAGTGCTGGCAATCCAACAATAATAAAATAAACAATAAAAAATACTATCCTACAAGTTATGTTTATAATACGATATTAATTAAAATTTTTATTAAAAAATAAATGTTTATACGTTTATAAGTATAAGTGGCTGCCATGTCACCTGAACTCGAGTAACTGTTCTCTTGTCAGAGAATTAGATATTAAAATTGTGTAGAAGCGAGAGCATAACTCTCAGGTATTCTTTTTCGGCAGTCAAAGTGTTAAAGATCTAATTATTTGGCATTCTAGCGTGAGCCACCGGTGGTACACGCCGCCCGATGAGGCAGTCAAGTGTGAGCCACCGGTGGGAAACGCCGGCGTCAACCTGTTAAACACGGAGTGAACTTTAAAGGTATACCGAAGAGGAAATGGTTGGGAAGTGCGGTCAAAATAAATAACACTAATATGCAAATATCGCATATTATATTGTGCAGACGTTTCGACCCTAATTTCAGGTCATCATCAGTACCAACAGCCAAATAGCCCTGATGATCACCTGAAATATGGGTCGAAACGTTCTCAGAATTAAATATGTGATATTTGCGTTTTAGTGTCATTTATTTTGACCGCACCCCTAACCATTTCCTCTTCATTATACTAGTCAACTATCTTCCACCATTGAAAAGGTATACCCTACCATCCACCCCTTTCTCCCTCAGAGCGTTACGAGAACGGTACACGTGCGTAACACACTCTCACGCACACCCTGGAAAACCCGCCCTAGCCCACAGAGGAAAGTCAAACTGTAGGAAGTAAAAGGGTTAAAAGTAAGGAAAAGAGAGGGGTGGAAAGACAAGAAGAAATCTGTAAGAGAAGAATGTAATTTGACGGGGCTGGAGTCCAAGGACTTAGGGCATCTGATCCAATCCACAGGACCCTCGCCCCCCTTTCCACCCCCCACTCCCCCTTCCCGGTCCCCCCCCCCCAACGGCAAATCCCATGACTTCTGCATGAGCTTAACAACGCTTCGCTAAACACTTTCCCCTTCTTGTTTCGGTCTATATCATTCCTACATTAGGTTTTATAATATTAGCTATGCAGAATAAATTTGCGACACTTTTAAGGAAAGGGACTATTAAAATTTATTCTTTATACACAATTTTTCCTCAATTCAATTTTTAAATTTAAGGTGAAAACTAATAAGTGTATCTTTATATATGGGCAAATATGTTCAATATTTTATAAAAAAAGCATACCATACAGGATTAGTAAATAAAAAAATTGAAATCCCATAATAATAATTCCTGGTATTAAGATTTTAAGGATATAACAACGTTGGCTAGATAAGTTAAAATTCAAATCTAGTTTGGTCCTCTATTTATTTAAAAATTAACACATACATCTGGATATTATATATTATAAATATCTTGGCTATAACGACGTTCCTTTTAACTGTTTTAAATTCTACATGAAATGATGTATGTACTTACGTACGCAATGGGTAAAACAGGTTTGAATGGATAGAAAATGCAAACATTATAGAAAAGGAAACGTTTTTCACGTAATATGGTGCTTTTGAAATCGGCGGTAGCAATTTTGATTTTTTAAAAAGATTTTTCAGGTGGGTCTTTTTAGCTGTAGCGAATATTTGTGTGGAGTATGTCTATGTAGGTTTAAGTAAGTATTCACGTATTAGTGGATAAGGGTTTTGTGTCTCTTATTAAATGTCTTTTATTTATAATTTTTAAATTATAAATAAAAGACTTATAATTTAATTATAAGTCTTTTATTTATATTAATTTATTTATTTATTAATTTATTTTATATTAATTTATAATTAAATTATAAATTAAAATATTCAACCAAAGACCATTAATAAATGCGTCTTTTATTTAATTTAGTTCGTGTTATCCTTCAGCGGTTGGTAAGTCCCAGATAATTTACTATCGACCCCAGGAATTCCGTTATTGTTGATATCAACTAGGGTTATTGCTAAAAAATATTTTAATTTAAAAATAAAAATTAAAACTATCGTTAGAAAAGCATATATACCTGTATGTTTTGTGATTGTTTAGTTAAAGAGATTATAATGACTCCAAAGAGCTTTTTAAATGTACCTGTGTGATAAATAATTTATATTTATATCCATATTTCAAAATTAACGGTTTTAAAAAATGTCCATTATATCAAAGAGAATAATTACTATCTGTAATATCCGTTGTTGAATAAGGGACCAAGGAATTTCTCTAATTTTATAGAAAAGACGAATATAAGCCAAACAAGTAATAATTACAATTTCTAAAGTTATGCATGTGCACATGATTCGGAATATTTTAAAATAGTAAGAAGTTAACATATGTGTTATAAGGTAATCTCTTGTTTCCAACAACCGAATCGATAATCGATTACTCAACATTGGTATTTCAAGTCCAATATTTTGACCGTTAATTATAGGCCGATATTTCCATCTATAACAATATCCATATTGGGCTTTCGATATCCCATCCCTCCTCTATTATAAAGTTAAGTAGACAGATTTTAATTTTAATTTTTTTTTTTTATTACTATATACTTAAAAAATCTATTTCATGACAAGTTTTGTTTCCGAGTCGCAATAAAATCTTCAATTGTTGAGTCGCAAAAAGTTCATCACATTAAAAATAATATAGAATATATATACATATATATACATCGATAATCACAGCATACATAAAATTAAATAGAGAGATGAAAATAAAATCCCGTATTTTTCGAATAAGAAATACTTTTCATAGCAGGATGCAAAGTTAACTTCAAGAACAGACTGTGACAACTTACACAATCACACGGCTGGCTTACCCCTTCCGCAAGTAGGAGCAATATTTCATTTTCTTATGCTTAAATATTAATTTAAACTCTATTTTTTACATGCGTATTAAGGGTTAAGGATACTTAGCGTATTTTATTTTCCAAAACCGAGTATAGTTTCAACAATGCGCAGTAAAAAACCATAGGTATAAATCGAGGCTAGATCAGGGAGGTCCACCCCCACCTAAATTTCAATATATTTGTATATATATACATATATTAAATTAATTTCCCTAAAATATATAAATAGTAAACCTTGCATTATTATTTTATTACTAGGTAGTTTCTGAATGGGAACTCATTTCTACAAGGGTAACAACATATGTACGTATATATTTTGGGTGGGTCCTTTGATTTCTCCAAAATTTCATACAGATTTTCACCCCTGTTAGTCCATGTGCGCAAAAAAAAAAAAAATCAACATGTTTCTCTTCATGAATGATAAAAAAGATATTGAATGATACCAGCGAACACCCTAATAAATTAGAATTAAAAATCAGCCAAATTCGTTTTTGTCAAAATTTCACAGCTGGACGAAAAAAAAAAAACACGTATGTGTACTTACTTTTTTTAAGTAAATAAATAATTAAAAGCCCAGACCTCACTTTTATAGGTCAATTTTCAATATGATCTAACTTACTTTGGAAGAAATCCATCCACCTAATGATAATAGAAAAATTATAAAAAAAAAAAAAAGAAAAGAAATATATTACAGAACTTGAAATTGGATTTATTTTGGACATCAGATTGGAGTTTGCTAGTTTTGGAATTCAACGCCTCAGATGGACGGTATCCGAGACTCAATATTCCAAATTTTTAATTTTAGATAAATTATTGATTTATTTTTAGTAGATAGATAATTTACTGATAGTTTGGCATGTTTTTTTTTTTAAATACCTGTCATGTTCAAAAAAATAAGTTTTTTTTTTTTGAGACTGTAATGAAGTTTAGGTACCATGTTGCACTTGAGGCATCTTCTTTGAAAATGAGATCAGTCCATTTTATTTATTTATTATTTTTAGTTCTATTTTTAAAAATCATATAACATGATTAAAATAAAAAAATATAGAAAAAAGTCATCTCACTCAGCAAAAACGCACTACAAAGAATGACTTAATAAAATTTCGTAAATTAGGTACCTTAACGACCAACTTTTCGTAGATTTTTAAATTTTATGTTTGTGTAGTATTAGCATTAGGATTTACCCAATTTTGAAAGTAGGCACATCATATCATTTTTTTAGCATATTCTTTTTTCTAAAAACATAGGTGAAGTCAGTTTTTTATTGTTATCGAAAATTGCGAAGATAAAGCTATAAAAATGTTAGTATATTAAGTAAGGTAAATTAACGAAACTGTTTCACTGTGTTTCTTATATGTTCGCTGTGTATCTTATAATCGGATGTTTTAATACTGGCATCATAATAATACGAACTAAAACAATTATGATTTTCTGCCAAATATTTTCTTAATTTTATAATAGTAAACCATTAATAGTAATTTTTTTTTTTTTTTTTTTTTTTTTTTTTTTTTTTTTTTTTTTTTTGGGACTTCAAGGCTTCCACTGAAGCCCTATACTGCCCATACTAACACCCATGGCACTGGGTGATACTTCTCCTACGAAAGAAAAGCACCACCCAGGGCGGGACTCGAACCCGCAGCTCCGCTTTACCGAACAGTCACACCGGGCCCCCTGTTATATTTTTATTACACTCAGCTCTGTTATTATTTTTATTACAGATATCGTTTGCATCAGTACCTAATGATTTTTTTTCTTTTACTGATATCCAGATCATTTTATATACAATTCAGAAATAAAATAAAAACTTCTTTTGCAATAATGACAAACAAAAAAAAAAAGACAATAAATATAATACTATATATTTATTTTGTCTTATATAGATCATAAAAAATGTATTAATTATTTATTTTTTGCTTTGTTGCAGGTAATGAATATGTATCTAAATTAGTAAATCTCCAAAGGCTCATGAAAATATATAGGTACTTATTTAATTGAAAGTATAGCCAAATTAAGTACTAATTCTATAATAAAAAAAAATATTCATAATTGCAAAACTTTTTTAAGTAAAATCTGTTGTTTTTACCGCCCCCATGAGTACTTTTATCCAATTAAGTATATTCAATCGGTAGCTAGACACTGAACAAAACTCGATACTCTGGGAAGAGAATAAAATTTTTAATGATGCACACTGAAAAAAATAAAAGTTTGATTAGAAATAATCAGATCATTTCATTGGAAGTAAAATTCAATAGGGGCGCGCTTTAAGGGGTGGTTGTGTTTGAAATTTTCTTTTTAAAAGTTAATTTAAGCTATTGTCTGTTTGTTTCTCGATAGTTTTGATATTGTTTCAAGTTCATCAGGGATAACTTATTTTTTTTTTAAAGCTAACGATTTTATTGATAACGTTTGCATTAGAAAACAAAAGAGGTTTAAACCTTTTTTTTTTTAGTACTTTTTTTATTGATTTTTTAATAAACATTATTATACATTTCATGGTGTTTTCCTCATTCTGTATAGAATATTGCTTACATTTTCTGCAGGATAGTTCTTCATTTCTAAAAACTTCTCAATAAAGCAAATGGTAGGGACTTTGATTTAGAATCGCTGGTGTTGTTTCGTCTGTTGGTACTTATCCTTTGTGTGGCTTATTATTTATAATTAGTGCTATAAATTTCTGTAAATAATATGGTTATACATAACAAAGTATATTTTGGGTAGCCCTAAAGTGTCAAATAAAATATTTATCAACTTTGATATAATTTTTCAAGTTATAATTCCTTTTTCGCCCTATTATCCGCTTTTGAAAAATTAATATTTTGATTTTCCTCAATCTAGAACTTTTATTACTAAACTTTTGCCTTAGATTCCTAACGCGGCCGAATATCTTATTAATCTTACCATCTTGGTTTCGTTGGAAAAAGTTTTTTTTTGATGGACGGCAAAGAAATTTAATTCAGAATTTTCTTTTAATTGGAGTACTCTTAAGTGTAATATAAATATTAATATTAGTGATAACCGTTTACTTTGAGATATTTTATGTATATATATATATTGTCCGAAACCCATAATTACCTTATGGGTAGTATGGTAGTTAATGGTTCTTAAAATTAAAACTCTTTGAATACAGCTATATAGACTGGTTAAAAGTTAAATTGGTTATTCATTCCCCTGTGTTGATATCTGGAAAAAACAACCCTTTTTATTTCCATTCTTTACGGATGAATGATTTTTATTCTTCCACACGTTGTCCAGGTATATGTTATGAATTTACTGAATATTTCCTTGGAATCTATTATTTATTTTTTCGCATCTGTGTTTTATATATATATATATATATATATATATATATATATATATATATATATATATATACATATATATAAAAGTAAGTCATCAATAACCTTTATGATTGAAGTCAAAATAGTTTATTCCGTATATTCGAAAATTTAAATATTAATTTAAAAGATTTTTTTATACAAAGATGGGTTTTATACATTAGGGCCCAATTAGATAGTTGTATGCGACATCGTATAAATTAAGAAAATCAAAATGGAAAAATTGCGGGTAGAAAAATAAGTAGTTCAATATTCTTCTCAGTATTAAGCAATACATATAAATATATATATTTTTTTGGTTGGTTTCAAATTTCTTTTTTAACAATTTAGTGAGTTCGTAGCCTGGCTGGCGACTCAAGGATTTTTTCAAGGACTAACAAATCCTTGGTCATGCTGTCTGAAGTTCCCGAGCCTGTGCGATAACTGGCGCTCGTTAAAGATCCCTACCGTAATTATACTTGGATATAATTTAGGACTCCTATTGTAGCGTCGTCAGATTATAGTATCATAAAGTGACATTGAATAAATAATAATAGTAATAATAGTAATGAAGACTTAACGAACCCGAAGGATCGATGCCGACACCACTGCTTGTTCCCAGCACACCTCTTTCCACCGACCGTCATCCAGACTCAACTTCGACAGATCTACCTTCACCTAATTCTCCCACCTACGCCTCGGCCTACCCTTCGGACGTTTCCCAGTCGACCCCGTGCTTGTTAATCTTTTAGGGATTCGCTTACAACCGAGTTTCGCAATTGTACATGCCCATTTTATTCGCCGCGCTTCAATTACCTCTTTTATATTTACCGGATGCAGTTCACTCAGATGGTCGTTGTGTAAACGTCTAAATCCTCCTGTTGATTCGTCCCTCTTCGGTCCAAATATTCTACGCAATACCTTATTTTCAAAAACCCTCGGACTTTGCTCATCCCTCAATTTTAGGGGCCACGTTTCGCATCCATAAAGGACCGTAGGAAGAATAACAGTTTTGTAAATCCTAATTCTTAAGTTTCGGGACAGAAGGCTCAAGCAATTAGCAATTTCGCTACTGAATAGTAGCAAGCATTTCAGGCTCTTAATCTAGTCTTAATTTCCTCATCGATTTCGTTGTTTTTTTTTTTTCTAGTTACCATCGCCCCTAAATTTCTCTATGTGGTCAAACTTGACGTTGAATAAATTAATTAAAGTTGCAAATAAAATTTATCATAGTTTACATTTTTTACCTGTTGCCGATATTTCTTTCTAAACGAAAAAAATCTAAATTAACTAGCAAAAAGTGGAATAAATAAAAAAAATAAAAGAATACGTTACTAGCATACATATTTTAAAGTAAAGCTCATATTATTCATTTTATATTGTTATTGACCTATAAATTTGATTATACTGTTTTTTTTTATCTGCCTAATTTTTAATGAATAATGAATTTTTATTTATTTTGTTTTTATCCTTTTAAATTTATTTTAAAGAAATCAGTCTAGATTTTGATAAATTGTGTAGAATTAGATTATGTTTTAACATGCAGATATTTAAATTTATATTATAGTATTTTATGTTTCCGTTTTTGTAGTCAATGATTAAAGTCTAAGGCTAAGTCATAGTTCTATTAAATAAATAAACAAATAAAAAGAAAAATTGTGATATGTTATTTTAAAATGCATTTTTTTATGAGTTAAAATTTATATTTTTAAATGAATGTTTGGGGGTGCGGTCAAAATAATAAGCACAATATTTTACATAGTTTATTCTAGCCGACGTTTCGACCCAAATTTTAGGTCATCATCAGGGCTAAATGAGAAAAACAAAAAAAAAAAACAACCAATCAGATTATTTATATAAACAGATGTAAAAGTATGTGAATCATTAAACAAAATTAAATAAGTTAGATATAATAAACAAACATTTTTTTTTTTTTTTTTTTTTATAGAATTTAAAAATTATAGCTCTTAAAGTAAGGCCATGATGAAAGTAATAAATGAAAATGAGATAGAACTTAAAATGGGATATCTGAGGTAATGTAGAGAAATATATAAAACATAGGTGAACATATAATGAGGTTATAATAGTCTGTAGCCATGAAGCCTAAGTAAATAAGATGAAATGTAGCATACAAAATACGAAGTGGTGTGTAAATCGAAAATTTTAAAATTTTGTTTATTATATCTAACTTATTTAATTTTGTTTAATGATTCACATACTTTTACATCTGTTTACATAAATAATATGATTGGTTGTTTTTTTTTTTTGGTTTTTCTCATTTAGCCCTGATGATGACCTAAAATTTGGGTCGAAACGTCGGCTAGAATAAAATATGTAAAATATCACATATTTGTGCTTATAATTTTGACCGCACCCCAAATCAATTCCTGTTCATTATATCTAAGGTCAACTATCTTGCACCATTATATTTTTAAAAATTGAACAACTTAGTTTTGTCTAACTACAGTTTTTTTTTTATCATATAATATTTTTTCTTTTATCTTGCAGCAAAGGCATTGAAACAAGTCCAGAAGCAAGAAAAAAAAATAAAAATTTAAAGCGCCGGGTTTTCTGTGAAACGTGTCTTACTGACGTCTAGACAAAACAGCTACCATTCGCTGCATGACATGTTCAACTACAGACCTTCGTTTTAATTTTTTTTTTAAATATAAATGTTTTTTTATATATTTTAACTGAGGATCTTTGCACCTCTTTCTATGCTTATTTTAAAAGTATTCACGCTGTTTTTTAGAAACTATAAATAAAATAATTTTTTTATCTTTTTTTCTGATGTGCAATTATTCTAATTATATGTGTAACAATTATATTTTAATTTACTACATTAAAAAATTAAATATCACGATTTTTATCAATTAATAATTATTACTTTTGTGTAGATGTTTTTCTCGAAAGATAACTTTTTATGTGTTTCTTTTTATTATTCTTTTTTTTACAGTTATCGTATTATTCTTAAAGGATTTTCCTCCCAAAATAAACTTTCTGCTTTATCCTATAATTGGTGTACTGGATTTATAAGTTGGACTAAAATCTTGTTTTTATTTTTTAAATAAATATCCTGGAATCTACTATTATTAAGGAAATACCGAAAGAAAAAAAAATCTTTTACAAAAATAGTTTATCTGAAATTTTACAACATTACGTAGCACAATATCTGTCGGAAATATATATATATTTTTTTAATATTAGCTGTAAAATCATATTAATTTATATTATTATTATTAATAATACAATTAAAGATTTTTTTTTCTTGTCATACTACTTGTGAATTGTATATAGGTAATGAATGATATTGTAAAGGGTTAACAGATACGAAAGTTATTTTAGGCCAATTCATTACGGTAATATTGGTTGGATAGGGGAATACGTTTGAATACGTATTTTGAAATTTAGGGGATAAGTATGATAACAATGAAGAACAAAATTGAAATGGAAATCTAGGATGGATTAAAACTAAAATCGCGGGGTTAAAAAATGGAAATTTACAATTTATAATATTATCTTTTTTAAAACTGTTATTTATGCTGGCAATATATGACGCAAAGTTGTAAAAGTCGATAAATAAATTTAAAAAAAAAACTTATGTATAAATAATTATGTATATTTAGAATATTCCAGTTGTTACACCCTTTACGAAATCCACTACTGCTTCATTGCTTAACTTTTGTTTCTAATTCAACGGGAACGTTTATTGTTTTTGTTTTTTTAATTTATTTTATTAATATTTTTTAAAATTATGTATTGATTTTTGGGGAACTTAAATCCTGTTCGGGTTCATTTATAATCAATATTTACGTTAAAATATAATTATATTAAGGGCCTACTGCATATTTTAGGCCTTACATCAACGCAGACGAAAATAAGCTGGAAAAATATAAAAGGGGCTGTAGCTAGAAAAATCGGGCTAGGGGGGCTTCACCCTCCCCTGACAGTTACACGAGCGAGGAAAACTGACTTACAGCCCCCCCCCCCCCCCCCCCATCCCCCTTCTACTGTCGAGGAAAATGGAAAATTGTCGTACATTGGGGTTGTTAAAAGATTCATCTTATGCTAATATTTATTAATATCGGATCGATAGTGTAAATATTTTGAACGGGTCGCGGGGTTACAATCTTACCGAAAAGCCGATATTTAACGTGTTTCAAGGTGGCGTTTGGTTTTTCTTGAGTTGCCTTTATATATTTATTTTATTTTTTTCTCCTAGGAAGACGGGTCGATAAATATTTACTTATTTAGGATAATAGATAGAAATAACGTTTCTTCCGAAAAAAAAATATGAAATAATACAGAAAAAACCCATGATAATAGTATGACGTAAATAATTATTACATTAAGAAAATAATAATAATATATATATATATATATATATATATATATATATATATATATATAATTTATCTGAGGTACATTTGTTTTGTTCTCATAACCTGACTTATAAAATGATTTATAATAAAAATGAATACAAATTTTTTTTTTCCTGAGTAGTGATGGAGAATCATGAGAATATTGTAGATAAGAAAGATTACGGGGTAATTATAATAATTACAAGAAAGATATTTATTGTTTATAATTATGTCTCTAATATTATTAGTTATATTAATTTTGGGCCATTATATTAGTGTTTACTAATAACAAAAAACAAAAAAAATCAACGATAACTTACCTACATATATTTCATTTTTTGAAAAAAAGAAAATAATTGCAGTAATTATAAAAATTTAATTATATTTGTCAAAAGGTTTCCAGGTTTAAATATTTATAAATTCCCTGCTTCGCATCCATGACTTCTCATTCAATCTTCACCCTTCTTACTAGTTTGGCCAGTTGATATTTAAAACTATCATCGAGTCTAAAGTTATCAAACTAAAACAATATTATGTGAAATTTTTTTTTCCAATCATTTTATCCGTTAATATTTATTTACGGATAAATATTATTCGTTTGTAAATAATATTTTAGTATATAAATAATTTGTATATAAATTTTCTTATATAAATACATTTTTCGTATATGATAAATATTATGTGAAAATAATTTTTTTTTTCAATCATTTTATCCGATAATATTTGTAAGTTTTAAAGCGTTTCTGTTATTTTTATTTTTATTTTATATTTCCAATTTTGTCAGTCTTTAGTCGATCCTGTAAGAATGGGTGCTTAGATAACTACTACTAAATATCCATCAGTGTGGTAGATTTATCTCTTATTCAGAAAAAAAAAAAATGTTTCTTAGGCTCCTTATTCAAGCCTTCTATATGATATAAATTAATATATTTTTATTATTATATATAGGGTGTTCCGTATAAGTACACACAAAAAAAAAACCACCAATTCTATATCAAATCTCCTATAAGGAAAAAAAATCTATAAAGGCATGGTCTACTTTCCTCTTTTTTTTTTATTCATAGCGGTTTTTCTGATTTTTCACTAGTAATTTTGTTTAAAGAAAATCTCGTATAGAGTTTGAATAAAAAGAGATAGAAATTTTTTACTTTTTGCGATCCCGAAGAGCACTAAATTTCCATTAGGACTCTGGCAGTGGAATATGTAAAAAACATTTCGGGGGAGGGGGTGACCGAAGTGGGGGTCTGACTTGTACTGACGATCGAGGGAGGTTTGTTGGTCTCTAGTCTTGCTAACAAAACCACTGAATAACTTTGTTAGCAATTTTAATAAAATATTTATAATTGAAATTAATAATTAAAATTAATAATTAAAATAATTTTAATTTTAACTATTCATGGGTGGCGGGATGGCCGAGTGGGCAAACGCGTCAGGAAATACGCGTTGCCCATGGCAACGTATGTTTGGAAACATGAAGATAGCAAGTTCAAAACCCGGAGCCAGGGGAAAATTGAATTAATCTCGGCATGAATCCCCCACCCTCTCCCCTGGCCCGGGAAATCCCGTATAGCCTACAAGGCGAGGAAGGGGAGGGACCAAAAAATAAAAATATAATAATAATCTTTAAAATAATTTAAATTACGGTTCTATATTTTTAATTATATAACAGATTTCGAGGGGGGTGGGTTCCATGTCCCTCGACTCCAACAAATTTTTTGTTGGAACAATAGAATATAGCCAAATTATCATGGGACCATAACTTTTTAACACATGGAATTAACATAGAGTTTTCTCTACGTAGACATCGAAAGGATTAAAATAATATTTTTTTCTAATTTTAAAACTTTTTACGAAAAGTCGAATAAAGAACAAACTTAAAACATATTATTAAGGTATAGTTTCAATTTAAAATATTTTTTATTTAATTTTTTGCAATTTTAAATTTTAAAGTAGAAATTTTATATTAATTTAACCATTATTGTGGGATTAAATTAAATTAATATAAAATAATTAAAAAACTGACGAACGTCAAGAGATGCCCAAAATTGGTCAAAAATTGTCCATCTCCCGTAAATACTCGCAAAACTTGCGAGATCGTGGGAGAGGTGTCAGTGAAGAGGAAGGATTTGGCACCGTTTGGAAGCAACTCAGTGGTGTAATGGTTAGCATACCGCGCATGCCACGCGGAAGACCCGGGTTCGATTCCCGGCGGAGCCAAATTAAATTCAAATCGGAGCCAAACTTCAAAAATAAATTATTTAAAGTAGAAATGTTATTGCGAAATTACTCTATATGCCCCAAACTTATTCTTGCACTTCAACTTAAATATTTACCATCGAGATTTTAAATACGTTACCTACATCAAACCCCAAGTTTAAGTTAAACTTTTATACATGAATGAAAACTTGAAATGTATTTATTTTAATAACAAAATTAAGAAGAAAAAAAAAATTAAAACCTGCCGATTCGTTTGGCTACCTAAACAATTTAACACATTCTTATAACATAATAGATAAAACTTTATATATATATATATATATATATATATATATATATATGTTATTGATGATAATTTCTTGTGGGTTTTAATTGTTTCCCTTCTGCATCTTATATACCAAGTTCTCCCGCAAGTTTGTGTAGGTTTAGTAATTCTCAAAGTTTATCTTAAGGGGAAGGTGGTATCAAAATGGAGAAAGCATTTGTTTGCTTGCATCTCGTATCTACATACGGTCTGCAACCTCCCCCCCCCCCCTTCTTCCTCCTTGAGAAATTATGAGAGCAGAAATTCAAAGCAGAGCTGTATTTGCCTAAGCGTTTCCATCTCTGAATTGTTAACTTTTTCAGAAATCCTTCTTTTCTCTCTTTTTCAAAAATTCTGTATTGTACATTTGAAAGAAAACTCCTTTTTTTTCGAATGTACAATGTAAAAAAAAAAAAAAAAATGTAACTTTCCAGTTTATTTACAGGTAAAAACAAATTTACTTGTGGAGGAGATTATGCGGGGTTGGCAAGTTTGTCCTGAAATGTTTTGTTTTTATATATTAGGAATACTCTAATGAAGTCTTCTCTAAAATAGAGAAAAATTTTAAAATTTTATTTTCAGTTTAAATGTAAAATAAAAATAAATTGCATAAAATTAAAAAAAATTGTTTTTTTTTTTTGTTTTTTTAAATTGTTCTTTTTTTTTTAACTGGGCCTTCCTCTAATAATCTTTTCATGAACTATTAAAAAGTATGCAGAACAATCTATATTATATTAATTTATCCAATTTTTTTCTAGTTTTAATACGGCTAATTTTTTTTTCTCAATTATGTTTTTTGTTAAATTTTCAGTTTTGACAAATATTACGTCATATTTAAAATGGTGAAAACAGATTTTTTTCTTTATATTTGTATTAAAACTATATTAAAGATTTTCAATAAAGAAACAGACTGCTACGAAATGAAAAGTCTGGAAAAATACCAAACAAAACAGCGTTATTGTGGGAATAGGGTATACCTCTGCATGAACTTTTTGTTAGAAAATTTGAAGTAGAATTGCTAGTATTTTTTTTTCTTTGTATAATAAGATTGAGCATCAACATTAATATACTGGGTAATATTGTGAGGTTAATAATGATGTGTTATTTGTGGATTTAGTAAATAAATACTTGGGGATGACAAGTGGGGTCGGGGGGGGGGGGGATGTGGATGAAAAGCCATAGGTTTATTCTGGAGGTGTTGGTTTCCTTAAAAAGAATGTAATTTCCTAGCTTTCCCCCCTTTACGTCCCTAAGCCCCCAGGCATTCACTCGAGGACTTAGCCGTGTTAGAGCTCAAGTAATTTCGTTTTCCAACCTCAGTCCAACCGACTCAGTAACACATACCGTGTCTCTAAAATATTTAACGTCTCCAATTTCGTTTTTGTAAGTCTAGTTTCTCTATTTGGTGCGCGCATCACTTACAACTCAACCGAGAGTAAAATTAAAAAAAAAAAAAAACTTTAAGTAGGTATGTCAACTCAACCACGAATCAGTTATTAATCAACTATAATAATTAAAGCGCCATTAAAATAGATTATTTTACCTGAAAAATCAGAAAAATTGATTGTTCGTATCAACAAAAGGTTACTAAAAAGACGAAAACATATTTTTTTCTTACGAAGAATATAGCTAAACGAAATATTTCGACTTTAAAGATTTATTTTAGTATACCAGATTAATTAAAGGAGCGCATAAAAAAAAAAAATATATGATTACGAAATAGTTTATCAATATCACATGTATTACCTAAAATCGACACACTTTGTAGTCTTAATGTATTCGTTAGTAGACTACCATAGTCAAATAATAAAATTACAGTACTTCTTATAAGTTTCTACATAATTTTATAACAATATATTACTGATGATATGAGTAATTTGAATTTCTTTAAATAAAAAATACAAACAATTCACGTACTTTCTATCACTATTAAAACCAAAATGGGTGTCACCTGTGGTGTAGTGGTTAGCATAGAAACTTACTATACTAAAGGTCGCGGGTTCGCGTCCCGAGGTGGCCTTAGGATTTTGTAATGGGAGTAAATAATCCTTGTCTGCCGTCCTTCGGATAGCGCGTAAAATGGAGCCTGTACGATGTCAGGTACTATTTACAGATCCCTATCCTAATTATACCTGGATAGGCAAAATTTAGGACTCCCACTGTAGCATCGTCCGATTAGCCTTAGTGGCATAAAATGACGTTAAAACAAACAAACAAACAAAAACCCAATTGAATTAATAAACAATGTGATTTTTATGTAATTTTCCCCCACAAAAGTTTGCTTGTGGAAAAGCTTGTTGTCAAATAAAAAAGATTTTTTAATGTAATTGTTTTTAGTTTTTTATATCGAAAAATAAGTGCCTATAGTTTTTTTTTGTTTAACCTATTAAATTGTAAATATGGAATATAAGTGTAAATGAAATTAATTGAATAGAATATAAGTACATTGAATTAGTTGATAGTTTGATCGTATGGTTCACCGGTCTCTATAACTCTCAGTCTCTATAATTACTCACTATAATCTTGATTATAAAATTGATCACGGGAAAAAACCACGTGGTTTAGCGGGGTTTCTGTCAAACCGTCTTACATTTGAGTAAGTAACCGAGAAAACGGGTTCTTCCGAAATATTTTAAAAACAATTTTTTTTTTTAAATTCCTCTGTCCTTGAAGAGCCTTACAACGACAAGAGATAAAAATGTGAAGCATACTTTTTCTCTTTCTCTTTTTTCGGTGTGAAGGGAGGGGAACTGTCAGGCCTAGTTTTTCCGATGCAAATTCCTTAAAGGGAAATCTCGATGAAAAACAAGAAACCCTTTTACACCGCTTCGGATCCAATTCTTGTCCCCTGAGAAGTTTTCATAAGATGACACCGCTCAAAGAGAAATGAAACATGAATTACTGAACATGGTTAGCGTTCTACTCAATTCTCTTCCCCCCTCTAGTGCTACCCCCCCCCCCCTCCCGTTTTCCATGGTTCGTATCTCATGGAAATACTCTTTCCAACTTCCTTATATTAATAATTGTTTGAATTTCCTCTTCTACTTTATTCTCTCTTTTCATGTCACATTTCCCTTACGTAAATTGATATTTCAGTACCATTTATGTGTATAAAAACAATTCTCATTATATTTTCTGTTTTTTTTTTTTTAGCTTTTTAGCATAATTATAAGTAAATACGTTTGTATTTACCTTATGGTTTTTTTTAATTTTCGAAACGTTCCTGTTGAAGACTTTTGATTGAGGGCAATTTTATTATTTTATAATAAAATGCCTAAATTGTATGCATAGAAATTGATCATAAATTATGTATGTTCTTCTCCTTATATATACATGTGTATATTGTTTTGGATAAATTATGGTTGACCTAGAATTGAATAAAAAAGAGAATAGTCCGGGGTGGAGGTCGAAACATCACAAAAAGTATTAAAACTATTTTATTGCAGGCAACGTTTCGACCCAACAATGCAGGTCTTCTTCAGGGCTAAATGAACAAGACACAGACAAAAAAAAATTATAAATACACAGGAAAAAGTATATGAACTAACTAGATAAAATATAAAGGTAGGTAAACATTCAATATTAAACATATAATACATACCAGAGTTGGGCATATTTAAATGTAATCATGATTATGACTAATAATCAAAAATGTGAATAATGATTGTAATCATCATTCACAAATCATTCTTTAGCGCGGAATCATTAATCATGAATTGTATTAATCGCAGATCTTGGGGTATTCATGAATATAATGTATTCAACAATCATGAATGGCTATTATTCATTATTAAATGTTAGTCAGTAATCATGATTAAGAGTAATCCATTATTCATGATTACGCATTACTCATTAATCACGACTAATGGAAATTCACTACTCATGATTACAGAACATTCATTAATCATGAATAATATAAATTCATTAATCATGATTACAAAAAAAATCACAATTCTGAGTCTTACTAATTATGAATGATGATTGAAAATTTGTTTGCTCTTTCCATTCTTTTCAATAGACCTTTACAAATACCCATTGGAATAAGGGTCCAATTCTTTATTTGTGACTTCAAATGCTGTTCAGTTGACTACACCCACTGCTTAGGTCTTATCCTTGCTCATTAAGACAATTTTTACTTCAGAAATGCATCCTCCTCTTTTAAATTTAAATGAATAATGGTTATGAATATATCATATTCATGATTGATGAATATTAGGTATTCATGACTGATGAATTTTATATTAATCCTAGCTCATGAATATATTTCATTCATGAATAATGACTAACTGAATTTATCAGTATTCGTTAATCATGAATAACTGAATACCAGTTATTCATAATTCATTTCAAATGAATACTATAAACACTCAATAATCATTAAAAATACTCCGTACTGATTATGAATAATGGTTATTCATTATTCATTTGTTTTATAATTACCAATTATTCATATTCGTTAATCATTATTCAGATTATAATTTGCCCAACTCTGATACATACTAACATGACGTAGTATGGCTATTGAAAATTATTACACTAACAGTGTGATTTAATGAAGCAAGATATTTCGCTTAAGGGGATATTGTATCAGGATAGTGATTGATGAGTTAATATGGAGGCAAAAAGGGACCAGAAATGAAGGAGGATTAATTGGTGATGGATTCCATTTTATATTTATTTATTTATATATATTTTTTAATCTGTGTCTTGTTCATTTAGCCCTGAAGAAGACCTGCATTTTTGGGTTGAAACCTTGGGTAAAATAAACAAGTTTAATACTATTTGTAGTTTTTTGACCGCCACCTCGGACTATTCTCTTATTTATACATATGTATATATATTTGCATATTACTCATACACTTGTCAAGGTGACGGGCTGGTTGCCAACAACCTCATTACTATATTTAAAATTAACTTAATTTTAATTTAATGAAAATGGTTGGGGGTGTGGTAAGAAAAACAATACTTTTATATGGGAATTCTGGGAAGGTCTTTTTATCAGAGCTTCCTTGAAAGAAGTTTCAATGCATTTGCCATACTATACTTTTACATTGTATTGAGCTTCATTGTATTGTACGATTCATTGTATTGAGCTAGTATAGTAAAACACACACACACCATTTTGCGGGGTTTGGTTATTTAGACTCAGGTTAACCTAAGACGGGTATTATCGTTGAAAACTGGAGGTCGAAATTTTTCAAGATCGCAATACTTTATTTTTCTATATTTCATATATAAACATGGTAAGTATGTATAGCTATATATATATAAGTAAGCGAAAGTATTACAATTAACCAAGGAGTCGTTTAACTCAATGTTTAAAAACATATATGGATTATAAATGATTTTCTACTCGATAGTGTATCATATGCGTAGTAGCTTTAGTAATTTCACTCGGATTTTTTTTCTTCTTTCTCTTTAAAACCGGATTTATACAAGCTATTTCTTGAATTGAATTTAACATATCTGCATATACAGGGTGACGTGCTACTCGTGCGACAAACTTCACCAGTAGATTCTCCACCATAAAATGAATAAAAAAGTTCACATTGACCATGGTCCGATTCTCAACTATTTCGGAATAATTTCGCTTTTTATCGATTTTGAAAGATATCACGACCTGCCATCGGAAAATTGTTGATTTGTGAATATTTTTTTAAGAATACATAATTTTTTTTTTTTTAAGATGATTATGCCCCAACTCGAGAAAAAATCGTTGTAAGCTAAGAGTCCCATCATTTTCGATTAAGATGTAAATATTACCTGATTGTTAGATATAAGTTATAGATATGTTATACAGGGTAATATATTACTCGTGCGACAAACTTCACCAGAAGATTCTCCACCATAAAATGAATAAAAAAGTTCATATTGACCATGGTCCGATTCTTAACCATTTCGGAATAATTTCGCTTTTTATCGATTTTGAAAATATCACGACCTGGCATCGGAAAACCATGATATCTTTAAATCTGAAAATTTTTCCGAAAAGCTGATAGCACCGTTGAAATCTACATTAATTGTTCAATAATAAAATGGTCATTTCAAAATTTTTGGGCCAATTTTTCGTGTTTTATTTCAGCCAGAACAACAAAATAAGTGAAAATTTTTACAAATCGGAAAGTGTTTAACATAATCCAGAGTTTCTAATTTTAGTTTCAGAAGGCAGCAAAGTTGAGGGAAAATACCTCATTTAATAACGCTTCTAATGCACTCCAAAAGTGAGAAAACGTCGAAGTTTTTCAGCAGCGGCGAAGATCCTTGGTCTCAAATTGTCTATGTTTGTCACTTCAGTGCAATAGATCAGTTCCTTGAGATATCCACAGACGAAATATTCCATGGGGTTGAGGTCAAGAGATCTTGGTGGCCATAGAATTGTCCCATCTCGGCCGATCTACGTTTCGATTGTTCTGTCAAATACGCCTGAACTATACTGAAGGAGACGCACCATTACTGCCAAAAACTGTGTTTGGGCGGAAGTTATTGGAGATGTACTCGTGCTGAAAAATTATGTTTCTCCTCAATTGTAAAAGAAGGTCCTCCAGCAAGGTAGGCCGCGTGTTTTCGATAATATTTAAGTAATGGTGCGTCTCCTCACTCCTCTAGAATAGTTTAGGCGTATTTGACAGAACAATCGAAACGTAGATCGGCCGTGATGAGACAGTTCTATAGCCACTAAGATCTCTTGATCTCAACCCCATGGAATATTTCGTCTTTGGATATCTCAAGGAACTGAACTGAAGGAACCAAATTAAAAAATGAAGAGTGCGTTAGAAGCGTTATTAAATGAGGTATTTTCCCTCAACTTTGCTGCCTTCTGAAACTAAAATTAGAAACTCTGGATTATGTTTAACACTTTCCGATTTGTAAAATTTTTCACTTATTTTGTTGTTCTGGCTGAAATAAAACACGAAAAATTGGCCCAAAAATTTTGAAATGACCATTTTATTATTGAACAATTAATGTAGATTTCAACGGTGCTATCAGCTTTTCGGAGAAATTTTCAGATTTAAAGATATCATGGTTTTCCGATGCCAGGCCGTGATATTTTCAAAATCGATAAAAAGCGAAATTATTCCGAATTGGTTAAGAATCGGACCATGGTCAATATGAACTTTTTTATTCATTTTATGGTGGAGAATCTTCTGGTGAAGTTTATCGCACGAGTAACATATTACCCTGTATAACATATCTATAACTTATATCTAACAATCAGGTAATATTTACATCTTAATCGAAAATGATGGGACTCTTAGCTTACAACGATTTTTTCTCGAGTTGGGGCATAATCATCTTAAAAAAAAAAAAAAATTATGTATTCTTAAAAAAATATTCACAAAATAATTTCTTATGTTTTTTATCTTTTAATTTATATTCTTTTTATTAGATGTTTAAGACAATTAAAGTTAAAAAAAATTAAATTCAAATATAATTTATATACAACATTGTCTAAGTTTTCAAGCCGCATCTCATCAGCCTTACTTTCCCGTTTAATGCCCTTGTCACCCCCAACGTGGTTGACAAATAAGTGGGTCCATGTGGTATTGTGCCACGCAGATTCCTGGTAGAGCAACTTAATAATAGGGTATACCCTTCCACTTTTGGGGTCCAGAGACCTACCGTGTATGTTTTATGTTTAACGACCCCACTTAGTCAACCCGTTGTTGAACTCATCCAAGTTTGTTCCGTTGTTCTTAAATAAAAAATTAAAATATAGAAACAACCAACAAACAAACAAAATTTATTTTTAAGGCTATATATAATAATCTTGCATAGTTTGTGTAAACTAAAACCTTTAAAAGATAAGAAATTACCTAAATGATTTTTTATATTATTTTTTTAACAAGTTCAGATTTATGATTTTTGGTTGTTAGGTATTATTGATGTAAATATACATATCACAATACCTAGTTAATTAGGTTTAATTATTATTAGTGCATATATATGTTATTTTCTGATGTGTCTTCTTATTTTTGAGGCATTAGTATAATAATATTTAGTTTTATTATATTATTTTTATCAGCTTTTTCCATGTTAGGGAATATATCGCTCGTCCAATGCAAAATTGGTCTATATCCTGTTTCTTTTTTTTTAATTTTCAGGAAATATCTTCGAAATTTCCTCTATTATATTAGTGCAAGACTCGCTCCAGAGAACGAGCACTCGATTTACCGAACACATGAAATTAATACTAATAAATTTGATATTAATTATGCTGACTAATGAATAAACCACAAACCTTCAATATAATTAAGTACCACCATCTATGGTTAGCTTCCAGAGCTAAAAACCAGGGCTGACTTGGAGGGATTACTGGGAGGAAAATTCAGGCGCCTAAAGAAAGAAATAGAATCAGATGAAGTTCTGAGCTTAGCCAGTCTATTCGCATCCTACTTCAATAGTTTATTTCAATTTATTTCTGAAGTAATTTCGTGGAATACAAAAGCTATGGAAGTCACATGGCAAAAGAGGAAGGGGAAATACAAAAGAAGAAGAAAAAGCTACTCGAAAAACCATTTCCGCCTACTCAAGCCACCTCTAACTCATATTTCATCAATTCAGCAACACCATCATAAATCAATAGTTAAAACATTTACATTGTAATATTTCCTACATTATATCATATTATCCAAGTAATATGTAGTCCTCTATTCATTTACCACTCACTTCTATATGATTAACTCTTTCAGGTAGACCTTAAAAAAGTATTTAGCTGTTTAGCATTAAACCGCGAACCATAGGTGACAAAACGAAAGTGGTCCTCCGGGCTGGATAAACCTTTTTTTTTAAACGGCTAACTGCAGGCCACGGGGTTGTTTTATTTTAACGTTTTTAACGCTTACCCTTTGTTACCATCTTCAGTACCTAAAATGTATTAATTTATCGCGTGTTTCATTTCCTGTTTTTTTGTCTATTATTTCTAGTTAAAACGTCATTATTAAATAGATAAAGTCGGTAATGATAAGGATTATTTTATTTTATAATTATTTTCTTGGGGCCTTTATAAAGCCTAGCATCCAGTGTGCTCTACTTTTCAGTTTAAGTTGAAGTAGTACCTTTTTATGAATCAATTACCAACCTTCACCTATCCCTTTCTTTCGCGGCTGTAATGAAGGGTAGGGGTGGAGGTTGTTGGGTTGGAGGTTGGAACTGCTTTAAAGGGGATCTGGAAGTTTTGGAACTAGCGCGAAGAGTTCATTTCTGTTTTAGCCTGTCCAAGTCCTCTTCAAAGTCGACGAATGGAAAGAGATTGTGATGGTGTTTGTAAAGTTTCTTCATCCATTACCTTAAGACTTAAGAAGCGGTTGCTTCAAATCGCCCGCCTTCCTCTTATCAGGCTTAGTCACAACCAAGGAAATAATTTTTTGTTATTTTATTTTACTTTAACTTACGGAATTAGTTGTATGGAATCAGTAGAACTTTATTAAAGCGTAACATGGTTGCATAGTGTCATTACAAAAAAAAAAAAAAAAAAAAAAAAAAAAAAAAAAAAAAAAAAAACCGATGACTTCATTTTTTAAATTATATTTATTAGAATTCACCACTTGGTAACATAAAAAATAATACAATGAAGCGTGAACAGAAAAAATAAAATGTAATAAATAGATTTATAGAGACAGTCATTTTAGTACTCTAATAACACTTCCAAATTAGAAAGTGACTTTACTATATTCTTTTCAGGCGCCTTTGAAGATGCGGAATAGGCAGGATAGGAAAACAGTGGATTCGGATAGGGTTTATTATAACAGGTTAAATATTTATGGCAAAATGTGTTTTGAAATATTTATTATTTAAGATTATTTTAGTTACAGAGTTTGTGAGCTCTAAACAGCATTAGAGTTTGTAATGCTCTGTTGGCTTAACAGAGGCTTCCTGATACCCTGATGAGAGCTTTTCTTTAAAATATTTCAATACTTCATTTTAGAGTGCTAGGTGACAGTAAGGGTCAGGGCCTCTCAGTTTTTAGTACACAACTATTTTATCATTAGACTGTACACACTTAATTTAAGATTTCCTGTTTTTTTTTTTTTTTTTTTTTTTTTTTTTTTTTTTTTTTTTTTTTTTTTTTTTTTTTTTTTTTTTTTTGTAATTTCAATACCTTAGAGAGAAAAAAATCTTAACCAATTTTGCGCATCTCTTGTTTCTGTGTGTTGGTAATTCACTGTAGTTTTTTGGAGCCTACTTACTACTTACTCTTAGGGGCAATTCGTCTTCGAAGCAAATCTTGCATGTTAGTATGGTGATTTTTTTCGGTTTATCATATATTTTATTTTATCTCCATTTCCTTGTATACCTATTTGTTCTGCCTATCCGGGTCTTACTGAGTTGCTCAATTTCTTTTTTGCTGTTTTGAAGGACAGATATATCAATTTTATTGATCCATATAATGTATATAGGAGATATATAAATTATTCAACATACAGTTCATATATTACGAGTATTAAAGGAAATGAGGAGAATTTTAGCAAAGCAACACATCTCTGAATATTTTTATTAGTTCATTTTATTTAATTTAAGTAAAACGATTAATTAATTAATTTAATTAATTGTTACTACTATAAGGTCCTAGTTAAATTTCAGACAATGTTTGATTCAGTAAATCATCAAGTTGGACGCTTTGCGGCTACGAGCACAGTTTCCACTCCTAAGCTCGCAAGTGCGGTTTTGCTTCGCTTACTTAAGAACTAATTTTAACTGAGTTTACCCTCTGCGGTTTATACGAAAAAGTGTGGAATAATATAGGTCCGCTTTAGGCTACAAACTTTATAAGTTTATGCAAAATTCAATGATAATGGGTACTTACTTATTAGACGGTCGCCGTTAACTTGTACCGCACGCGAGCAGTAAACTGACACTGATAACGCCTTGCGTTAACTTTTTATTATTTTAATTCTCTTCAAACTGTTAAAAAAAAAAGTCTATTAATAATAAACATTTCAAAATATACACTAAGTAATAGGAAAATAGCTATGTATATAATACGCAATTACTTAATCGTGTTTCTGTTATATCTCAATTTGAATTTCAAAGTGTAAATTACAATTTATATATTTTAGTAACTTAACCTAATTGACCTTTTTAATATATAACAGGAAAAAAATCCAGTAGAATAATAAATTACTATTAATAATTAGGATTACTGTTTATCAATATCAATGTATTTATTCTGATATTTTCACTCGTTAAAATTTAGCTTAAGCCTGTGGTAGGCACATTCTCTTAGTGTATTATTTAAATTCGGGGGGGGGGGAACCCCTAGGGGAAGACCCCCTAGTACCAAAAAAAAAATAAAACTATTGCCTGCATCTTATTTTATTTTTACATTTTATTACATTTTTTATGCAATGTGAGCCTATTCCATCCAATACACTATCTTAATATTTATCACTTATCTACGATAATTTCTTAACCATAGGTTTACCAAGTGGTGTCTGGTTTTTTTTCTAGGTTTTAAAAAGTGGGGGGGGGGCTCTGTAAACCCATAGCTTTCTTTGATTTTTAATTACAGCTAAATATATTTTTTTAAATTTATTTCACGAGATTACAATATTTTCATATTTATAAAACTTTGGATGTAAAAAAAATAAATATATATATAGAGGGAAATGAAAATCATTTTTCTATATAATCAGAAATTTCATTTCCATGTTTTCTAAAATTCATCATTCATGATATATTAGATATTAAACTAATTTACGCTTTTAAAAATTGTGATTTCATGTACATTAAAGAAAAAAAACATTAATTGTTTTAAATTTATTATCAATGCCTTAATGAAATTATAGTTTGATAATTTAAAACGAGCCTAAAGTTTTTTTTTTCCTTTTTTTTTTCCATTCAACCATTTCTTCTGGATATAAAATAATACAGAAAAACTTCAATTCACTTTTTCATTAATCTTGAATGTTTTTCTGACAACTACTATTTTTTTCAGATTTTTCATTTAATAATTTAGGTGCGAAACAGGGTGGAGAAATATTAATGGGCTTCAAGAGCCCCCCCTTGGTAAATCTAGGGATAATCCATTTAGACTCATTTTTTTGTCCTACAATTTTACCCCCTTTCGTATTTAATCTAACGATAGTTTCACCAATAATGTAAAATAATAATAACAATAAATAAAAACAAGAAATAAAAGTAAAAACATTAAAAATATAAAACGAGGGGAGAGGGGAGCAATTTTTGTATAAATCATTTTCTGTTAAATCATATTTATTTTGATAATCAACGTGATCTCTACAATTAGCAAAACATAAAAGAGTTTCAGTATATGTGAACAGCATTAAGAAAATTTTCATTTTCCTTTCTACGTTAAGTTATTTTTCGAATATTTTTATTTAGAAATTCTTCATCGTTATTCTAAATATACGATTCCTTTGACTATTGATAATATATTCAAAAATGACATTGTGTCTGGTAACAGTGAATAGTTTAGCCAACCTCTTCTTTATTTTATATTTATTGCACAGTCTTCCAACTAGCAGATTAAAACCAACAGCTTCCGAAATAAATTCCGAAAACAGTCTCTTCAAAGGAAATCTTCCCACTGACGTCAGTTCATTCAGAGCGTTCTCTTAGAAGAGTGAGATAAATTATGTAAGAGCGTTCAAAAATTTTCATTTTTTTTAAATTTTGGCTCAGTTGTAACTCCGTTTAGGCGAGTGTAAAAACTTCCACTTACAAAATAATAATAATAATAATAATAATAATAATAGAATAATATTTACTATATTATCCAAACTACTATGACCTAGCTAGATAAAAGATAAAAAAAGAAAGAATATTGATAATCATTCTCGGTGGCTTAAATAAAAATGCTCACGCGATTTCCTCTTTTAAAGCTGTACAAAGGAAAGATATCAATCGCCCTGTGTAATAATTTGATAAAACTTTTATAATTTGCGATATAAATAAAATATAAATATTTATCCTGGGGAAAGCTGTAAATATAAATTCTTTAATCATAGGTTAGGTAATAAAAAGGATGTGTGATTTTTTTTTTTTATTATTTTGATTAGTAATGAATTTTTTTATTACTTTACTATTATTGAGAAAAACACGGATTGGTAAATAGTGAAATCACATGTGATGTAATTTGTAAAAAAGGAATGGGATAGGATCTCTACATAAACTAGTTCTTGTGTTCGTTGAATAATGATGACTCAAAGAATACTGCGCAGTCACTTCTCAACACGGTGATTCCTATCGTCATTTTCTCGGTAAATCTAAAAAAAAGTCTTTATTTCTGGCTACCTCTTTACTAAAATTACTGGCTACCTATTTAAGATTACCGAATGGATAAAACTCTTACTTCTTTGGTTCATTTTACTTTTACAGTACCAGTCAAAAGTTTAGACTCACTTGTATTTAATTCACAATCTTCAAGTTTAATAAAATTCTAACCCAAGAGGTAGAATATGGTGGATACCTTCCACCATCATTAACTCAACTGAGTTAAATGTGGTAACATTTCAAACATTATATGATTAAGTTTAGAATAAAATTATAAATAGGGGGGGAATAGGGGTCACCTGTGGTGTAGTGATTGGCATGGCAACATAATATACTGAAGGTGGCGGGTTCGCGTCCCGAGGTGGCCCTAGAATTTTTTAAAGGGGGTAAAAAAATCCTTGGCTATGCCGTACCTTGGATAGGACGTAAAGTGGAGGTCCCGAGCCTGTGCGATGGCAGGTACTCGTTAAAGATCTCAATCCTAATTATACCTGGATAGGCAACATTTAGGACTCCCACTGTAGCATCGTCCGATTAGCCTTAGTAGTATAAAGGGACGTTAAACAAACGAACAAACAAATTATAAATAAATCGAAAATAAAATTATAGTTTTTTATGTTGTTAAATAAATAAAATGTTATTTAGTTATTTTACAAAACTAAGGGTGAGTCTAAACTTTTGACTGGTACTGTACATAAAATCTTCTAGGAATTTTTTTTTCATACACTGGTCGTTCTGGATATAGGAGATTCTAATGTATTTCAACGTTAACCAGATTTTTTTTTCGTACTACAGAAACCTGCTATACATAGCATGCGGTCCCCTATTTTTTGTTTACTTTTCAATTTTTTTTTAACTTTACGAAGCTATTGCTGAAAAATTAAAAGAAGTCCGACCTTAATTTTACTCTGATATTCTGATTGCTTGGATATTTATTTGTTTGTATTAATACGGATCTCCTCTTAAAGGGCGAAGGGTCACCGACAGTATGGAAATAGTTGACACTGTCGATAGTTTTACATCACTACTCTTTATTAATAATGTATATTGTGATTTTGTATTTAGTATTCAGATGTCATCTTACCTTGCAGTTATTATTAGTTTTTGTTTATTCTAATTTTTTGCCTGGATGATTGCCATAACTCGCAAATGAATTATTATTTCTGAATAAATAAGAGTTTGGGATATTGTTTATTAACCAGAATTTCCTAACAATAATATATATATATATATATATATATATATATATATATATTCCTTGTTTTTTTTTAAGAAGCATCCAATCCACTACACGAAGTTTATGTGCGTTATAAGAAAATGAATAAGTTAGTCGACCCCCCCCTTACACTCCACTATCGTTTTTCTCTTCCCGGGGGGAGAAAAGCCTCCAGGGGCTGGGAGCCAAATGAAGTTAGGAATCATGAAATATGTCGGCACTTACCGTTGGAGTAATTTCGCGGAGATTGTGTGCGGCGTGTAGGAAATGATTGCCGTTCGACAAGGGAAAGGATCCATAGATAACAGATGATTCCATTAAGCTGAAAAAGGTAGGATAGAAGAGAAGGGGTTTCGGTTGAGCTCATCCGAGAGCAACCTCCCCCCTATTCCAACTCCCCCCCCCCCAACAGTCTAACCATCCCCCCTTTCCACCATCGCTGATTCCTCCCCACACGTCCTTTTTCTTTCGGATAACTTTTTAGCAAAGTTTTGCCGGCTGTCCCCCGAAAGAGAGGGGAGTTCTTATCAGGATCGGTGGAAACCTAATAACTCTCTACCCGCGATCCAATGCTAGATAACTTCCGAAGGCAATCCGGGCTCTCATTAGAATTAAACCTATCCCCAGTGCCGCTGGGATTTTTTCCACTTGGTTCGAAGAAGTCGATGAAGGTGCCTTTATATTTAAACAGACTGTTTTTCTGTCTCTTCCTCCTTTGTCACTACTTAATCTATTGCCATTATATTTAATGTTTATGTCTGATTCTGTACTTATTTGGTGATAGTTGTTCTAAATAGATTTTTTTTTAAAAATGTCACTCAGACTCCTTGTCTTCCAAACTCTACACATTTGATCAATAATTATTATTTATTTCATTATCGATTTGGTTGTAGTGAAAATGGTGAAGATTTTTATACAAAGCAATTATGATTATTAATTTCTACAGTTGTTTTATAAGTGTATTTTAGTAATCATCGGAAGTTGGGCTCCTGATTGATCCCGAAAAGTTGTGGTAATTGTTTGTAAAATTTACATTAAAAACTTGAAGAAAGACAAATCCTCTCTTTCCATAAAAAAAATCTAATATATGTTTTTACAATCTATATACTTATCCGCAATAAATATATATCCACATTGCTTTAAAATCAAGTTTTATGTACGTTGAATTATCTCTAATAAAATCAATATAATCAAACAAAAATTATTACATCCTTTTATATTTTTCAAGTCGGTCTACCTGTCTACTTTTTCCAACAGCGGTATTTTCTATTAAGGCTTCATTAAATCTTAAAGCAAGCTGAAAGTAAAAATTCAATTTGTTTCTTTGCCTGCATTGATTGAGGTTAATTGTTAACTAATGCATTGCGTATCTATAATTCATAGCATAATACTTGTTATAGGTTGAACATTTCGATCCCTTCGATTCCTTGGCTTTCCTTAATTAAAAAAAAAAAAAAAAAGATCAAACTGAAAATCTTGATTATTTATTAATCTATCGTAAAGAAAAACAGTTGACTATTACACACCTCTAAATTTGTCATAATATTCATTATAAAGCACAATACGTAAGTAAGGATATTGTCTAGTGGAGGCTAACTAAAAACTTAGCAGCTTTATATAATACGAATACCCTACTGTTCATGGAAAAAAATTCTTTTCAAGTCGACATTAACATTTTCCAGTATTCTTCCTTTTAATCGTACTCATCTGGAGATTACTGAATACATCGTATGATGAATAACTATGTAGCTATTAATGTTCAGTTAATAAGGGCTATATTAGTTCTTTTTTATTTAGTTTAATAACTATCAATTTTACTAAATGAATTAAAAATGAAATAAAAACTTTATAGAATATGCTTTATATAAATTAAAAAAAAGGTCAGAAAATAAAAATTACGACTGTCTCCTCCTCCTCTTGGGAATTTAATCATTCTCGGATTCTCCAATTATCTCGAGTGCTGTAAAAATTATTGTTGACAACAAACTAATCATAAAATGTTTAATAGCGTCAAGATACTTATATACTTTCCCGTTAAGTTTCATCTCAGTTTTCGAGTTGTTTAAATAATTAAAAAGTGAATTAATTGTTTTTGTGCTACATAAAAACTTTAAATTTAGTTAGAAATTATTATTTTATTACGGATTGGGGGGGGGGGGTTGGTTATAAAAATTACTTTAGATAAAATTATACGTTTCTGTAGTTTAGGCCATTTAGAATTTTTAAATACTCTATCAAATTTTTTGTTTTTCTAAAAATAGAATTAACTCTTACGTCTGCTCATCGGTATGTAAGACCGCTATTGCACCTGTTGTGAGGTGGTGGGGGGTGAACAGACTGACGAGATTTTGGGAGATCGTCAGGCGGATCCTTAATTTCAAGTAGCTACACCACGTAGAAGTCCAACTACAGGCAGATCTTCGGTAATTTCAATTTTTTAACCGATAAGCCTCAGACATTATAAACCAATGGAAAAAAAAAAAAAAAAACATTTGTGTATTTTGCCTTCATAAATTCATTAAAAAAAAGAAGTCTTCATAAAAATGTAGTAACTGTGAAAGGCCAAAATGCCAAAAAAATATCCGAATTTTCATAAAACTTTTGAAATTCTAAAATTTATATAAATTATTTATACTTTCACTTACCTACATATGAAATATATAGTAAGTGGAAGTACTGCGATCGTGAAAAATTTCAACTTCCGGTTTTCAACGGAAATACACGTTTTGGAGTCCCCTGAGTCCAATTAACCAAGTCCCGCGAAATGGTGTGTGTGTGTGTGTGTGTGTGTGTGTGTGTGTGTGTGTGTGTGTGTGTGTGTGTGTGTGTGTGGGTTGTGTTTGTTTGTGTGTGTGTGTGTGTGTGTGTGAGTGAACAGACTAGCTCAAAACCTATAAACCGTGCGAACCTGAAATTGGATATTTAGTGTAGGTATATGCCCGCGATGTGATAGCAAAAATTTCATCCAAATTGCTCAAAGGGAGGGGGTACTTTATTTAATAACTTTTTAAGTTTTTTTTCGATTTTCTCAAAAACGGCTCTAACGATTTTGATTAAACTGTGTATTTGATCTATTTATATGCCCGAGATATGACCGTAAAAATTTCATCAAAATTGATCAACCGGAGGGGTACTTTACTTTATAAATTTTGTTATTTATTCATGATCGTTGGTTATACAATTAAGATATAATTTTTAAACTATTTAATTAGAAGATAAAAGATTCGATTCCCGGCCGTGGTCGAATCTTTTATCTTCTAATTAAATAGTTTATAAATTTTGTATCATTTTCATGTGTTTTTTTATTTATGCCTTTAAACCCCAATAAACAAGTTATTTTTGCTCCCATTGTTTCCAAACGGGAAGATCAAAGAAAATCATACAAAGAGGCAATAAAGAATTTTTATCTTTAATGATTTATCTGAATATAAACGTATTAGAGCAAAAACTAAAAAAATTAAATTATAAAATTTAGGTTTGACTGAGCTCGATCATTGACGTGTAACTCAAGGTTAATTAGCTCTATGAACTTTCACCAGCTTCAATTACTTCTTTTCTAAAGATCCTTGCTTTTGTATATTTTCGGACTCATCCGGTTACTTTTAGCATTTTTGGTACAGTGCCATCGACTAATTTTAAGGCACTCACTATTTATTAATTTATAAATTAATAGGGGAGAGCGGGGTTGGTTGGCATAGGGGGTAAGTTGGCCATCGGCTTATAGTTTCCGTCACACCTGTTGTGAAGGCCCCACCATTTTACCATGTGACCCGCTCGACCTCGGGAGTCTTGTCCAGAGTTTTCAATCCGATGCTAAAAGTGTAGAGAAGAGTGTGCTTCATTGATTGATTTTACAACATGTAAGTAAATTTTTATATTTTCAGTAAATTTGGTTTAAAGGCATGGTAAAACATTTGACTCCGAATCTGTTCACATAGCCCCAAACTCCTTTGAAAAACCTAACCTTTCGACTAACCAGTTTCTTGTTTGATTGTTCTCCCCTGTCCTGGCAGCCGTATTTCATATGATCTCTCCTGTGGGGTTAGTTGGCTCTCTTCAACTGGGATTTGTTGGTGCAGTAGCAATTCACAAAAGCTAGGTAAACATAAACAAAGGTGAAACTACCAATTGTCTTTAGTTCCAGCAAGGAGGGTGAGAGCAATTTTTCTTATGCAGAAAGTGAGGACAGTCTATCTTCTTCTATTGTCATTCTATTTTCACTTAAAAGCTGTTAAAAAACGATTCAAAATTATTATACCATTATAGTGCAGATTTTAATAACAATAATATGTGTCAGGCAGTACTTAAATGAGATGGTTAAACAACCTCACCTTCTAGGCCAACCTGCCCCACATAGGGGGTTAATTGGCATACTCTGGATTGACGAATTCTTCAATTTTCTATGATCTTAATACTAAACATTATCTGGTAAAAAAAAAAATACTTGAAGTACTCTAATACTTGGAGTTTACAGCGGTATGAGCCCTATTGGGATTATATTAACAGGAACGACTCAACAATCAAAAAAGTGAAAACTGTTGCCAACCAACCCCGCTCTCCCCTACTGTATTTCTTTTAGAATTTAGGCAAATAAAGTTTGCTTCAGTTTGCTATAGTTGAATCCAAAATAACTATCTAAAATATTTATGTATTATATACGTTTCCCTCCGCTTCCATAAATCATTTCTCACCCCTTTTGATCAAGATAAAAACATATTATTTCCAATGATTGCCTCTTGTTATAATTTATTCATAGTAATTCCGGCGAACAGGTGGATACGATACCGCGAACTTAGTTCTTGAACGAGGAGGGAACGGTATTTGTCAGGGGAGCGCGGGGGTGAATGGTGCGAGCCAAACCCTTTGAGAATGGGGGTTAATGGCGCGAACATCTTTTCATCACCTGCTACGGAGTAATGAGATTAGAAAACATAATCAAGTCCTTTCTCCGTCTTTGTTGCCCCCCCCCCCAAAACTTACCCCCACCTAACCCCCATTATAACACCCCCCTCAACCGTTGGCTTCTAGTTAAGGTAATGCAGTGATTGATCGATCTGCTTTTCTTAAATGCAAAGCCATAATCTCTAAGGATTATAGTTATAGTTGGAGTATAATTATAGCTTGAAGGAAATCCGGAATTTACCTTTTGACCTAGATATTTAGTTTCACATTAAAGAAAAAAAACAAAAAAAAAATCGGAATGACTAAATATTTATTGTAATCGCACATCACAAACCTCGAAGAATGTTATGTTTAGGTTATATGGATTTGTGAAGCTTTTTTTTTTTAATTGATTGAATTTAAAAAATATACCACGCTAAGGGATACTATATTTTTATGAATTGATAAATAAAAGAAAATATGGGGAAGATATGTCATCACTTTATTATTTTTAAAAAATTAAGAAATCAACCTTCGTTCAGTAATAAACTATAACAAAAAACTCTTATAATATATATTTATTTATTTTTTTTGCATAGGCATACTAATCGATTCATATACATAATGATTTATATGTTGTGCTTTATCCCATTGACTTCTAGTATCATTGTCCATATTGGAGAGAATGTTGGGTTGAGGAGAGATACTTAGGGGCGTTATTTAAAGATTTAGGCTGGATGGAGTGGGAGAAGGAGTTCACAGCTCCTCTCAATGAATTCCTTACACAAGCCGAGGAATAATGGAAGAGCCAGGGATTGAGTGGAATTACTGTATTTTGTAACAAATTAGCAACCCACCCCCTCTACCCCTCACCCTCTCCACTTTCATCAAACCATTAATACAACCTCCATTTTGAGAGTATGAATTATATACGTATTAATAGGCACTATATAATTAATACTTAATCTATTAATTTTATATTAGTATTGATAGCTCTTAGATTTCTTTTAAAGTTCTCCTTTGACGAGAGTATGCAATCGATTATTAAAAAATATATAAATAGAAATTGAATCCGATCAAAATTTATAAAATAGTATAATACCTCATTATTTTTTAGATACCCATATTATGTAGCTATATAATTAATACTTAATGTATTAATTTTATATTAGTATTAATAGCTCTTAGATTTCTTTTAAAGTTCTTCTTTGTCGAGAGTATGCAATCGGTTATTAAAAAATATATAAATAGAAATTGAATCCGATCAAAATTTATAAAATAGTATAATACCTCATTATTTTTTAGACACCCATATTATGTAGCTATAAAAAATTTTCAACGTTACGAAATTAATATAAATAAGCTAAAAACGATAAAAAATTTAATCCAAAATATTTCAGAAATTTTGTCAAATAATTTATAAGGTATCTAATTTTATTTTTTTAAATTTTGCACTTCAATATCAATTTGTTTTTCTTTTTTATTTTATTTATACCTACTTAAATTTTGTTTGTTTGTTTAATGTCACTTTATGCCACCAGGGCTAATCGGACGATGCTACAGTGGGAGTCCTAAGTTTTGCCTATCCAGGTATAATTAGGATAGGGATCTTTAACGAGTACCTGACATCGTACAGTCTGGGGACCTCCATTTTACGTCCTATCCGAGGGACGGCATGGCTAAGGATTTTTTACTCCCATTAAAATATCCTAGGGCCACCGCTGGGCGCGAGCCTGCGACCTTTAGTATATTCTATGTTACCATGCTAACCAGTATACCACAGGTGACTCCCTACTTAAAATTTTTATCATTTTTCTAATATTAATTTTATTTCACTACAGCACAATCCATAGTTGTAATAACCATTCATAATAATGTTGATTTTTCATGTGACAATACTAAAGGTTGTATCCCGAGCTTTTACCTGACTGCAGCCCCTAACACAACTTATCTTTTTTGTGGCAGGTCAGAATTATTTATTCATTAATTTTTAATTAATAATAAGTTAAGTTTTTGATGTTATTGTAAATATTCTGACAAATAAACATTATTCATATTTTATCTGATTTTTTTTTAAAACCACGATTGTTAAAATGATTATTACCAAGAATGTTTTTGTTTTTCTTAAGTGAAAAAAATCACATATTAAATTAAATAATTTTCAAATAATACTTATTTAAATCAGAAATATATACATTTTAAAAATATTCTACATGATTCATTTTAAGCCTTATTAACTTTTAGCTACAGAACATCTTTATTATCGAAATGCCTTTAAAGAAATGTATGCATATACATAAAAAAATAAAAAATGCCTTGGTGGAGGTGCAAAAGATTAATTTTAAAAAATGCTGTTGACTATTTGTTGTGTTGTTAACATTGTTCAGTGGTCAGTTTAATTAAAATCCTAAATACACCAGGCCCAAATATGATAAACAGCATAGCTAGAATGGAATAGAAAAAGTGTTGACTTTGAAGGAAAATCTTAAATATGTCCTTTAAATTCCTCTTCTAAAAGATGATTTATATTTTCTGATGAATATTCTTTTTATCCCAATTTGATCATTTCTATTTATGTATTATTATTATTTATGTAATACCGTATCACTCAATGAGTGATCAATATTTTTAATAAAATTAATAAACATCTATCATTGATTTGAATGTTTATATAATTCAAAAATTTGATTTTATATCAATATTTGATGGATATCCATTTCATGTATCACTTTTAATTGAATCAATGATTTTATTAGAATATGCTATCATTCATTAATATATAAAAGGAAATCATAAATACTAATTTTCCTTAGTTAATTTATTTTAAACAAAATATTACACACACTCATATGTATATGCATGGGAGACTACTTGAAAGAATAAAAGTTTTAGCACCCGTTATTTTGAAATAATTTATAAATTAAAAATATATTTACTTCACCCACACAAAAAATGGATTAATAATATTAGATATTAAAATCGGGAAATAAAGTTGTTGTTTTTTTAAAATTTATAATTTTGTAAATTTCAAAATCAGCTATAAATTTCTATTAGAGAATATTAATATATATATTTCTTTTTTTTTTTGGAAAAATTATTTTCATTATTGGTAAAATAAAATTTCTTCCAGAACAATTATCAGTTTAAAAAATTACCTGTTGCAGTATAAATAAAAAGGAAAAATGTATTTTATTTCGTGTTTTTTAATCAGTTATAAGACAACCTTTCCTAAGAAAAGAGTTTCCGATATAAAAAAAATATATATAAAAAAGTTTTGATGAGGTTTGAATAATAATTAGAAAAAAAAGATTAATAGGACATGGAAACAAAAAATGTTTGTCATTATTTCTAAACAATAGATGAAATATTAGCCGTGACGAGGGAGGAAATTCTGAAACGTCAGAAATAAAAAATGGTTAGAACACAATGTTTTTTAATAAACATTAATTGAGGAAGTAGAAGTTGTTTCACCTTATTAATACCGAGAGAATGTTGATTTTTGTTATATGTGAATGAAAATTTACTGTATTTTGTAAATTAAATTACAATTACAGGGTGTTTGGCCCATCTAGAGTATATTTACAAGATTTTATTTTTTTTTTCCTTTTTTTTTCACTCAGATTACAATTTTCCTTTTTTTCTTCTTCTTTCGCATCTTATAATATGAAATGTATAAGACACAAGCAGTATGAGAAAAAAATGATACAAAAATAAATAAATAAATACCTTAAACTAAACAACCTACAGACTTAATTATTTGTTATAAGCACCACTAAAATATTTTTAAAATCAATTATCTAAAATTAACATTAAAACTGAGAATACAACAGTATATCGCCACGAATACAATTGTAGTCAATATCAAGCGTAAGTAGAAATCTAAAAAATAGTTCTATTTTAGGTGATGCCGAAGCCGTGTTCTTTTCGGATGCCTAGGAGGATTATCAGGAACCGAACAGGAAACGAAGTTAAAAACTTTAGGGTTCGGACGGGGCTTGGAGTTTCGATGGTAAAAAAGAGTAGATCTGGGGATCGGACCAAGTCGGCAACCTTCGGAACCGAGTGAATAGTAACATTATAATATTTGCATATTTTCATAAGTTATAATATTTGCATAAGTTGGAGCAACATCGGAGATGAAGATGGAGCCAGGTTCAAACTTTTGAACTTTTTAATAAGAATTTTTAGTCATTAAGCAAACTTAGTTGCTAAGAGAAGACAAAAAAATCAAAAGTTCGGTCCAATTTAGAACCAAAAAAAAAAAATTTAATTTAAGAGGGGAACTTTCCTAGTTAATAATAATTTATTTTTTTTTTAATTTTTCTTTCCGTTGACGAAGATACGACGAATAAACAAACTATTTAAAAAGCATTTGGTTTATTATTATTCAATATTGACTTGGCCTAATTGAAGGAAAAATATTTAAATGCTATGGAGAAATTTCTGTAGAGCGTAAACTAATAAATCATTATATGTTTTTATAAATAAATGAAATATGATGTATTTATTTATTGCACTAATCTATTTTATTACTAATATTTTATCAAAACAAAACATTTCCATAATACTATAAACGTTCCTGATTTTTCCCTTAACTTCTGGATCATCTAAATACTCAATATTATTTTTGAATTAAAGGCAATTAATATATATTTAATAAATGCATACATATAACAAAAATCACACCCCTGTTAATAGCCGATTTATTAACTGTCGATAACAACAATAAACTCCGTTTTAAGTTTTATCTCTTAAGTCGATCATGAGTGTTCAATAATTGTGGGAAACGTTCAGAAAAGTACAGGTAAGACTATCAATAATGGCTTTTTATATATTTTTTTTTATTTCCATATTATTGAAGTAGGTTATTTTTAAGCTTTGTTTATACACTTTTGTTTAATATATATAAGCCAATTTATAAAGTTTTGTGTATATATTCTTAGTTAGAGGATTATTGGTTTTTATAAAAATATATTATTAGTTTTATGATATTATTGTTTAGTTGTTTAGTTTAAGGTATTTATTTATTTATTTTTGTATCATTTTTTTCTCATACTGCTTGTGTCTTATACATTTTATCATATAAGATGCGAAAGAAGAAGAAAAAAAGGAAAATTGTAATCTGAGTGAAAAAAAAAGGAAAAAAAATAAAATAAAAAAATAAAATCTTGTAAATATACTCTAGATGGGCCAAACACCCTGTAATTGTAATTTAATTTACAAAATACAGTAAATTTTCATTCACATATAACAAAAATAAACATTCTCTTTGTATTAATAAGGTGAAACAACTTCTACTTCCTCAATTAATGTTTATTAAAAAATAAAACTAGAAATTAGAATCCAATTCCGCCTAGACACTATGGGTTAGATTTTATACTCAGACGAAGGATATTTAGCTGGTATCCCTTTGTTTAGCATAGAACGTGGGAGAAGATGAATGTGATCGGAATTGCAAGGATGAGTGGACATTAGCTTTGATAAAAGGTGAAGGAATGAGAAATATGTATTGAGCCGGGAACGGACGCTCCAGTTTCTATTGTTCTAGGACTGCATTACTCCCGTTGCTTCTATACCACCCCCCCCCCCCCCTCCCACCAACGCTCATTATGTTGAAATATCTCCTAACCACCACCCACCACCCCCCACCCCTTCACCACAAGCCCATTTCCTTTGTTAAACTAATATACATTTCGACAATATCAAAAATTGACTATCGTTTATGATAAATAACTTAAGGAGCTAAAGACATTGAATTGGCTGGGGATAGATGTTCCCTTAACCCCTTTTCAGCGTCCGATGATCGCGTCGTTTCTTTTCTCCTGTAAAATAATATCGCGTTTTGTTTATTTATTTTTGTAGTTTATAATTTTAAGAAGAACAGAAACTCCAAAGAGGTCGAACAAGAAGGCAATGGATTGACCATTCTAGAATTGGCCCAAAGCGACACAAGCAGCTGAATTTTCTATTCTAAAAATTCTAAAATTCTAATTCTGAAAATTTTCTATTCTGAATTCAGTTCTAAGCCTCCATTATAGAACGAGATCGAGGGGCTTGGAATGTATGGACCGAGCTACCTCCACGCTGAAAGGCACTACTGAGGAAGAAGAAGAAGAAGAAGATATTTGAAAAGTGTTAGATCTTTTAATATTTATAATAAGTTTTAAAAATTTGATGAAAATTGTAAACATTATCGATCTTCGATTTCCGAATTTGATAATCCACTTAAACGATTTTTACTTAACTTCTGTCATTTTATTTTATATTTTATACTCCTTTATATTATAGATACTGTGGATCGCTCCGATTTATATGCAACTAATCGGAAACGAAATAAAAAAAATTGCGAATTTTAAACCACAAAGAGCTACGAAAACTTTTACTTTTGAATTGAATTATTTACACTGGAGAGGACTAATTTTAAATTAAGGAATTTCTGTCTTGTTTTAGACAGAAATTTATACTCTACAACATTTTTCTTTCGGTGCACCCTTTTACGAGTTGCAGGTGTTAGAGCAGGAGCCTAAATTATTTTTGCGCCAAAAATCTTAAAATAATTTTTTTTTAATGATCGGTTTTGGCGAAACGACTGATCTGATTTTAGATTAAATTAACTCATTCGACGCTAAATTTTATAGAATCTAATTTTAAAGAGGATGCATTTTTCTGTGCTATGAATTGTTTTCACGCTACAAGCAGAAAACATAAAAAAGGACAAAATTTTCCATTTTAGCGTGATAGCGCAGGAAGACCCTGATTCTTTTTTAGCTAATGGAATAAGAATTTATAAAATCTCTATCATACCATAATTTTCAATAGATGATGTCGCTATTTTCTCACGGGTTTTCGGTCTTCATCCATGTTAATTGAACATTTATTTTATTATATTTAAGTAACCAATCGTTGTCTTTATTTTTAACACTATTTTTGATCGTTTGTATTTTAATGTCTTTCAATCACCCATTTTATTATTATTAACAAAATAACAAACAAACAAACAGGGAAATGAGGGTTCACATTAGATATGAGTACGACAAAGGTATTGGAATTGTTCCAAAAAGGCCTACACCGCATCCACTCTGGATGTCCTCAATCAATTTTTCCCCACCCCTCGTCCTAAACACTCCACCTAGCAAAGCAATACTGGATTTTCATATATTATTTTATTTTTTCGTTCAAAGCATCATGATATGGATCCCAATGTACACAACACAGCCGGAAATCGAAGCTTTGTTTTCCATACCGTAGTATAATCCCGTAATATCTCAAGATTTAATAAATTGTGGATGTAGAATGCAACGATAAAAGTTCTGATTTACTACTTATCATTACTCTGAAGGAAAATATTGAAAGATTTGTGTGGAAAGTCCCCGAACCATAACCTTAGCAATCTGGTATCAGAATAGTAATGATTGGAGGAGAAGGACCAATGAAGAACTGCTCATAGAAACTGGAAATATGTTCATGTGTAATAATATAAAGGCTAGAAGGTTGAGATGGGCTGGACATGTAGCTCCAAACAATCCATCAGGTAGCCTCTACACGACAATGAATGCCTATGTAGTAGGCAGGATATCTTGTTGCTGGCCAAATTTTAGATCGATAGATGAAATCATTAATGATGCTGCAGAGCTTGAAAATAGTAATCCAAAATAGGTACAGGCGGAAGAGGATGATTTATGCGACAGAAGAATATTTGTTTGCGGACGTTTCGACTTAAGCTTTATGTCTTCATCAAGGCTAAATATAAACAATGAAAGAAAAAAGACAAAAAATGACTATCACCTGCAATCAGTTTCATTCATTATGTTCAAACAAATCCCAAATCCACAAATTCCACTCCCATGACTTTTGCCACGTTTGCTCATTTGTCTTTTTTTGCATTTAGACGTGATGAAGACTTAAGCTAAAAAACCGGCAAAAATATGTCATTCATATTAGTATAATTGCTTTTAAGAACGAATTCCCAACTATTTTACTCTAAATTTACCAACTTCGGTTAACCAATCTTGTATCATCTTGAATTTAAGTTCAAAATTTGGATCACCGCATCTTGTTTTAGATTTCGTGCTTACATATAAGGAATTTTAATTTACTTTTTATTAAACAAAATTAATAATGTAACGTGAAACACATGATTTTAAAAGAGTTCTAGACTTGTTGGAACAAACTGTTCAAGTACGTGTTCGTGACTGTTGGGGAATAATCTACGCTTGCCTAGAACCTTCTAGAATGTTCTGTTTCAGACGAAATATAAGGAGCGATGGACTGGAGTTAATCTTGCTCTGAAGATCGATCATATGGTTACGTGCGCGTTAAAGTGTCGTTACAAGTTGATACTTTATGTAAACGTTTCGATTATTTAAGTTTGTATTGTTTGTGTAGCATTGTTATTTTTGTTCATTAAAAATTATTTAAACCCACATTAATGTTGCAATAATAATGAATAATTCACATATTTATTAACATGTTCATAAGGCGTGTACCACCGGTGGCTCACACTAGAATGCCGCATCTGCCAAATAATTAGATCTTTAACTCTTTGACTGCCGGAAAAGAATACCTGAGGATCACGCTCTCGTTTCGACACAATTTTAATATTTAATTCTCTGACTAGAGAACAGTTACTCGATTTCAGGTGACATGGCAGCCAAAGTGTTAAGAAAGTAAAAATAATTTCTATATAGCTGGAAATTAAAATAATGAAAGTATAATGTAAATTCATTTATTTTTATATTCATTTGTATTTATTTAAATTTATACTCATATACCTATAAACGTATAAACATTTATTGTTTAATAACAATTATAATTAATACAATATTATAAACATAACGAGTAGGATAGTATTTTTTATTGTTTATTTTATTATTGTTGGATTGGCAATAAATGCTGCATAATGCCCTGGAATTGCTCCCGTCCGATAGAGCGAAGACCATTAAACAGTCCCGGCGTGAACGTGTTAAATATGAATAAATTTCATATTTTCCTTATATTGGTGGATTGTCGTTATCGGTGAAATTTAGTTGAGCGTAACTCAGTTAGAAGTTATAGATTGAGGGATATGGAAGACAATTAAAATTATTATTCTCCCCCCCCCCCCCATTGGCGCATTCTATTATTGATGTTTGCTGGCTATTGTTTAGGAAATTTCATTTGGGATTGGTGAGAGATTTGTGAAAAGGGTAATAAATTTCCCGCTACATTTATCGCCCCCTTGTCATTCCCTCACGGGGAGGTGTGACAGCCTTTGGCAAATGAATGTTTGTTGTTTCACCTCTCTCCCCCCCCCCCCACGCTCTCACACCCTCTCTTTCCATCATTTTATAATTCGAACGTTGTTTATATTTAAAATTTAACATTTTTTTTTATTTTTTTTTTATGTGGAAGGGGATCGATGATTGAGTTTGCTTGCAAAGAAGACATTTAATTCAAGATCTAACCTTTTATTTTAGTTTATCCATTATTTCGTTTTGAGTATTAAGTTAGTTCTATTGATTGATATGATGATCAATTTCATGATCAAATCCTTGATTTATAAGTAGAACCTTTATATTCATCTTTTAAACAAGAAACCCTGGAGCAGAGATGATGCAGCCAAATGTTCTTGGTGTAACCAGGGTGAAGAAGAAGATATTCTCCATTTCTTTGCAGTTTGCCCAATCTTGCAAGAAATTCGGGTGAATGTTTTGGGTTAAAAACACATGGAAAAAGAGGAACTTATCCAGCTGCTGAACGGCCCAAATTATGATAGTGTCTACCGATACATAAAAGAGGCAATGGATTATAAATTTGATTATTTCTGATTTTTTTTTTTTTTTTTTCTCAATGCTATTTAAGTGATTAAATTTTATTTGATTTGATTTATTTATGTTATTGTGAAAATCATTTAACTTTATTTATAAAAGGCTCCCAAGCCCTCTCTCCCTACATTGATTACAGGACGAGTCAACTGGGACAATTTTCGTGATGACCTTGAATATAAGTTAGACTTAAAAACTTCACTTAAAACAAAAGTAGACATTGACAAAGCCATAGAACAATTAACAAATCTATATCAAACTGTATAAAGGATAACACCTTTATCAGTAAAAACAGTAATCTGCAACAGACTAACCTGCCACAGCATATTCGATCCTTATTAAGAGATAAACGTAGAGCGAGATCGAAGTGGCACAGGACAAGATATCCTTCAGATAAAACTCATTACACCAAACTGACTAACAAACTAAAAGCTGAAATAAGAAAATTCAGAATTAAAAATTTAATCAACTTCACTGAAAATCTCACAACTACTGACAAATCACTATGGACGACCACGAAAAAGATACTTAAGTACAAGGACTGTAATCATCCCCTCCTTACTGAATCCCAATCCTGGACCAGAACTGATGAAGAGAAGTCGCAAGTTTTCGGTCAACACCTATTCAAAACCTTTAACCCACATCCTGATATCCTAAATCCACATACCCTAGAGCGTATTGAAGCAAGACTGGACATTCCCCTCCAGATGACCCCACCTCCTAAAGCATTCCACCCTTCCGAAATAGCTTTTATCATTCAAAGATTACCTTCCCGCAAAGCTCCAGGACACGACCTAATTACATCCTATATCTTAAAACGGCTTCCTAAAAAAGCAGTATTATTCCTGACCTACATTTACAATGCTGTCCTTCGCACCACATACTTTCCTGACCCCTGGAAATTATCCATAGTCAAAATGATCCCGAAACCCCAAAAACCACCAGAACAACCATCCTCCTATCGTCCTATCTCTCTTTTACCTATCATGGGTAAAATTCTGGAAAAACTCATCCTTAAACGGCTTTATCCTATCCTAGACTCAAATAGTATAATCCCAGACCACCAGTTTGGATTTCGAAAATCCCACTCCACTATCCAGCAATGTCATCGTGTGGTCGACGTTGTCTCGTCTTCATTGGAGCGCGGATTGTACTGCACTGGAGTCTTTCTTGATGTGGAACAGGCGTTTGATCGAGTCTGGCATCCGGGACTACTGTACAAACTCCGTAAATTTCTACCTCCTACTTACTTCCTTATTATCCGTTCCTACCTAGCTGACAGATTATTCAAAGTAAACCACAATAATGCATACTCTTCCCTCTTCCGGCTGTCATCTGGGGTCCCTCAAGGTAGCATCCTCGGTCCCATCCTCTACACAGTTAATACAGCTGATATCCCAACCCATCCTAACACTGTTATAACCACTTATGCTGATGACACCTGTGTGCTATCAGTAAATAGTGATCCAGTTATTGCATCCCAAAACCTTCAAGCTCATATAACAAACTTTGAAAAATGGTGTGAAAAATGGAGAATCAAAATCAACCCCAACAAATCCCATCAAATTACCTTTACTCTCCGTCGAAAACCTACGACATCCTGCCCTACTGTATCCTTCAACAATTCTCGACTTGTCCCTGTTGAACAGATCCGTTATTTAGGACTCCACCTCGACAAACGTCTAACTTGGAATCCTCATACTAGATTGAAACGACAAGAAACCGCTCGACGCTACCGCCTACTACAACACTTACTGGACAAACGCTCAAAATTACCAATCTACTACAAAAGGCTCCTTTATATGACAGTAATAAGACCTATTTGGGCTTACGGAATCGAGCTTTGGGGCTCCACCAAACCATCAAACTCCTCTCGAATCCAATCCTTGCAGTCCAAAATCCTTCGAAAAATCCTTAACGCTCCTTATTTTGTAACAAATAAAATAATCCACAAAGACCTTAATGTTCCATATGTCGACCATCCCGATCCAGATACCAGTCCTTTCATAGTAAACTCCTGATCCATCAGAACCCACTCGTATCCTCCCTCGCTTCCTCCTCTATCCCAGATAATCCTCCAAGGCGTCTGAAAAGAAGATGGCCTCGAGATCTTTTAAGTTAGACACTACTTGAGTGCTATCAGTGGATAGTTTCTCTACATGCTTATTCAAGACATTATTTCTTTTATTTTAGAACATTTACTTAATGTATTATATGTAAATACAGATGTAAATGTCAATAAATATTTATTTAAAAAAAAAAAAAAACTTTATTTATGTTATATAAGCAACAAAATTATTTATTTTTGATGAATTGTGATGTCACTCTAGCTGATGGTAATATTACCAAGCTTATTGTAAATACTCAAGCTTATAAAATGTAAATTTATATATTTTGTTAAATAAAATTTACTTTACTACAACTACCTACTACCTTTATATTCATCTCAGATGAAAAATATCTTTTTTTTTTTGGTTTTTCAATAAAAATATTTTTTTTCACTTTTCTCAAAGCTGGAGGAAAGTTTAGGATTTGTTTTGAACCGTTTTGATTGTTTGTTGGTGCTTAATGGCGTAAAACCGCAGTTGTCATCAAACACCTATTTAACTTGTTTTATTTTTTTTTTTTTTTTTTTTTTTTTTTTTTATTACTTATAATATCTATACATATACTTCTGTTCTATTCATCTGAGATGTCAAATTTCTGATAGTTTTAAAAATTTGAATACTCATTCTATTTTCCTATTATCATCTTTAAAAATTTGGGCTATTTAGGGTTTCGATCCAAACCTACTGATTTGGAAAGTGTAATATGGGTATTTCTGAAAAATATGACTTCACGCCAAATTTTCTAAAAACATGTCGAAACGTTCAACTAAAATTTAAGAGTATCCTACAGAAATAGCTTGGAAGTAATTTCATTCCCACTTTAACGAGTTTTTTTTATCATTTTCTTCTTTAATTTAGCAATGACAAGGGACCATCCGATTGTTTTCTTTCGGCAATGACCTCCGGTGTCCTCCATTGGGGAGGACGGTTGAAGAAAATTCCCTGATAGAGGCGTAGGTGTTGGGAAATGGGTAACGAGCTCGACTTTTTATAGGTTTATTTCCCATTAGGAGGAATTATTTGGAAGGTAGTTGGGGATCCTAACAACTAATTACTCTGGGCCGCTAATGGCCTGGCCCTGACATTCACTAGCGCCATTGGGCTACCTCAGGGGACAATGCTGAGCCCAATACTCTGTCAAATACACTTCTCTCCCTTCTATATAACCTTTCTTACCTTACTGTTTTGCCCATTGCCCTTTCATATAATGTCCATCCCTTATAATCGCATTCGCTTCAAGGTTTTTTTTTTTTTATTGATTTATTTTGAAATTTTATAACGGTTATTTATAAAAGTAGTCAACTTAATTCCTTAACAAACTAAAGAAGCAATGTTAAAAGGCATTGTTTTAACAAAACTTCATAGATGGTGCCAAATGGCTCAATCGTAAACGAATTATGCATTTAAGAAAATAAATCTTTTTTTTTGTAAGTTAAAAAGAGACGAGGCACAGTGCGTGCAAGTTCTTTTAGTTTAGTAATCCTTTCATAATGACCTCAGTGATTTTTTATAGGAACTTTTATGGAATTCATCTTCTTGGAATCATGGAATTCTTTATGGAAATCATCAGGTTTTTTTTTTTTTAAAGAAGGAACCTTTTCCATTTTTTTTTTTTTATTAATTTATTTTGTTGAACGTTTCGGGCTACTGGTCGATCGACCTTCATGGGACTATCTGTATCAAAACACTGCATCAATTAGTTACATATTAAATATGTTTATTAAATTTATTTTTTATTATTTAATATAAATACTTGGAGTAACATTACTAAATATTCTACAACTATTAGTTTTGTGAATAGTTTTATGTTATAAGCACGGGTTAATGATTAAAATGGTGGTTTAAACGTGACATATTTGTGGAATATCTGTCTCAACGAAACAATTTAAATTTAGTATACCCCTCTTTTATGTTTCGTCGCTTCAACCGAATTTTTATGAAGGAGGCAACTGAAGGAGTTAATGAAAAAAAAAGTTGATGAATATCCATTTTTTCGTTCATTTCTTTAAATAAAATTTTGTCTTTAAATAACTTTTATTATTTATTTATTGAAATTTACAAAAGCATCTAGTAAATGAGCTAATAAAAAGAAAATAATATGTCATGAAATAGCATGATGAGAAGCTACCCATTGGTAGCACTCAACTATACACTTAACATCTATTAAGATCCCAAGGCCATCTTCTTTTCAGACGCCTAGGAGGATTGCCTGGGATAGAGGAGGAAGCAAGGCTGGGAACAAGAGGATTCTGGTTGGCCCGGAGTTTACTATGAAAGGACTGGTTTCTTGATCGGGCCAAATCGTCGATGTATGGAATATTAAGGTTTTTATTGATGAGCTTATTTATGACGAAGTATGGAGCATTTAGGATTTCACGAAGGATTTTGGATTCGAGAGGAATTTGATGGTTTAGTAGAGCCCCAAAGCTGGATTCCGTAAGTCCATATCGGTCTTATTACTGTCATATGAATTTGCTTTTTGTAATAGATTGGGAGTTTTGAACGTTTGTCAAGTAAGTGTTGAAGTAGTCGGGAGCGACGAACGGTTTCTTGTCGTTTCAGTCTTGTTGGGGATTCCAAGTTAGGCGTTTGTCCAGGTGAAGTCCCAGGTAACGGATCTGTTCGACAGGGATAAGTGGAGTGTTATTAATGGATATTCTTGATGAGGAGGTCGTAGCTTTACGTTTTATAAGGGTAATAGTGATTTGATGTGATTTTTCGGGGTTGATTTTAATTCTCCATTTCTGACACCATTCTTCAAGTTAATAACTTTTAATTACATTTCTGTTTTTATTTTTTATTACGATATTAAAAAAAAAAAATACCTATTCTGAAATTTTCCATCATAAATATACAAATACTGAAATGAAAGGTCCTATGTAGATAAAACAAAACCTGGGTTTAGTTCGTTAAACGACGTAAACAGTTAAAAAACCTTTGCCAATTCCAATTTCAGCGCTGCAATTACTGGCTTCAAGGAAGTACTGATAACTAAATTACAGTTTATTTTAAACTTATCCCACACTTCATCAACAGATAAGAGATATAATTTTCTCTTGTAATTTAATCAATTAATATAAACCAAAAAGAATATATTAATTGTCATTCTTTAACTCTACAAAAACATAAATTTCTTTAAATTTAACTTTCTTTAAATCCTCGATATATGCTTTTTAAGTAATCATATTAATGTTTTCTTTAAAAACAAGCCAAGAACGGCTTTTGTTCTCTTCTGCACCATATATTTAGTAAAATATTAGATCATTTATTGTAAATTTAATTTTGTCTATATTTAAAACATACTATGTATTTGTATGTACATACATATACATACATGTATATCTATTTTTGGAGTAATTTCGTGAGGGCTGAGGTCTTGAAATTCAACAAAGTTTATTTTTTACTTGTCAACGTTTTGTCCATTTTGTTAACATCACCAGCCCAAAATGAAAAAAAAAAAAGAAAAAAGAAACTACAGACGAAATAAGAACTTAAATGATGGAATGAAACAATTTTAAACTAAATTATGGCATGTGTCCAAATTATAAACCAAAGCAACGAAAAAATATATGAAAGGCAGTAATTTTAAATGTAAAGAAGTTGTTATCTATTTACAGTAAATCTATTAATTATATACATATTTGGCTTTTTTCTTTTTAAGAAATCGCAGAGAAAACTTCTATATAATGTTTATAAAATGAATGTGGACTTATTTACTGTCATATGTACAGTATGATTATTTAAAATGTGTCATTCTTAATTAATAAGACTTTTTGAACATTTTATCACAAATTCTCATTTATCAACTTACAATTTTTCATATGTTTCTTTTGTCGTTAATAATTTTTGCACATAGCAAACTTTATTTTAAAATCGTTTCATTCAATTGTGTAAACTGTTATTTCATCTGTCTTTTTTTCTTTCTTTCTTTTTCTATTTTAGTCCTGATAATTTCTATAAAAAAGAGGAAACGTTGCCAAGCAAAAAAAAAAAAAAAAACTTGTTTAATTTCAAGACCTTAATCCTCACGAAATTACTAAATATTATCTTATTCATGTTTTAGACCATGTTAACTTCAAGAGTATTCTCTTATTTTTATTTAAATGGAAAATATACATTAAATATGGGGTATTCTTTATTTATATTTTCATGGGATTTTTCTTTTTTAGAACTCAGATTTGTATTTTGGTTTAAAAAAATTAGTTTTCTGCAATCCGATCTTCCCTTCAACCTTGCCTTAGATACTTTAAAACATTTAAAAAAAAAAAAAATTATCAACCCATGTAACTTAGAAACATCACTAAAATTTTCTTGACGATGAGGGATGAAATCGCAAAAATTAAATTGGCAATTTAACAGAGAAAAAAAAAAACATTAAAAGTAACAAGGACATTTCATGTGAATTTAGCAATGGAATTATCATACCAAATTCAAAAAAAGTTCTTCGTTAAAAAAAAATAGCTCTTTTTAATTATATATATATATATATATATATATATATATAATCACACTATTGGTGTAAACGGATTTACTGTAAAGAATGTTTATTTTTATTATCTCTATAAATCGTGATATTTTTCTAATAAACTTAAAAGGTATATAAAGGAGTATAAAGAATTTATATTTATAACGTTTTGTGGCAGTCGCGTATATATTTTACTTTTGCAGTAGTTTTTATATTTTGTATACATATGTATAAAAAATGTATATATGTTCACATTATTAATGTTTCTATATAGCCTAGTGTGTGTTAAATTTTTATATTTTTAATTGAATATTTATCAATGATACCCCGCTCCCCCTATGTATCAATGAAATAAACAATATACATCAACGTTAACTTATTATAATAATTGATTCTTATTTAAAAAATATTTTCCTATTTATCATTTATGTTTAAAAAATTATATAAAATTAATGACTTTTCGAGAAAAATATATGATCATTTATTATTCAATCAATTTTAATAAATTAAATGTTTATTGCTATTTTTTTTTTAAGTTATAAATTGTATAATAAAAAAGATATTGTTTCCGCCCGGGTTCGAACCGGGGACCTTGTGCGTGTGAAGCACACGTGATAACCACTACACTACGGAAACTGGTTAATTACGGACGTAATTTTTCATTATATACTCTATTTAAGGTAAGATTGTTTGAGTATAGAGATTAAGATGAATTATTCAAGATAATCTTTACGCTACACGTTGTATAATGCTATCTATTTTAATTAATGAGGTATCAAATGAAAGAAAATCGCAGAGGCACATTGGGGGGTATCAAAAGTTAATCATTTTAATTTTTATTAAATAATAAAACATGACCCAAAATTAGTTTTTCTATTTATATATCTATTCCTTAAGTCAAGACTAGACTTAACAAAAAATTACTTTTAAAGTATATTTTTCTTGATATTCTATATACAATATTAATTTACTGTTAATTTTCAACTTTCTGAAATTTCATATTTGTAGTTTTAAAGTTTACGAAAAGATAATTTAAAAAAAATTTAGAACCTCATAAATTAATTTAAAAATAAATTAATTTAAAAATGAAAAATGATAGTATTAATAATGCCTAAACGTATTATTTGTTAAGTAGGTACATTGCAAGGTTGGTATAGTTATTAGTATTTAAACAAAAAATTGTAATATATTAGGTAAATATTTAAAATATATATATATGTATCTTAAAATTTTATGATACAAGATAAATAGCCATTCTAGATATTATTTTTAAAATAATGAATTATGATCTTTTATTATGAATGGATTTTGTGTAGTTTTAAATTAGCCGGTTTAAAACGGCTCTCTTAATACCGAATAATTCATATTATTTTTTTCTCAAAAGAATAATAAATGAATAAATAAATGAACGAGTTGTAGGAGGCTTTTAGCTGAATTCTAATTTGAATAATCTTTTACTCAATCATTTCAAACTCGGGAGGGAAGATGTTGCTCTGTTTTCTCTCTTGTTTTTAGCCATGATGAGGGAAGGTTTGCTAATTTCCCTCTCACCATCTTCAAAACTTTCTGAATTAAATTCAGACGTGTAGCCAGCCTTTTATACACACACACACACAATATATTATATATATATATATATATATATATATATATATATATATATATATATATATATATATATAGTATATCCCTCTTTATTTGTTAGATATGAAATTGATTTGTAATTCATTTTATACCTATTGACATTAAAATAACCTCAGAAAACCAACTAATCCAGGAAATAGGTAATGTCAATGAAAAATCACTCAGGCGATACACCAAAAAAGGACTTAACATACCTACTCCTAAATTAGTATTTTTTTTTTACATTGTAAATATTTTAAATAAATAATGTCTCTCTTCTTTTATACATAATTCTCTTTACACTTCTCATGTTTTTTGATGTAAAGAATTGGCTAAAATTCTGATTTTATCAGAACCTTTTTAATTATTTATAAATCAATAGTAAATAATTTTTTATGTTCATACCTTATAACCTATTATTAGTTACTAGTAATAGTAGATTCAGTCCTCAATAGTTTATCAGAACCTTTTTAATTGTAGTTAGATAGTAAATAGTAATTCAATATTTGTTTAAAGTTTAATTATAATTAAATTATTTGCCAGTTAATGGCTTAAAACCGAACTTGTCATCAAAGCCAATATTTGTAATTAGTTAAGTGGGGTTTCTTTGTAACTCTTGATCGCTTCAATTGATTACTATTGTTTACTCAATAATTTTGATGTAACTATTATGTTTAAATTATGTTCATACTCCACAACAGATACGCTATTTTTTTTTTTTTTTTTTTTTTTTTTTTAATATTGGGGGAAAAAGACCCAGGTGATCGAAAAGCCCTAAACTTATATAAGTATCTCGTCTACGATAAATGGTCTATGTAAAAACACGTTTACACATAATTCATAATAATAATAAAAAAAAATATATATATATATATATATCGGGGATAGAGACGGATGGCGAGTTTTTACTTCGGCCCTTTGCTCCTACTATGGCAGCCATAGGACATAAGAAGAAGATATATATATATACATATATATACTCGATATCCTGAAGATTTCAAGAATACTTAACTCTCAACTGAACCAAATTATCAAAAATCTGATAAAATGTATAAGGTTCGTCTCGTTTCCTACTTTAAAATGACTTTATACAATAATGAGTATATGCGTATGTGTGGCCTATATTTAATCGCAAAGATGAATATATTTAAGGAATATAACTCTCCATTATTTAATTTAGAATTTATAAACGTATTTATGTTTGTGAAAAAGTATATTTGACTCAGTTAGAAATAACGTTATACATAATATTTTAACAGGCTATTTAAAATGTTTAAATATAATTAGTAGACATATCTTATCCTATTCATCTTGAAAAAACTAAAATAAGAAAGTCGTTTAAAGATTTCTGAAAAGAAGATGGTCTTCGGACCTGCTAATTTAGAAATATTATACATAGGTACAGTATAATATCCATTCCTCTTCATGATTTTTTTTTAATATTTAACAATCACGTCTACTTGATGTATTTATTTCTGATATTGTAATTGAAGGTAAATATAAATTATATAATTGTAATAAGATATACATTTAAGTAATATAAGGTAAATTTCAATTTTTTTTTAAATAGTTTTAGCTTGGTGGCCCCTAAAAATTATGTTGCCATTGACTGCTTAAATAGTGTTATAATTCAATACATAATCCGAAATTACCCAACAATGAAAATTAGACCAAAAATATTGACTATTTATTATGCAAGATAATTTAAAAACCAAATATAATCTAGCTTTCATATTTATATAATTGCTTTTATTTATCTCAGTGCTGTTTTTTGGTGTACTAAAATTGGATCTGTGGTATAACAGCATTATTTTTTTTTTCGAGTTCTGAAATTAGTGTCATGCCGAATATTGTGTTTGCCTCAGAGACTGGCATTTGAATTCCTTCCTCGTTTCCTCGACTCATTTATTATAGTTCCAAATGGACTTATGGCTTCAAGGAAATAGAGTTTCATTTATAATAAATGTGAATATTTATATATACCAGAAATTATATTTTAATTCGTGAAAGAAAATAAGTTATTTTTATGCTAGGCGTCTTTCTCGAAGATTATATTTTCTTGAAATCTAGCCCACCAACATTTTTCCATTTTTTTTTTTTTTGTGTTGTAATATAGCCTATAGATTTATTTATTATTTATTTATAATTACAAATCATGCATCTAAGAGTAAGAGTTATGTATGATTCTTCCAACAGCATAAAATTAATATTTTTATTATTTCATGTATATAATTTCCAGTAAATTATATAAAAGGTCGGATCGAATTCCCTTCAAATTTACCCTTTAAAGTATCGTGTGTCCGACTCATTTAGAAGAGTAACTTACTTAAAGGGACTTAAACTGAGGCAGAAAACATATTACCGTTGTGGAAGACTTGATTGGATTTCCAAGACCGATCAAGCTGGGAGGGCTTACTAATCAACGAAGCCTCTTCGATGCCGGATCCTTTACTCCCACCAATCTTTTCCTTATATTTCATCCTCATTTTATAACAAATGGTATTTTATTTCATTATCCTTTTTCAATTTCCCTAATTCAACGATTGAAATTAATTATAATTTTTATAGATTCTGATTTATGATAATAATTTTTTTCCATAACCGATTGGGTTTATATCCTTTTTTTTTAACTTCATTATTTTTTTGGTTATTTATCATCATAGATTATATTTCATTTTACCGTTCTTTATTTGAGACATTTCGGCTACTTAGAGCCATTTACGATAAAACAAAAATTTGCTGATGTAGGTATACATTTCAGGCATTATACTTCTATATTTCTATAGTATTTTATTAGTTTAATTTAACACGTTAAACGATTGATTAATTTATATTTCGGTAAAAAAAAAATATCTACCAGGCATCATAAACTGGCATCTTCCATTTCAGCTGTCTCCTTATGGTTTAATTTTTTTTTAATATCTATTGGTAACCTTCCGTAGCCTGTTAGAACATAGTATACATATATATATAAATATGTTTCATTGTGCCCTATGCCCGGGGTACAATGAAACAGCTGAAAAAAAACAACACCATAATTAACAGAAAAACTTTATTCGGCATCCAGTCGGTTTTTCGTTCTTCTGCTTTAGGATAGCCATGAAATTCTTCAGGAAAGAGGAAAGTTTGATTTTGGAAGAAAGTTGTCATAAATTTATACAGCTTTTTTTGGTGTTCCGCTCTCTGTAAGAAAATGAAAAAAACCGACTGCTTATTACACGATGAAAAACACATGCGGCACGATGAGACACTCGTGGGACGTTTCATTGTGCCCCGAACGCCCTTGTTTAAGGAACTCAATACGAGCCATTTTGATGTCTTTAACTTCCTATGTTGAACGTGAAGAGGTAGGAGAGCCAAAGTCAGGCAAAATCTTAAGAGATACATGGATAATGTAAAAGTTCTAAGAGCAAATTGAATAATGAATGAAATTAATTACCCATACCTAGAGACGAAAATCCGTTCGACGAAAAATTTTAGTTTTGCCACACAAAACCGCACTTCAGCACGTAGAGTCTGTCACGAAACAAGTTGAAAGGGATATGCTGACTTTGTTTGGAACCACCCCACTTGCTGTCTGAATTTGGTTGCTCTAGAACTTTTGGTTCGCCCAGTGCACCGACTGTTCTATTGTGTCCCCTATATATATATATATATATATATATATATATATATATATATATATATATATATACATTGGTTGAGTTACTACGGTAATATAGAAACATTTATATATAATAATTAATATTGCAAAAAATATTAATACTTAATAATATATTATAAGGATCTTTGTATGCACTATTTTAGAACGAATATTGACTTTCCTTTATTTGTTTTCAAAATGAAACGGGGGGGGGGGGGGTCATTTCAAACGCTTAATATGTTTTCTTTATTGCAATATAATTGCCCCTTTTTTTTTTTTTTTCTCTTACCCTCTTCTTGTGATTCCACCCCAAAACCGATTGAAAGCTACATTCCAACCGTTTGTTTAATTCGTATTTTTAAAAGCCGGTGGGGCTGGAGGGGGGGGGGGCAGAAGACATTGATTGATTGTAACTTGCCTTTCCGCCATCCTTGTAGGAGTTTATTTTTTCTATTTTGGAACAGAAAGGAGTTGAAAAAATATTCCTTCCCCCTCCATCCCTCCCCCCCTCCCCACGATACAGTACAAACACTCGTTTCCGTTTAGAAAAATATTTTCTCAAAAGGCGACTTGGTACTTAAAAGGGGTCACTTCTACGTTGTACTCACCGTAGCCTTTTTTTTTTCCTTCATCTTCCTCATCTCTCATCATGTCCAGTAAATTTTGAAATAATAATAAAAAAAAAAAAAAAATGTTTGCACATATTTATGACTACCTTACAACACCGGGATAAGCGGATTATAACTGTAAAATCATACATTAAGTAATTTAGTACAGTTTTACTAATAAAATAAAATTAAATCAGAGTTGAAAAATAGTTGACTGCTTTCTTCGGCTCATCAATCACATGTGTTGCCATCCAGCTATACACAATAACTTGTCAACTTCTTCAATCAAAATTTTATTTTTTTACTGGAAAAACTGAAAAGATCAATAAACCTTTAGGTGATATAAACCATCTCTACCAATCCCTATTCTCGGTATAACTTCGAAACGTACTAAAGCTTGACTGGGTAATTATATTTTTTTTAATAGTATTTTGATTGATTTGATTATTTCCTCTTAACCCTCAGTGAGACATAGGGCCTTTATAAAGTTTCGCCACCTAATCCTATTTCATATATTTAAAAAATATTCGAAACAAGTTTGCATTTTATTTTTATTATTTTGTAATGAATATTTTAATTGAAAAAAGTATATTGCTATAACGAGACAAATTACATAACAGTAATTTTAATAATTACTAAAAATCACACAAAAAAAAAAAAAAAAAGGTTTGTATTGATAATCTCGGACTGCCACACACTGGTCATATTTCTCTGTATATATTATGTCCTAATGGTGGTTGTGTTTTTCAAAATGCCTCTTTAATTAGTCTAATAGTAAAAATAAGTCCCTCTAGCGTACTTAATCCTTTAATCTCATAGCCGTGTGTGGCTACAAAATTAACTGCTTGATATATGAAGTCCCCTTCTGGGTATATTTTCCTTTGATATACTTTTCAGCTTCGTCCCACTAAGAATCTTTTGAAATCATACACTCTTTTTTCTTTTTTTCTTTTTTTTTTCTCTTTAATACCTAATGAATTTCAAAACTTCATTAATTAGGAGAAAAAAAAGTACGCCTCCACGCTCTCTTTATTTTTAATTCATTTATTTATTTTTATTTTTTTTTATGGTAGCTTCTTATCTATAGAGATCAAAATATAAACCCCTCTATCTCTTAAGTCTCAAAAGGAACCTTTTTGAATTCAAACTGGCTGCTAAAGCATCATCATGACATTATGGAACGTCTTGATGTGAGGTGTAGTTTCTCTGATACCCTTGGCACGGAATGCAGGACTGAAAACTTCAGTAAAAATCACATTTAATGATGCTAGTCATTTTTAGGGTTGTCTTGATGAACCCTTGATTACAATAGTAAAAATTCGAACGATTACTTGTGGTCTATAATAATTTACAATATGATCATGTTTTTTTAATTAAAAATATATATATATATATATGTATATATATGCATATATACATATATATAAATAAATATATAAAATATATATATGCATATATATATATGCATATATATATATATATATATATATATATATATATATATATATATATAAAATATATATATGCATATATATATATATATATGCCTCCACTTTCACAAGTTTTATTTTATTTCTTATAATTAATAATGTTAATTTTTATCAAAAACGATATTTTGACGTTTTAGGAAATTTCAATTGGTCCAATAACAAATTAAGAGAAGTTTTTAAGGGGAATATTAATAGAAAAAAAAAATGGGTACCTTTTAAAAACGATATTTTTTTTTTTTTAACGGAATGAATCGTTTTTAATTTATTGCAAAATATTTGACAAAAAAAAGTTATAGGTACCTAACCATACAGCCATACTGGATTCTGTTATATTGTAAAGGTTCGCCAAGATCGGTTTAGGATAATAGTGATGCTTTGTTTTTTCATTGAATTCAAAAGTTTTCTTTTAATTTCGAGCTTGTTCCTGATGTTCGGACAATGAAACAAACATTTCATGATCAGCTTAGAGTTTAGTGTCCGCTTTGGACCCCCCCTCCCCCATCTTTCTCGTTTGACCAAGGAAAAATTAAAATATGCACTGCAAGAAGTTACCGTTTTGCGTCATCCTGCATGTAGCCCACTAGGGCGGATCACATGGGTCATGACTCCCACCCCCAAAGATTTTGGCTTTTAATTTTTTTTTTTTTTTTTTATGCGAATAGGGTAACTGTACCAATAGTTGACAGTGCTCCAATAGTTGACATTTTGCACAAAAAGTGTGAATAATAAGATTCAGGGTTGATTATTTTGGTTCAAAATTTGGCGGTAATTTGCCAAGTTATACTAGTTAGCTGTGCTGCCATCGACATTAGTGTGATGAAAACTCAAGCTTATTTGTGAGGGGTTGTAATGGCTAATCTTCTAGTGGCCTGAAAACTTGGTTTCTGCTACCCTGTTTCATTAAGGAGGAAGTCAAGTTAAATAAGCTTTTTAGTTGGTATATTTGAGTTCAATTATTTTTTAACTACTTTCATGATATCCATTAAGTTCATGGGAATCATTTGATATCCTTTTCGATTTATTTATACAATGTTTTAGGGCTTAAATGTGGGTGTCAACTATTAGAACAAAAATTAATCCTCAATTTCAATAGTTGACATCGATTTCAACTATTGGTGTTTTTTACTCTGATGAAACTGATAGTTTAAAATACTTTTCATGTTTTGAAAAATATCTGGGTTTAATATCGGTGGTGGAATCACTGATCTAGCTCCAACTATCCGTTCAAACGGATCAACGTTGATCAAGGAATATTTCTTCAAGAGGAGGAGCAATGTAGTTCAAGTGTTGATGAAGGAAAATTTATAATAGTTGGGTTCTCAAATAAGAGATTTAAGCGTAAAAAATGTCTGGCTCAAGTTATTAAAGTTGCCAGTAAATTAGAGATTCTGGTTTTACTTTTACAACCATGCAATCGGATGATACCCAGTTTTATTAACACCGATACATGTTGCACAGCCCCATCATATGATATTATATCCGTGATACATATGCCCAAAGTTTTTACCTTTAATGGACAGCGAAGGTACCATTTTAGTTTCCCACTTGAGGTAGATTAACTTAAAATGATTGTTGTAATATGGTATCTGTATTATTCTTAACTAGCTGTATATCCCGGTTTCACCCGGGGAATTTCATTCTTCTAATAAACGTGAACAAATTTTAAGTGAGATCATAACGATTTTTATAACAATAAAGAATATACCCAGAGATTGGCTGAAGTTACGAAATTTTAATATGGACAGGTGTTCGCACCTAGTAAGAATGATCCACTGAGCGAAATTTGGGGAATTTAGGAAAAACGGATTTCTATAAAGAACAACAAAAAAAACAAAACAGAATTTCATCTGTATTTATATAGATTGTATTCGAAACAATCATATAATTTTTGAAATGTTACCTCTTGAGGTACAATTATTTTTTTAAACTTGAAGATTGTGAATTAAATACAAGTGAGTCTAACCTTTTGACTGCTACTGTATATTTCCCATGAAAATCCGGTCTCTTAAATCGTTAAATAATTTTTATTTCTTTTTGTTAACTTTGAGCTGTTTTTATTAATAATTTCATATTTAGCTACTAGTAGTAGTAAAGTAGTAGTAGATTTTTATTAAAAAAAAACAAACTAACAGAATTTCATCTTTAAGCTGCATAACCCGGTTTGATCGGGGAATTTCATTTTTCTAATGAAACAGTTGATTTCGTAAAAAACCATTGTTAAGTGAGTTCATTACGATTTTTATAGCAATAAAGAATATCAGCTGAAGATCGGCTGAAGTTATGCAATTTTAATATGGACAGGTGTTCGCACCTGGTATGAAAGATCGGCTTGCCTAAGCCTCTGTGGCGCAAGGCGGGCCTCGTATTCCTGGGCAGACTCAGTTTCCCGCGATTCTGCCTGTCTAAGCCTCTGTTGTTCAATCGTATTTTGATGTTTGTCGAGAGTTTCAGTTGCTCGTATTTGACGTTGTTTTTTAGCTTTTGAGCTCACTACTCCTGTTGAATCTCGCTTCTTAGGAGGCATTTATAAAAAATAAATTCACCATACATGTAAATAAACGTATTGTAATGTTAAAAAAAAACAAAAAAACATATGGTTCAAAAATCCCAGAACTCGACTCCTACCTAGGGACGGTCTTACCGGGACTTGTCCTCTTCAAAATCTATAAAACGATTTTTTAGGCCGTTTTTTCGACTCAAACGGTCGATTTTCTAAAAAAAAAACATTGTAAAGCGAGATCATGACGAATTTTTTAACAAAAATCTGGTGCGTGCGCGCAACACACAACTTTCACTTACCCACTTACTTACATTAGATTAGAAATGAATGCGTTGTGTTAATGCCACTTCTCAAAGTTACACATTTTTCCACATTCATTTCTTACCTGATATTAAAGAACACCTAATTGTCATTAAACATGGCGAATTTGATGAAAATCGTTAAAACCGTTTTTGAGATAATCGAAAAAAAGGTAAAAATCGGAAAAAAAGTTATGAAATAAAGTGCCCCCTCCCTTTGACCAATTTTGATGAAATCTGTGCTGTCACATCGCGGGCATATACCAACACCAAATACTGAGTTTTGTCAAAATCGTTAAAGCCGTTTTTGAGTAAATAAAAAAAACACGTGATAATGAGACAACATTTATTAAGTAAAGTCCCCCCTCCGGTTAATCAATTTTGATGAACTTTTTACAGTCATATCTCGGGCATATTATTACATCAAATACTCAGTTTAATCAAAATCGTTAAAGCCGTTTTTGAGTAAATAAAAAAAACACGTGAAAATGATACAAAATTTATTAAGTAAAGTCCCTCCTCCGGTTAATCAATTTTGATGAAATTTTTACAGTCATATCTCGGGCATATAAATAGATCAAATACTGAGTTTAATCAAAATCGTTAGAGCCGTTTTTGAGAAAATCGAAAAAAAAACATAAAAAGTTATTAAATAAAGTACCCCCTCCCTTTGAGTAATTTTGATGAAATTTATGCTGTCACATCGCGGGCATATACTTACACTAAATACCCAATTTCAGGATCGCACGGTTTATAGTTTTTGAGCTAGTCTGTTCACACACACACAGACACACACACACACAGACCATTTCGCGGGACTTGGTCATTTCGACTCAGGGGACCCCAAAACGTGTATTTCCGTTGAAAACCGGAAGTCGAAATTTTTCACGATCGCAATACTTCCACTTACTATATATTTCATATATAGGTAAGTGAAAGTAAAAAAGAATATACCAAGAGATTGGCTGAAGTTATGCAATTTTAATATGGACAGGTGTTCGCACCTGGTATCAGAGAACCACTGAGTGAAATTTGGAGAATTTAGGACAAACGGTATGGATTTCTATAAAGAACAAACAAACAAACAGAATTTCAACTTTATTTATATAGATTGGATGATCTCATTTTTCAGTTAAATATTTTTTCTTTTGTCTATTAAGTTTTTGTGTATAAAGTAATTAAATTATGGAATTTTTATATGTTTCGTTTAATTTTGAATAGTTTATAAATAAAAAAATATTAACTTTTATTGCAGTCCTTATTACCTAATATTCTCCTTGGGAAATTAAAAAAAAAAAGTAAGTGTCAACTATTGACACAATAAATGTCAACATTCCAAACCTTTCCATTTTGATGTGTCAACTATTGGCACATTTTAGAAGGTTCAAAGAAATCATTTTTTATAAAAACCGTTAATGTAGACCATAGGATATTGTATTCCCAGTTTTCTAGAGAGATTGGCCTAACTAAATTCATTAAAAAGATTAACCTAACATCAATATTTTAGTAAACAGTGTCAATTATCTAATATTTTTTTCTTAACCTGCCAACTATTGGTACAGTTACGCTAATTCAATTACATAGTTACTTTGTCCTAAACTTAACGCTTTAGATGGTTTATATCGCAGTCATTCTTGATACAAGGTAACAATCTCATTAATAAACTGTGATTATCAGAGAGGGGGGTCATGACACCCCCCCCACATTTTCGTGCTGGATTTGCCCATGGTAGTCCAGATATTTCACTATCAGAGTATGTTTTTTTTCGATCAGTGGCTTAGTATTTATAAGGTCGAATCTTTGATAATCAATGAGGTCGTCAAAATTGGACGTTTCTTTGCTCTTTCTTTCTGCCTTGATGTTCTTTGCGACTAAGCAAAAGGAGTTTACCGTCATCAAATCCAGTTACTGGCCGAAAGGTGGGTGAAAGTAGTTGAGTACAATGGACTTTTCGAATAGTACTGTTCATTGATGTAATCTAAAATATAGCATTTTTGAAAATAATTATTACCTAAGGAAAGAAAAAAAAGATTAAACTAATTTTAAATTCTGTCTCTTTATACATATTGTGTATTGAGTCGTCTACTGTGCGCCGTTTCCCAGACTATCCATTCCGTTTTGATTGTCAAATGAGCCGGAATGCGACAGGATACCCTGAGGAACCCTAAGCGAATTTCGGCGTGGAGCGGTTTAAGACGGTTCCAAGATGAGGAGAGGTGACGCTTCTAACAGGCTTAATGTTAAGTGGCAACCGGCATCATCATCAAAGTGGCGCCATATTCCCCCCTCGCCCCCCCCCCCGGAATCATTACAGTCACAAAGGTCACAATTTCGTGAGCTTCCTACTGTCACCGAATTGGGCTAATGTCCCCCAATTGAGGAATTGCCCTTCCGCCCTTGTACATTATTATTACATAATGGAGGGGCTGTTAATGAAGAAACTAATATAGTAGAATATGGAAGGATACGTTATGACACTCTCGTTATTCTTAATTTAACATCCTTAGTGTGCTAAATGGACGTGACTTCCAGAGGTGTCCCATTGAATAACGAAAGCAATATAAGGATTTGTATTCTTGAACGATACAATCATTCAAGATAAAGATTCTCGATTATTCTAGAAAATGCCTTAGCATTTTGGAAAACATAGACAGAAAATGTATTTATTTACATATGATAACTTGTGACATTTTTATAAAATTTGCTATCTACCAGCGTAATAAGAAAATATGCTGACATGACATGATTTGAAAAAAAAAAACACATACAAAACTAATTAACAAACAGAAATATAAGAAAACAAATGAAAAAACGTGTAAATATAAATGCAACAGTTTAATGCAGAAAATCTCGTGGCCAAAGCCTCAACACTCTTCTTGGCGGATTATAAGGGTTTGTGGGAGTGTGTAGAGCTTGAGTTAGTCGGTTGGATTTTAGAGTAAGCCTGTCATGAAAGTTACGGTAGCGATCTATGGCTGTTACTTCGACGTAAGGAATGCCAAGGTCAGTGTGTAAGGTCTCATTGGTGACATAAAAGGACAAAAAATAGAAAAAAATAAATAAATAAAAGGCGTTCACAAACCTTTAGATGTTTAAGACGGAGGAGTATGCAAAATTAGATTTGCTGAAAGTAGGTAGGGTGATTTATACAGACGTTCATATTTTCAATATACAGCACCAGTCAAAAGTTTAGACTCACTCTTAGATTTTGTTAAGTAAATAAGTTACAATATTTTATTTATAGGACAACGTAACAACTATAATTTTATTTTTAATTTATTTATAACTAGCTTTATATCCCGGTTTCACTCAGGGAACTTGGAAAACAATAAGAAAAGCCGTGGGTCAAGAAAAGTTCGTTAGGACAGAAATGAGATTTTTTTTTACTCCAACGGTTGATTTCTTATAAAATGTAATGTAAAGCGAGATCATAACGATTTTTATAACAATAAAGCATATACCCAGAGATTGGCTGAAGTTATGCAATTTTAATATGGACAGGTGTTCGCACCTGGTATGAAAGAACCACTAAGCGAAATTTGGAGAATTTAGGACAAATGGATTTCTATAAAGAACAAAAAAAAACAAAAAAAAAAAAACAGAATTTCATCTATATTTATATAGATTGTATTCGAAACAATCATATAATTTTTGAAATGTTATCTCTTGAGGTACAATTATTTTTTTAAACTTGAAGATTGTGAATTAAATACAAGTGAGTCTAACCTTTTGACTGGTACTGTATATTTCCCATGAAAATCCGGTCTCTTAAATCGTTAAATAATTTGTATTTCTTTTTATTAACTTTGAGCTGTTTTTATTAATATTTTCATATTTAGCTACTATATATGATACTTAGACATTTTTAAACAAATATTTGCATATTTTATATTAGAATCTGGTCTCTTCCCATTACTTTTTATATACGTAATTCATTTTTAATATCGTTTGATTTGTCGCTGCTGTCAGAAGTATATTTTCAAATATTGACTTTGACGTCATAGGAATCAGTAGTAGTCGCAAAAAAAAAACACTGGTGAGTTGATCTTTATAAAGCAAATACATATATATATGAATAAAATATTCAAAGGCCAAAAAACAGCACACTTATTTATAAGAAATTTATTAAATAACTATACATAAAATCTGGTAAATTTTTAAGATTGAGATGCATACATTTATTTCACTAATTGTTTTTTAATTTAGGGAGTCTAACCCCGCTGCTGTAATGCGTACCATCCCTGATATGCATAGTCTCATGAGAACCATAGAAAAAAAAAAATAAATCAGTATTTTTAAAACCTAGCTCTCTAAAAAAAAAAAAATTGTAGACCTCTCCACTTTTCAACGCCTTAAGAGTTCATGTACCTCTTAAATTTTGTCAAATCCAGAAGATCAAGATTCCTACTGCAGATAGGAGGAAGATATGAGAGTAAAAAAAAAAAAAAAAAAATATATATATATATATATATATATATATATATATATGGTTGACATTTTTCGGGAGCCTTACGACTAAGTGTGCTAGAACATGGCCCGATTTAGCTTTAGTGAGTAGCCCGGTTCGAATCCGGCCTGGGCAGGGTAATAGCTCTATGATGCACATACTAAAGCACATCTGTTGGATAGTTTAAAAAAAAAAAAAAAAAGACACGTTGATTTGGGTCCATTTTCCTTTAATAAAAAGTAGTTGAGTAGTTTAAGGTAGAATATCGCTGTTACTACAAACTAGATCTAGTAGATTACTCTTCGATAGTGCAATAGGAAGAGTAGACGGCTTTTGAAACGCTCATCACATACTTGATGAAAAGTGAGGTGATAAAAAAACGGTAAATGAATTAGGATTTTTTTTAATCGATGTTCCATGAAAGGATTGAAAGTTCTACTTGCTCAGACTCGAATGTGGAATCTATTTATTAGTTTTTAAACAAACTACTAACTACCACCTATATCCTACTAACATCCTACCTCCAGTTTATTTTAGTAGATTTTCATTATTTATTTTTAGTTTGCTATGGCTAATATAATTTTATTATTAAAACCTTGTGTCTTTTTTGAGGATTCTTAAATCATTCAATTTTTTTTAGCTTTCGAACGGTATATTAAACGCATATTTTATGTAAATTAAACGTGACATTTTATATAAAAATATACAAAATAAAAATGTAAAATTAATCCAGGTCTTTTTTAAAAAAAAAAGAAAAGATGGAATATCTTCCATGTATTTTTCTTCATCTTCCATTGATTTTAATCAATGATATACGTTTATAACATAAAAATTATTGCCAAAGTAGAGGGTTGTAGAATATTCAATAACAATGGTCTTGGTGGCGAGAGTTTTATATCTGATTCTGAGTATAATTGGTGCTCTGAATCCGAATTTGCCATTAGCCTTCCTCTATCCTAAGCACTAGTTGTTGATATATAAATGACGTGACTTACCTCTTAAAACAAAATCACTAGAATACATATGCAGGTTAATAGCCGGTGGAAAAAAACAAAGATATTAAAATTCTTTACATAAAACATTTTAAATCAATTAAGAGCTACCAAGTACTAAGTGCTAACAAGTGCTAACTAAACCAAGTACATTTCAAAGAGACTCTATTTCATACTTCGGAAGCTCCTTTTGCGTGACTATCTTGACAGCCTGATGATCCAGTTGAGCATTTCAAAAGTATATTATAAAAAAAAGTAATTAAAATGATTTGCCGGTTGGTAAAACCATACTAAAACGCGTTGTTAGTAGTTATTACTAGATGTAATTATTTTTTAATTCTTACAAACAATTAACAATTACAGCTAGCTAATAGTTCAATATCCTAAAATAAGGAGAAAAGCGTGCTAAAATAATCCATTTACACATCTATTTCGGTTTGTGTTATCTATATCATAGTTATTTAAATTTTAATAAAAATATTGTTAAGGTATGCTGAAGCTAAAAAAGTAGAGCTGATAAAAAAAAAAAAATCTGATTGCATTATTGGAATCAGAGCCCTGACATAGTTAATATCAGCTAAAAGATTCTAGGCACCAAAAAAAAATTGTTCTGTAGGGCTATGCAGATAATCCTTTGAAGATTAGTAAGAAGCCCGAAAGATTGGGGAAATTAATTATTAAAAAAAACTAAATATGGGAAAGTTTTCTTCTTTAAAAAAAAAAAAAAAAGAAATGATTATTAATCTCTATTAAACTTGCTTAGTGTGCATACAATAAGTGTAAAATTAACTAATTGTTTCTGAAATTCCGTACGTATGTTACTCACGCTTCGATTAACAGAATATTCCATATTAAAAATTAACCCAGCCCACATGATTCCGGTTATGAGAGAGTCTACAGTAACTCAATGATGCTAAGACACTTTTTTGCTGACTAAGTGTTCGATTCATCAATAGAGAGGACCATTTTTTACCACCGACACTACATCTATAGCCCCGCAAATATCGTTAACGTTCCTACAACATGAGTTATCGTTGGTGCGTAACATATCTTTCCCCCTCCCACCAGCCACCCCGGAGAAAGGGTCTAAGGGTCTAAATAAGGTGGAAATAAAGTGGTTAAAGGGATTGCAAGTTTGGCAGGAGTCCTGAACCCTGCGGACCCCCATTCAATATTTCCCTTATCACACCCTTTTAGAACTCTGCTCTTAATACAGATCATGGAGCCCTTACTAATGCTACAATAATTCCAACAAGCCCCAATCCTATATCTTCTCGACTCTCTCGTATATCTTTCCAGCTACCGTGATCGTCTATAGTATTATTGCAAGAGTTAAAGTGATTTATTTTCCGCAAGTGATTCCCATAGGTTTTCCATGTAATTTTTCGGATATTACTATTGTTCAAAACCCCCCCCATATTTTTTAAATTGAAAAATAATTTAAAGAAGGATACCATTTCTTTATATACCGCCCATTAATTAAGAGCTACCACTTTTAAACCGTTCAATAGTAATATGAAAAAAAAAATATATTATTGCATTTTTAATATCAATCAAAAATAGGAAAACATGTACAAAAATATTCCCTCGCGCTCTGGAATAATAAATAATTGTATGTACCGTTATTATTAATGTTAGAATTAGTTGACTGTAATAAGCAATTTAGTGGAAGTGTTTGCGGTCAGAAAGAATAAAACTAGTTATTTTACATTTACAATTGTGTCCGACGTTTCTACCCTGGTTTCTGGTCTTCATCAGGCCGGAATATAAAACAAGTATCAGCTAAATTAAAAAAAAAAAAAAAAAAAAATGAATGATAAAATATCAAAAGGATTTTAATGAGGTAGAAATAATATATAATAGGTAATGATAAATTAATATAGAGTAGTAATGAGAATGATAATATATAATTGTATATTACATATAATTTTTGCTGTAGATGATTTCCTCACAGTATTACTGGATTACGATAGATAGATCGTAGTGTAACTTCGATATTACAAAAAAGGATTATATGCATTACACAAAAAAAAAAAAAAAAAAAAAAGATATTCAAATAATCATCTCTTTTCCTTATTTGAATTTAAATTTCTCGTTTCTGATTTATTTTTTTTTTAATGCATATAATCCTTTTTTTCCGCTCTGTTTGTTTTAATACTGCTCCATTTCTGCATATAAATATTAAGACCATTTTATAATTTATTTGGGGAGTAAAATATTGCTAAACCAAAGAATGAGATTTTTTTTTTGTATCAGGTCATTCCATAAGTAATGTCGGTTTTTAATGGCGTGCTAAAAGCTATAGGATAAAATCATTGAAACACGTTCAATCTAAAATGTATTTACCATCTTGTTGTTTAACAGTTTGCCATCTTGAAACCAGATTTTGAATGCCTGTTCTAAAAAAATCCTTTGGTTTTGAATCAAAGAAAGCTAACACCTCGTTTTTCACCTCATCGACTGAATTCATGTTCTTGCCGCTTAATGAATTTTAGGGACTGCGGAAAAGGTGTTAATCCGAAGGCGCCAAGTCTGGGGAATACGCTGGGTGGGGAATAATTTCTTATCCAAAGTCCTATAATCTTTGCAGTACATGGGGCCTCGCTTTGTCATGATGGAATAAAATTCCGCGTCTATTGATAAGTGATGGACGTTTCTCCTCAATTGCTCGCTTCAATCGGTCCAGCTGATCACAGTACAGATCTTTAGTGATAGTTTGGTTAAGATCAAGGAATTCATTATGAAGGATTCCTTCCATATCATACAATACATACATACATCACCACTTTTTTTGGATAAAGTCCTTCTCTCGCCTCTGTCCTAGGTGTTTCTCCAGGTCCTATTCACTGCCGCGACCGTCTAACATTCCGATAGAGATATTTCTGCAAGTTTTCGGTAAGTTGAAGCAGCATTTTCTCCTTTATTCCAAATTCCCAAATCATAACAAGGCGTAAGTGGTTTCTCAGGAAATCCATTTCATATGAAATTTCAGCACAGAAGAAATAGGTTTCACCTACCAAAACATCAAAAATAGATGTGTACTTAATAAAACAAAAATAAATTGAAAAGGAGGGATTAGTAATCTAAACAGAATATTTTTAAATAATTTATTTTTGAAGAGAAAAGATTTGGCTCCGCCGGGAGTCGAACCCGGGTCTCCTGCGTTACATGCGAGGATGCTAACCGCTACACCACAGAGCTCGGCTCAAGGCAGAGCAAATCCTTCCTCTTCACTGATACCTACTCCCCCTATCTCACAAGTTTTGTGGGTAGTAGCGGGAGGTGGACAAATTTTGTCCAATTTATAATATTTATTGACATAAGTCAATTTTTTAAATTATTTTAATTAATCCAATCTTAAATTGTGGCTGACCACCAATTTTAAATTATTTTTAAATAATTTATTTTTTGAAGAGAAAAGATTTGGCTCCGCCGGGAGTCGAACCCGGGTCTCCTGCGTTACATGCGAGGATGCTAACCGCTACACCACAGAGCTCGGCTCAAGGCAGAGCAAATCCTTCCTCTTCACTGATACCTACTCCCCCTATCTCGCAAGTTTTGCGAGTAGTAGCGGGAGGTGGACAAATTTTGTCCAATTTGTGATATTTATTGACATAAGTCAATTTTTTAAATTATTTTAGTTAATCCAATCCTTAATTGTGGCTGACCACCAATTTTAAATTATTTTTAAATAATTTATTTTTTGAAGAGAAAAGATTTGGCTCCGCCGGGAGTCGAACCCGGGTCTCCTGCGTTACATGCGAGGATGCTAACCGCTACACCACAGAGCTCGGCTCAAGGCAGAGCAAATCCTTCCTCTTCACTGATACCTACTCCCCCTATCTCGCAAGTTTTGCGAGTAGTAGCGGGAGGTGGACAAATTTTGTCCAATTTGTGATATTTATTGACATAAGTCAATTTTTTAAATTATTTTAGTTAATCCAATCCTTAATTGTGGCTGACCACCAATTTTAAATTATTTTTAAATAATTTATTTTTTGAAGAGAAAAGATTTGGCTCCGCCGGGAGTCGAACCCCCCGGACTCCAAAATTGATGGTCAGCCACAATTAAGGATTGGATTAACTAAAATAATTTAAAAAATTGACTTATGTCAATAAATATCACAAATTGGACAAAATTTGTCCACCTCCCGCTACTACTCGCAAAACTTGCGAGATAGGGGGAGTAGGTATCAGTGAAGAGGAAGGATTTGCTCTGCCTTGAGCCGAGCTCTGTGGTGTAGCGGTTAGCATCCTCGCATGTAACGCAGGAGACCCGGGTTCGACTCCCGGCGGAGCCAAATCTTTTCTCTTCAAAAAATAAATTATTTAAAAATAATTTAAAATTGGTGGTCAGCCACAATTAAGGATTGGATTAATTAAACAGAATATTAAAAACCGACATTAGTTATGGGATGACTTGATATTTATTGTTTTTTAATTTATTTTATATAGTCAGTTTGTCAAGCTAATCTCATATCGCTGTCCATCGAAACGATTTTACACCGCTTTATCCGTTTAATAAAATTGAACTAGCATCGAGTCACATCACCCGATCTCATTTATTTTACATAAACCTGCAGGTTGGGTGATATTGACCAATTTCGGTATTGAGCGAAGCCTGATGCATAGGAGAGAAGCGTATATATATTTTTGTTCTTTATCCATTTTTGAAAATTTCAAGCGTTTGATGGTTGTTGTTCCTTGTATATATTGATAATATGCACACATATTCAATGGTAAATTAATCCAGTTGAATTCCCAAGAAGAAATTAATTGTACTTCATTTCAATGAATTGTTTATTAGGATAAATGAAAGGATCAAACGTGCTTCCTGTTTCCTGTTTCCTGTGCTTCCTAATATATTTCCAAGTAATGGATTCGGCTAACTATTAGGTATGTCAATGTTGTCTAATCATTATCTCGAATTGTATGGTTATTTGAAACATTCCGATTAAATTGCGGGATCGGGCAAACTACAATACAAACAACTAATGAGAAATTACAAATTATTTTCCATAAGTATAGAGTAAATATTTTCAAGAAATATCGACAAGATATCGATCAAAATTTTACCTCCATGGAGGTAACTTCGTATATGTATGAAGTAAGATACGAAATCCGCTGAGCACGCCCTAATTGAAGGAGCAACTACCCTTTGGAGGGGGGGGGGGGGGGTAGGTTTGTAAATTAATTTTGCCGCAACTACGTCGGCTGATGCATCCCTTTTTATTATTAATATGCTTTTGAACCCAACGAGACCATTTCCATGAGGATACAGTCAAAAGTTATTACAGATATTATGTGAAAAATCACATTTTGCCATTGAATTATATAACAGCTAACAATTTGATTATATAAGTACACACGAAGGTTCAAAATGTAAGCCTTAGGGTCAACAAATTTTCTTTTATTGACTTTTATAAAGTCAATTATTGTATTCATGTTGACGTTTCACTCTACTAAGAGCATTTTCAAAACTAAAAAAACCAAAAACAAGGAATTTTTTTTGATAGTTTATCCTATAATGGAAGACTTTTTTAAAAAAACCTTTTGGTCTTTTGTTATTCTAAATTTATATTTCAGTGAAAATTCCAGTCTTCCTTTTTGATAATATATATTTTTTAATATGTTAAAACATCACTACGTTTCGAGGCTCATTGCCTCATCTTCAGGTGACTGCAACAATATTTTACATGATATTTTCACTGGAGGACTGGACAGGAAGACTGGAATTTTCACTGAAATATAAATATAGGAATTTTTTTTTTTTTTTTTAGTTTGGAAAATGTTTTTAGTCGAGCGAAACGTCAACATGAATACAATATGACTTTGACTGTATAAAGGTCAATAAAAGAAAAAAATTGAGACCCTATCTGCTTAAATTTTGAACCCCCTTCATTCTTTTAGTGGTCTTCTTTAGTCTTCTTCTTTTTGAAGATTGATTATGATAGGAGATTGAATTTTCTTTCGCAAAATTAGGGTACAATATCTACGCTAATATCATTACATTTTCATAAATTTTACGCTAAATATGATAGTGTTATTTAATCAATGAATAAAAAAATTACCAGGAAATTAACAAATATAATGGTTTTTTTTAAAATCCGTCAACTATGCAATTAGTACGTATATACGCATGTGCCAATGTATTAGAACGAATATAAAAAAATAATAACATTATAATTTTACATATTAAATTAAATTGACGATATATTAAAATAATAATTGATTTTTTTAAAGTTTATAAATTAACAATCTTTCTGACATTTCGGTCCCTTAAATGAACGATTATTAATATATAAAATTGTGTAATACCTTTTCATGCAGATTTGTTTATATATTTTAATCTGAAATTGATGAGTTAGTAATATTTATTTCTTCTTTAAAAATTTTTTTTAAAACATGAAATGTATTTAAAATATGTCGTGGGAGTACCTACTTATGAGAATATTGATAACGAAATTCTATCAGTTCCATTCTTATTTATTTTTTTTTGTTCAATATGGCTAAATGGTTACTCGTATACGTAATTGCCACGTCGACGATGCGATTTCGAGTACCACAAAGGGTGTTGCTTTTCTTTGACTTGGGGTCATTTTTTTTGAAACGGGTAAAAAATAAAATTAAAATAATTAAAAAAAATGTAACATGTTCCTTGTTGTGGGTGCCAAATTGAAAATGGACATGCATCGACCCTTAAGTTCTTGGAGGATAAGCGTTTTTAATTTTTATTGTCGAAATAAAGCTAAGCCAATATGAAATTTTTTACCCAGACTGAAATTTAATCTTCTATTTCTTCTGTTGAATATTACTGATTCTTATTTTATGCGTTGTTCGGATTTTATCTTGCCATACATTTATGATGAAGCAGATAAAATATTTATGTTTGAATTTTATATTTACATTTACTAGGTCGTAAAGATATCCTTTCTTACAGTATACTTTAATAATATACCGCTTATCCCTTAAGGTCAGATTTTCCACCTACGAGACACGTGTCTCATAAAATTCTTGGAAACGAGGAAGAAAAATTCCACTTTCAGACTAGTATGAGGTATGCTCTATTTTCTATGCTATAAGTGGTTTAAAAAACCACTATTCGCTTTAATACTTTAACCGGCTCATTATTTTTTTTTTCTGCTCCAATTCACTTTTAATATTTTTATTTGCAATAAAGTTGTAAATTTCAATAAATTGCAAAGATACTAAAAACATCGCTAAAATTAATTAACTCTGTGAATATATTAGCTGGTTGATCCGGAAAGCCGGTTAAAAGGGTCTTCAAACAAGGAAAAAAAATCAATGTATTATTTTTATATCATAGGTGATAAATCCATATATGTATTTCTCTTTTTTTTTTATTATTCGTTTAATTGTTTTTCTCATTAACGAATATATCTTTTCTAATCGGATTCAATTTTTAGTTTGTCATTTGTATGTTTCTAATTATTTTTTATATTTTATTTATTTTTTTTATTTAGTGTAACTGTACCAATAGTTGACAGTTTAAGAAAGAAAAAAATATTATATTGACAGTGTTTACCAATATAATGATGTTAAGATAATCTTTTTTTATGAATTTAGTTAGGCCAATCCCTCTAGAAAACTAGGAACAAAATATCCTATGGTCTACATTTACGGTTTTTATAAAAAATGATTTCTTAGAAACTTCTAAAATGAACCAATAGTTGACACATCAAAGTCTAACGGTTTGGAAAGTTGACATTTATGGTTTTAAAGTTGACACATGCATTAATTTTTCATTTCCTATGATTTTTAATAAGTAATAAGGACTGCAATAAAATTCAATATTTTTTTATTTAATATTCACAATGAAAACAAGATAAAATTCCCACAATTTAACTATTTTATACACAAAAAGCTTAAATGAGAGAAAAAACACATTTAAACGAAAAATGAGATCATACTGTTAAAGGATGATAAATAGATTTTAGTAATGTCCAGAAGTTTCGTTTTCTTAATGTTGGGTTTGCACAATTTTAGACTCTCCAATGATGAACTTCACTCTTCCAGTGCTCTTTTAGACAATTAAAGATAGCCAAATTCATTGTTTGGATGAAATGTGTAGCATTTTGAAAGAGTGCGACTAATAGCAAGTATTACATGTTCCTTGCAGAATTAGGAAGCGAGGAGGGTCAGATGAAACGCGTGTCCCTTCAGGAATAGGATTATTGGCTATGCAATTTTGCTCTCAATGAGGATAGAGACACTAGCTATATATTTTACTCATACATGCTTTCCAACTTCATAGAATAATATACAAAAAAAAAAAAAAAAAAATTGATTTCGTGGCAGTTCCTTGATTTGAAAATTGCGTGGTTTAAAGCATAGAAAAAAATCACAGTTTTTGTAACGAAATATGATTGACCTCGATTATAAATCAATTACCTGAAAACATTTTTTTGAATATGCACGCTCCAATGTATGTCTGGACAAATATCACAACAACGTCCTTTTTTCTTCAAAAACTCTGAAACATTCGAGGATTGTGATCCGAAGGTTGTTATGTCAAATCTACTACTTCGACAACCGGGAATCCTAGTTTAATGGTTCCTTCAAGAGGGTTGGTATAGCTTTCCTCTAAATACAGTTTCTTAGATATTTTAATAAAGATTTTATTCATTGCAGTTACGACTAAGCTTGAAAAAATTATTTCAAGGTATAATGCATCCCATCCTCTATTCACAGAAATGTTCATCTTATTTCCTTATAAAAAAGCAAATAAAAAATGCAAAAGGAAGCTTGCATTATAGCTCCTATCGTTCCAAATGGAATATTCTACTATTCTACCCCCTCCCTTCCCCCGGTCATTACTTCATACTAGAGATGCGACATCGAAGGCAAAACATCGATGTTTTGAACATCGATGTTTTTGCAATCAAAACATCGATGTCGATTAAACATCGACCACAAAACATCGATGTTCAAGAACATCGATGTTTTTTGACATCGATGTTTTTTAATTTATACAGTCATTAAACATTAACATATTAGTGCCCAAACGTAATTAAATCGATGTTAAAGTGTAAAGCATTTTATTTTTAATATTTAATGTATAAAAAATTCGATTTTTTCGACATGTTTTGGCAATAACATCGATGTTACATCATATTTGTTTATGTCCAAACCATCGAAGTTATTGTCAAAATATCGATGTTAAAAAAGACAATAACCCGGCTCTTATTATCATCGATGTTTTGGACAAAAACAAAGTTGTATTTAACATATATGTCTTGATAATAACAAAGTTGTTTTAAACATCGATGCTTTAACCATAACAAATTAGTTTTGGACAAAAATAAATATTTTAAAACATCGATGTTTTGAAGAAAAACAAATTGGTTTTAACAGTATCCCGCCTATTATTAACATCGATGCTTTTGCCGAAACAAATATGTTTTAACATCGATGCTTAGTAAAAAAACAACAATATATATATATATATATATATATATATATATATATATATATATATATATATATATATATATATATATTCTTAACATCGACGTTTTAGCTAAAAGAAAGATGTTTTTAACATCGATGCTTTACCATTAACAAACTTGTTTTGAAGAAAACCAAGTATATCTTAATATTGATGTTTTGACAATAACATCGATGTTTTGGATTTATATGTATTAACATCGATGTTTTTAACAAAAACAAAGCTGTTAATAACAACGATGTTATGGACTAAAACAAATTTTTTTTAACATCGATGTTTTTATCAAAAACAAGTGTACTTTAACATCTACGTTTTGACAATAACATCGATGTTTTGGATAAATGTGTATTAACATCGATGTTATGGACAAAAACAAAGCTGTTAATAACATCGGTGATATGGACTAAAACAATTTTTTTTTAACATCGATGTTTTTAACAATAGTTTTGATAATAACATCGATGTTTTTAACAATAGTTTTGATAATAACATCGATGTTTTTAACAAAAACAAAGCTGTTAATAACATCAATGTTTTTAACAAAAACAAAGCTGTTACAAAACATCGATGTTATGGACTAAAACATTTTTTTTTTAACATCGATGTTTTTAACAAAAACAAGTATACTTTAACATCTATGTTTTGACAATAACATCGATGTTTTGGATTAATATGTATTAACATCGATATTTTTAACAAAAACAAAGCTGTTAATAACAACGATGTTATGGACTAAAACAAATTTTTTTTAACATCGATGTTTTTATAAAAAACAAGTATACTTTAACATCTACGTTTTGACGATAACATCGATGTTATGGATAAATGTGTATTAACATCGATGTTTTTAACAAAAACAAAGCTCTTAATAACATCGATGTTATGGACTAAAACAAATGTTTATGGATGTTATGGATAAATGTGTATTAACATCGATGTTTTTAACAAAAACAAAGCTGTTAATAACATCGATGTTATGGACTAAAACAAATGTTTTTTAACACCAATGTTTTTAACAAAAACAAGTATACTTTAACATCAATGTTTTTAACAAAAACAAAGCTGTTTATAACATCGATGTTATGGACAAAAACAAATTTGTTTTAACATCGATGTTTTTAACAAAAACAAGTATACTTTAACAGCTTTGTTTAGACAATAACATCGATGTTAAAACATATTTATTTTTGTTAAAAACATCTTTGTTATACCTAAAACATCGATGTTAAAACATATTTATTTTTTTTAAAAACATCGATGTTAAAACATATTTGTTTTTGTCGAAAACATCTATTTTAAAATCATCTTTGTTATACCGATGTTTTGAAGAAAAACAAATATGTTTTAACAATAACCCTGTAGTTTTTAACATCGATTTTTTGGACAAAAGCAAATATATTTTAACATCGATGTTTTGGACAAGAACAGCTAAGTTTTAACAATAACATCGATGTTTAGGACAAAAGCAAATATGTTTTAACAAAAACATCGATGTTACAACTCATTCGTTTCTGTTAAAAACAACTTTGTTATTATCCAAACATCGATGTGAAATATAACATTGTTTTTGTTCAAAAAATCGATGTTAAAACCTATTTGTTTTTCCCCGGAATATCGATGGTATTCTAAAAACATCAATGTTAAAGTATACTTGTTTTTGTTTAAAACATCGATGTTAAAAAATATTTTTTTCGTTAAAAATATCAATGTTCATAACAGCTTTGTTATTGTTAAAACATCGATGTTAAATACAACTTTGATATTGTCAAAACGTAGATGTTAAATAAAACTTTGTTTTTGTCCCAAACATCGATGTTATAAGATATTTGTTTTAGTCAAAAACATCGACGATGATAACAGCCGGTTTACTGTTAAAACTAATCTGTTTTAATCCAAAAAATCGATGTAAAATATATTGGTTTTTCTCAAAAAAATCGATGTCATTGTCAAAATATCAATGTTAAATTATAGTTGTTTTTGTTTATAACATCGAATTTAAAACAGATTTGTTTTGTTCAAAACATAGATGTTAAATACAACTTTGTTGTTGTTCGAAATATCGATGTTAATACATATTTATCCAAAACATCGATGTTATTGTCAAAACATCAATACAGTAGAACCTCCATTATCCGGGCCTCGATTAACCGGGGATCCAATTAACCAGGGTGCCGAGGAGCCAATATTTTTTTGTTAATAAGCTTTTTTTTAATTTGTATGCCATTTATTTTGCATGTATAATATTTAAAAACAACTTATACGTAAATATTTAACGATTAGATAATGGTTAACTATCTAGTATGAAATAAAACAATAAATGGAAAAACACAGAAATCGAGTATTGTATTATGTGATGTTTCCGGTATCTAATACTCCAATTCCTAATCTAGGAACGGTATTATTTTCAAGTCTTTCCAGGAAACTCCTAATCTGGTCTGTTTGGCTACAAAACAAAATATTGTCAGTTGTAATTTAGTCTCGATTTAAATACTTACGAAGTAGCAAATGTCGGAAAAAAGAAACGTGTCGTTTTGAACCTTGAAGAGAAATTAACTATTTTAATTATTAATTAACTATATTTTGAAGAAGAAAGACATTTTCGACTTCGTATCGTCTTCGGCCCATAATATATAAAATCATACATTTACTTTTTTTGTTATTTTTGTGTATTTTAATTTAATGTGTATAAAACGTTCGTTTGTTAATAAAAGTGATTATACCTTACAAGTGATTTTTAACCTTTTTTTCTATTACATTAAGTCAATAAAATATTTTAATTCGATTATCCGGGATTTTCAATTGTCCGTGGACCCCCATACCCATCATTACCCCGGGTAATGGAGGTTCTACTGTATTAAACTATACTTCTTTTTGTTCAAAACATCGATGTTAAAACATATTTGTTTTTTACCAAAATATCAATGTTATTGTGAAAACATCAATGTTAAAGTATATTTGATTTGGTTAAAAACATCGATTGTAAAACATATTTGTTTTTCTCAAAAACTTTAAAGTTATTGTCAAATCATCGATGTTATTGTCAAAACATAGATGTTAAAGTATACTTTTACTTTCACTTACCTATATATGAAATATTTATGTTTAAAACGTCGACGTTAAAACAAATTTATTTGTGTACATAACATTGACGTTGAAAACACCTTTGTTATTTTCAAAAATTTGTTTTTGTCCATAACATCGATGTTATTGTTTAAACTATACTTGTTTTTGTTACAAACATCGATGTTAAAAAGAAATTGTTTTAGTCCATATCATCGATGTTATTAACAGATTTGTTTTTGTTAAAAACTTCGAAGTTATTAACAGCTTTGTTTCTGTTAAAAACATCGATGTTATTGTCAAAACACATATGTTAAAGTATACTTGTTTTTGTTAAAAACATCGATGTTATTAACAGCTTTGTTTTTGTTAAAAACATCGATGTTAAAAAAAATTTGTTTTTGTACATAACATCGATGTTAATACATATTTATCCAAAACATCGATGTTATTGTCAAAACATTGATGTCGAAAACAAATTTGTTAATGCTAAAGCATCTTTGTTTTAACTAAAACATCGATGTTAAGAATATATATATATATATATTGTTGTTTTTTGTCTAAAGCATCGATGTTATTTTCAAAACATCGATGTTAAAACAAATTTGTTTTTGTCCATAACATAGAGTTTAATATATATTTATCCACAACATCGATGTTATTGTCAAAACAAAGATGGTAAAGTTTCCTTGTTTTTGTTAAAAACATTGATGTTAAAAAAATTTTTGTTTTTGTCCATAACATCGATGTTATTGACAGATTTGGTTTTGTTAAAAACATCGATGTTATTAACAGCTTTATTTCTCTTAAAAACATCGATGTTACTGTCAAAACATCGATCTGATTGTCAAAACAAAGATGTTAAAGTATACTTGTTTTTGTTAAAAAACATCGATGTTAAAAAAAAAAATTTTTTTGTCCATAACATCGATGTTAATATATATTTATCCAAAACATCGATGTTATTGTCAAAACATTGATGTCGAAAACAAATTTGTTAATGCTAAAGCATCTTTGTTTTAACTAAAACATCGATGTTAAGAATATATATATATATATATATTGTTGTTTTTTGTCTAAAGCATCGATGTTATTTTCAAAACATCGATGTTAAAACAAATTTGTTTTTGTCCATAACATAGAGTTTAATATATATTTATCCACAACATCGAAGTTATTGTCAAAACAAAGATGGTAAAGTATCCTTGTTTTTGTTAAAAACATTGATGTTAAAAAAATTTTTGTTTTTGTCCATAACATCGATGTTATTGACAGATTTGGTTTTGTTAAAAACATCGATGTTATTAACAGATTTATTTCTCTTAAAAACATCGATGTTAATGTCAAAACATCGATCTGATTGTCAAAACAAAGATGTTAAAGTATACTTGTTTTTGTTAAAAAACATCGATGTTAAAAAAAAAATTGTTTTTGTCCATAACATCGATGTTAATATATATTTATCCAAAACATCGATGTTATTTTCAAAACATAGATGTTAAAGTATACTTGTTTTTGTTAAAAACATCGATGTTACAATAAATTTGTTTTAGTCCATAACATCGATGTTATTAACAGCTTTGTTTTTGTTAAAAACATCGAAGTTATTAACAGCTTTGTTTCTGTTAAAATCATCGATGTTATTGTCAAAACATCGATGTTATTGTCAAAACATAGATGTTAAAGTATACTTGTTTTTGTAAAAACATCGATGTTATTAACAGCTTTGTTTTTGTTAAAAACATCAATGTTATTATCAGCTTTGTTTCTGTTAAAAACATCGATGTTATTGTCAAAACATAAATGTTACAGTATACTTGTTTTTGTCCAAAACATCGATGTTAAAAACAAGTTTGTTAATGATAAAGTATCGATGTTAAAAGATATTAGTTTTTCTCAAAAACTTCGATGTTATTGTCCAAACATCGATGTTAAAGTATATTTGTTTACTAAAACATCGATGTTAAAACATATTTATTCGTATACCTAAAAAAAAAAAAAAGGTCAGCTATCAAAAACATTGATGTTAACATCGGCCCACAAACATCGATGGTCGGAAAACATCGGCTGCGTAACATCGATGTTAAAAACATCGATGTTTTGCGCAAAACATCGATGTTTCAAAAACATCGACATCGATGTCGCATCCCTACTTCATACTAGTATCGATAGTTTTATATCCTATACTATCGAAACTATCGATAGTCTTCCGTATCGATAGTTCTTAGTTGTATTTTTTATTTTAATAGACTTGTAAATGTCTAAGTTTATTATTTAAAAAAAAATACAATTTTTTGTTTTTATGTTTAGCCTAGATTTGTTCTTCTGGAAGCCTCTTTAGTTTCACTAGGCTTTCCCTCGGGTCGGAAAACAGAAGACAGTTTCCCGAAGAGAAAAAAACAAATGTCGGCTCGTGACAAGAAACGTATCCTCATTCATCGTTAGCCTTCCCCCCCCCCCCTTAACCCTCCCACACCTCCATTTAGATCTTGACAAACATCCATGTTTTTACATCTTCCAACTATGAAAAAAAAAACATCTTTATTCAGATTATAGGGGTATATTTTAAATTTATTGTTTTTCATAAATTGATGAATCATACAATATATTTCTTCTATTTTATCAATCATATTTATCCTATTTTTTACTATTTTCTCAATTGAACGATTTTATAAAAGAATTCTGAAAAAAAAAAAAAAAAAAAAAATCAAACCATCTCCCTGTAGTAAACTTATATAACATTAATCGATGTTTACATATTGATATTAAAAACATATCGGTTGTGGATCGTTAACGAATAAAACATTAGTTGCTTTTTGAAACTATAAAAAACAATTAATGATCACAACCATTTTTTTTTTTTTTAATTAGTTTTCAAACTAAAACGCCTGTATTTTCAATAATTTGAAAAAGGAATAGGGGACAGGAACTGTGTGTGTGTTTATATATATATATATATATATATATATATATATATATATATATATATATATTTATATAAATCTCGTTTCACGATGTTGGTCCGGGATAAAATCCGAAACTACTCAACCGATCTTGTTACAACTGGGCTCATTATGTGCAATTCATCCAAATTAAAAGATAGCAAAGTTTTCATCTCAATTATTGACCTCACATTTTTTATTGCAAATTAAATGTTTATTATAATACAATAAAATGTAATTATTTGTAAGATCTATAAGTTTCAAATAGATGGCGGTGTTAGGTTATTTATCATCACGACACTTCATTTTCTATCGTTAATTAAGGGCTGTAAGCATTCATTCGATTTTGTAACATATTTGTTTATGTTTAAGATATAAGCGGGCTTTTTTTTTTAAACTTGAATAATTTTTATAATTTTACTGTGTATTGTGTTAATAATAATGTTATATAATAATTGTTATAATGTAATTGTATATATAAATTATAATGTAATGTAATTGTTATATATAAATTATAATAATGTTATAATGTTAATAAGTCTGTTGTGTATTGCTCCTATTATTATTTTAAACGATGAAATAATAATGCAAATATTTTTATATAATTTTTTTTGATGTTTTGATTAGTAGCAATTAATGAATGTATCATTACTACATACTATAGTCAAAGATGAGATGAAAAATAATAAATAAAAAATTAACTCATTTAAATATTTTACCAAAAACTTATATATATATATTGGGCTATTTAGTGTTAAGTTAGTAACCAAAAATTATTTTAATAAAAGTTTCTTTCCTTTGTTTTAAGTAATATTAACTTTCTTATGTTCTTACTGATTTTAAATTTTTGTTCTTTTTCCAGGTATGCAATTTCCTTTGCTGCATTCCTTGTAAGTAATTATGATAATACTATTTTCTTAGTTTAGTTTCAAGTATACCTACCCCCGTTTTATATCTCCCCCAAACTAAATTTCTAGTGTTGATGTTACCTATGTCAATCATCTCCTTGGAATCTCTCTTTCTCTCTGCCTTTCTAGTTTTGCTCAGTTTTAAATTAAAAAAATAATGTTTGGTAAATACAAGGTGTTTCAGGATTACGTGTCCTAAGTGTGTGTCAAATTACGTGTCCTCTTATGATAAGTAAGGGTTAGTAATAAAAATGGTAATAATGGTAAGTTATAATAAAATAAAAAAAAAAATTAAATCTTTCAAGTCTTTAAGGATAAAAACATAATGACAATGAAAGGTAAATATAAAGAATAAAATAAACTTGTCCTAAAAATAGCCTTCTGAGGTAATCTTCTATCCAGAAACATGGCTGGTCCAGGGAAGGAAAATTTTTGGTAATTTAAAGATGGAATTTAACTTTACCAGAAGCAAGTAAGTATGGTAAAAAACATATTCGTATATAATATAGTAGTCGTGGGAAAGGAACATAATGGTAAAAATGCTGATTGACAGATCAGACAGGGGGAGGGCTGCGGGGCTGCAGCACCCCTTAACAACCGGCTGGATCAAACGCCCATGTTCTGAAATCGCACGGAATATTCGCGATAGGCAACATTAACATTTCCATTAGAAAAATCATAAATAAACACCATATTGGAATATTCATTGTCTGAAAGCTATTCCTTAGCCTTTGCGTCCAAGGGGTAAGCCGAGACGGAGGTAGGAGAGTTACGTTAAGGCAGATCTTTCGATGTTGTGTGTGGATGGCGGTCGGTGGATAGAGGTGTGCTGGGGGGCGAGTGGTGTTGGTATCGAACCTTCGGGTTCTTCTTCTTATCATTATTTATTAAAAAAGTATAATGTATTTTATTTAATCGGAAAAAATCATAAAAAGATATTTTACATTTTCATTTACTCCAAAAGGGTATGGTCCAATGGGAGTAAATTTAACGCGGGGTTTGTTCGAGTATGGATTCATTCAAGTGGTCTGCATATCGAGTGCCTACCCCTCTACTAAATTAAATTTAACAGGCTCTTTAACCAACTATTTCGTGTATCCGATCATAGTTAAAGCCCCAACTCTATATGTACTAACAATTAGTTTTATAATTGTTATAAAATTATAAGTATATTTGAAATTATAAGTACAATAGCAACAATTTTTTTTTTCACCGTGTCAAAATATTCACTCTAAACTTATGATTTAATACCAAGATCGTATTTACAAGACCTTACATATCTACTTTTATGTTTTTTAGATGTCTATCTCAGATTTTCTTTCATTTGACCTCTTCTTTGACGCCTAAAAAGGCGTTTTATTTTATTTTAGATTTTTTTTTTTTTTCATAAGATGAAATATTAAGATAAAGTCTTTCTATAAATGAATATAATGTGGATGTTAAAGAATCTCTAATAATTTTTAAAGGTTAGACGGTACTTTATGAGTTTTTTTTCTTTTTTCTATATAGTAACCCACACACACCATCCCATAGGGAATGATTTATTTTTGTATTTGTTCCATTTATAAAGAAACAGTAAGCATTTTAATTCTTCATTGTTTGTGGTGAATAATATTTGTCATTTTTTTTACGAATAACATAGAAATGAAAAAATAAAAATAAATAAGAATTGGCAAACTATTTCTCTAGTATTTCTTATTCTTTCTAATCATTAAATAAAAAATTACACATTAGGCTTGTAAAGACTAATAAAATATTTGTGTAACTATAAATTTCTCTAACTATAGAGTATTTTTTTTTTTTAGTTAAGACACGCTAAAAAAACAGTAAAAAAAACATAATTCAACATTATTTGTTAAAATTGTCCTATTTCTATTTGTAATTTAATTGTAATTTAATAATGTAATTTATTATTAATTATTACCTATTGTAAAATAGGTTTAAACATACTTATTTTAATTATCCCTGAGACCTTAGAAAAAAGTTAAATTGTTGAGAATTTAAAAAATATATAGTTAAGTTTAAATTAGTTATTCATTAAAAAATAAATAAAATAAATAAATTTTTTAAATATTCTTCTCTTAACTTTTTAAGCACTGGCAATATGCTGAAGTATGTAAGTGTTTACATCAATAAATAAAAATTACACATTACGCTTATATAGACTAATAAAATTATAATATTTTTTTTACTTATACCTACACACAGCGGTTAAAATATCTTATTTTTAATTATAAACTAATTTTAAAATAATATTTAGCAATTTTTTTTTCAATTTTTCTTGAGGTGAAGTTAAATTATGAAGAATTTGAAAATGATGATTAATTCTAAAACAGTTATTCATACAAATAAAAAATATAATTGTTTTTTTTATTACTTATCTAATTTTAGTTACCTTTCAATTGCGATAGTTTTTAGATATACTTACTTTTTGATAATTGGATATTCGCTTGTGAGTAATAAATTGTTGCAGTTGAAATGTAAATAGTTGAGTGTTAAAACCCTAGTGTTAAAAATAAATTATACAAGCTCACATTTTTTTTTTTTTCCCTGGAAATAAAAATTAAAACCTGGAAATGGTGGTGGAGGAAGTGGTTGAGGGGTTGGAGGGAGTTAGATACGGAATGTAGTTTTTATTATCAGAGACAGCTATTAAAACTACCCCTTCAGAGAATCCATTACATCAAAGAACTATTTAGAATAATTTTTTATCCGCTGGCTCAGCAATATCTTTTATCACGGTTGAATTCACTTAAGACTGCAATTCGCACCTTCTGTTGATGCATGACTATCAAGATGGGGAAAAAAAAGAAAAGAAAAAAAGTGAAAGATCAATGTATTTTCTTCTTTTACTTACACTTACCTATATATGAAATATATAGTATGGGAAAATATTGCGATCATGAAAAAATTTGACTTCCGGATTTCAACGGAAATACACGTTTTGGGGTCCTCTAAGTCCAAATAACCAAGCCCTGCGAAAAGTTCTGTGTGTGTGTGTACAGACTAGCTCAAAAACTATAAACCGTACGAACCAGAAATTGGGTATTTAGTGTATTTATATGCCCGCGATGTGACAGCGAAAATTTCATCAAAATTGGTCAAACGCAGGGGGAACTTTATTTAATAATTTTTGTCTAATTTTCTCGTTTTTTTTATGTACTCAAAAACGGCTATAACGATGCACGCGATATAACAGCCAAAATTTCATCAAAATTGGTCAAACGAAATGGGCCCTTTATTTCATAAATTTTTTCTAATTGTTACAATTGTTTTTATTTTTTTAAAAACGGCTCTAACGATTTTGACCAAACTGGGAATTTGATGTATGTATGTGACAGCCAAAATTTCATCAAAATTGGTTAAACGTGCCCCCTCCCTTTATTATAATGAAGAGGAAGGATTTGCTCTGCTCTGCCTTGAGCCGAGCTGTGTGGTGCAGTGGTTAGTATCCGCGGGAGACCCGGGTTCGACTCCCGGCGGAGCCAAATCTTTTCTCTTCAAAAATAAATTATTTAAATATAATTAAAGACGTTCTGTTCATGGGAAAGAGTTGTCAAAGTGTTTTGAAACATACATATTTAATGGAAATTATATGTTTCCATGCTAACTAAATGAAGTTTTCAGCAATTAAATAGAGATTATAAAATCAGACGGGATGGAGTATTATCCTTTCCGAATAATTAATCACACGTAAAAACTTTTGTTTAACAATAAAAAAAAATTAGTGTACTTTAGAAGAGATTAAACCAAAAAAGAGTAAATTAATGTGACAAAAAAGTGTAATTTAGAGGAATGGCGTTTACATATTTATTAAAACACGTCAATTTCTAATTTAAGTATGTTGGTAAGTGTAAGTTGTGTGTTGCGCGCATCGCACTAATCTTTTTTTAATTCGTTCAGAGATATTTGCAATTTAATTTAACCTTTATTTATTTAATGGGTTCTGATTTGTTTGTTGTGATGTTAATTAAAATATTTTTTAAAACAAAAAGAAGGTATAAAATGGTATAATGATTTCCAGTCCTGAACTAAATCATAGTGTAACACTGTTAGTATTTTTCATCATTCTTTCTAAATATTCTCCTCCATATAATGTATTTTAATAATCAATTACTTTAATATCATTAATCTATTTATGTTATAATCGAATTATAATAGTTGTATAACCTACAGGTCTGACAAGGAGCTGACAGTCCTATAGACCTATTTAAGGCAGAATACGACAGTATCAATATAAACGAGCTAAACAATGCCTTGGAATGCTTTGAAATATTATTGGTCCTTCTAACGAAGTATTTTTTATCTTTAAATAAATATATCTTTGAAAATTGAAATATGTTATTTTTATATGAATCATTCATAAGTTCATCAAGTTTACTAGCATTTTAATAAGGTATATTTGGAAAATTTATAATAGAAAAAATAAATAAATTTGTAAACTTAATGATTGATGCGTTAAAATTAATTAATAAATCTGATTGAAATCATAAGGAAGAGACCTGAAGAATTTTTTTGAGTTCATTTGAAAAGTTCTGGCGAAAAAAAAAATTGCTTTATCTATAATGCAAACTTTTTTTTTTTCATTTTAACGGTTATTTTTCCTGACATGCTTACATTTATAGACACCGGATATGTATTCTTGTGCGCCTGGTATGAAAACCAGATTTCGAGATATTGCTAAGAGAGGAGAAAGAAAAAAGAATTTAATATTCTAGAAGGCTTAGATTGAAGCTTTTTCCCGGCTTTGTTGGCTCAATATAAACAGAACTTCAGTAGGGACTTAGTCATAAGGCGACATATAAAGCATTATACTAAAAGTTGAGATACTTCTTCAACTTATTGAATTACTGCTTTGGGCTCCTTGCGGGCTTATGCTTGTAGCTTATATAAATGTGTATACAGCCCATATACTTAAATTCATATTCTGCGTACGAAGATATTCAATGGTATAAAATATACAAGAAGGTATACAAGAAAATGTAATTTTTTTCTATTAATCGAAAGGATAACGTTTTACTATGGAAATTTCTTTTGCTGGTTAATAATATTAAATTTTATGTATGGTCGATGGCAATAAATATTAGAGGCGTAGATTAAATCTATTAATTAAACTTCTATGAAATTTATGTATTGTAGATACATAGTTATATTTATTTGTATTTGGGGGAAGTCCACGTATAAATAGAGCCTGGCTGGGATATAAATGATACATGTTAGTAAGTTTTACGAAGTATCAAATGCATCTCATAAATGTAGTTTACGTACAAATTTTGTATATACAAGATTTCACAACCTATCGATTAAAAATAAAGTTTTAACGAGATAATATACAAATAAAGATAATAAACAAAAGAAAATAAATATATTTAATAATACAGTAGGACCCCCATTATCCGGGCCTCTAATAACCGGGGTTCCAATTAACCGGGGCTCCGAGGAGCCATTTTTTTTTTTTTTTTAAATAAGATGTTTTTAATTTTTATGGCATTTACTTTGTATATACAATATTTATTTAAATAAAATGAATACGTAAATGTTTTAATGATCACACAATGGTTAAGTATCTATTGTTCTTAGTAATTATGAAATAAAATAATAAATGGATAAACATGGCAAGCTGATATCGTATGATGAGATGTTTCCGGTAACCATTACTCCAATTCATATCCTAAGAACGATATTGTTTTCAAGTCTTTCTAGGAAACTCCTTATTCTGGCCTCTTTGACTAATTTAGATATGAACTAATCAAATGTCGCAAAAAAGACAACCAGTTGTTTTAACGCTTGAACAGAAACTAACCATTATAGACTGAGTAGAAAAAGGAAAGTGTTAAAACATTGTACGGATTTTTATAACAATAAAGAATATATCCAGCGATTGGCTGAAATTATGAAATTTTAATATGGACAGGTGTTCGCACCTGGTATGAAAGAACCACTGAGCGAAATTTGGAGAATTGAGGACAAACGGTATGGATTTCTATAAAGAACAAACAAACAGCATTTCATCTTTATTTATACAGATTAACGAATAAGATTAATGCTTTATTTTTTACCTATTATTTTATTTATGTATTTATTCTTCTTCTTATGAGGGTTAAGGTTTTAATTTGTATATCATTAGTTTTATATTTTGTTTAATTGTTTATCATTTAGGTTTAATTAGAGGTATTTTAATTTCATTTTTCTCATCATTGTTTTTCTTATTGTAAATATTACTATTCTCTAAATGAAGAGGTGAGATGCAAAACTCGTTCGTTCCACCTGAACACATTTTTCAGGAAACTCAAAAAACTTACCACGTCTAGTAGAGTGGCCATTAGGAATCGGCGAGCAAACTGTTCGTGACATTTTGAAGAAGAAAAAAGACATTTCCGACTTGGTATCGTCGTCGGCATCGACATAAAGAAGTAAATGAAGCTATCTATCACTGGTTCATGCAAAAACGCGTTGAAGTAGTTCGTTTGTTAAAACGTTCGTTTGTTGATAAAAGTGATTTTCTGCTGTTTATTTTGTTTAATTAATCTTTTTTCCTATCACATTTAGTGAATAAAATGATGTGTAATTCGATTATCCGGGGTTTTTTATTATCCGTGGACCCCCTACCCATCATTACCCCGGATGAAGGGGGTTCTACTGTAATAGTAATAAAATTTAATATGAACCCTCATTAAATAGTATTTTTGCTGTTTTTAGTCCGTAATTTAAGAATATAATTATCTCAGCGATTTATGTATTAGTCTAAAAATGGTAGATATACAATGCATTAACCATTCATATTCTGTAAATGTTCTCCATTGTCATTAATGGAGACAGAATGTGATGTTTTCAAGTACGACAATTAAAAAAAAAATAAAGAAAATTAATTTTACAAGAAGTAATGAAAGACTCAAAATAGAAGTCCTTTGAACGAGGATAACTGGGGCAATCTTGGACTGTTCAGTCCATATCTGATGATATGAAGACAGGCAGGACATGCTGCTCGTAGTAATCCATCTGGAATCTTGTTCACGAAAGTGAATGTCTCAGAAGTAGGATAGAGATTTAGATGGTCCAAAAAACTGATAGACAGGCAGAATCAACTACGATGCTGCTGAGCATTGTGTAACAAACTAGAAAGAAGAAACCCAAGCAAGATTGGCAGAGGTGGAGAAGGCAGGTTCAGGAATCTAAAGCTCTACAAGGTCTGTAATGACAACAGAAAAAAAAAAACAAAAAAAAAACTGCGTAGATCAAGAATTCTTCTGTTTTTCTCGACTCAAGCTATTATAAATCTCAAAAATTTGTGTATATATATATATATATATATACATATACACACATATATTCTACTATTTGTCTTATGTCTTCGTTAATTTCCGTGTTGATGCATAATGCGAGCACTGCACCCATCCATGGTAATGAAGCTACAGTTGCGAATGAGATCGTAAAATTTATCGGCATCCAGCCTTTATCTCCTTGTGTAGTTTATGTCTTGTCATTGATAGCTATAAAATTTTAATATTGCTCCACTTAACGAAAACCTGTTTCATCGGTTTTCCGTGAAACTTAAATTACGTCGAAAACTATTAAACTCATGAAGTATAAATTTTTTTTCTCTCTCTCTCTCTCTCACTCAAATTATAGGTTTTTACAAAGTTTTTAATCCCTCTTTGATAGACCGTTGAGGGGATGTTTGGGTTAAATTTTTGAACTTGATTCTTTACAAGTTCAACATACTGAATACGATACGATTTTCAGATTCGTCGAATTGATTCTATATTGGTTTATGAAATGAGACCAAGATTATTTAACTGAAAAATGTATAAATAAGTAATGCAATATATTCATTCATATTTTACGGTATATTTTTTTAAGGGTGGTTTCATAATAAAAAATGTATTCATTAAAATAATATTTATAAGTTGAGTAGAAGATTCCAACAAAGGGCTATCTATATATATCTATATCTGTTCTTGTTTACTATTTAATTCGTTATATTTATTTTTAATTGCAATTATTTAAGTAGTTGAAAGACGCTTTTTTTTTTTTTTTTTAAATTAAAATCATCGGATATCATATTGTTTCATAGGAATTATTTTAATTGCTTTGAGGCTTATTTTCAGTAAGGACACTTAATCCTGAAACAACCTGTATTTAGCAAACATGATTTTTCTAGTTTGGGATTGGGCAAAACTGACCATTATCGGCAATTAATTGAACCCTATATATATATATAGTAATAAATCGTATATTAATAAAAGTTGACAAAAAAATAATATTTATTAGTTGAATAGATTAGCACACGGGGCCATCTTTAGGTCTAGTTTATTCATTATATTTACTTTTAATTGCCATTATTTATTATCCTTAAAAGTATTTCAAAGATACTTTGTTTTTTTTTTATTATAACGTACCTAATATTCATTCATAAATATGAAAATCATTAGAAGTAAATATCTCCGAAACAAAGAGTTCACAGGCATTACTTCATATGAATTTTTTTTTTATTAATTTGAGGTTTTAAATTTACATTGTATTTTTTTTTATTACAATATATTCAATTAAGTTTTTTTTACCATTTATTTTTAGTGGCGGTATTTTACAAAATGTTGCCATTTAAAAAAAAATCTGGTGCGTGCGCGCAACAAACAACTTTCACTTACCAACTTACTTAGATTAGAAATTGACGTGTTTTGCTAAATATCATTTCCCAAAGTCACACATTTTTCTACATTCATATCTTATTTTTGTTAATCGTTAAAGCCGTTTTTGAGTAAATAAAAAAACCCGTGAAAATGATACAACATTTATTAAGTAAAGTCCGTCCCCCCTTCGGTTGATCAATTTTCATGAAATGTTGGCTATCACATATATGGCATATACATACATCAAATACTTAGTTTGATCAAAATCTTTAAAGCCGTTTTTGAGTAAATAAAAAAACACGTGAAAATGATACAAAATTTATTAAGTAAAGTCCCCCCTCCGGTTAATAAATTTTGATGAAATTTTAACAGTCATATCTCGGGCATATACATACATCAAATACCCAGTTTGATAAAAATCGTTAAAGCCGATTTCGAGTAAATAAAAAAACGCGTGAAAATGTTACAAAATTTATTAAGTAAAGTCCCCCCTCCGGTTAATCAATTTTGATGATATTTTAACAGTCATATCTCGGGCATATTAAAACATCAAATACCCAGTTTGATCAAAATCGTTAAAGCCGATTTAGAGTAAATAAAAAAACACGTGAAAATGTTACAATATTTATTAAGTAAAGTCCCCCCTCCGGTTAATCAATTATGATGAAATTTTTACAGTCATATCTCGGGCATGTTAATACATCAAATACTCAGTTTAATCAAAATCGTTCGAGCTGTTTTTGAGAAAATCGAAAAAAACCTAAAAATTTATTAAGTAAAGTACTCCCTCCCTTTAAGTAATTTTGATGAAATTTATGCTGTCACATCGCAGGCATATACCTACACTAAATACCCAATTTCAGGATCGCACGGTTTATAGTTTTTGAGCTAGTCTGTTCACAGACACACACAGACACACACACACACACACACACACACACACACACACACACACACACACACACACACACACACACACACACACACACACACACAGACCATTTCGCGGGACTTGGTCATTTCGACTCAGGGGACCCCAAAACGTGTATTTCCGTTGAAAACCGGAAGTCGAATTTTTTCACGATCGCAATACTTCCACTTACTATACAGGGTGTATCGCAAGTAGATGACAATATGCAAGATGGAAAAACTAAATCAAAAATGTAGTTAAACGCCGCCAACTGCATGATTCTATCTCATTCCGTTGCACAGATATGCCCTTCCAAAGGTTATTTCGAGAAAACCGTGTTTTTTGTAGGGAAACCTCAATTTTCTCTGCTTCCACACATTTTTTTTTTCAATGTTCCATCACAGTTTTGAATTCAGCATTAAATTTCCTTTAAGCCTAATGCACATTCAATGTTCACAAGTACCTTTTCAAAAGCGCGATAACAGATCGAGAAATAAAAATTTTAAAAAAGTGTTGTCAGCGACAAATTTTCGAGGATCACTACTCTTCCAAAAAAAATCCTTTTCTTTGTAATTTACATAAAAAATAAATTAAATTTATTGGAGATAAGATCCTATAAAATAAGCATGACATCAGTTTTTTTTCCTTCCCATTCCAATTGCATTAGAAAATTGAGAGATAATTGCAGTTTTGAGTACACCGTTAGAAAGGTAATTAAATTTTACAACTTTTGTGAGATTCAGCAGCTTGCAGGATTTTTTTTGGAAGAGTAGTAATCCTCGAAAATTTGTCGCTGACAACACTTTTTTTAAATTTTTATTTCTTGATCTGTTATCGCGCTTTTGAAAAGGTACTTGTGAACATTGAATGTGCATTAGGCTTAAAGGAAATTTAATGCTGAATTCAAAACTGTGATGGAACATTGAAAAAAAAATGTGGAAGCAGAGAAAATTGAGGTTTCCCTACAAAAAACACGGTTTTCTCGAAATAACCTTTGGAATGTTCCATCACAGTTTTGAATTCAGCATTAAATTTCCTTTAAGCCTAATGCACATTCAATGTTCACAAGTACCTTTTCAAAAGCGCGATAACAGATCGAGAAATAAAAATTTTAAAAAAGTGTTGTCAGCGACAAATTTTCGAGGATCACTACTCTTCCAAAAAAAATCCTTTTCTTTGTAATTTACATAAAAAATAAATTAAATTTATTGGAGATAAGATCCTATAAAATAAGCATGACATCAGTTTGTTTTCCTTCCCATTCCAATTGCATTAGAAAATTGAGAGATAATTGCAGTTTTGAGTACACCGTTAGAAAGGTAATTAAATTTTACAACTTTTGTGAGATTCAGCAGCTTGCAGGATTTTTTTTGGAAGAGTAGTGATCCTCGAAAATTTGTCGCTGACAACACTTTTTTTAAATTTTTATTTCTTGATCTGTTATCGCGCTTTTGAAAAGGTACTTGTGAACATTGAATGTGCATTAGGCTTAAAGGAAATTTAATGCTGAATTCAAAACTGTGATGGAACATTGAAAAAAAATGTGTGGAAGCAGAGAAAATTGAGGTTTCCCTACAAAAAACACGGTTTTCTCGAAATAACCTTTGGAAGGGCATATCTGTGCAACGGAATGAGATAGAATCATGCGGTTGGCGACGTTTAACTACATTTTTGATCTAGTTTTTCCATCTTGCATATTGTCATCTACTTGCGATACACCCTGTATATTTCATATATAGGTAAGTGAAAGTAATATTTATTAGATGACATTGGTAAATCTCAACATAAATAATGAATAAGCAAAGGTCAAAAATCATCAAATATTTTTATGTTATTTAAAACGTTATGAGGTAATTTTATATTTACATCTGGTTCAAGCACTGCAAACTTCAAACATTTCTTTCCCAGAACTGCCTGTTAAAGTAAATGTTGGAGACATTCGTGAAGGGGCTAAGACGATACCCCGCTCCAATCAAGTTTAAGTAAACGATCGTTCTCCTGGTAAGAGATGCGGAAGGAGTAGAAATTTTCCCCATGAATGTATTCCATGTCAAACAAATTTCCAGTCGGGGAATAAAAACAAGTTTGTTCTACATTTCAAATTTATTCCCTTGCTATACCCCCACCCCACCCGCTATTTTCCATATAGATTCCTAGTCGATAGGTCTTCCGGTCTTTCTCTCTTGAGATAGTTTCCTCCCGTCACCTCACTCCTAGAATAGAGTGAAAAAAATTTAGTAGATAAACCTTAAAAATTGTTTTATTAACTAAAAGGTTTAGGTGTAACTATGCGGTAGGGGGTGGGTGTTTGTAGAACTCCTATCTGTTGGCAAGCTAATGGATTGTAATGTTTCAACACGCTCGGTGTAGCGATGTTAATTCGTCCGTAAAGCCGAAACTACCATCCCTCGAATTGAGGGGATACCGGTACACCAGCCCGAATTGCAACATGGAATTCGCGAACTAAAACTGGACAGGAATGATACTTCCCCATCGTTTCACTATTTTACGGATGATTAGCTAGAGCATTACGGATCAGTAGGGAATTGAAATCGTGTTGCGAAAGGGTGCCCATTTTGCAAATGCTTAATTCAGACTCTAATTAGTCTCTATCGTAGACTGCCCTAGTATTCGAATTGGGATTTCGCGAAATGTCCTGAAAATAATATTGTATAACATTTCCCATGGCTTGTACTCTTTTGCCAAAATTCACTCATTTTTCTTTATTAATTTATGAGATGAAAATAAAAATTGTACATTATTAACGACCGTATAACATTTTTAGTTTTTTGTTCTTTCTTGACGTTGTGTGTTTGTGTGTGTGTGTGTGTGGGTGATAAAAAATTATAGATTTGTTTCAGTCTAGATAAAAGGGAGGACGAAATTCCATTTGTGGTTAATTTTCCTCCCAGGCAAAAATTGAAGGGGGAAAAGTTGGGAAGCTAAAATTTAAACAGTCAATTAGATAATTTTTCAAAGGGCGGATCGGTTCGTTAAGCAACCCCAACCCTTCAGCCATCGCCCCCCCCCCTTCCACCAATCCCTTCCATCACTGTCAAAAATTTGCCTTTGTGTCCACGCATTCATCTCATGCCCCTCGGCTCATGTCAAACTGTTGAGGAAGTTATGAGGGTGCCCAATTAGATATGGATCCCAATATACCCCCCTCCACCCAGCCTCCCGTTTGAATTGGCCTTAAAGACTAGTTGCAGATCAGCTTTTGAAGGAACCAGGGGGTTGGGATATAGTGGAACCCCGGGGTATTGAGAGAGTTTCCTTTGTGGATGATGGCCTCTACTCATTAGCTCCTGGACAGATCTAACCTTTAGGGCTATTTAGCGCGTCCCTTTTCCTGATTAGGATAGGGCTCATCTGTCTGATCTTTACACCACCATGACCCCCCCTTTTTGCCCCCTCTCCTGCATTGGTGGTTTCTCTTTCATTGCTGATCCTATTTCCTATTTCTGCTCATAATAGATCCTAGCTACTGTATCACTAATACTAAATGGAGGATCTGGTATTTAGTGGAGCAATCAAGTGAAAGAGATTTTACTGACGGTTCTCAATATTGCTCTTTAATTTATTGTTTTAGGCGAATAAATATGGAAAATATGTTGATATTGTGTGTCTTCATATACTCAACATATGTAATTTATTTTATATATTTTCTTTCACAGTTAAACGTTTATTAAACGTGAATTAACCATTCGTAACATGCTTACCGTCATAAAAAAAAATTAATATAAAAATTATTATTAATTAATAGCAAAATATAATGTTGTTTTGATAATACGTAATTGATAAAATTATTATAAAAAGGAGAATTATGGTTCCCGAAGATCCCAATCCTTATCAATTAGGAACCGAATAATATTTACTTCGAAATCTATCTTAGTCAATAAACTAATAAATAATTAATATTATACCCTATTTTAAAATAAAAAAATATTTATTTGTAATCATTTCCCTTTCAGTTATAATTAACCTTAAGTTATAAAAAAGAAGGTTTTCTTTGTGTTTTCAAAGAAGTTGAAAAAAAAAAAAAAATGACGAAAAACGAAGTCTCCTTTATTCGTCGCCTATTACACGAAAAGGAAATTTTGATTGACACTGTTCGAAAGGCTTTTAGATTCAAACAGGCTCCTCTGCACGGGGTAATTTTTTTTTTTTTCGTAATGCCATCTTATGCTAACATTGTTTTTATTTTGTGAAATAAATAACCATTACGATATTAAATATTTATGTATGTGTATATATATTTATTATGTTCGTTGGGATACTAATATATTTGAGGAGCACGTGTATGTATTTATATAAATATACATATATACATTTATGTATTATAATAAAGTATAATATAAAAATATGAAATGTAAGAAACATCAGAATCGGTAGTAAATTTTCCAAGTTATTTGTTCAGTTATGAAACAAGCAGATTCTCATTTAAATGTTCTGTTGGCGTCTGAGATTGTGCTATTAGAGGTTTGAATTAGGGGGTATGCGCATCTTGTGGTTCGTATTACTTAGTAAATATATGAAAACTATAAATGGGTTAAACAACCTTGTTCAATGCCAGTGACAAATTGTTTTATTGGAAATATATATGGATAAGACGAAGTACACGAGCTTCTGCAGAAACGGCTACGTTTTTGAAAAAGGAAAACACTTGGACAAATTTAGGTTCTTCGATACCTTGGACAAAGGTAAATCGAAGAGGAAATTAAAAAGGCAAGGTTAAAAGCGGAAAATTCTTATTTTTAATTAGCTCGTGCCTTTTCACCCAAAATTTGAACATTAGAATGTACAAAATTACTGCAATTAAAGATTGTAAATGTTTTCCGTAGCATACTTGAACATTGTTCATGTTATGCTAACATTGTTTTAGTTTTACGAAATAAATAACCATTAGGGCATTAAAGCTTCATGTATACGAAAATATATTGTATAACAATACGTGACTAGGAGACAAAAAGGATATGTATGGGAGGAAAAAAAAATGGATACGAAAATATAGAAATAGTCCTGTGGTTGAAAGAAACTCCGAAATGTGGGAATACAAAATATGGAAGATTGTTAGACATACATTAGAAAGGAAGCATTGATTATTCACCAAATTATGTAGTAAGAAGGTTATTGTTGTTATTTGACAATGGGGCTAGATGAGGGATGAAGTTACTCCTCCACTACAGAATTATGACTTATATACCAAGGGTAAACGTTAGGGGTTGTGGCAGATGTTAGGGGCTGAAGTGTGATGTGATGTACCTGGGGGACACTAGTAATGGTTATTAATTAACCAACGATGGAAGGGGGTTTATTTGGGGGGGGGCGTAAAGGGGGGGGGGGGTCGGGAGGCCGATAATGGACGAAACCTGTTCCCTGCTCATTTATTATACATCAAATTTATATTAACTTCCCAACTTGAATTCATAAGGATCGCCAACTTTTTTATTCATTCTATAAATACTAACTATTGAATAAAATGAAAAACAGTTGTTCAGAAAACCCTTGAATATATCTGTATGTAACTATAAGAAAAATGCAAATATAAGATAAAGACTTGAACTCAGATGCAATATTTGTATATTTTTGGTTTTGTGATCGCTATTAATACCACTTTGAATAATTCAAAATGCTGATCACCTCCATTATCTGGGTAAATGTTTATTCAATTAGGTTGCGTACATCTTTAATGCTAAATCCGTAAATGGTCGGGACTGGTTACGGCTGGAATTAGAGATGAAAATATCAATATCTTGGCCGATCCGGTAGACGTATTAAGTCGGTCCAAGGATTATTTCAATAATATTTTAAATACGGAAATAGTTTATCTTCCCCTTCGGAATCAGAGTAATGGACCGTTAATAGTAGAAACGAATTAAAGAGGAAGTTGAAATAACCATTGGAAAATTAAAATCGCATAAAGGAGCGGGAACAGATAATATTCCTAATGAACTAATCAAGACATGCGGAAAAGCTGGGATCTCTAAAATGTATCTTTTGATTAAAAAAGTCTAGGAACAGGAAAAAATACCTAAAGCGCTTTATTTTTGGTTGTTATTTAAACTTTTTTCTTTCAATAAAGAGGTTTTAGAAGGTTCAAAAATCTTGTTGATAGAAGAATCGCTTGCAATGTGAACGTGAGTGTTCGCACAATAAGGAGAAGGCTCGCTGAAGTTTAATACCTTCAATTGTAAAGAGAAAGCCTGAAATCTGATGAGGGTCTGTTTTATGTTCAGCGATGAGTCCAGGTTTAACCTGTATAACGTTGAATGCAACATCGCTGAAACTATGAGTTCCAAATTTGGTCCGTTACGGTAAGGGGAGGCATCACTCCTCGAGCTCAATAATCTGTCCCTGGAAATAATTTTGTGCATCACGAAGTTTCTTGAGGAATATTTGATGTCTTGAAGCTTTTCATTAGCGATAAGTTTCCCTTAATGCACGCTAATGTCCGGCCACACACAGCAGATTATTAGATCTTTAAGGAAACTACCCTTAAAGAATTTTTAACACAAAACATTACATCATATTCTAATTCAGTACCTTCAAAAACATTGAAAAGCGTTTATTCAATAAAAGCAAAAATTTTACTCTTTTCAAGGGGATGAAATTTTCGGAAAATTTTCCTATACCCCCCCCCCATAACTTTGTTACAATTCACGCTAGCTGAACTTCAATTGGTAAGGTTGCAAAGAGGAGAGTATCAGCTTTCTATTGATGGTTATAAATCTAAAATTAGATTAATAAAAGTGGAAGATCAGACGATTAGAAAAGTTAAAAAATCCGAAAATTATTTTGATTACCAGCCAGGAAGAAGAAAACAAAGCCTTTTCAAGGGTATTACCTCCATAAATTTTTGGTAAATCAAAAATTGGTAATCCGTCCATTCAAGTTTTTTTCAATTTAAAAAAAAAATTCTTATCTTTGGTCTGATAAATTTTGAAGATTATGAAGCTTTATTTTATATTTGAATAACTTTTCGTATTTGAGAGTTCTTTTGAATACTGAATTAGAATCCCATGTCGGTCTTTCCAATTCGTAAAAATTGAAACCTTGCATTTCGTACAAATTTGACACCCTGAAAATTTTCCATTGTGTGTATGTGTATAGATATAAATATAAATTTATATTGACAGCCGATTTGCGAGGAATGCGGGGTAGTTTTCCCTGCATTCAAGCGAGTAACATTATACAGTAATGTCACACGTCACATGTCACACAGCTGACTGAGTCTGTCACACTCCGAGGGGTTCCAATCTAACAGGTCCTGACTAAGCTGAACAATTATACAACTCCTATTTATACACTCCATATATACATACTGGTGTGTATTAGAACTCTATTATATAAAGGTCTGACTCTTCGATTCCAGTACAGACAAAAATAAAAAGGTTGACATTTAATAGTCCAGGAAAAATGTAATCGAAAGTGTGGGTTACCGTGTAAAAGATTATTTTTCTCAACTTGTATATAACCAGGCCATCATGGAAAAACAGAGTTTTCTAACAAAATTTCCTTCGGGAGAAGTTTCAGTTCCTAAAACCGGCCAAATTTTGGTACTTTTTAATGTTTTTTTTTTCTAATAACTCAAAAGCAATTCATCTTATTGCAAATTAAATTTTCTTTAAAATAAAAGAGCATTGAATTGTGCGTCGAATGATATATTCAAAGTTTAAGTCGTTTCGCCGGAATCGATTTTCAAATCTCGGTAAGTTTCATTTATTTTATACAATTTGCTGGGAAAATGAATTACGCTCATGTTCCATTGCCTCCAACTCAAAACGCGGTTACTCGAAATGAAAAATGTTACAGATAAGAGTTTTAGAGCACCGGTGTCATATACGAATTTGGATATATCCAAATAGGCATATCATTTAAAAAACAAACAAATATTTTTTGGAGCCCTTGCGTCTAAATAATATACGTAAATAACCCTTAACTACTCACCTGAATCAATGTTACTTATCTACTCACCTCGGGTCAATATGACCTTGAACAAAAAAAAAAAAATTAAATAACCTTAGGGTGTAAGATATTATTTTTAAACAACAGGAAAAGGCTTGAAAATATATACTTATTTATGTATACAATAAATGAAAGTTTTAAAATATGAATAACATCTTGAATTATAGTCTGAAATGAAGTACTATAAAGGAACTCATTAACATAACTATTATTAACATAATTTCTTTTTATTTAAAATTCAAAAAAAATTCTACAAACAACCTTTGCAGTTACAACAAATAAGAAATGTATGGTTTTTACAAATGCGATCCCCGTATTGGACACAAAATGTGGAATACTTATTGTCTCTAGTGACCGGGCATATTTAACACCTTTTTCTTTTCTTTGGCATTCCTTGATCTTCATTACTCTTCTTTTCATCAATTACAAGAATATCATGACTTTCCAAATAACATTTTATTTTAAATTTTAAATTTCTTGAATTTACTGGACTTTGAGACCTCCGTATCACATGCTGTCGGGGGTGCGACTACTTACGCGATAAGGCTCTTTTTTCCACTGCATGTTATCATTTCTTGAAGAATAATATGCGCCTGAATCATTTTCGTTTTCACACTCTTCATCAGTCATACATATTGTGGAAACAGTATCATGATCGCTACGAATTTCCACACCCTCATCATCTTCTTCTGATTCAGATTTAAGGTCTTCCAAGGGACATTCTCTTATTTGCCGCTGAAGTTCCTTCCTTATTTCCTCATCAATGACAAAGATAGGGTTATCATCCATTATGAAAATACGGAAGAAAAAAAAAATAAATAATTCAATATTTTGTCACTAACAAAGAATTTATTTCAGTTAATTAATGAGATTGTTCTTATCACATAAAAATATGTTTTATTTTACTAAAGCAAAGTCTAAAACGGTGGTAAGCATAAACAAATAAACTTACCTTTTGTGTATGAAAAGAGGTTTCTAAAATGTCTTCTTATTTCTCAGAAACAGGCACTCACATCGGGCCGATCACAGTCCAATTGAATAACACAACTACTCACGTCGGGTCAGTTGAGAAAACAATGGCTTACACAACTACTCAGCACGGGTCAACATATCGGTTTAGATAAAATAAAGACCTCCCTAATTTTCCAAACACTGGCAAGAAGTAACTGGAGCCAAAACAAAGGATAAATCAAAGTTTGGTTATCATACAATGCCAAAGAGGCATGAATAGAATGAAATGAAACTTGGTACGGGTCAATATGACCCGACGTGAGTAGTTAAGGGATAAGGGTTTATTATGAGGTGATTGCATTTCAGCATACTGAATGTTATAGGATATTTTTATTCGTTTAGTTGATGAAGAGGGTGGATTTTATTTGGGATAACTCGATGTATCCATTTATTAAAGAAAAAGCATGTAGATTGCTTATAATAATAAACTCTTTTAGATAGGATATAATTTGGTTTTCTTGAAAATGTTTGAGTAAATGATATGTAGAACATGTTGTATAACCATATATTTGGTTCTTCTTCAATAGAATTCGAAAGTAATAATTCAATATTAAAAAAAAAAAACTCAACATTATGGACATAGAAGATACTTGAGAATATAAGGACAAAAACGAGATAAATAGGTTTTTCAGTCAACGGATCGTTAAGTTGAAAAATCCAATTCCCATGTATTCGTTTGTATGAAAATGACAGTCATTTTACTCCGCTATTACAGTTAATGTGTATATACTAAGCTAACAACACCTAAGAATATTAAGAAACCGGTATAATAAAATTAGAATATTTATGCTCTAATACCAAATAATTGAGAAAACAATTGTAATTGTATATAAAAAAATAAAACACACAGCACATCAAAATATTAGTGGACGTTCTTAGAAGTCTAAATAACATGTCTTGACTCCCAGTTTCTTATTTTTTTAATTATTATTTAACATTTTGAAACATCAGAAATAGGTATAATATTATATTTATATATTCAATTCTAGAACACTGTTTCTTTTTTTATCTTTAATACTTCGTGGATGAATATGTTATGTCCTCGGGAAGAACGGCTAACTTGAGTCGCACTCGCTCAACCGTGCTCTGACGATAACAAGCCGAGACGTAAGTAGATAAAACTGTACTGATGCCAATCGAAGTAGGCTCTGTTCTCAAACCCCCGATGGACTTTGGCGAAGTTTGGAAGCACGCGTCACTTGGCTGTTTGTTAAAGATTTCATTGATATTTCCATCCCTACCTTGCTCATCCGTTTTGATTGGAATTGAAAAGCTTATCCAAAATGGTTAGGAATAAATAAAAAAAAATTGGCAGTAAAGGATGATTATTCGACCAGGAGGACTATCACCTCTTCCAGGCGCTGATGTTGATATCTCCAGTTTAACCCCAACACTGTTCTGAAAATTTCACTTCATCGTCCACCCCCTTTTTTTTTAAAGTGAAATCGAGATGTTTTGTTGCAGCCTGAAGTTAATTCCGTCTTTAAATTAGGAAATTGGAGGTCATTCGAAAAAGTATAACTTGAAAGCATTAATATCCAAGTCCCTTTCGAAGGCCGAGCTATCCGGTGAACAAGGAGCAACTCTCCGGATATTCGGGAGCTGATAGAATGACGAAATAAATTTAAAGATTCATGGCTAAACGATGGAAAGCATGGCGCTAAGTGTATTGAAGTGAAAAATTTAGAGACTCTTCCACCAGTCCTGAATATATGATAGAGTTAGGCCAAATCAGAAACAATTGATGGCTTCCTATAGAGTTCCCCGCTCCCCTGCACCTAACCCCCCTCACTGATAAATTGTCTTACAGATGCAAAAGTTACTAGCACTTATAAAGCAACGAGGCTATTATCCCCCTTCTCTCTATCATAACTCATCAATATTATATTACTTGGAAGAACGAGATGGAATAAAATATATCATTAATTTTCCATATATGATTATATCCAATAATAAATTTTAGCCAATATATGGATCCTCTAACTTGTATGACTTGCCAAATGCTCAACCAATTCAAAGTGAACGCATCTAGTAGTAATGCATGAAATGAACAAGCTTTATACTGTATGAAGATAAAGATTACACACAATGAGTTTAGCCCTTCTATATTCTGACCACTGCATTCATCTTCATCCCTTATATGAAAAAAAAAGTGTGCAGTGGAAGGTATTATAATTATCTAATTTAAACAATATTTATATATACACGAATATGATATAAATTTATATGCAAGAAGTGTAGAATTATAATCTAACCACAGGCCTTAAAGATAAAGGGTTCGAAGAGAAAGGATCACAGCTGCAAAACTAAGGACGTTCAGATTCTGATTTTAAGTACAGTAAGTAAGGAGATACACATCAGCAATGCTACAATTTACAATGTGATAAACCTTTAGCAAATGCCTAAAGGACTTAATAGTAATAACTTGACCTCCCTTATACATCAAGCATTAATTATTTAAATTAATACTATCTAAGTTGAATAATATTACTTGCAATAAAGCAACATCCCTCTACATCTTAACTTAACTATATGATGCTGTATACATTATGTATATAAAACCTTTATATACTTTATTAAATAATAAAATAATTTGCACAAGTATATAATAATATAATAGTATCTAATTAATACGACAATTCATTAATCCATTTTTATGTCTCTAATGTATTTATTTATCCTTTTATTAATAAAATCAATCAATGAAATGAATATATGTCCTATCGGTATTGTAGGATATTATATAACATTTATATAAAGCATTATTGATTATGATTTATATTATATGGCTCCACAAAAAAAAAAAAGAAAAAAAAAGCAGGACTTCATTGGAATTCTTACATCAAACACCATTAATTAAAACAAACGTGTTGATAAGGGATTTAATTTCAAAAGATATAAAAACTTTTAGACAATTTTTTAAACATGCATGTAAGAATATAATGCATTTTGATAGATAAATAAAAAAAGTATTGTGACATCTTTTTTATTTAATGTAGTGGACTTGATATGTCAGAAACTTTGTGAGTAAGATAAAATAAATGATGTCTAATTTTATAGAATAACAGTCTCCAGGACTTTTAGCATGTCAAAAAATAGGTGACGATATTTGGTTTTGTCAGTTCCATTCCACATGGTTTCCTAACACAGTCACCTATGTACTTTAGAAGTTACTTCTAGATTATTTCATAATATTTTTTTTCTGATCATCAGCTGGCTTGGAATATTTTTTTTATCTCTTATTATATCTAGCTGTAAACCAAGAATACACTCAACTATTAACCAAGTAGTTTATCTTGGTTTTGTTGTTACCATTTTTGAGTTTGAATATGATATGAAAAGGTTTTACTCTCTTTGACGGTAACACATTTTAAGCAGTCCTTTCCTTCAACTATACAACATTCTAAATCGTCTCAGACTTAAGTCTTTCTAAGTCTTTGAACACAGGGTGGATTGTTCAGATAGAAATAGTGGATGTGAAGTAGGGAGATGGTAGGGACTGCGAAGAAATCACACTTGAAAATGGAGGTGGAAGGAAAATAGATGATGTTTGGAGGAGATTTTGAATTACATCAATATTCATATTAGTTTTTAGTCTTAAAATTTATAGAGCAACTATCCATTTAGCATTGTGTTGATAACCATGATTTTTTTGTTTTACTTTTCCTGCTGACTCAACTTAATTATCATTGTTTCATATACATTAAATGTATCGTTTAATATCTTCACCAAAATTAAGGTTGTTTGATTGTGAGATTGAGGTACCCATACTGATGTATAAATTGTTAATAAAATAAGCATAGAAGTTTATTCATATTTTGTCATATTTTAAATTTAAAATTAAAAAGTAAAATTAAATTTTTTACTTTTACTTTGTCTTTTTTTAATGATACCATTCATTAAATAATTGATTTATTACAAAGTACTGAACGCTGAACTACTGATTTCCGTGGGTAGTGAAGGGTTTCGTTTTGTTTTTGTATAAATAAAGGGCTCATATGGAGACTATTCAAGGTATATTTTATTACTAAATAAATACTTTAATATTGTTGGGTATATAAATTATCTCCTTGGCGCTGTCCTCCTTGTATTTTTTTTTTTTTTTTTTGTTACCCCCACCTTCCCCTTCCTTGTTCTGATTTGTGTGCATGCGTTGTATCATTAAGAGCGTTATGTTGTGCTTTTTACTCATTAAAAGTGTTATTCTCATCAAAACTGTCTTTTTATTATAACCATTGCCCGACAAGTATGTCATTTTTTTTTAATTTACAAAATAATATAAATACAAGTTTTACAAGCCTTTGCTTAAATAAGTATGTCATGTTTAAGCTCTCCCCAACATTTTTTTTGAGAAGTCGGAATGAGATTTGCTGAAAGTCTCTTCACCATCACACTTGTTACGTTCCCGTATCGAACTCTTACAGTTATGTGCTCCTTAGTGAGATATGGCCTGGAATCTGAGTGCGGCCTTCTCACGCAGACTCCATAAAAAGGGTACGTGACCCGTCCTTTGGCCGGATGGTGGTTTCATACCCTTGATGCTAATAACGCTACCACTAAAATTGTCGCACGGTTTGCTCTACATGACTTCTGGTACAACAGTATTGATATAAATTCTACAAGTGAAACCGTAGAGTGGCAATAGGAAAGTCATTTGAACCGTATGATTACAACAAAATGGCGACTTACTAATCAAGTGCATACCCAAGTTGTTTGGACGAAAGTTTCCCTTCAACAAACTAAACACACTAACCCGATGTCGATGAGTTCTGTTACAAAATTACTCCATGGGATTATTCTCAACTTCCGTGGAAACTCATCTAGTGTGTTACTGAATCAGTAGGAAAAGCGGAAAATTTGTTGCTGTTACAATATGCAATGCTTTTAATTGAATAACATAACTCTAGCAATACGTTTTACTCAGAACTATTCAGCAATTTAATTTTTTAGGTTTGGAGTTCATTAAAGTCAGTTGATAAGAAAAATACCTTAATGAAAACTGCTTTATTTTTTCTTTCACTTAATTAACTATGGAGTGTATATTAAGGTTAAGTATTGCGACCGTAAAAATTTTCGACCTCTGGTTATAACTGAAATACACGTTTTGGGGTCCCCTGAATCCATATAACCAAGTTTCGCGTAATGGTCTGTGTGAACAGACTAGCACATAAAGAGGAATCATTACAGCAACTTATTCGGCAAAATTGACAAACCAAATCGAAGTAACCAACCCTTAATACCATCAATTTTTCGATTATGGTTTAACTCTCGATCTCGATGATGAATTGAGTATTCTTTAATATCATGTAGGTTTCACCATCATTAGTGTAGTCTGATTAGGCTTAAACGATGCAGGAATTTTTCCTCTATAAAGTACCTTTAATTTTCTTTATTTACAGTAATTAACTGTGTCTCATTAATGATAGGAGTAGCGGAGAAAAAGATAACTAAAATTCATGTTTCAATGCCATTTTTGGCAATGTTGCGGGCTACGGACACAGTAAAATAAATAACTAACTCTAAAACTACAATTCATTAGCCTAATATTTACAATTGTGTCTACTACCTTATTATTAAATACATAATACAATGATTAACGATTATGTAGACACTAATTACTTACGATAAATTACAAAGGCTAAGAAAAACTAGAGTCCTCTACAACATAGACTTTTATCACAATAAAGCTTATCACAATGAAACTTATCACTTAGAACTGTACTCGACGTGTGTTTACAGATGTCTGACTAATGCTTGTCAAAGCCGCTATTTATAAGTCTTTGGGAAGAACATCTAGAACAATCTAAAAGGTTCGCAAATCCTTTTGATCTCAGACGGCCGCCAGTCCCGTGCCAAACAATGGGCGGATTGTTCTCAATGGGCGCATCATTATTCTTCTCCATTGACCGCAACTGTAATAATAATGGTAATGTGTATCACATATTGTTGGAATGCTAAGAGTTTTAGGAAGATAACTTTATAAAGTTTATAAAGTCTTACAACTAACTGATTAGGATGAAAAAAATGATGATATCTAATTTTATATAAACTATTAGTTTCCTAGGTAAGTAATTAATAGTGTCTTAACACTAACTTAGAAACTGATATGCTTGTATTTTAACGTAAAAAATAAAGAAATATCTTGTAGCATCTCTACATAAGAAGAGAATAGCCTGCTGTCCCAAATGTTTACTGAACGAAAAAAAATATATGACAATCTGTAAATTTTAATAAATGCGCTTTCATTTAACAAATATTTTCCCAAAAATATACATATTTAAATAATAAAAATATTAATTGAATCTGCCTGAAAAGAATATTTATACCACCGTCATGAAAAATATTCTGGAGATAAAGGGAAAACTTTACTCCAGGGCATGGCCAGTTATCAGTGTGCTTTTGGAGGGGAATTCATTGCTATATCAGTAAGGTATTGGATTAGCCTACAAGCATCGCCAATAATTGGTCCTGAAATAAACCATCTAATTGCGATATTATTACTTGCTTTGTATGTATTACTATATCCATCCGTTCTGTAATGGTAGTCAAATTTTTTCTTCATTACTTAACTTAATATTGTTTTTGTACGCTAAGTTTCCCTTTACTTTTCAATTTAAATGACAATATTAGTGAGCAACCTAATTACTTCTCTGGCTAATGTTGCAATTCTATTACATACCTTTGGTATCTTGGTTCTATGTCCTTAATAGTTTCAAAAAGTTCCTCTGTGTATAGTATATAGTTGAATAGAATTCTGCATATAATGACACCAACCTATCAATTATATGATTATACAAGATCAATTATATCCCTGTGTCTGAATCCTGTCCTGATGTGGAATCTGTGATTCGTTTATATATATATATATATATATATATATATATATATAAACGAATCCCGTCTGTGGAATCCCAGATTCCACATCAGGACAGGATTCAGACACAGCTCCACTCCCCCTCAAGTTATAACAATCACTGAAGACATTATTTATTACATATACAGAATCATTGTTGAAAAGAGATTTTATGTATTCCCAGTTAATAACTTTAATGGAACTTAAGCCTTCCAAAAAAAAAAAAAAAAGCCAATTTCTAATATAGATTGCTTGATAAGGGTGTCTAGCAGTATCTGCTTCTAAAATTCCTGATTTATGAAAACCAATTGGCACTAATATAACATTAAGGACCCAGATACTCAGGACTTGAACCTAGTCCTAAAAAGTGAAGAACCTAGTCATTACCAGAACTCCAAGCAGCATGTTAAAAAAGCTAGATAGGAATCATGCTAAAGGATTTGAATAATGTGTAATATTTTATTGAAAGTTATAGGATCTGGAAGGAATATTATATAGGTCTATGATGTAAGGTGTAAGAAGCATTTAAACAAGCATGGAGAATCAGTTATTGTTTATTTTCTTGTTTGTAAATTAACCGCATTATTACTAATTATATAAATAACAATGAAGCCATAGGGATTTACAAAAATAGTCTAAATGAAAATTACACATATCATTAAGGACTATTGACCTTCTATATCATTTCTATATCTATTGTAAATCAGTTCACTGTTCAATGTTTGCAATGTTTATTATTATTATTTTTTTAATGACTTTTTATTGAACAAAATTACAAAAATACATTACATTTCATTAAGACAATATACTCTTGGCCATTGACCATCAGAGGTTGAAATAGCGACTAATTTTTTATATTCATTGAAAAAAATTTTGTATTGTTACAAAAAATTGTAAATTAACCACATTATTACTAATTATATGAATAACAATGAAGCCATAAGAATTTACAAAAATAGTCTAAATAAAAATTACACATATCATTAAGGACTATTGATCTTCTATATCATGTTATTTGTAAATCAGTTCACTGTTCAATGTTTGCAATATTTATTTTTATTTTTTTTAATGACATTTTATTGAACAAAATTACAAAAATACATTACATTTCATTAAGACAATATACTCTTGGTCTTAATTACTATCAGAGGTTGAGATAGCGACTAATTTTTTATATTCATTGAAAAAAAATTTGTAACCCTGAAATTTAATTAGCACCGTTTGGTAAGTAAACATATTTCATACACACAATCATATATATCGATTGATATATGAATAAACAACAACAATACCTGAAATATTCCCTCAGTATTATATCCTTTACGCACAATCAGAATATAGACAATTAGGCAAATATACACTTAATACATAAAACTTAATTTCTATATTTAATACAAAAATTTGTATGCAGCTGATGTTCATCATCCAAAACATTAATGAATACAAAATAAATTGTTATAAATAATTCAATTTAATAAATAAACCTTTGAAAATCTGATATTTGCAATATTTATATGATAAAAATAATTTTTTTCTTTTTAGTTAGAAACTTTCTTAGTTGATGTCCAAATGAGTTATACCAAGTGTGTTCCGAAGGTGATCACACAAAAAAAAAAAAAAAAAAGAATTATTTTCATTATATATATCAAGTTATAGTCATTATATTCCATTAAATATTGTAATAACTTCAATATTGCCCCTTCAAGAAACTCCCTCTGAGACTAATTAGACCATCCTTCTTTAAAATTCTGTTGCATGAAGGCTGTTAGAACATCTTCCTGCTTTATGGACTTTGTAAACGTGAATATATAAGGTAAATAAGAGGAAACATAATACGATGTAGATCAGTAGTTTGACTTTGACTTCATTGCACTTTTTCCTTTCAGCTTCCCAGCCTTTTCCATTTCCAGATTATGGATGGATTTTTTACTATTCCTACCTCAATGAAAATCCCTATGTACAATATCGAATAAACCAAAGAAATAGAAAAAGTTTATTTTTTAAATAATTGTATTAACTATTTATTAGACAGTTATTTGCATACATTGTTTCATTTGTACTTTAAATATACTATATCTGTCATTGTTTGTGTATCATATGTATCTGATTTTAGATTAAAATAATCTGGAGCCAGGTGTTCGATTTCCTCCTTTTTATGTGGTGTCGCTAAATATTTAATTTCTTTTAATGAATTTGTTGATATTTGGATTCTTTGAAGTTTGGCAGTAAAATTCATCATATATATTGAATGTCAGTTAACCTCATTGGTTGGTTAACCATTAAACAATGGTTGTTTTTACCCCAAAAAAATTCCTCTGGTTATTTTTTAGTGCTGCTTCTAAATTCTTTTATAGACAATTGAAACTAATACATGTTTTGTGTTTATCGCAACATTAGTAGTTGAAATACAGTTAGTCTAATTTATGTTTAATCACATAAAAACTCATTATAATTCTCATTATAAGTGTTGAGAAAGTACCTATACTGAATTTATTACTGGTATATACTAATGAATGGAATATACTACTGAATTTATTAGTGGATATATTGAATTTAGAGTGTTTGGTCCAATATACTGACTCATCAAAGTAAATATTATTTAAAAATAATAATAATAATATTTATTATTGTAAATCATTATTTTAATAATATTATATTTATTATTATTCAGTACCTTTCTCTATAGCTGAGCTAAACATAGTTTTAAGTAGAGTTAAAAATAATAAAGCTGCAGGTTTAGATCATATTCCCTATGAATTTTTTAAATATGCGCCACAATGTTTTCTTGAAGAGCTGTTGATTCTTTACAATAGGATTTTTCATAGTGGTATAGTTTCCGGAAGTTTCAATAAATCAATTATATTCCCCCTACACAAAAATGGAGATGTAAATAATGTAGCCAACTATCGAGGTATTGCCTTTGAAAATGCTGTTTCTAAGATATTCTCAGGATTAATTTTGAATAGATTAATGGAATGGGTGTGTGAAAAAAATATATTAAAAGAATTTCAAGCTGGGTTCCGCAAATCATATTCGACAATTGACAATCTTCAACTTAATGAGCATAATACACTATAGGCTTAGCATACAAGGACAAAAGGTTTATGCATTCTTCGTTGATCTATCAGCTGCGTTTGATGGAATTGATAGATATGCCTTAATATATAAGCTCTATGAATTAGGAATTTCTTCCAAGTTAATTAAAATAATTCGTGCATTACACGAGAATACGTATGGATATGTATGGAGCAAGGAAGGATTGTCAAAAGAATTTGAAATGATGATGGGACTGAAGCAGGGTGGCGTATTGTCTCCATTACTATTTTCATTATTTTTAAATGACATAGAAGAATATCTAGAAGGAGGAATATTGATAAAAAACAGCAGGGTAAAGATATTAGCATTTGCTGACGATTTGGTTTTACTATCCCCAGATCCAACCGGGCTGCAGCTTATGATAAATCAACTAGAAGGGTATCTTAAGCTCTGGAACATGAAAATAAATTTAATAAAATCTAGTATAATAGTATTTAGAAGAGGGGGCAAATAATCCCAGCAGGAAAAATGGAGATTCGGAGGGAGAAGCATTGAAATTGTGAAAAGTTACAAATATCTTGGAATTACATTATCACCAAAACTTTCTCTAGACTTACATTTTGAGTTAAAACTTAATGCAGCAAAATCAGGGATAAATTCAGTATGGCATAAAATTATAAATAGTAAGGATATTCCTTTTGCATCCAAGTTAAGCATTTTTAATGCATTATCAAGAAGCATATTATGTTATAGGGCACAGGTTTGGGGTGGCCAAAGGTATTATACAGTAGAGAAGCTTCAAAATTTTTTTTTAAAGAAATTTTTCAAATTACCTCAAAACACACTAAATTATATATTATCCGTTGAAACCAAATTAAAGCCCATTTTCATCCATACTATAAAAACACACCTGAAATACATTGCAAAAGTTATAAATTCTAAAAACCGGCTTACGAATACTTTGGCATATAAAGCAATAGAGAAAAATATATTTTGGTTTAAAAACATAAATTATTTACTAGACTCTAACAATTTAGGCATACAAATAAATATAAATAACATTAGTGATTGGCCAAAAATCTTCGATAACTTGGTAAATAAAATAGAAAATGAAATATTTCAGGAGCAAGTTATGCTTTGTACTGCTTCTGATGAATCCATAATATATAAAGACTTAAATCTTGATTTAAGTGAAGAGGTTGGCTATATGTACCATAATTTTTCCACGAATGATATGGCCTGGATAATTAAGTTGAGAGGGGAACTGTTATACCTTAACCATAGAAGGCATTATCAACATGGCGAAGGTATCTGTACCTTGTGTAATTTAAAAGAGAGGGAAGATGTAGTGCATTTTTTAGCCACGTGTCCTGTGTTAAGGGAAATCCGAATTAGATGGTTCTCTCAATCTATCATTAGTAGGTCGGATTTAATAGAGTACTTGAACGGAAAGAACTGGTCTAAGCTATTGTCTTACACAAAACAAGCATGGAAATATAGATACGAATTAATTAGCGAGTATAACGGTTAATTTTATGGTTTTTTTTTTTTTTTTTTTTTAGATATTTATTATTAAATATTTATATCTGTTAATTTAATTATTGAATACTGAGATTGTTAAAATTATTGATTCGTGAAATTATTTAATTTATTGTTACCAATTGATAATTGTTTATTTCTTAAATTGAATTATTTGTAATAAATTTATTTTATATTTGTGTATTTAATTGATGTTTTTGATGATGAACAACAGCTGAATACAGATTTTTGTAACAAATTTGGCAGTTTAGCTGAATGTATCTATATTGTTATTGTGCATGAAGGCTATAGTACCGAGGGGATATTGTTGTTGTTTATGCTTATATCAATTGATGCATACGATTGTGAGTACAAAATATGTTTACAAACCAATTTGTGTTTAAAATTAGTCGCTATCTCAACCTCTGATGGTCAATGACCAAGAGTATGTTGTCTTAAAGGAAATGTATTTTTGTAATTTTGTTCAATAAAAAGGCATTAAATAAAAAAAAAAAAAAAAAAAAAAAAATTATTCAGTATTTTAACAATAATATTACATATATTATTATTTCTAATGTTTAAGATCTCTAAATCCTAACTAAATATTAAATGACTAAAAATATTAGACAACCATTGATTTAAAATTTTAGTTAACCTTTACACATTCCGCAAAGTTGTTCTAGCCACTAATTTTACTTCCTGGATAAAAATTATGACGTAAGTTAAAACAGTTAGTATCAATGCCTTAAAGGCTTTATAGCCATAATTCATTGTGTTTTTAATCTCTGAAATTGACCAATATCAGCTTCAGCATGAAACATACATTTTCTTATATCACTCTACATCCTAGATCCTAGAAGTTAATAATTGTTTTATTTGGCTTATATGGCATTATTAAATATTTTTAATTTTTCCATTAGCTTTACTGACCTTGTAGACCTTTATCAGAGCTGTTCCTTTAGAATACTTAAGTCCTACTGGGTAAGAATCCTTAGGTTTCACTGTAGGTCTCTTCCATTCATACCGAATACTACAATATCTTCTGCCAAGGCAATTAGATTTAAATGGACCGCTTGCATGGTTTTATGTCCTATGTGAAACCCCTCATCCTGTTCTAAACATTCTTCAAGATTGATTCCAATACGATTATGAACAGGAGTAGGCTAAAGTTGCAATCTTGCTGGTTGCTGGTAGAAGTTATAAATGCTTTGTAGCTGTGATTGCAGGTTCCAACAAAATTTCTGCATTTAGTGGTTGCTTGAAGGAGTCCAACTGCCACACTTTTTCCACTTAATGCCTTTTTAATATCCTGAACATTAACCCTATTGAAGGCTTTAATAAAGTCAACAAAGCAGATGTAGGCTTCCCTGTCCTTATCTATGAGCTTCTCTGATTGTATATAACAGGTCTTGGGTGATCCTCTGTTCCCGGAACCCATATCTCCATCGCCTAGGAGTGGTTCCACTATAATTTGCAGCTTTTTTACTAAAATTTTTGAGACTTTACTAGGGATGCTTCACAGTGAGATTCATCTATGATTTTTGCATTCCCTTTTTCTCCTTATTTTTTAATATTGGGGAAATTACAAAGATTTCCAGTCTTCTGAGTTCTTCTTAGCTTGCCATGCCAAGTTAAAAAGATGCTGCAGCATTTTCATTTCTTGGCTCCAGTTTCATAATCATTTCTGGTGTTATGCCATCGTTTCCTGCTGCTTTACCCATTTCAAGTGTGGTAGGGCTTCTGAAATTTCTTCCTCGTCCAAGTAGTCATCCTCTTCCTGAGATTTGTCTTTGATGAATGTATTTACAGGTGTACTTTCTCTATTCTCTTATCCGGCCCTAGCAGCTCATTGAAATATTCTTTCCAACGTTCCACTCAGGGTCTGAGAGGATTGTACCATTTCTGTCTTTTATAAACTTCAATAAAGGCTCTTTTTTCTTTTCTGAAGGACTTCAAGGTCCTCTAGAACATCTTTTGGTTTCCTTAAAGTTTTTCGTCGATTTTCTGACCAAATTTCTCCCAGCAGGCTCTTTTCGCTTGGGTGACCATTGATTTCACCAATGCACTCTGTCTCTTGTAGATTTGGTAGTCTTCCGGTGATCCACTTGCTAGGGATTTCTTACAGAGTTCTTTCTTCTTCTTTAACCTGGTCCTTTCACCATGGTGTTCTTTAATCTTGCTCTTGCCTCACATGTTTCCTGCCATTTTCACCAGTATAAATTTAAAGTCATTCCGAGATTAAAGTGCATTTCGAAGTTATTGCTGTTCCACAAGTATTCTCCTTCACCCTTCATTTCTTCTACTTCTTTCTTGAAGTGGATAGCAACATCATCTTTCCTGAGTTTTTAGGCTCTGATTTTAAACCCATCTTTTTAATGCCTGTTTCTTTGGTATTAATCATGTCCAACTCGAGTAAATAGTGATCGCTACCCACTTCATACCTTCCTTGGACTTTTATGTCCTAGGCAGTTTTCGTCGGCTCTCTTTCTTTGTTTTTGTTAATCAATTATTTCAATTCATCAATTATTAATTTTTCTTGTATTGAGGGATTGCTAGTATATTTAAGAATATCCTTGTGGGGATAGACTGTTTGTCTCATTTAGAAATTTTTGTTTATTAAAATATTTATATGGTTATTAAAATTATTTTTATGTAAATAATATGTATTATATTGATGTAGATATATTTGTTTACATTTAGGTGCAGTATGTGATCTTTAAAGAAGGTAGAAATTCGACATACAGTTGGAGTGTTATGGATTGAAGGATGCAAAAGAGCTTTTTCCAAACAGTCAATAAAAACTTTAAGTTGCATTGAGAGGTTTTTTTTTGTACTGTGGCAAGTGCACCGCGGCCCCAATGGGCCTATTGTGCACCATATTTCCTGCCTGGGTTCTGCTCCGTCTCATATACTTAATTTCAGAACCTCAGTGTATTTAAGGAGGCTGCTTGGGTTGATTATCTCATGCACCTTAGTGTCCGTGATACGGTCCAGGCCAAACATCCTGAACCTTAATGTTGCGAGTCTGTCACATAGACAGACTATGTGATAGGCCGTCTCTTTCTCACAGTATCTGCAAAATGGCGATGCCGCAAGTTTGAGTTTGAACATGTGGCTTCTAAGCTTACAGTGTCCGGTGTATACTGCCGTAAGTCTTTTTAGTGCCTTCCTGTCAAGGTTTAGTAATTCTCTACTCCTTTTGACTGAGGGACTATCCAGGAACAATTTGGAGTGTCTTAGGTTTTGCATCTTCCAAAATTGTTTTCTTTTCGCACCATATTTCTCCTCTATCCTCCTTTTGGCAGAGCTTTTGCTAATGCCACACACCGGTTCAGGGGTGATAGGTTTGATATTGGATCCTTTTCTAGCAAGAGTGTCTGCATTTTCGTTTCCTGGTATGCCAGTGTGGCCTGGCACCCATTCTACATTCACTCTGTTATTATTTGCTAGGCTGTTGAGTCTAGTTTTGCACTCCTATTCAACCTTAGAGTTAGTATCCATATGATTAAGAGCACCGAGTGCGGCTTGGCTGTCTGTGTAAATAGTGATTGATTTCCCAGACATTTGTTCCTTCAGCAACTCAAAGGCGCAATGGCTGATTGCCAGCACCTTTTTCTGTTTTTGTTTCATAATACAGTAACTTATATTGTAATAAGTTCCTGATACTCCCTGTGAATTGCCTTATCATCAATAAAGAAGATTAGCTTCCTCCTCATTGTCTGGGTCAGTCTTTATTTTCGTGTTTTCTTGTTTACGACTCAGAACATGTTTACCAGCTGTCTTGGCCTCGTTGTGGTAGCTTTGGTTCGGGGCCTCTTAATTGGAGTGTTATTGATGGACTCAGTTGCTGCTTTCCTAGAAGCTCTGAAACAGGAAGAAAAAAAAGCTATTTAAAATACTTTTGACTTATGGTCAAGGTTATATAATTTTAAAGAAGATATATATTCTTTTTAAGAAGAATACGTTGCAAGTCCTAAGGGGGGGGGGGGTTAATAATTCAAACTTTCAGATAAGCTGTATAAAGTTTTCAACTCTTATTTTATAGAGGGAAAAAAAAAAAAAAAAAAAAAAAAAAACAAGTACATTCCTTTTAGTCTGTTGGTGGGGGATTTACTTGAGTAAGTACCAGCTTGAGTAAATGCTCAAAACTGACCTAATCATATATGAGAGTCTATTTTTATGTTATCAGGGACAGTGGTTTTAAAAAATTAATTTTGAATTTTCATAGACGACGCTCGTGTTTAAAAAATATGAACTTATCTGATTTCTTTGATGTAAGGATCTATAAGTATGGTATGGGTGGCGGTATTTTTGAAAAAAAATTACCCAATATGAATTTTAGAGACCTAGGACTTAATATTGACAAAATTAAACTTTTTGGATTTCTTTTACATACAGGTCCTATCTTTGTTTTATTAGGGCGCTATTTTTTTGAAAAAATAAAATAAAAATATCAATATAAACTTTAACAAAAAACAAAGCAAAATATCTTTTTTAAAAGCATTAGCTTTTAACCCATAATAATATAATTTCCTATAGATTAAATCACAAAAGTTTAATTGTTTTAATGTTACGGTACACACCCCCTAAAATTGAAAATAGATATTTTTTTTTATAAAGACTATAATAATAGAACCTCATATTAAAATTTTAACTTTTCAATATTAGATCATCCTTAATCAAAATTCAAGATAAATATTTTTGTCGGAAACGCCCTCTTGATAACATTAGGATAAAACTTCAGCTGAATGAAATCCGAAGAAAATATAAGAAAGCCACCCTTCTCTCTTCAATATTCAACATAAATATTTTTGTTCATAACACCACATAAAAATAGATATAACATCAATAACATAAAAATAGATTCTCATATTGAAGAAATCCGAAAATTTAAAATTTCTCAATATTAGTTTCAATATTTTGAAATTTCGATATCCCCCCCCCCCCATCACCCAAACGAAAAAACAACTATAGATATTGACAGTCCTTAGAGAAATATTATCAGAATAAATAAATATTTAAAACGTAGAAATAAACATTTGAAATGGAATTATTAGTTCCAAACATTGAGGTTATTACAACTCTTCCGTTTGTAATTTGCTTAATTTTAAAATAATAGAATACATTTGTTTTCTTTTTCTTTTAACAATGAAATACTTTTTAAATTATCTAGATAACTTTTTGCCTCCTTTTTGGTTACCTAGTTCAACTTTAATAACTTTAATTATCTAAAAGCTTTAAAATTTTTATTTGGTAAGTTCATTACAAAAAATAACACTAACATATGTTCCATATGAAAGATAGTCTTATTTTCATCTGAGTATATCTAGAAAATAAATTTCTAACTAGATAACTAATGTGGTCCACTGCCATACGTAAGACATCGGTCAAATGAAAGATTTGAAGAATCTTGTACGTTAAAAACATTTAAACATCCAGCAAGTGTGATTGTCTGGGGATGTTTTTCTTACTTTGGAATGGGTCAGATAAACTTTATAGATGGGATCAATGCAGAAAAATATAAAAATTTTGGAATTGACTTTATTTCCCTCAATGAATTCCCACCTTACACACTGCGGAGACTTCATTTTTCAAGATGATTGTGCTCCGTGCCATAGAGCCAAATCGGAAAGTTAATTATTTATTTATTTAAAAAAATGTCTTAGCTGCAACATGCATAAATTTTTATTACCTTTACCATTGTTTTTTGGGATACGTTAAGCAGTATTTAACAGAAAACGGGATCTCCATGCTGCTATGGCCTGGCAATAGCCCTGATTTAAATCCTATAGAAAATTTGTGGATGATCATGAAAAAAAAATTAATATTGCAAAGCCTAAGAACAAAGATGAGCTAAAGCAGGCAATCGAAAAGGTATGGAATGAGGAGATTGGTGATGAAATTATAAAAAATTTGATCGACTCAATGCCAAAAAGGATCTCCTCAGTGATCAGGGCTAATGGCGGTTCGATAAAATAATAGTTAATTAATGTAGTTTGATAAATTTATTTTGAATATTTTTATACGATTTTTGCCAATAAATTTATATAAGTATGTAAAAAACAGTTTTTTTCCTAAATTCTTCTTTAACTCTAAAGATTCTATTTTTTCTTTTATGATTATTGTTTATTTGTAATTTGGGTTTTAACAATTTTTCACGGCTAGTAAAAGACTCTTTTCATTAAAAAAACATCAATTTACAATAATCAAAAGGTATGAACAACATTGGTTTAAGGAGATCCTTCAATATTTTTATGTGATGCTGTTTCTTTGACCACGACTGTATATATGACCTAAAAATAAAAATAAGAATAATGATTTATTTTTAGGTTATCTCAGATTAAAAGATATATAGAATGTTTAGAACTGAAACTATAAGAATTACACTAATGACAGTGGACCACAGAAACCGAAAGGGAGAGAAAAAGTTATCTAGATATTAGTTAACTAGTTAGAAATTTATTTTCTAGATATCCTCAGATGAAAATAAAACTATCTTTCATATGGAACATATGTTAGTGTTATTTTTTGTAATGAACCTACCAAATAAAAATATTAAAGCTCTTAGATAATTAAAGTTATTAAAGTTGACCTAGGTAACCAAAAAGGTTTTTTTTTTTGTTTTTTTTTTAGTTATTACATATGAATAAATTGGTAGTAAAAATTGTTCTTGATATCAATTTTTGGCAACAGAATATTTAAAACTAACCTAAATATTTACAACTGCAATTGTATTTCATTTATATTATTCATGGTAAGGTAAAAAGAAAACTCACAATAATTTCCCGTTAAGAGTAGGTACGAAGGATGGGTCATGATAATTCTGAAACAGTAGAGAAGAATGCATTTATTGTTCAGTAAATTACGAAAAAAAAATTGAAACAATATTTAATAAAAAAAAAAAAAAAATATGATGGATTAATAAATTACTTGAAGAATTGCTTTCCTAATGGTCGAATTAGGATTGAAAAATTTTGACCTTCGTTTCTGTAACAAAAAGGAATTAATATTTTATTGGCAAGAAGAACCAATAATTGATATTGCAATTCAAAGTTTTTAGTGATAATGTAATTCACCTTGACTGTTTGGAAAGGTAGGATATTATAGTATTTTTCCATTCTGACTGGTGGATGAAGAGCTGGATCTGCCACACCCCGAACTCTTTTGCATCCTTCAATCCATCTAACTCCAACTAATGGAATTCCTTCTTTTTTAGCTCTTAAGAAGGTAGATTTTCTACCTTCCTTAAACACCACAAATCTCACCTAAATATAAACAAATATTTTGAACATAAATATAGTACATAGTCTTATATTGTTTATATAAGATAGTATAATAATATAAATAGTGTTATATTATTTATATAAAAATAATCTTAATAACCATGTAAATCTTCTATTAATATATAAAAATTTCTGAATTAGACAAATACCTGTTAACTTGGTTACAAAAAATCATATTATTATAAACTAAATCGTCATACTTTTTTTGTAAAGTTCTTCTCTATCGTAGCTCCCAAACTTCTTAACTCTTCTTGTACTGAACCAGTCATGTCTTCTTTATCCATCCTGGTGTCAACATAGCAAGCTACCCCTGCATCATAACCATAAATGACTCACAAAAAATAATAATAAATAAATATATATATATATATATATATATATATATATATATATATATATATATATATATATCAGGCATGAAAACAAAACAAAAAAAGTACCTTTCAACACTGTTGACTTCGTATTAGGTGACAAATTAATTTCTGAAAAATTTTCAATATAATTATGACTACTACTTGATGTTGAAGGTGTGTGAATACTGTAATCCTGCAGTTTCTGGAGACCCCTAATAGGGGTTTTGGGAATATTTTCAATACATTCCACATCTGTACATTCAAACTTGAATGGGGTACTCCTTCCATCTCCACTTTTGATAAGATTTGATGATGACATTTCGTCTCAAAATTGTCAAAAAAAACTTCACGATTATTCTCTGTACGTACAGTTTTCTAACAAGTAGCTGACGATCCCGAGCGCTAATTCAATTTTAAACAATGTCAGGTTAGCCAATGTATTGTAGTTATTTCTCAAGTGACCTCAGTGGAGAAAAAAACTAAAAATACATCTAAATTCTTAAGTAAAATCAAGGACTGGTATAGTCTGATCTAATATGAAGTAAATTTATACATTCTATATGATAATTGGGAAGGTAGTAGGTTCCGACCCTTTTCCCATGAGTTTCGGAATTTTTCCGAATCCTTTCTTTGTTTCTTCTTTCTTCAGAGAACTAGAACTATTTTCTCCTCTTCTCTCTTACGCTTAACAATTAGTTTATTCCTGATTTTGTCCCAGATACCAGTCCGTGGTTAACTCAGACAATTCCGGTTCGGATCGGGTTTGATTTATTTTTATGGCCCAATAATAGACACGTATTTTTCTCCCTTTCGATATACTGTTTTAATTTTGAACTTTTTATTTGCATTTATTACATAATTAAGATTTCATTGTTTATATAGCTTGTCAATAGGACCATTTATCTAATTTCAAAACTTAGACTCAGTGAGAAGATTATAGTTATGTATTTTATGAAAAGGTTTTCAATAAAACATAAACATACCCTTCTCATTAAAAATCAACAGGGTTTTAAAAATAATTCCAAACTAAATATTACTACTTTTATCATAAAATAAATTTATTTTATTGACTGCAGGTCAATAAAAATACAGAACTATTTTGTTGTTCAATCTAGTAGATCGCGTTCGTGCTTCTACATTAATTTAATTTATATATATTAATTTGTTGACTATTTCTGAGATATACGCCCGGGAAAATAGCAAATTTGGAACAGTAGTGGATTCAGAAATTTTATGAGGGGGGGCGCATTATTTTTTTTAAATTTCTTGAGTAATGAACGACCTAATTCAAAATATGTATTATTACGTAGTGAAATTTTAAATTACTATTAAATGTTTAAATACAATTCAATTTCAATTTCAATTTGAGGCTTAGAAAATGACTAAATAGAAATAGTAATAGTTTATTAGTGTCATCACCTCTCAGGCAGTAGCGGGTCCAGAAATATTCTGAGGGGCATTGGCGGATCCAGGGGGGGGGGGGGGGGGGGGGGGGGCTTCAGCCCCTCCCTTTGGAAAAATTTTCGTCATTAAAAGATACAATTTGACTTTCCTTAAAGTAAGGAAGCAAGTTGAAGAACAAATAATTTGCAGAACAAGTAGAATTTTAGTTGTGGGAAGGAACATAAAGGTAAAAAAAGCTGATTAGCAGATCCAAATAGAGGGATGTGGGGCTGCAGCCCCCCCTTCAGGATTCCAGCCCCCCCCCCCTTTACAGTCGGCTGGATCCGCCCATGCTGAGGAGTAGTGCTCTTATTAATATTAATGTTTCATGAACATTGGCGTCACCAGTACCAAATTATTGGGGGGGGGGGGAGGCTTAATATTCTCATTGATAAGTAAAAATTCAAAATAACTACGCCTAAAACAACTGTTGAGACATTTAATCCCTCCTCCAACGATGTATTTTAAAGATATTTATAATACTTGCCAATTTATGTCTCAATTAGAATGTAGATAGTTGCCCCCTTCCAAAACATTGGGGGGACGCGTACCCCCTGTTCCCCTTCCCGGCGGTGACGCCCATGTTCATGAAGGCCTAATTTAAAATATTTGTACATAGTTAAGTTGTAAATTTCTATTAAATGTTTAAATACAATCCTTCTTTCATTTAAGGAGTTAAAAAAATTATTGAAGATAGTCCTTCTTATACTCAAATATTAATAGTCGATCGGTGTCCTCACCTCTCGGGGGGGGGGGGGCGCCTCTGCTCCCCTCTCCTGGTTCCGCCACCGAATTTGGGAAACAAAATTAGTCACGGGTTTCGTATAAGTTTTGTCTGTATAACCTCAGCCCTTCCGTTTTACATAGCATCAAATTTCCTTTAAAAAGTTTCAAATATCTTTTATTTCCTCTCCAGGTTATCAACAATTCGAAAATTTTGATATTCAAAAGGAATACTTAATATTCCCTAAGAATCCTTGGAATCATAGGCGGATCCAGGGAGAGGGCTGAGGGGCTCTAGCCCCCTTTGGAAAAAGTTTTGTCATTTAAAGGTAGAAATTAACTTTACTAAAAGTAAGGAATAAAGGTAAAGAACAAATAATATGCAGAAAAAGTAGAATTTTAGTTGTTGGAAAGCTACATGTGGGTAAAAAAGCTGATTGACAAATCCAGGGGAAGATATGAGGGGCAGCGCCCCCTCCCCTTTAAAACTGGTTGTATCGGCCTACGCTTGGAATATGTATATGTATAATAAGGTATAAATAATTGATTATATATATATATATATATATATATATATACATACATATATATTTTTTATAATTTGTGATGTGATTTTTGCATGCGCATACTCATGCGCATATATCATGTTCCTGCCTTTTAAGCTGGATTATAGTTTCTGAATATAGAATAACATAGAGATGTCTTCTTAGACAGAGGGCTAGGGGAGGGGTATGGTTGATGCCTCCTCTTCCCTTCGCTATCCTTGTTCCACCTCTTCCAACTTATCAGCGATGATACGTTCTCAGTATCTAATGAATTACTTCATATAATTATTAATTATATTGAGCTATAAGAAGTACATTATTAGGCTTGGGAAGTACATATTATTAGGAAGTACATACTATTCATTATTAGGCTTTTACAAACAGTCTATTGAAAATGTATAGCTGTGTAATAGTGACCCTATATAGTTGGTGTTCCTCTGTTGTTCTTTTTACAGCTCAGATCAATTAATAATTACATGAAGTAATTCAGTAAGAGATACTGAAAACCTATCATAACTTATCAGAGTTAATTTATGTGATTGAGCTTAATGATCTTTAATTTCTATATTTATCAACCACTGCCCTTTAAAAGTTAAAATGGCAGCATCATTTCTTATCAGCTTAAGTAAATTGAGTAATCAAAACAGGCAATATAATACAATTATTTTTATTCATTCTGAGTTATAAGGGGTAGAGTTGTGATGTTCAGTTGATAACCAATTGCCAATAATAGAGCCAAACTATTATATTTAATCGAATCACTGTAAACATTTTCAATGTTTGATGTCCAAAATGTATTACGTATAAATATTTCTCCGATAGTGTTTGATTAGTTCTAGGATTTGAAGTTGGCTCTTATGAATTTTTGACTGTTTATCATCGATTTTTCATCTAATCATGAAACTTGCAGATGCAATAAAATATGAAAATATTCAAGAATAATATATTTCATTCATTAGTGTGAATGAACTAGATGAATAAATTTTTCAGTATAAGATCAAAGAATGTTTTGTTTTCATAAATATACAATCACTCAATTTTTTCAAAATACTTTTTAATTTTTAAAAATATTTTCCTTCTAACAGTAACCCTGTCAGAGTTTTATATTAGTTGAATTTGTATTCTCTATGTACCATACTTTATAATAAACAAAGTACATGTTTACTGTGTCATCGGTGGTACCACTGAAGCCCGCCTCCAGCGATACCGGTGCATAGACTTCTGAAGCATTAACAATTACACAATTTATTATGGTACTTATAGGTTATGGGCATGCCATTTACTTCTAACGTATAAAAGTGATAACAGTGATTGAAAGTGAAATAACATAATAACTGTAATGAACATATGTTTATTTTAATTTGATATAATTCCAAAAATTTTTATCTATATAAATAAAGATGAAATTCTGTTTGTTTGTTTGTTAGTTTTTTATAGAAATCCATAACGTTTGTCCTAAATTCTCCAAATTTCGCTCAGTGGTTCTTTCACAAAAAAACCTGTCCATATTAATATTGCGTAACTTCAGCAAATCTCTGGTATATCCTTAAGCTTTAGAGTAATAATTTGTTTATAGAATTGTTCAGGTTTATTAGAAAAATGAAATTCCCCGGGTGAAACCGGGATAGTAAACATCATTTCAATAAACGACAAAATTCTATGTAATAAATCATTAATATGTCATATGATTTTTATAGCCTGTTAAAATTAATTGTTATCACTTTTAAACGTTAGAAGTAAATGGCGTGCTCATAACTGATAAGAACCCATATTATTTATGAATTACATTCGTTATGATTTTACACTGATAATATGATGTTTAATACAATAATAAACAGACTTAAATAAAACAAAACAAAGCATAATAATATGAAACAAATGGTTAAGTTAATGTACATCCACATACATACTTACATGTTATCTAACATATGAACCCATATCAAATATACATTGAACAAAAACTTGATTTAAATAAAGAAAAGCATTATGAGAAATAATAATATAGTTAAATCATATAAAAAAAAAAAAATTAAGAATTAGATCAAATTTAACTAGTTGCGTTCAGCAACTATGGAATAAATACATATTATATATATTGTTTATTTATACATATTATACTCTTAACTTATAAAACACTTATTTTTAATCTAAAATGTTTGTTATCAAAACTCATCAAGTTTGTTCTTGTGTGAAGTCCCATGGACATAATGGTAAGTCCCTTATTTTAAACCTATGAAGGTAACTGTTCACAACCATGTCCTGTGACTACTTGTGTTGTTTATCAATCTGTCCATGTGTAAGTGTAGGATGAATAGATACAAATGCCATTCTTTGTGTGTAATGTTCTATTATTGTACTGCTTGTTGGTGTAACGTGCTATTAAGTGTTGTTTCAATATTTTTAAGTAAGATATAGGCAGGGAAGTGTCTTTGGATGCAGCCTTTGCTGCCTTGTCTGCCAAAACATTCCCAGGTATATCTGAGTGCCCTTTTATAAAAGTAAATGAAATCCAATTATTTACATCAGTTTGTAGTTTTCTTAATAGTTTGTGAACATTCTCGTGAATTGGTGTGTGACAGTGCGTGTTTGCGATAAATAGTGCGTGGGCCAGACCTCCCTACCGCCCACCCCCCTCACCCACATCCCTATAAATTGCATATCGTTGTTTTCCTTGTGATAAAAGATTAAGAAAAGCCAATGTTTCCAAAAAAAATTTGGCGCACTATCCCAAAACCAGGCTACACATCCTACAGATTATCCAAAAATTATACTGAACTCCAATGAAGAAACAGACTTCCAAATATACACAGATCGTAGCAAGGATGGCGAACTTGTAGGGTTTGCCAGTCTACATAGTTTTATTTAAAAAAAGGTTCAAACATGGTGGAATGATGAATTTGATTTGAGTACGTTTTTTGATCAATGACTTTCACCATTATGCTTAATTTAAACCTATTTTTAAATAAAACTATGTAGACTGGCATCGCCTACAAGTTCGCCATCCTTGCTACGATCTGTGTATATTTGAAAGTCTGTTTGGGGCCCGGTGTGGCTGTGCGGTAAAGCGCCGTACTCCCATGCCGGAGCTGCGGGTTCGAGTCCCGCCCTGGGAGTGAGTCCCCTTTTCTTTCGTAGAAAAAGTCTGTTTCTTCATTGGAGTTCGGTATTATTTTTGGATAATCTGTAGGATGTGGCCAATCTTTGTAGTTAGTAATGTGTCCAACGTCACCGGATTTGAGGGTTTCTTTATCAGTTTTTGCGTATTATAATGAATGGAATTTACTTACATAAAAGTCAGCTAATAATTTTGGTTATGACGAAGACGGCTTCATCGGAGGGGGTTTGAAAATCTTTAGAAAATTTAAGTAACATCAACCTCTGGACCCTCTCAAACTTTCTAAAGTTATACTTTTTTTTTTAAATGCTGGATGCCAAATTTCGATACCATAGGCGGGCATGGGTAAAATCACTTCCCTATACAGAATATCCAGAGCCTCTGTTCTTAACCTCCAGGTCGCTCTCACCGCTATGGAAAGGGAATTTATTAGTTTTATGAGTTTCTTTTGTAGTATGTCTATACATGGGCGGATCCAGCCGACTGTAAAGGGGGGGCTGCATTCCCATAGCCCTTCATTTGGATCTGAAAATCAGCTTTTTTACCTTTATGTAACTTTCCCACAACTAATATTCTACTTTCTCTGCATATTATTTGTTCTTTAACTTGCTTCCTTACTTTAAGGAAAGTCAAATTCAATCTTTTAATGACGAAAAGTTTTCCAAAGGGAGGGGCTGCAGCCCCCACAGCCCTCCCCCTGGATCCGCCAATGTGTCTATATGAGTGTTCCATGTTAGTTTTCCGTAAATGGTTATACCCAGGCATTTTATAGTAGATCCATTGCGTTCAGAATTTTTTACCTTTACATGAAGTTGTAGAATTTTCCTTTTATCTAGTTATAACAATATATTTGTGTGTGTTGAATGTCAGTTTGTGTGAGTGTGCCTAGTTGTGTATTTTTTGTGACACGATTTCGACTAATGTTTGTAAATGTCGAAGATATTCCGAAGTTATAATAACAATAATGTCATGTGCAAAAGCCAAAAGAGTTACATTTGGTGGTAATCTTCCTATCTATAGTGTGTCAACTATTAAGTTCCATAGGAGCAGAGAACAGCATGAGCCCTGGGATGTTCCTATTCATTGATTCCGTACCATAGTATAGCTTTTTAAAGCAAGGAAAATAGATCTATCGCTCAGATAATCTCTCAGAATCCTGAGAATGTTTTTAAGACATTGAAATCATTTAAGGGCACTCCATATTGTCGGCCACCATGCACTATCAAACGCTCCACTGGTATCTAAAGATATTAAAACACTGTCCTGGTTGTTATCTAATGAATTTCGAACTACATCATTGACTTTGTAGAGTGCATGGGTAGTGCTTTTTTGCGGAATGAACCCGAATTGGTTCTCAATAAGAAGTTTTTTACTGTGGAGATAATGGGACAATCTGTTATGGGTAATTTTTCCATAACTTTTCCTCCAGTTGGGATAAGACAGATAGGCCTGAGTGAGCTTATGTCCTCCAATTTTTAACCTGGTTTATTAATAAAAACTAGAGGTTTAGAGGTTAGATATTTTCCAGATACCTGGAAAAACCTCTTGCCTGAAAAAGGCTTCGTAAATTTTGTTCATGGTTCGTGGAAAAGTATAGTATAACTTTTTACATATCGAAGAGGTTATGCCGCAATGCCTGGAGCTTTGTTATCATTGAGGTCATTGATTATATCTGATAATTTTAATTCATTCAGAGGTATGTTATCACCAGTATCGGGTAAAATCTCCACAGACTGTCGCTTGATAGCATGTTCTGCTTAATCAGTGGTAAGGTCGTTATTTCTAATTAGAGTATTTAGAATATAGGAACAAGTTTCTTGCAAAGATTCAGTATATGTCCTGTCCGGTTTCTTGAAAAAGTTTAAATTAAGTTGCTGTGGCATTTTCCTGGCAGCATATTTATAATGCCATACCCATGGATTCCTGGTTGGAATAGTGTCACAATATTCCTTCCACGATTACATTTTACTTGCCCTTCCAGATTTAGAATACTGACGTTTTTTTGTTTGTTTTTTTTTCTGGTAAATTCTACAGGCTCTGTTGGTAGATTTCCAGTTTATATTCCCACCATGGGTTTAATTTAAGGGTCTAAGTTAATTTTAAAATTTTAGTTTTAATGATTTTGAATGATTTGTTGCACCAACATGCTTAGAATAAATTCATGTAAATTGATAAACCATAAACTAATTTTGAAGGAAATTTAATTATATGCAACGATTTTTCTATGACATTTTCTGTGAAATGAAGATCTGATGCAATGGCTTGGCAAAAAATATGTTACGAAAGTATTTTTTTCTCAATAATTATCGACATCCAAGAGCGTACATCTGATTAAGAGATAAGAGTGAAAAATGTCAACATTATTTTGGTGCACATGTAGGGTAAACCAGACAGTTATTGACACCATTAAGACTACCTTTCTGTGGTTAAATTAAAAAAAATACTTTTTATAAAGGGATCGAATAGAAACTTCCTATAGCTTCTATTTATATATCCTTATAAAGACTCAAGAGGTTTTTTTGGGTCAAAAGTTCAATAGTTTTACCATATGGCAATATTTATCGTAAAAAATGCAAACTCTAGTTATAGGCACCCTGTGGATTTAATTGTGAAATCTTCTCTAGGGTTAGTTTGCTAAACACTTACTTCATAGATGACTTAGAGGACCCTTCAAACATTAGATTCATGTATATCTTGAAATAAAATTAGCCCTTCTTTACTTATTTCTTTAAGTTGAAGTTTGGGTTGTCAATAACTGTCTGGTTTACCCTATATATATATTTTGTAGGACCGATCTCTGCTAAGATATTGGTGAAAAACCAAAAAAGGGATTTTTTACCTCCTCCCTCACTCTCCCTAGCGCCACACCTCTAGGTTCAAGGACTTTTGTAACCCCTTCCTTTAAGCAGACTTAAGTTTCAAACACGTCGAAACCTTTTGATGTAACCGCTTCTGAGCGGGAACCGAAAAACAAAGCTCAAACTGTCGCAAAGCACACCATTCTTCAAAAAGTTAGTTTTATTTTATTCTACTCGAGTATGTTTTGTCAATTTAAGAGAAAAACGCCTTAAGGATGATGAAAAAAAAAAACACGACTTATAATTGTGTTGGTAAATCATTTTTGCTTTTATATAACAATTAATTTTATGCCGAGAAACTCAATTAAAAAATAAAAATCTGTAGCACACTCAGCCCTTGGAGAATCATGAGTTGGATACATACTCCTAAATAATTTCCGTATCTTGGTCGAAGATGATTTCACCATCATAACGCCCAATTCCCTTGTTTTCTCTCTTAATCTTTTACTTAATCAAGAGTACACTGTATAGTGGCTGGATGTTTCCTACGAAGATCTTCCAGCCTTAGGTTCGTTCGTTTTTGTAACGGAATAGAAAATTACCTGATTTAGCCTAATTCCAAGCGTTCACCGCATCATTTTTTTATATTGATTTAAATATTGAATTAAATATAAAGTTTTAAAGGTTGCATATAAATCTTGCCGAGTCTTACTTCATTTATCTTCCGGCTCGGGCCTAAGACCCACCGAAACTGGGCAAGCAGACCTGAGGATAAATCCGATAAGGTCCTAAAGGTCGGATACCGACAACAGCTTACAACAGCATCAACACCAAACTCGGAAAAACTCCCCAAATCTCTCAGACACACTCTATCTCTGACCGGGAAAATTTTTCCCTCTCCAACAAACCCCCTGTCCACCCCTCCCTAAACCAACCAACCATCCCTTCCATCAATTTATCGGAAGGGCTCAGTTGACTTTCTGCGATATTGAGTCGTGGTATTGTTTTACTATGGGTCGTGATTCTTGGTTAAAAAAAAAAAACGGTTATATCTGTAGGACTTTGATAAGTATAAGTAGAGATGTTACTATTTTTTTTTAATTAGAGATTAAGTAATTTTTAAATGGATTAAATAAATATTTAAACACGCTATGTTTTTATTTGATTAAAACCTTTACCATCATGGATGCGATACCGACTATAAACATCGCCAAAAAAAAAAAAAAAAAAATACATTTTTTAGAATGATTTTGTAACTTATTACATTAATTTAACTGGGTTGGGCGGGTAGGTTGAAAATTTTTTTTCTTTTTTTTTAACCAAACCATAAAGTAAAATCTGTGTCGTCATCGAAATTAAGCAAGCAAGTTGGAGAATAACTTACTTCCTAGTTTGGATAATTCAATAAAAAATAAATAAAAATATCTGAAATTAATGACAGTAAAACAAGACAAAATAATTGTTTTCAAATAGATATATTATAAGGAAAATCTAAGAGAATTTTTGAGATCCGTTCAACATTAATGCTTTTATTTAAAAAAAAATCTATATTTTGGATTCATCGAGAACGATGTTGTTCCCTAATGTATCACTAAAACTCTTTGTTTTTACTATAGTTCTACTATAGTCTAAATAGTAGAACCAAACCATAAAAGGAATCACATTTAGAAACCATACAAAAGTGAATGCATTTGAAATTATAAATAATTACGTTTAATGAGAAGGAGTGAAGTAAGTGATGCCTTCTGGATTTCGACACACTCGTGAGCGTACCACGCACGGGTTAAAGCGTGGTACGCTCACGAGTGTGTCGAAACCCAGAAGGTAATAAAGGCACAAGTTCGAATCCCGACTTGGTGGTTTTTGGTTACCGAGACGCTACCAGGGAGTGCTAGTGTAGCGGCGGGAGTCAACGAATGCCACATCAAGCAAACCACCGCCCCCCGGGTATGTGAGGCACGTCAGCCTACTGGAGGCGTATCACACCGAACGGCCGCAGGAGAGATAAACCTTCCCCGTGTATCTTATGTGGTTTTTCAGGATGTCAATAACAAGGTTTGGTAAAAGGAAGTATGCTTCAGGAAAAGAAATATAGTTCCTCGGAGCATGCTGACTCTGAGCTGCCATAATCCTTGGAGCTAGATCAGCTTGTCCTTGAACCCGAGAGAGCTGAGGGGAAGGGCACTGCCAAATTGGCCCCAAGTCTGCCGCTGCATGGTGACCATGGCTTGCAGCAACGTGAGGTTTGGGGTTCCCGACCCAGGTTAGAAGACCACACTGCGATGCCAATGGTCTCTGTAGGCCTAATGCGCAAACTAAAAAAAAAAATATAGCATATATATTGGACAGAAAATACAATTATAACCGAAGAGGGATAGAAAAATAATCATGGCATACTTTTTAACTTAAAAATATGTTACATTGCATACGTATTTATAGGTATACATATATATACGTATGCATAGGTTTACTTATACATTTGCTCTCCGTTCCAAAATATTGTTAGAATGAAACGACTATTTCTAAATATAATGTCTACCATTATTGTCCACTATTTTTGTTTATAATTGCCCCTCCAGGTTTCAGGGTTCATTTCAAACTAAGACGGTTTAGGCACCCACTTTATTTCTAGTGCGGTCCCGTTCCTTGTACGATCCAGTGAATTTCCCCCTCGGTACTCTAAGGTGGTTAGGTATCTACTTTATAGCAGCTATAGGAAGTTCTTTTCGCCTTGGAGAGAATTCACCCCCCACTCTTTTCCACCCCCTATTCGCCCCCACCCCTATAACCCCATCGTCGAGTACCTACCGCTCTCTTAACTGCCGTACGTTTCTCTACTGTATTGTTTAATAGATTTTCCCTCAATATTTTTCTCTAGATTTACGAACGTCATTATATTTATATATTTTTTTCTGGTGTTCCTTTATGTTTTTATTTTTTTTTAAATTTTGAACGCCTGTAACGTATTGGCAAACCAGAATATTTCAAGATAGGATTATTATCACCGTTCTTTGCTAGGATATCTCACGATTTCTATAAAATTAAGTTGTTAGTTTGATTACTCTTGTTGTTAGTTACCTTGAGTAACTCCATGTTTATAACTAGATCAACAGGATTTAATGCAAAGATCGACTGACTCAAAATGAGAAATAAATTATATCGTATTATAATTTAAAAATTTCATGACAAAACGCTAAAAGCATCTAAATTTAGGCCAAGAAAAACATACCAGTCAGGAGCTGTACCCAAAGCAGACAGTAACTCAAATACAATAAACCTGTATTTATTGTTTAATATATAATATATAATCTTAAACTGTTGTAATGTTTTGGAGTTAATCGTTCATTTTTAATAATGTAAGACAGTGGTCCTACAATCCTAATGTGGTAGCCTAAAACGTTGACGGGAGTTTTATCCCCCTTTAGCTGAAAGGATGGTTTGTTTGGATGGAGAATAAGTAAAAATCTGCCAAAACGTAAAGAACGCAAGTGGTGTTGGAACATCGTAAAAAAATCAACAAACGCGGTGATATGAAAATTTTAACCTTCTTGTGTAAAAGAGAGATATTTCATTGGAAATGCTTTTGAACTGTTTTTATGAAATAGTTTTAAAAAATCAACGCCTATAGAAATATCTAACAACACTAGTTTTTATTGTTGTGCTTTGATTTACCTGAAAATAACATTAGCAGACAAATGGAAAACAGAAAAAGAGAGGCGCGCCAACACTAGCCTAGAAAAATTATTGCTATTACACGCTAGTTATCGGAAAAGTATAAAAACGGGTTGTGGGTCGGAAACGAACTTGTAGCTCGGTTTGGTCTTACGAGCTGTAGAATCAAGAAAAAAAAATATCTACGATTGGTTTCTTCAGAATTATTACTTCTATTCCAATAACTAATTGCCATTCCAATAACGAATGAATAATGATGAGTTTTTATCAACGCTTGTAATTTTTCTTTAAGTTAGACTTTTTTTTTTTTTTTTTAGTTGAGCTATGAAGCTTTTATCATTTTTACAGGATACACGAGACTTTTGAGACGTAATCTTTCTATATACATAATCCTGATAGTTTCCTTTTGTTCAATTATTTATGATTTTATATATTTTTTCCCAACGAATTTTCCTTTGAATCAAAAGGAGAATTCACTAAAAGCTACTGCTTTTGATTTGATATGCATAAAGAGGGTCAGAAATATAGTTACGAATGCATTACTTTAAAGCTTATATAAACAATAAAATAAAAAGTAAAATCGTACTCTTAAGCGGTTAAAATGAAATTATTTCTAAAATGTTAAATTAAAGTTAACAACAATGGTAATTGATCTTAATTGAAAATGTGCATCTAACCATTTTTTTTTTTCTTTTTCTCTGTCATGGAATGAGGTGATTTGAACGTTAAACGAAAACGGCTAAACATTAGAATTAAATCTTCAAAAACTGCGTAGTGGATACATAAATATCCTGGACTTCAGAGCGATTATATGAAATATTTTTTGCAAATCAAGGATTTGAGAGGAAGTGACAATTTTTCAATATTGTTACCTATAACATGATGCAACTGCACGAAAATCCGAGATTTAGTGATAGGATTGGAATTAAAAGTTCACTTTAAATGGGCAATTTAAAATTAAAATTGCAACTATCTCCGAATAGATTTTTTTTTTTATGTTTGCTAACATTTTGAAAAATCCATTTTGTTGTCGGGCATAAGTCCACTGATGTACTGTCACTTCATCCGGGTCTCAGTGTTTTTCTCAAAGTTGTCGCCCTCGGTTACAAAAGTTACTTGATAGCAAAGTTAGCTCCCAATTCCGCTTAGTCTTATGGATTTCATATCCTTTATTACATCTCGGTATACTTTGAGGAAATACTTAATTTAATATATATGAAAAGTTTTTATTTAGTATTTTTCTTCTTTGCTCTCTTCCCCCTTTCCCCTTTATATTTTTCCTCCCTTATGATTTCCTTCATAATACTTTCAACCTATACTTTCAAAACTTCTTATATATCAAAAATCAGGTCATCCCCTCTGTTATTAATATTTCTATATGCTTATTTCATTATTTTTTTTTTTGTATGATTTGATTTGAATTTTTAAAATTATGTATATCAATATAATATAGTTATTATTTAACAAAAAAACAAAACTAACAATGTATATTACTACTAACTATATGTGTAATGACTACATCTACGAACCAACTATTAACGAAAAACTTATTATATATTTAACAATTTTTGAAATTCCAACATGAATCATCACACACACCATGGAGAATTATTCTACAGATTGTTTATTTATTTTTAAAATATAATTTATTTTTATTTGTATTTATTTTAAAGACTATCGCTAACACTGTCCGTTATCAAGACCACTTTTTATATCAAAACATTTATGTTTTATTCCTTTTTTTTTATCGGGTTGCGAAAATATGCAATATTTAATTTTCAGGAAGGATTATCAAAGCATTCCGTTCAGCACATTCCTAATTCATTTTTGAAAGGTAACGGTTAGCACATACTTTTTTCCGTTTTCAAGATTAGTTTTTACAAGGCATTTTTATTCAATAATTTAGGTGTATTTTTATTTATTTATTTTTATTTATTTTTTTTTTTTCGGGTTGGGTTTGTTCACTATGGGTATACCAATTCTTGAAACTTCCGGAAGGAATATCAACACACCCACGCTTCATTTTTGCTTCATATTTATTATTCATGATAAAAATATTTTTTTTTTTATTTTTTTAACTTTTTTTTTTTATTTTCTGGCGCTTTTATATTTATTTTTGTTGTAAATAGTAAGTAAAACGATAATAGAGTTCTTTATTGAAGTTGAATATATAATAGTTAATAAAAAAATGTTAATGTTTTATTGTAGAAATCGCCTTGAAAGCTTCTTCTGGAAGGTTTTTTGCATTCTGAAGATCCACTCCTTCTTTGACTAGTTCTTTTACCGATGATTTATTTTTTGTTTGTTATCTACATAAATTTTTAATTTTTCTGTACTCACATATATTTTACTTTTTATATCTGGTATATCAATTTTATTCCTGACGATGACACAAATGCAATGGGGCACGACGAGAAATTATAAAAACGACTGAAAAACCTGACATATAATCATATAATTATTATAGATTTTGAGGAGGAAATGGTTGGGGGTGCGGTCTAAATAAATAGCACTAATATGTGAGGATTACATATTTTATTTTAGCCTTTATTATATCTACGGTCAACTATCTTCCACCATTATCATAGATTTTATTATTGTTATTATAAGCACCTAAATTATGGCTTTAACATACAAATTTTGCCAGGTATGGACAGTTGGATTTAATAAAATATTCAAATAATTTAGGGTTTTGATTAACCTCGTGTTCTATATTAACTCTCCGTGTATAAATTATTTGTCGCATTCATAAGAAAAGGTGAAGCGTCCAATTCAATTATAAATAAAATTTCCTTTAATATTTTTTCTTTTACTTCTTAGTTGTTCAGAGTTCTAGGCCCATTGAAGGCTATACATTTTATATATATATATATATATATATATATATATATTTCCTCGCCAAAATATAAATTTATAAAACGTCCGAATTCCTCCCATGGAATTCTTAGAACATCAGTTCCTCCGTCCCGTTTTTGATTTCCCGGGGGTCTCGGACCCTAAATAAGCTAGGGTGAAAAGCCTAATGAAAATAAAATGCACATAACGGAAAAATTGAAATGAACTGTCAGCCGTAAAGACCCCTGATTAATAAAAAGTTTTTCCTATTTTTTTCTTCTTATTTTTCTTTCGACTTTGATGAATACTTCCTACGTGCAAGAACAATTTCCCCCATGTTTATTGATGTAATTTGTTTTCATTTTTTCTTCTTATAAATTTACTCCGTTTCCCTTGGCTTGAGCAGCTAATAGCATTCCCACCATCTTCGAATATATATAGTAAACCGTACAGTTATTGGCACCCTTAAGACTACATTTCTGTGGTAAAATTAAAAAATATACTTTTTATAAAGGGATCAAATAGAAACTTCCTATAGTCTTTATGAGGGTAGATAATGAGGAGTATCTATCCTCATAAAGACTCAAGAAGTTTTTTTGGGTCAAAAGTTCAATAGTTTTACAATATGGCAATATTTATTGTTAAAAGTGCCAAATCTAGTTATTGGCACCCTGTGGATTTAATTATGAAATCTTCCCTATGGTTAGTTTTTTAATGTCTTATTTCATAGATGGCTTAAAGGACCCGTCAAACATTAGATTCATTTACTTATTTATTTACATTTACTTATTTACATTTACTTATTACATTTACTTATTTAGTTTCATTTACTTATTTCTTTAAGTTAAATTTGGGGTGTCAATAACTGTATGGTTTACCCCCCATATATATATACTTCATAGATGGCTTAAAGGACCCATCAAACATTAGATTCATGTATATCTTGGAATAAAATTAGGGCATGTTTACTTATTTCTTTAAGTTAAATTTGGGGTGTCAATAACTGAATATATATATATATATATATATATATATATATATATATTTTTTTTTTTTTTTTTCCTTCTATGGTAGCCCTAAAGAAGGAGAGTTTATTAAACGACTTACATGCTCCATGCCTATTTTATTAGGCACATTAGATGTATAAAATATTATAGAGATGAGAGATGGTCAACTGTTCTTCAATTACGATAGGTTAAATGATAGTCAGGATTTTCAGTTACAATGATATTTATTATGGTAAGCCAACGTTTCGATCCAACTTGTGGATCTTCATCAGGGCTAAAAGAAAACAAATATATGAGTATCTATGCTAGAGGGTGACAATAAATGGATACATTACAGAACTGATAATAATATAAAAGATGGTATACATAAATATCAATAACAATTATCAATAACAATGCAAAAACTCAAAATCTCTCTAACAACTCTTCACAACCTCCGATTTCTACTTTCCAATACAGATCTATCCCATATATCCCCATTCTCTCAAACAAAATTAAAAAATCCTTCTCATTGAGTTTCCCACACATGCGCCTAGTATTAAAAAATAACAATAAATTAAAAAATCTTTATACAAAACTCAAAGACCCTGTACCTCTCCTAGACAAGTGTAATGTAGTTTATCGTATCCAGTGCTCCACGCTTAATTGCAACAGTTGCTATATAGGTGAAACCAAAAATTATTTAAAAAAACGTATTTATCAACATAAGTACAGTATTTCCACGCGTAATTCGTCTACATCTAAATTAGCAGAACATGCCATTGCCCACAACCATTCCTTCGACTTTGAGAACCCCTCCATATTAGCAACTGTATCTAACCACGACAAACGTCTCCTCTCAGAATCCATTTTCATCCATCTAGAAACTAATAACCCGGTAAATCACAAAACAGATAAAGAGATAATTTCATCCACTTATTCTAACATCTTCCGCATCCTCAAATCCTAGTTTTGATTTCATAGGTACCTGCAATTATCTCTGTACCTCTTGTACTATTATTATTTTTTGTATTGTATGCTTCTTTCTGTATATTTTCCAAATTTGTATGCTTTGTTACATTATGTTTATCCCATTTTTATGTTATTATTCAGTCCAGACACAACTATTTGTATACAGTACCATATATTTTGTTAGTTTTTATATATTTTGTTCACTCAGTTGTCATGTGCCTTCACTTCAAAAGCGTTGGATTTCCCCGCCATAAACCTTTGAAGTCGGCAAACTAACCCCCTACCACTACCTCTCACCTTATTTTTACCTTTAGTCTTAGTATCCACCTGGACTCAGTAGGTAAATATCAGATTCTATTTTATCTTGTTAACCAGCCTCTTATTTTAATATTTATGTATACCATCTTTTATATTATTATCAGTTCTGTAATGTATCCATTTATTGTCACCCTCTAGCATAGATACTCATATATTTGTTTTCTTTTAGCCCTGATGAAGATCCACAAGTTGGATCGAAACGTTGGCTTACCATAATAAATATCATTGTAACTGAAAATCCTGACTATCATTTAACCTATAAAATATTATATTATATATTGAACAAATTATACTTGTTTATACCTAAATTATGCTATATACGAAAAACACTAAATAAAAAAAATAAATATGAAAATTTACCAAAGTAGCAATATAAATATAGACAAAAGTAGAAAAATAAATATAAACTAAAGTAGCAATATAAACACAAACTAGAAAACAATATTAATATAAACTAAGTAGTAACATAGATATAGAGTAGCAATATCAACATAAATAAGTAAGTAGCAATATAAACAGAAACTAAAAAAAAGAAAAGTTAGCAATATAAGTAATGTTAAATTATTAAGATTTATGATATATGTACAATTATTATTAATAATTATGTTAAAGAGAAGTTACAAATAAAATAAAAGATAAATGAACAATTAAGCTGATATAAATTAAAATAAAAAGCGCAACAAGCTATGTACAAAGCTAATAAATATAGATAATTTAAACAAACCGCCTTCGTAAATTGTCAGTCAGTCCGTCAAAGTTTTTCCGTCTTTTTTCCTAATAAATTCCAGGAAGTCTTTTTTAAATTTTGTCTCTGTTCTGTTTCAGGCCATGTACCTCGTTTCAAAAGAACGTTCTGTATAAGTTTTGTCCAAATGTTTTCTATTTTTTTGCAGTCAAATATTAGGTGTCGAATATGTATATATTCAGGGGGATACAATAGCAGCGCACCCTCATGATTTTATTTAATTTAGCAAAGATATACATAATTAATACAATTTTATTTATTTTTTTTTTATTTAAAATTCTGCTTGGATTTCCTTATATGGTGGTTTTGGATTAACGATGGGTAAAAATTAAAATACAATATTTTCATAACATTTTTATTCACAAATAATATTAATGCTAACCAAAATATAGTGAACACAATATGTATAATGAATTCGAACATTTTCCTTGCGTATGAAAAAATTAAACAAAAAAGGTAATCTTTAAAATACAAAATAATAACAATACAGACGTCTTTTTCGGTTGGTTTTTGCATTATAGACCTATAGATATTTGTCCGTGTGATGCAGTCTAGAGAGGGTTCGTGAAACTTTACGTTGCTAAAATCATGGTTTTCATGGTACTGTGGAATCCTAGCCATTGCGCCATAACCAAACAACGAAACCTTATTAAGATACGCAGGATACGCTCATCTATCCTGGCCTGGTTTGTGTAAGTTGCCTCCAATAGTCTGACTCGAAGACACGAGAACAGATTTATTTATTTTGTTCAATTTTAATTTATTTAATTGTCAATCGTATATAATAGTTCATCGCCATCGCCTACCTTGAAGTCTGCTATATCTAGCGCTGGAAGGAAGCCGAATGCGAGGGAGACCACAGCTGAGGAGGTGAAGACATGCCGTTGACAGAAACGAGTGGGCAAGGATTGTATCGAAGACAAAGGTCCTATAAGGGCTGTAGAGCCATGGTAATAATATAATATTTCTAATTTTTTTACGCAACGTTCACCTATAATGCTACATGAATAAACAGATCAGGAAGGAATTATTTCTTTCGTGACATTTGACATAATTTTAAAGAATTCTCAGCTCAATCATTATAGTTCTCAAGAAACATCATATAAGGGAATTTTTCTTCCGATGTCTGATATTTTCACATTCCATATGGTCTACTTTGTCCTATTCTATATAGACAGTATATCCGTATTGGGTAAACCATACAGTTATTGGCACCCCAACTTTAACTTAAAGAAATAGGTAAACAAGAAGAAATTTTACTAACAAGATATACATGAGTCTAATATTTGAAGGGTCTTCTAAGTCATCTATGAAGTAAGACTTTAACAAACTAACCATAGGGAAGATTTCCCAATTAAATCCACAGGGTGCCAATAACTAGATTTAGCACTTTTAACAATGAATATTGCCATATTGTAAAACTATTGAACTTTTGACCCAAAAATACCTCTTGAGTCTTTATGAGGATAGATAATGACGAGCTATAGGAAGTTTCTATTTGATCCCTTTATAAAAAGTTTTTTTTTTTAATTTAACCACAGAAATGTACCCTTAAAGGTGGCAATAACTGTACGGTTTACCCTAGTTGCTACGATATATTTTATCTTTACTTTTAAACTTTTTCACACCCGTTTTTAATGTATAAAGATTTAAATTTTTAATTAATTAAAAATTAATACTAGCGATTTTAGAATGCACGGGGTATTGTACTTAAATATGCTACTAGAATAGAAAAAGAAAAAAAAAAACTCATCATGCCTGTTATATTGTAGTGCATAGACTAGTTGTATGAGCGCTTACGTTATAAATTTTTCTGCCAATAGTAGAGTAAGTTTACAAGTATGAAGAATTTTCTAATTATCTTTATATATATATATATATATATATATATATATATATATATATATATATATATATATATATATATATATATATATATAAAGATAATTAGAAAATTCTTTTTTTTATTCTAGTATCTTAAGAATATTTAAACGGTTTTGATAGACTATATAAGTAAAATAAATATGCATAAATTAAAAGTAAAACACAAGTATATTCCAATATTGGCAGACCTTGACAGGTTTTTTTTTCATCTGTTGTTTTGTTTTTTGTATAATAAATGAGTTTTCAACAAAAAGCGTGTTTTCTCAATATTGAAAGAAAGAAATTTGTTGGAAAAATCATATTTATGTTTTATTTTTTTTCATAACATGTAAAATGCATGTATAGAAAAACATGTTAATGCATAAGTAAACAAAAAAAAATCCAAAATCTGTTCTTTCAGCACCATTGGATCAGTAGATATGGAATGATCCTTTTTCAAAATTACTGTTTGTTTTTTAAACAAATGTTTATTATATCGATCAAGATACTTTTTGAATTTTTGAAAGAAACATTCTCTGAATTTTTATATTAACATGAAGTACAAAACAAGGCTTATCGTATTCGATTGGGGAGGGGGGTGCGAGGGAGGTGTTGGAGGGATATTGTCTCGCTAAAGCTACAACTTTAATTGCATGTTGTTTGTCCGATGAAGAAAAGTTCTTTGCGAGGCGTCGGAAATCGACTAAATAGGATCGCAATTCTGGCTGGCTTGATATCCTACCGTAATAACGCGGGTTGTTCCAATGACTATATCCTCTAGTTAGGGCCGACCTGCTCCATCTCATTCTTCTAATCCTCCCCCAAAACCCCCCTTACAACCCCCCCCCCCCCCCCCCATGAACTCTACCAACTGTTGCTGAACTTTTCTCATTTGATAGTTCGGTTTGATCAGTTGCGGGGCCTTGTTTGCTCTTAACATTTAGTGGTGGGCGTTTAACTTGGGAGACAAGCCGTTGTTTTGCTTGTACTTTGAATTAAGTCGATACATCCCAGACTCTGATATTAATATGAAGTATATACATATAAATATGCCGGATAAAAATAAATTAATAAGTCAGCGGTCCGTTTTCCGTTACTTTCTAAAGCATTTTATAAGTAACATCTATATTTAGTGCTTATTCATTTAAAATATTTAGAGACATTTGCAATTGTTTGGGGACAAATAATTTAGATCTTAGTCGCTACTGCATTGGTTTTTTATTTTTTATTATTAAATCTAGGAGATTCGACCTTCAGGACCGTCTTCAATTGGTCTTAAAAATAATCCCTACATATTATAGATGGTTATTATAATAAATAAAATATATCACAATACTTGAGTAGTAGATCAGTAGAATTAAATGACTCATTTCCTGTTATTCAGTCTTAGTTCAAATGAAAATATTTTCTATCTTCGTCTCAGGGATTCATACATTCTGGGATGTTTAGGATGATAATTTTTTTTTTTTTAATTTGGTCTTTATAAATAATTCAAAATTATCCGTTAATGTGGGCATTTAGAGCATAATGGTTGAATGGTAGGCTGTATCAGAAGATTTTGCCAGTCAATGATATGGGGCACCGCTGGCTGGCATTATCCACAGTTGATTGGGCCAAGATTAATTAATCTATTCGGAGCTATATGTTAATTACAACGAGGCTAGACAATGGGCCCATTATTGGCAACATATATTTAGATAACGAACGCTCGGCCTCGCGTCAATCTTGCTCGGCTTTATCTCTCGCGCTTGAACCTAGCGAGCTGCTACCGATGATACACTGATGATTATTTCTTAGATAAAAAAAGATAAAAAAAAAAAGGGTCCAGCGATCTGGACATCCAGGAAAAGGTCGTTCAAGGAAAAAAAATCATCGGGATCTTGAACTCGGTATTATGGAGTAGGAATGTGAGCATGAAAACAAAAAAAATAATATATAAAGCCTTTTTGGAAAGCGTCAGCCTCTACTCGGCAGAAGCGTGGACATTAAAAGCTAAACAAGCAGGTAGGCTCTTAGCCCTAGAAATGGATTTTTGGAGGCGGGCATGCGGAGTGTCCCGAATCCAAAAAATTCCCAACGAACAAATAAGACGGCGGGTTGGGAAAGAAGAAAATATCCTCCATAATATAGAAACCATGAGGTTAAAATGGTTTGGACATGTTATGAGGATGAATGAGGGAGCATGGCCAAAAAAAGTGCTGAATTGGAAACCAGAAAGAAGAAGGAAAAGAGGTCGCCCGAGAAAACTCTGGTATGACGGAGTGGAAGAAGGAATGATGAACAGAGGGATAAGAGAGGGAGACTGGGAAGACCGAAAGAAATGGAGAGCGCTTATTATTGGGGACGACATATGACTTAATGTTGTAAACAGTCGTAAATAAAAAAATAAAAAAAGATCATTAATATCAATAATAATTATGAGCTTCAATAAGCGATTAATAAATCACTTATCGAACCTTACCTCAAGAAAAAGATAATATCGCATTGCGAAATGGTATCAGCGCAGCTAACATCAGTACGATTTTAGACTGTTGATGTGAGACCTACGTAGTTCCATAACTGATTATACTTAAAATGATTTAATGCTAATTTGATTTTATCGCCGTGAAAGAAAGAGTAAAAGCGAGGAGATTGATTTGGACGAAATCTTGAAGATGAGCTTACGATGATTGTAACTCGGGGGAAGTGATGTTCTTAGCAGATGGTATCATATCAGACTCATTATAAAAACTGAATAAAGCCATGATCGAATGGAAGGCTGACTCAAGATTGAAGAGTGTTAACTGTATTAGTATTACCTGGTAAAAAGGTTGACTCTACCCTTATTGTTTGAGTATGTGTGTTAGATGGACAAAATATAATAATACCTGTAGCACACACTATTTGTATACATTAATTTTTTGCTATCGAGTTGAAAATCCTTTAATAGACTCTTTTGCCTTCAAACTAAGAAGTTAGCAAAGGATGCCGCGGACGGCTTAAGGTGTCTTTACACTCTACGAACCTCACCCACGAACAGGTGTCTCCCCCGAACCCTGCCGTACCGGCGTTCCACGAACAGCCATTTATACGTAACGTGACGTTGAACCAATATGGCTGACGCACCCTATGCTACATTTTGATGAAGAAAAAATCTCCATTATCAATATATTTTATTTTATCTGAAAAATTAAAAAATAGGAGACGAATTACAAACGGTGCACTAGTATCACAAACAACTCCTATCACTTGGGAAAACCTAAATCAAAAGTGACGCTAGCGCTACCCCCGAACACAGGCGAACAGATGAAGTACCTAGAATACCCGAACAGTCTTCGTGAACGATTTCTGATCTCACGACCTTATTTCATATTTTACAGGTTCCTAGTTGCAATATTTGTTGTTAATTTTGTTATTAAATTCATTACAAAATTGAATTGCGAAAGTATGCATTGATGCAACTCATGCATATTTTACCAAGTAGTATTTTTTGGTCAGTCATTTTTGTTTTGAAATTCAGTTTAGATCTGATAGGCGAAGTTTATATGGTCACGTATTAAGTTGTTATGAGACTAATTTTAGATTTTTGGTAGAAGAAATACTTGGAGACAAAAGCTTGGTAAAATTATAATAAAAACTGCAACGATAACATGGACTATTGGTGTTTGTCTTTTGGTGGAAAAACAAAGTTTTTTTTTTTTAAATCTTGAAGCTGGAAGACAGTTAGTTGACCGTAGATGTAATGAAGAGGAAATAGTTGGGGGTGCACAAATATGTGAGAATTACATATTTTATTGTAGGCGACGTTTCGACCCAAATTTTAGGTCATCAAGGCTAAATGATGATTTCTGGTTTTTCTCATTTAACCCTGATAATGACCTAAAATTTGAGTCGAAATGTCGGCTACAATAAAATATGTAATTCTCGGATATTTGTGCTACTAATTTTGAACGCACCCCCAACCATTTCCTCTTTACTATTATTTTTATTTGTATATATTCATTGATCGTTGATCCTTTTCCGTTTTATTATGCAAGACGCTGCTTTGCATTTGTTATTCTGACATTTATGAGAGTTTTTTCAAACTCGATGCCTTTGATATATTCACTGGCCCATCGCAATATTTAGGCGACCTTTCAAGACTATATTGTTCTTATAATCATGCCCTGCAATGAACGAACTGGTTTACAAGTATATGAGTTATATAGGTATAATTACACTAAAGTTAACAGTAATAAAAATATAAAATGCTTAGGTTGTCTGACTGTATATAATTCGAATGGTAAAAATGCATGCATATACTTACAATGTTGCTGATGTAAAAAGCTGCATAAACAACATAGATGTATAGAAACTTACTAACTACATTACTCTAATTTATAACGGCAAGTTCACGACCGTAAAGGAAATGGGGGAATAAGGCGTGAAGGGTTCTTGGGGTTTTCCAGACCTTTTGGTGTTACCAGCGGTTGTTGACAGGTATGCGGGAATTACATTAGATGCCTAAGTATTAAAATGTATAAATAATTTATTACTACGATGTATTATATTATTTAAATGTGTAATTAGTAAAATAAACTTGAATAAAACGTGTTGATATTTAGGACATCCAATTTCTTGTTTACTGCGCTATTAATTTTATTTCTATATTTTTCCCTGTCATTATTTTGATTTCAATATAAAGTAAATAATCATTAAAATAATGACAAAAGTTGAAGTAGTTTTTTAAGCCACAATTTCAAAGGAAAATAAAATTTCATTTAGCTCAAATATTATCTTCTTGTAGCCGCAATATTTCAAAGATAATTCTCTCTAATTTAGTGAAATTATAATGAGGGTTATTCCTGAGCAAACTGCTGAGATGTTTGCATTAAGAAGGACAAGAGAGTCTCCCTCAGATAGAGAGCCAAGTTAAGAAGAACCGGGCGTTTGGTGACGATAGTGACTTTGAATATTCTAATAGCTCTTTTTATCTCGTAGCTTCTTGGGAATTAGAGCATGTTTTAGTGAAGTTGGGAGAGAGAGGGCTTCTCTCCCAGGGCCTTGCCTTAAGTCAACTTTACATCTGATATTTTTTTTTTTTTTTTTTTATTTCCCAATTATTTTTTTTCTGACTCAGTTTCCTTATTTCTTCAAAATTTAATTTTGATGAAAAAAAAGTTTTAGGTTTTAGGTATCCATCTTTGCTTTACCATCAGATAAACCTGAATTAATATTCCTATGATACTGTTGGAAAAATCCCATTCATAAAGTTTTTTTTTTTATGGTATTGCTACCTTAAAAAAATATACATATAATAAAAATTAGTAAAAGGTTGATTTCAAAGTCACTCTCAGATTTCATAAGAAGGGTCTCTACCACGTTTAATGAAAATCGTATATGTTTTTAAATAAAATCCATCAAAAGGAAAAAAAATGCCACGGCTGGAAATCGAATCCAGGTCTAATTCCCGGCCTTAGCCTACCTCTTCTCTACTGATAAAATTAAATAAAAATGAATAACAATTAATATTCTACAAAATCAAAGGCCGTGGCACATTTTCCAATAAATTATATTCAAATTGATTAATAGTTAAAAGATATAAATAATAAAAAAAGAGCAAGAGCAAGCAAAGGAATTATATATAATTATTTTTTTACGAGGTGGAAATTGTCCTTCCACACTCAACCCTCCTCCTTTCTCAACCCGGGCTTGGGACCAGGCTATGGCGGAGTTAAAAAATTGTGTTTTAACGATTTCCGGTAAAATAAAAACTTGTCTCCATCGATATCCTTAAAAAATTAGATTTGAAAATATTTTGACCATTCCAAGCTCTATATCGGCATTTTCGTTGTTGAATTCATTCTGTAGCTTCCTTAGATATTCAGTATTATCCTCAAGAGCTTTGCTGCTCTAAGACATCGATGAAGTGAAAGATAAGAAGAGACACAGTCCTGAATTCTGTCTCTCTTCTACGGAAATCGTTGGGTGCACCATTCTGCAAACTAATAAATATTGTAGGTTCTTATCTGCTGCTAAAGCAGTAACTCAACCTCTTGATCTCAACAATGATAGGAATTGGACATATCATGAATAGCTGTGCGAAACTTGGCGTAAATTGTGGATAAGATTATTATAGAGGCATTGTTGCGGTCAATTATTCAATAGGCGGCGGCATTCAGATTGTTGATATCGGAAATCTATGAAAGAGGTTATATTGTTTTCTGGAGGTGCAGGTTTAATGGTGCTGAAGTATAATGGATGTTTCACATTGACATGTTGAGGTGCTAAGACCATGTGCGGGATGGACATTGGAGTGATTCGTTTCAACGACATATATGGATTGTTATATATGTTTATGGAAGTGCTTCATGTTTTGTTTCCACAGTAGCAACAGGTCTGCTGAAACGGCAACTCTTTCCTTCCTCAGTATCTGTGCGGAACTTGGTGTAAATTGTGGATAAGATTATTGTAGAGGCATTGTTGCGGTCAATTATTTATAATGTGGCGGCATTTAGATTGTTGATATCAGAAATCTATGAAAGAGGTTATATTGTTTTCTGGAGGTGCAGGTTTAATGGTGCTGAAGTATAATGGATGTTTCACATTATTGTCATGTTGAGGTGTTGCGACCATGTGAGGGATGGACATTGGAGTGATTCGTTTCAAGGACATGTATGGATTAATATACATGTTTATGGAAGTGCTTCATGATTTGTTTCACAGTAGCAACAGGTCTGCTGAAACTGCAACTCTTTCCTTCCTCAGTATCTGAGCTGAACTTGGTGTAAATCGTGGATAAGATCATTGTATAGGCAATATTGCGGTCGATTATTCAAAAAGTGGCGGCATTCAGATTGTTGATAAAGATCAAGATCTATGAGAGAGTTTATATTCTTTTCTGGTGGTGCAGGTTTAATGGTGCTAAAGTATAATGGATGTTTCACATTATTGTCATGTTGAGGTGCTGCGACCATGTGCGGGATAGACATTGTAGTGATTCGTTTCAAGGACATGTATGGATTAATATATATGTTTATGGAAGTGCTTCATGTTTTGTTTTCACAGTAGCGACAGGTCTGCTGAAACTGCAACTCTTTCCTTTCTCAGTATCTGTGCGGAACTTGGTTTAAATCGTGGATAAGATCATTGTACAGGCAATATTGCGGTCGATTATTCAAAAGTGGCGGCATTCAGATTGTTGATAAAGATCAACATCTATGAGAATGTTAATATTCTTTTCTGGTGGTGCAGGTTCTATGGTGCTGCAGTATAATGGATGTTTCACATTATTGTCATGTTGAGGTGCTGCGACCATGTGCGTGATGGACATTGTAGTGATTCGTTTCAACGACATATATGGATTGTTATATATGTTTATGGAAGTGCTTCATGTTTTGTTTTCACAGTAGCGACAGGTCTGCTGAAACTGCAACTCTTTCCTTTCTCAGTATCTGTGCGGAACTTGGTTTAAATCGTGGATAAGATCATTGTACAGGCAATATTGCGGTCGATTATTCAAAAAGTGGCGGCATTCAGATTGTTGATAAAGATCAACATCTATGAGAATGTTAATATTCTTTTCTGGTGGTGCAGGTTCTATGGTGCTGAAGTATAATGGATGTTTCACATTATTGTCATGTTGAGGTGCTGCGACCATGTGCGTGATGGACATTGTAGTGATTCGTTTCGAGGACATGTATGGATTATTATATATGTTTATGGAAGTGCTTCATGTTTTGTTTTCACAGTAGCAACAGGTCTGCTGAAACTGCAACTCTTTCCTTCCTCAGTATCTGTGCTGAACTTGGTGTAAATCGTGGATAAGATCATTGTACAGGCAATATTGCGGTCGATTATTCAAAAAATGGCGGCATTCAGATTGTTGATAAAGATCAACATCTATGAGAGAGTTTATATTCTTTTCTGGTGGTGCAGGTTTTATGGTGCTGAAGTATAATGGATGTTTCACATTGTCATGTTGAGGTGCTAAGACCATGTGCGGGATGGACATTGAAGTGATTCGTTTCAACGACATATATGGATTGTTATATATGTTTATGGAAGTGCTTCATGTTTTGTTTCACAGTAGCAACAGGTCTGCTGAAACTGCAACTCTTTCCTTCCTCAGTATCTGTGCTGAACTTGGTGTAAATCGTGGATAAGATCATTGTACAGGCAATATTGCGGTCGATTATTCAAAAAATGGCGGCATTCAGATTGTTGATAAAGATCAACATCTATGAGAGAGTTTATATTCTTTTCTGGTGGTGCAGGTTTTATGGTGCTGAAGTATAATGGATGTTTCACATTGTCATGTTGAGGTGCTAAGACCATGTGCGGGATGGACATTGAAGTGATTCGTTTCAACGACATATATGGATTGTTATATATGTTTATGGAAGTGCTTCATGTTTTGTTTTCACAGTAGCAACAGGTCTGCTGAAACTGCAACTCTTTCTTTCCTCAGTATCTGTGCGGTACTTGGTTAAAATCGTGGATAAGATCATTGTATAGGCAATATTGCGGTTGATTATTCAGAAAGTGGTGTCATTCTGATTGTTGATAAAGATCAACATCTATGGGAGAAGTTAAATTTTTTTTTGGTGGGCATGTTTAATGGTGCTGAAGTATAATGGATGTTTCACATTATTGTCATGTTGAGGTGTTGCGACCATGTGAGGGATGGACATTGGAGTGATTCGTTTCAAGGACATGTATGGATTAATATACATGTTTATGGAAGTGCTTCATGTTTTTTTTTCACGGTAGCAACAGGCTGCTGAAATGGCGACTCTTTCCTTCCTCAATATTTGTGCGGAACTTGGTGTAAATTGTGGATAAGATTATTGTAGAAGCATTGTTGCGGTCAATTATTCATAATGTGGCGGCATTTAGATTGTTTATAAAGAAAAGAAATCTATGAAAGAGTTTATATCTTTTCTGGTGGTGCAGGTTTAATGTTGCTGAAGTATTAGGGATGTTTCACATTGTCATGTTGAGGTGCTAAGACCATGTGCGGGGTGGGCATTGGCGTGATTCGTTTCAACGACATATATCGATTGTTATATATGTTTATGGAAGTGCTTCATGTTTTGTTTTCACAGTAGCAACAGGTCTGCTGAAACTGCAACTCTTTCCTTCCTCAGTATCTGTGCGGAACTTGGTTTAAATCGTGGATAAGATTATTGTAGAAGCATTGTTGCGGTCAATTATTCATAATGTGGCGGCATTTAGATTGTTTATAAAGAAAAGAAATCTATGAAAGAGTTTATATCTTTTCTGGTGGTGCAGGTTTAATGTTGCTGAAGTATTAGGGATGTTTCACATTGTCATGTTGAGGTGCTGCGACCATGTGCGGGGTGGGCATTGGCGTGATTCGTTTCAACGACATATTTATGGAAGTGCTTCATGTTTTGTTTTCACAGTAGCGACAGGTCTGCTGAAACTGCAACTCTTTCCTTTCTCAGTATCTGTGCGGAACTTGGTTTAAATCGTGGATAAGATCATTGTACAGGCAATATTGCGGTCGATTATTCAAAAAGTGGCGGCATTCAGATTGTTGATAAAGATCAACATCTATGAGAATGTTAATATTCTTTTCTGGTGGTGCAGGTTCTATGGTGCTGCAGTATAATGGATGTTTCACATTATTGTCATGTTGAGGTGCTGCGACCATGTGCGTGATGGACATTGTAGTGATTCGTTTCAACGACATATATGGATTGTTATATATGTTTATGGAAGTGCTTCATGTTTTGTTTTCACAGTAGCGACAGGTCTGCTGAAACTGCAACTATTTCCTTTCTCAGTATCTGTGCGGAACTTGGTTTAAATCGTGGATAAGATCATTGTACAGGCAATATTGCGGTCGATTATTCAAAAAGTGGCGGCATTCAGATTGTTGATAAAGATCAACATCTATGAGAATGTTAATATTCTTTTCTGGTGGTGCAGGTTCTATGGTGCTGAAGTATAATGGATGTTTCACATTATTGTCATGTTGAGGTGCTGCGACCATGTGCGTGATGGACATTGTAGTGATTCGTTTCGAGGACATGTATGGATTATTATATATGTTTATGGAAGTGCTTCATGTTTTGTTTTCACAGTAGCAACAGGTCTGCTGAAACTGCAACTCTTTCCTTCCTCAGTATCTGTGCTGAACTTGGTGTAAATCGTGGATAAGATCATTGTACAGGCAATATTGCGGTCGATTATTCAAAAAATGGCGGCATTCAGATTGTTGATAAAGATCAACATCTATGAGAGAGTTTATATTCTTTTCTGGTGGTGCAGGTTTTATGGTGCTGAAGTATAATGGATGTTTCACATTGTCATGTTGAGGTGCTAAGACCATGTGCGGGATGGACATTGAAGTGATTCGTTTCAACGACATATATGGATTGTTATATATGTTTATGGAAGTGCTTCATGTTTTGTTTTCACAGTAGCAACAGGTCTGCTGAAACTGCAACTCTTTCCTTCCTCAGTATCTGTGCGGTACTTGGTTAAAATCGTGGATAAGATCATTGTATAGGCAATATTGCGGTTGATTATTCAGAAAGTGGTGTCATTCTGATTGTTGATAAAGATCAACATCTATGGGAGAAGTTAAATTTTTTTTTGGTGGGCATGTTTAATGGTGCTGAAGTATAATGGATGTTTCACATTATTGTCATGTTGAGGTGTTGCGACCATGTGAGGGATGGACATTGGAGTGATTCGTTTCAAGGACATGTATGGATTAATATACATGTTTATGGAAGTGCTTCATGTTTTTTTTTCACGGTAGCAACAGGCTGCTGAAATGGCGACTCTTTCCTTCCTCAATATTTGTGCGGAACTTGGTGTAAATTGTGGATAAGATTATTGTAGAAGCATTGTTGCGGTCAATTATTCATAATGTGGCGGCATTTAGATTGTTTATAAAGAAAAGAAATCTATGAAAGAGTTTATATCTTTTCTGGTGGTGCAGGTTTAATGTTGCTGAAGTATTAGGGATGTTTCACATTGTCATGTTGAGGTGCTAAGACCATGTGCGGGGTGGGCATTGGCGTGATTCGTTTCAACGACATATATCGATTGTTATATATGTTTATGGAAGTGCTTCATGTTTTGTTTTCACAGTAGCAACAGGTCTGCTGAAACTGCAACTCTTTCCTTCCTCAGTATCTGTGCGGAACTTGGTTTAAATCGTGGATAAGATTATTGTAGAAGCATTGTTGCGGTCAATTATTCATAATGTGGCGGCATTTAGATTGTTTATAAAGAAAAGAAATCTATGAAAGAGTTTATATCTTTTCTGGTGGTGCAGGTTTAATGTTGCTGAAGTATTAGGGATGTTTCACATTGTCATGTTGAGGTGCTGCGACCATGTGCGGGGTGGGCATTGGCGTGATTCGTTTCAACGACATATATCTATTGTTATATATGTTTATGGAATAGCTTCACGTTTTGTTTTCTCAGTAGTAAAAGGCCTGCTTTCCTTCCTCAGTATCTGTGCGGAACTTGGTTTAAATCGTGGATAAGATTATTTTACAGGCAATATTGCGGTCGATTATTCAGAAAGTGGCGGCATTCAGATTGTTTATAAAGATCAACATCTATGAGAGAAGTTAAAAAAAATTTCTGGTGGTGCATGTTTAATGGTGCTGAAGTATAATGGATGTTTCATATTATTGTCATGTTGAGGTGCTGCGACCATGTGCGGGGTGGGCATTAGCGTGATTCGTTTCAACGACATATATCGATTGTTATATATGTTTATGGAATAGCTTCACGTTTTGTTTTCTCAGTAGTAAAAGGCCTGCTTAAATGGTAACTCTGTCCATTAAAGGCTGAACGGGATTATGTATAAATCGTGAAGATCATTGGTGAGGCTTTGTAGCGTTCAATTATCCAAAAAGGGGAGTCTTTTAGGTTGTCTCTGGATCACAAATCTGTGATAGAATTTATTAGGTTGTTTTTTGAGATTCTCTTTCCCAGGAATAACGCCTTCATGCTATAGTTTCATGGTCGTAAAAGGTCTGCTGAAACATTACTCTGTCCATTATTGTAGTGTCTTATCGATGATAATGTTCTGCCTAATTATTGAACTTAGCTTTGAATGTTGTTTTACCTAATTTCCATTTTTTTTTTTAATTACATGCTCTTCGTTAGCATTCATCACCGGTTCTAAAGCAAAGTATTTGGGTTTTTAAAATCCTTATTTGTAATGTATCATGGGAACATCAACAATGCAGTATCTAAATGTTTATTTTTTCTTCATGTTTTTCATTACACTTTTATGTATGAGGAACAATTCGTATAACAATTAAAGTATATATGTATATATATTTAGAGAAACAGTTTATTTGATTATGAAAAATGTTGAGAAGGATGATGGTGATGTGAACGGAGGTGATAGCTAAGTTGCAAATGATGATTATGATAAATTGGAAAGAAGACTGTATGATATAACTATGTGAACATAACGCCACTATTGCTTTGGTTTGATTGTCTCTTATTATATTCTCTATTAAAAAAAATTTGAAACAACATGTAAAGTTGGTTATCGTGGGGCACGTGTTCCTACTGCCTTTAGTTTTTAATGGAGCCAGGTTCTCTTCTCCGGGCTCCTATGAAAAAAAATGTAATCAGTGATATCATCTTTTCCTTATCCATCCTTAACTATTTTTTTGTATCAATAAATATTTTATTTTTGAAAAATACCTAAAGAAGTTTGGAAAACATGTCCCAGTCTCCCCCTATGATTTAATTTTTTTAGGTGTCCGTGATTATTAAAAAAAAGGGATTAAAATCTTAAAATATAAGTATAACATATAAATATAGAACAGGTATTAGAATAAATTAATGAATTTACAATTTATGATACCAATCTCTGACTGGTCAAACTTCCGGAAGCGAAATCGGGGCAAATATTATTTTTTTTATTTACATAAGAATAAACGTTTAATATCGACAACAGTATCCAAAATATGTTTTATAATCGATCATAATTGAGAAATATATATATGTTTGTAAATCCAGGCTATTACTAAGAATTCAATTTTTTTACTTTCACTTACCTATATATGGAATATATATTAAGGGAAAGTATTGCGATCGTGAATGATTTCGACTTCCGTTTTTCAACGGAAATATACTTTTTGGGATCCAAGTCCGGCGAAATGGTCTGTGTGTGTGTGTGTGTGTGTGTGTGAACAGACTAGCTCAAATTAAATTTAATTTAACTATCAAATTTAAAAGGGGAAGCATTTTTTGTTTTCCTATAAAGTACCTTTATTTTTGTTTATATGGAGAAATTACCTGTCCCTCGTTCCGCCTAAAAATAAGAAACGGTTCAATATGAAATATAAAAAAAATTAAGTAGACAGGAGAAAAAAAAATATATTCCGTCAACTCTTAAAACACGCTGAGCCCACGCATGCGCATTAGGACTTTAATGACAGTCGATGTTTATAATTAAAGATGTTCTGTTCATTTAATGGAAATTATTTGTTTCATGGTAACTATATGAAGTTTTCAACAACTACATAGAGAATTATAAAATCAGACGACTTGGATTATTATGCTTGCATTGCCAAATTATCACAAGTAAAAACTTTTATTTAATAATAAAAAAATATACAGTGTGTACTGTAATACAATTGAAGTGTACTTTAAAGAGCAAATACAAACAAAATAAGTAAATGAATGTGAAAAATTGTGTTTACTTTATATGGCATTTTTCAAAACACGCCAATTTATAATCAATGTAAGTTGGTAAGTGAAAGTTGTGTGTTGCGCGTATTGCACCAGATTTTTTTCTTTAGAAAATTTGGGTTACATAAATGCATATGGGTTTGTAAGCATGCGTGATTAATTTTCTAGTTCCGTGCGTATAGGATATTTCGATTCTAAGATCATAAAATTGCTCATACACAATTTTCTTCGGAGGGATATATAAGGATATATTTTTCACTTTTATTCAGATCGGGCATACATCGCTTTCCAAGGATATAGGAAAGTTTTAGGAGCCGAATCGAGTCTTGATTACTCCCTTCTCAGAGCGTAACTCGCCTTCTCACTTGTGAAGTGGGGAAATCAAGCAGGGACAGTGAATGGGGAAAGGATTTTCTTTTGAAGTTTCCCTATTTGAGGAACAGAGAGACACAACGAAAACTCGCCATCAATAGAAGCGGATCGGATGTTGTATGAGCAAGTTGCTGATGGAGAGAGGTTGGATGTAAAGGGTTTTACGTTTTGAGGAGACGTAATTTTCTGGGTTAAAATTTGACTATAGAAACTAGGATTTCTTAGCACACTTTCTTACTTAAGACCGTTTCAATCAAAACAATCTTAGTCTGTTTACTCATTTTTAATTTGGCATTCCTTTCTTTATTGTTGAAGGTAACGTTACGGGGTAGGCGAAAGGAGAAAAATTGTTCGTACCCGTAACTTCAGACAGCTATCCTATCATATCCACCATTGTAGCATGGTTTCCTCTTATCAATTTTAAATTAAAGCTAGAAATTAATGACAAAAAAAAAAAAAAAAAAAAAAGAGAAGAAATATCAGCCTAAATAAATGAAGTTCTATTCCTACTACCTTTTAAATATATTTAAATTGGTAACACATTTTAGAGTCAATCAAATATAATATACCAGTCTAGTCCAGCATGAATCTCTAAGCATCGTAAATACATAATACATCTCTATGATTACTTCCCTCCTGAACCGATAGTGAATATATTTAACATATGAATGTTATATAACGCTTTCTTTTAACATATTTAAATTTCTTTTTAGGTATTGATATTAACTTTTTTTTATATCGAGGAGCTGAAAAGAAATATATTGGTTTAGTGGAAATCGACATTATTGATACTAAAATAGAGGAAATGAGAAACGTGCGGCGTAAAACAGAAGATGAAATGCTGGGGGCTACACAAGAGCCCGAACAAGGCAACAGAAGAGAAGGGGAAATGAAAAAAAAATATTAACTCGTTCCTGAGTCTAACTCAAATTAGCCATCAATGAAAGCAAACTCCTCCAGACTTCCCCGGGAAATAATTATCTTATCTTCTACGGAGAGAAATATTTATACAGTAAGAAAAAGTTCCGTCTACCACCTCAAAGACTTCTAGATGGGATTTTTTTTTTCCATTATTGCCCCTTGGACTAAATGATCTCTGCCGAACGCTAATTACAAGTAGCCTAAATCCTTTAATTGAGATGAGAAAAGTATTCAAAAAAGAAAAGAAAGGGATCTTTAAGCGGTGATGCTATAATGGAATCCCTTCAGATGAAAAAGGAACGAATGATGGAATTGTTGGTGCGTATTTCGTTGGGGAGGAAACGGTGGACGGTCTGATACTCAGCCTTGTAAGAATTCAACGAAGTGTAAAATATCTGTGTAATTCTGTTTTATGAAAGATCTTTTGAGGAATGTAACTGAATTTATAGATTGCATACCATTTTTAATAATATCTAGAGCTTTCCGACGTTATATTAATCTATATTACTAATGTTGTCCGCGGAGATTCGTCTTCACCCTGGGAAAAAAATCATTAATCCTTATTTTAGCACCGCGACCTCCTTGCGTCTATTTGATGCCTGAGTCTTAAACTGTTATTTTAAGAGTGCCAGTGAATATTATGTTGCTTTTTGGGTTGACTATGTGGGGAGGTCCAAAAGTTTTTAGCCTGACCATGAAAGAGAGTGGGGAAGAGCAGCTATTGGGCATGATTAAACTTGTCAACTCTTCAGTAGGTAGTCCCGTTTATCCTTTGTGTCTCACTATCAGTTGTAGTCTGTTTATGCCTATTGCAAGTTGAATTTTTTGCGATGAATAAATTACAGTCCCGGGCTCTCATAAAGTTTTTGACAAAAGAAGGACAGGCTGCTTCTCAAGTCCATGCTAGGATGGTGAATTTCTACGTTGACTAGAATAATAACAATAATACAGTAACAGGTAATTACTACGTTGATGTCCTTCGATCCCTAAAAGAGGCTATCAAGGAGATGAGGCGTGGAATTCTCAGCAAAGGTGTCCTGCTTCATTATGACTACGCACCAGTTCACAAGTAGCGGGTTGCAATGTCTGCCCTTACCGAGTGTGGGTTCGAAGAGCTGGATTTATTCTTGATATGTGGTTACTTTTCCTGATTCTCTCCGAACTTTGTTTTCCCGTTAAATCAGCTAATTATTTATTTATGAACTTAGTGGATTGTAAAATTTCATGAACTCTATTTCCTTCATAATCCTTCAACTCACGCCTAATACTTCATCTTACCAAGTTTCTTATTTCTTATTTGCTGTTCAAATTTGTTTAATTCCTATCTTCTATTGATCATTTTCATTTTAGTGTCCGAAAGTTTAAAGATAATGCTGTTGTATAATTTCCTCTTTGTGTTTGTGTGTCCTTTGTATAATAATCTTTCCCGACTTTCGGTTACTTTTAATATTTTAAACTTTATATAAAATATTCTTGATTGTGTTATCACTTGCTCCGTTATTTTTCTATGATCAAAATCAAAATTCAAATTTTCCTGAAGTATACTATTTTTTCAACAAGGTTTTTCATAGTCTATTATGGATTAAGTCTGTTTCATGTTCGTGTAGGTGAACACTGCGTCCATGTTTTGTGACGCTTTATTGTAGCTACATTATTATTAATTTGGCGCTACAACACGTTGACGCGTCCAGGCCTCCTCAATCATCAGCCGCCAGAAGTCTCTGTCCTGTGCTGCTTCCATCCAGAGTCGGACTCCTAAACTTCTTGCATCCGCAGCCACACAGTCGATCCATCGAAGTCGGGGTCGGCCGACCCTCCTCCGCCCATGAACGATCTCCGATAGTAATCGTTTTAGCGTTTCATCGTTTATCCTTCTGGTCACATGACCAGCCCATCTCAGGCGAAATCGTTTGAGTAGAGTCACAACGTCGGGCTCCCCATACTGGTCATAAACTTCTTCATTGGACTTCCGTCTCCATTCTCCACCGACTAACACTGGCCCAAATATTTTCCGTAGGATCCTGCGCCCGATTATAGCTAGATCCTGGTACGCATGTTTAGCCATTGTCCAGGTCTCCGCTCCATATGTAAGAACTGGGCGTATTAGGGTCTTATACAGGATGATTTTTGTTTTCCTGGTTATTGCCCTACTTGATAAATGTTGCCTCAGTCCGAAGTAACACCGGTTTGCGGCCAATATCCTTCCAATGCGTACAACTATATCAATGTCGTCGGCGTATGCTAGGAGCTGCACGGATCTGTTTATGGTGGTTCCAGTCGTCTGATTTCCAGATCATCTTATTGCCTTTTCCAGAGCAAGGTTAAAAAGCAGGCAGGCTAGTGCATCCCCCTGACGGACCCCTCTTGTGGATGGGAAACTTACAGAGCGATCGCCCTGAACCTGGACAATGCATTCGAGGCCTGTCATAGTCATTCTTATTAATCTTATCAGGCCTTCTGAGGCATTCATCTGTCTCAGTGCTCCATAGAGACCCTCTCGATGAATACTATCATAGGCCGCTTTAAAGTCCACAAACAGGTGGTGAGTTGTTATACAAAACTCACGTCCTCTTTCCAGTATTACCCTGAGGCAAAACATCTGGTCCACTGTGGATATGCCTTTTCTGAATCCGCATTGGTAAGGGCCTAATTCTCTTTCGGCGATTGGGAGTATTCGTTTGCAAATAATGTTCGAAAGCACTTTGTATGCACATGGTAGCAGAGCTATGCCCCGGTAATTTCCACAATCGAAGGGGTCCCCTTTTTTGAATATGGGACATATCAAAGATTTCTTCCAGTCTGCCGGTCTTTCTTTTCCCAAATGTCCATAATCAGATTGTGAAGGGCTTTTTCCAGTCTTTCTCCATCAAACTTTAGTAATTCAGCGGGAATATCATCTGCTCCAGGTGCCTTGTGATGTTTTAGCTTTTCTAAGGCATCGGTTACCTCTTCGATGTCTGGTGGTTCTACATCTTCTTCTGGTAGGACTAGGTGATTGCGATTTGCCTCCTCCTCACCCTGATCTCCGGCGTACATGTTCGCAAAGTGTTCCTTCCACAAGTTCATGCATGCCGTTTTCTCAACAATGATGTTAACATCACTCAACCACTCAACCATGATGAGTGAGTGGGCCTAAATGGCTTCCTGTTTGGGTTAACTGTGGCATAGAATCTTCTGCTATCACCATTTGCCTTAAGCATTTCGGCTGCCTCCAAATCTTTTCTCTGCCAGGATCGTTTCTTTCTTTTATGAAGCCTCTTCTCTGTTCTTCTTTTTTCTTTATACTCTTCAACGGTGCGCCTAGTCCGTCTTGCTATTAGGGCTCTGTATGCTACGTTTTTGGCCTCTGTTGCGAGCGAGCAATCTTCCTCAAACCAGGGGGATTTAGCTGTTCTTTTCTGAGCTCCTAAAATATTTTCCGCTACCGTCACAGCTGAATGGATTTTTCTCCACTGATCATTTACTTCATCCTCCTCATAGTTGGATGTTGAGAGCTTATGGTCCATAGCATTTATGAATCTCATCCTTTCTACTGTGTCAAATAGTTTATCCCGATTGAATCTTTTCCTCTTTTTGATTAAGGGTTTTAAGATATTGATTCGCCCAGTTACATGAGTAATGCTTAAGTAATGGTCAGAATCCACATTTGCACCTCGAAATACACGAACATCCGTAAGTGAGCTGATGTGTCTCTTATCGATCACAATGTGGTCAATTTGATTCACGGTATTTCCTTCAGGAGAGGTCCATGTTCCTTTTGTGGGGAAACAATGTGGTTCCTATAATGAGATCTTTGGTTGCAGCAAAATTAATCAACCTCAACCCATTATCATTACAGTTTTCATGGAGGCTGTGTCCACCTATAATTCGGATATAAGTTTCTTCTCGTCCTACCTTGGCGTTCAAATCGCCTGCTATGATCTTCATATCGTAACTAGGGCATGAGTCAACAGCTCTCCAATGCCTCATAAAACTAATCTTTCTCATCTTCTTCCGATACCTCCATAGGCGCATGGACACTTAGAATACTGAAGTTATAAAACTTCCCTTTGGCACGCAGTACACAGATTCGTTTCTTACACTTTCATTCTCGTACACTTTCATTTCTTCCAATTTCTCTCTTCAATCATCTCTCTTCAATAATTTCTTTCATCTTCTTATAATAAGACCAATTATTATAATCGCATATTTTAAAAAATATCTACAATTTTTTTATAGATTCTATTTAATTTCATATGATGTTACTCATACGTTTGGTATTTCTTAATTTACTGATTGCTGTCCGTCTTTTTCTCATTTACCCCTGATGAGGACCTGACATTCGGGTCGAAACTTCGGCACAATTACATATGAGTGTTTTTTATTTAGGCCGCACCCCTAACCATTTCCATTTCATTATTTTCATCCATTTCATTAATTTCATTATTATTACTACAGGCAGCCATCTTCCAACACCTTAAATAATTTCTATTTGCAAAATTTATCTATATTTCGCCTCCCTACGTTATTTAGACTCATAGCATCAGGATCTTCTGTCTTCTTTTTGCAAGTTTTTGCAGTTTGTATGTAAGACAAACAATTTCTAACGATTATTGGAGATTTTAATGCAAATCTGTTACGCACTGCTCTTATAAACAATCGTGAGACGCGTTTAGCTAATACTTTATTTATTAATTGTTAGGAGGGAGACGGATCCAACAGTTGACACCCCCTAACCCTTTAGGCAATCACTCAGGGCACATCAGCTGAGTCCCGCGACCTTTGCACCTGTTTCCACCCCCCATTTGCTAATTATTCACCCTCCGAAGGGAGGGGGGTTGATTACAGAGAAGGGTGCAGCTTTTCGATTGAGTACCGATCGATCTTAGAAGGATCTGCTGGATAGTAGTAAGGAGCCTTCAGAATTTTAAACAGTGCTTTCCGGATAATGAAATCTTTTATCTACAAACCTTGAAACAGGAATTGTAAATTTATATAAAAATCTGTCTATATCTATATTATGATATAAATCTGCCATTTTTTATCAGAAACTGTTTCTCCGATAGTAAATTGCTAATACATTCTTGTTGTTTATATAATTTTTAAAAATAGAGTTTTTTTTAGATAAAGTGATTTTAACGTTTCGAATTGTATTTTAGAAGTGAAGTCATTCTAAATTTTCAAAATGTCTTCGCTCTTAATACTCCAGTAATTACACCGTTCCGTTTTGATTGATAGTCACTGTTTGACGTTTAGCTGATCCCAAAATAAAAATATTCCGTAGCCAGTAGATGAAGAACAACAAAAAAATATATATTCGAAGCATGTATTCATACTAGCCATTAGATCGCATTTCGCGCCTTCTTCAGGGCTACAACGAATCAGATAAATAGAAATTGAAACTATTTTATAATTATAGAAGAAATAAATAAAGAAAGATATGAGTGATAGATAGATACGGTTTGAAAGGCGAAATATAAACGACCAAAGTAAATAAATGGAACAACAAAAAAATGCACGATGAACAGGAAAATATTTTTAAATTATTGTAAACAAGAGATTAAGAAAAAAAAAATACAAATGAAACGAACATCATAGTTTTATCAAATTTCATTTCCTTAGAGTATGTTTTCATACCCCACATAAAGAATAATACTTACTTACTTACTTAATGCGGCTCTACAACCCGTTGACGGGTCTTGGCCTCCACCAGCAGCTTCCGCCATTCGTCCAGAAGATTTCTGGCATCGGATGTCACTCCGTCTCTTCACCGAATTCGGGGTCATCCTCGTCTTCTTGTACCATAAATGGTCTCAGTTAACAATTTCTTCGGCAACTCTGTTTCCATCATACGGGCTACATGACCGGCCCATCTAAGGCCCAGCTTAATAGTGAGGACTATATCTTGTTCTTTTAAGAGTTCATAAATCTCCTGGTTTTTGCTTTTTCTCCAGGTATCTCCTATAAGGATACCTCCAAATATTCTTCATAGAATTTCCCTTTCAAAAACCAGGAGTTCGTTTTCATGAGCTTTGGTCATGGTCCAGGTTTTAGACCCATATAGCAGGACTGGGCGGATTAACGTTTTATAAAGGTGCAATTTTGTTGCTCTTGATAGGATACGCCCTCTAAACTGCTTCTTGAGGCCAAAATAGCAGCGATTTGCCGATATGATCCGTTTCCTAATTTCTACCTCTTCGTTATTCTGGGAAATGAGGGGGCCCAGGTATGTGAACTGGGAGACCTTTTCAAACACATGGGATCCAAATGATACCATCTCCCCAGGTTTTGGCACTTCCCCAGTCACCATGTACTTTGTTTTGGCCTTGTTAACCTCCAGTCCCAATCGTTCAGCTGGACCCACTATAGCCATGAATGCCTCCTGTACCGCCGCATAAGAGCGCCCAACAACGTCCACATCATCCGCATACGCCAACAGCTGCACCGTTCGGTTGAAAATGGTCCCTCCAACTTGGATCCCTGAGTCTCTAACAGCCTTCTCAAGCACAAGGGGAAAGAGTAGGCAGGCAAGAGCATCTCCTTGTCTTAGTCCCTTTGTCGACTGGAATTCCTCCGTCAGTATTAAAAAATAATACCGACCTAAAAAACACCTATACAATCAACATACTTTTTTTATAATTTCAATGGTATAAGTTTATTCACAAACAGGTTATTACCACATACTATATTACCACAATATATATATATATATATATATATATATATATATATATATATATATATATATATATATATATATATATATATGGTTTCAACAATTAAGGAAAAAATGTTTACATTTCTAATAAAATTTACTTAAAGAGATAAATCTTTGGTCGTATTCAAATATTTTTTCTTTTTTTCTTTTTACAGAACATATACAGATAAACAGCAGAAAATAAATTAAAAATAAGGTTACTCAATGGCAGTACATGTTAAACATAAAAAAAAAAATATAATATACATACTTAAGCTTTTTACAAACTTTTTTTATTTCCTCTTACGTGGGTGCGGTAAAAAAAAATAAATAAATAAATAAACAAAATAACACGCCCTACGTTTTAAACCTCATTTCAGGTCTTCATCAGGGCTAAATAAGAAAGAAAGTAACAGCCATTAAGAGAAAATATACCTACGAATGTTGAGTATATGAATAAAAACATTTCAAAAGGATATAATGAATATGAAATCGATAATGATAAATGAATTTTGAGTCATTATGGAAATAATAATTATAAATATTCATAAATGAACTAAAATCATAGCGATTTTAAAATTCAATAAATATTATCTTATATCTAAACTTTATATATATATTTATTGTTTTCTTTTTAAAATAATTTTAATCTCATTGTTTTTAATTATTTTTAAAGTATTCATAATCATTAACTTCATTACTTATTGCTCAAAATTCATCCATCTTTACTCTTTACTTATTATTTAAATTATTTTGAACTAAATAGTTGAAGACCCCACGCTAAGAACGTGTTCAGTCACATTTTGCAAATTTTACAGGAGAGCAAAATGAGTGTTTAAATCTTGTATAGAACCTAGTAACTCTAAGTCAATGGGAAAAAAAATAGTTTATGCCCAATACATTTTCATACAATGATAAAGTTAATAAAAGTGCAGTTTTTTTAGTCCAAAAAGAATCAATGACCAAAAAAGAATTGTAATTGCGTGTGCCCAAAAAAAAGAATTGTAAATATCTCAAGGACTGAACCCTCTGTTTTCGTGTAAACTACACAGATTTGTAGTACTCGAAATTGTTTACTATAATGCACTATAAAACAATATTCACAAAAAATGGACTGAACACGTTCTTGGCGTGGTGTCTTCAGTTATTTTTACTATATTTTATTTACATATTAGATACAAGAATCTCGAACAAACAACGATATCACAAAGCAATATCAACACGACGAAACAGTTGCTGGTCGAGGTTAGACCGACACGCCAGTTGATTGCTTCCTTATATTATAGTCTACAATCGAATGTTCTCGAACCTTAGAAAAAAATTTATAACATTTGACCGTGTGGTAATAATTCTCACCCTTCCAGACGGTTGTATAACGTTTTACAAAGTTACGAAAAAAAATATATATGATATATTTGATATTTTTAAGTACATATCATCATTTCTTTTTTTTTTTTATCTTTTTTCGTATTTAGGCCTGATGAAGACCTGAAATTTGGTTCTAAACGTCCGCACAATTATAAAAGTGATATGTATATATATATATATATATATATATATATATATATATATATATGTATATATATATATATATATAGAGAGAGAGAGAGAGAGAGAGAGAGAGAGTTAGTTTCTGACCTTTCCACTTACTTAAAAATAAAAATACATTGAAATTATTTAAAATATATTATATATTATTTATAAAATCTGGACCTAGTGTTACCAAAATGATTTTCATCACGAGACAAGAAATGGAAATATTTTTCCAGGGGGTGCTTTTATTATAGGAAGAAAAACTCCGTGTAACGGAAAGCAATGAATTTCTAAAAAGCTAATTTAAATTCAAACCGTGGCGGAGTGAAGTCTGCCCTGGTATTTATAACTAATGTATATTAATATTTCCGGTTTTACCTCCTCCCCATCCTCCCTCCCTCCTCCCAACCTAACCTCCTACTCCTATAATCTCCTGCGGCCTTCCCATAGCCTATGGGTCAATATAATTTTTGTGATATGATACGATGCCTTTGGGGTCCCTTGCCAATATGGTATTTTCCTATAGAGGAGCTTGTATAGAAGATATTTAATGGTGATGGCTTGGGGATAATGCCGTGGTTATCGGATTCTAACAAAGTTACAGTCACCTGTTATCGCCCTCATCCCAATACCTCGTTAGCAAGTCATATTTCTTCCCGTAGTAATGAGAGGCGCGAACGAACATGAGTTTATGGTGTAAACTAACAACCTTTTCAAAATTTAGAAAGAAAAAAAATGATAATTTTATTCTGGAACAAATATTCCCTCAAAATAATTACAAAGTTGCAATATATAATATCAATTATAAGATAATAATAATATTGATAACTAGCTGTATATACCGGTTTCACCCGCAGAATTTCATTTTTTAAATCTATAAAATCTATAAAGTGAGACTTTTATCGACTCAAACGTTCGATTTCGTAAAAAAAAATGTAAAGCGAGATCAAAACGATTTTTATAACAATGAAGAATATACCCAGGGATTGGCTGAAGTTATGCAATTTTAATATGGACCTGGTATGAAAGAACCACTGAGCGAAATTTGGAGAATTTAGGACAAACGTTACGGATTTCTACATTGAACAAACAAACAAACAAACAGAATTTCATCTTTATTTATATAGATTAAGTGATAAATTTTATGAAGGTGATTACTGCAATTTAAATTAATGTCACTTGCAATAGTGTGGTGATTGGTTATGGAGTGGAATATTTTTGCTTTAAGGAAAGCAAGGTTTTATTACATACAATTTTTTTTTAAAAAGAATAAAACAATATTAAATAATAGACTATGGTGATCCTTTTTTAAGTATCACTTTCTAAATTTTTCATTTATAAAAAAAAAAAAAAAGGAAAAATAAAATAATTTTATATATTTAAATACTTAATAGGGTAAACCATACAGTTATTGGCGCTCAGTACAGTTATTGGCACCCCAACTTTAACTTAAAGAAGTAGGTAAAAAAATCCTAATTTTATTACAAAATATACATGAGTCTAATGTTTGAAGGGTCTTCTAAGTCATCTATGAAGCAAGATTTTTACAAACTAACGATAGGGAAGATTTCACAATTAAATCCACAGGGTGCCAATAACTAGATTTGGCACTTTTAACAATAAATATTGCCATATTGTTAAATTATTGAACTTTTGACACAAAAAAATCTCTCTAGTCTTTATGAGGATAGATAATAAGGAGCTACAGGAAGTTTCTATTTGATCCCTAAAATTAAAAAAGTATTTTTTTTTAATTTAACCACAGAAATGTAGTCTTAAGGGTGCCAATAACTGTACGGTTTACCTTATATAATCACTCAATTCTTTATTTATTTATTTTTTATGTACGTATCATGCATGTAATCTGCATGAGTAAGTGAATTATTGAAATAATACGGGACTTTGAGGCCTTGCATTCTATATATTTATTTTTTATGTTCTACATCTTTCTCTATGCTTCTTTAAATTAAATGAGTGATTATTTTGAAGATGGTGTACTAAATAATAATCAAATCCCAGAAATAAAGAAAAAAGAAGTTTCAAAACGGATCTTATCGATATCAAAATTTTAAAAAAAACTTGAATATATATAACGAATCTTATCAGTGGCTTATATACGAGAAAATGATCAAGTCATCATTATAATTTTTCAAAATCCTGATGCCCCCCCTCTATCAGCAGGCTACTGTATATAAGCTAGATAAGAATGTTTTTCTTTTTCTTTTTCATACTCACCTATCTTAAGTGACTATAACTGTTATCAGCTATCATGTCTACAAATCTTTTTGATATTTATGGAAATAGAAATACCTAATATTAATAATACGTAAGAATAACTTAAATAAAAAAATATATATATTTTTATTAATCTCATTTATTCTTATTTTATTGAACTGGTGCATATAGCTCGTAATATATATCGATAAAAGGGTGCGTATCAATCTTTATTAATGTGTGTGTATATTTGGTATCACCTTCTTAAAAAGGTTTATCATATAATTCGCTGTTGATCTTATTATGAATAATTTATTTTTATCATTGTTCTACTGTAATAACAGAATGATTGCTTGGACTAATTAGGGGATAAAATTATATCTAAATGTACGTACTAAAAGCTAATTACGTATTAAGGATCCCTATTACCGAAGTTATAGTCAATTATAAAACAAGTCGGATGGAAGGTCGATGATGCACACGAGCCATTTTGCAAGAAAATATAATAATATTTTTAAACTTAAATGATGGAGTAGCTCGTAAAATAAAAGGCTCAGTAAATCAAAGGTTCGATGCTGATACCAATCCCTCCTTTCAGCGAAACCCAACCCTGACTTATACGCCTTAACGCAGTCCTCGAATCTCGGCATACACATTGGACTTTGGTTGAAAAGTTGGCGCAGCGCTTCATTTTATGGGTGCGCAGACTACAGTAAACACACAGACTGAGCTTAGATGCGGCCTGGAAGTACTCAGTACTTCAAAGTGAATGTATATATTATATTATTATTGAATATCCATTCTTTTAATCATCTAAAAATAAAATCAAAATATGGTTTGCAAAAAAACAAATCATTACCCATGTAATAAATAAGAAATATAAAAAAAATAGCATACTTTTTAACGGACACTCTAAAAAGTAAAAAAGCCAAAAAAGTAAAAAGATATCAATTTTTCTTATTTTTATTTTCTTATTATTTTTTTTCGATAGTTATCTAGGTACACGAAATAGTTGTCTTTTTTAATTACATTTACCACCTGAAATGAAATAAATAGCTTCTTCTATTTCATAATTCCATAATATTCCGCCAGTGAAAAATAATATGTATACATAAAATATTTATATGGATGCTTTTACGCAATTTATTTAAAAAATTAAATTGGAAGACTAATGCTCTGATTTATTGAGGGTGGTTGGAAGGCGTTGGGATCACAATGCCTAGTGTCTTAGGGCTCGACAATTTTGGAAAGGGTCCAACCTTGTTGTTTGTGCGTAATTTAATATAAATGCGTATGAAAAAAAAAAAGAATGAAAGAGAAAAAAATCTGGCGCCCTGTTAGGGAAATGGAAGAAATTTATTGTTAATAATGTCATAATGCATAATTTATCCAAATTGTTAAAGTATAAACATATCCTATTTTGTTATTGGTAAAGAAAAAAGGTTTTTCCTGTTGTTTAAAAAGTTTTGAAATTGAATTAACTTATCAATGTCATATTTGAAATTTAGTTTTTCTTACTAGAATAAAATTTAAACAATTGGAAAAACCAAGCTTTCAAACATACGTTTCGCTCATTCAAGCATCATCGACATATATTAAACGGAACGCAGAAAGCCAGACCAAATCGTACTTAACCTATGTTCTCAGGTAGTATAGCTTGCGTGGCGAGGTCACGGATATGATTTCAATTAAAATACTTAAATTAAGCGTTTTGTAAGCAACACAGAATTACTTGTATAAAGTTTCTATAAAAAACAATTAATTCGTTGACGCTTAAAATGAATCTGACTAGTTCATTCATAACGAAGATACCATAGGTCTACTTTACTTAATTGTGTTTTGGTTTATTATAATTTCTTTTTACACATTCGGACTGATTTAATTCAATCAACAATGTTTTTTTTTTTTTTACATTGAAGAATAAATCGATTGGTATATAATAACTTTAAGCGCGGTGCCGAATGGGAAAAGTCCCTCCGAGAGGTGGGAGGATTGCGTAAAAGCAAATCTGTCGAGGCTGGTTCTGCACGGCGGTCGGTGGACAGAGGAGTGCAGGGAGCGAGTTGTGATGTTGGCATCGAACCTTCGGATTCGTTAAGCCTTCATTATTATTATTATTATTATTATTATTATTATAACATTAATATTATTATAGCATTAACATCTACCTAAAATAATGACAAGAAACAACAATTGGCTACCCCACGGGACATGGGTCTAACATTTTTCGACCTTGTATCACAAAAAACAAAAAAAAACGTTACATTTAAAACATTGACCACATTGTCCGTACTATGAATGAATGAATGATTGAATAAAGCCTTTATTACAAGATTAACAGTTTTTACAAGACATTCTCCGTACTATACCTCTTCCCAAAATTTAGTATCCTTCTCTGAAAGCCTTTCGTCTTTCATGAGAATTTTTATTAAAATAAATTTGTTTTTTTTTTTTTTTTTTGTTTAACGTTTCTTTATGCTTCTAAGACTAATTGAATGATGCTACAGTGGGAGTCCTAAATTTTGCCTGTCCCGGTATAATTAGGATAGGGATCTTTAAAGAGTACCTGACATCGTGCAGGCTCAGGGCCTCCATTTTTCGTCCTATCCGAGGCATAGCTAAGGATTTTTTTACTCCCATTAAAAAATCCTAGGGTCATCATGGGACGCGAACCCTATAGTATGTGGTTGCCCTGTAAGTTGCTAACCACTACACCGCAGGTGACTCCAAAAATAAATTTTATTTTTAGTATATTCCTCGATTTTATAACTAAAAAATGCACCTTGTGTAAAAATGTGCCTAATTTATAAAAATCCACCAATGGAACCTTCGGGGAATCATTAATCCTCTGTTTAACTCCTGAGAGATGATTAGAAATCGAAATGCTTTTCAAGTGAGATTTTGCGGCTTATGCGAATCTTGCTGACTCTCTACCTCGTCCAAGTTCTTGGTTAGCTTCAATTGTCTCCCGGCCTTTCTTACTATGCGGATGACGCAATACTCCCTCAAGCCCTTGATCGTAAATCTGGGAGGAAAATCTCCCAGTGACTCAGTTGCCTAGCTCTAAACCATGCACTTGTAACTCAGTTACCCCCTGGTGAGCTAAACTTCCATTTCATTGCCCTGCATCCTTCCCGCTTCCATCTTATCCTGTTATCCTAACTAGTCAAGCTCCCTTAATTTTATTTGACATGTTTAACTTCTAAAAAGGATATTTAATTTCTTAATTACCATAGATAACTTATTCCGGTTGACAAATTAAAACGTACTACTGGAGATTTTTGTTTATTTTCCTTACCCATGTATGAAATATATTGCAAGGGAAAATATTGTGACCGTGAAAAATTTTGACTTCCGGTTTTTAAGGGAATTACACGTTATGGGGTCCCCTGAGTCGAAATAACCAAGTTTCGCGAAATGGTGTGTGTGTGTGTGTGTGTGTGTGTGTGTGTGTGTGTGTGTGTGTGTGTGTGCGTGTGTTTGAACAGACTAGCTCAAAAATTATAAACCGTACGAACCTGAAATAGGGTATTTGGTACGTTTTTTTTTTTTTCGATTTTCTCAAAAATAGCTTTTACGATTTTGATCAAATTCGTCATGTTTAATGAAAATCAAGTCTTCTTTAAGAACAGGTAAGCTTTATCATTATTAAAATGTTCTAAGGGGGCTTAAATGGCGAAGGAGCCTTTTTTTATTTTCCTATAAAGTACCTTTGTTTTTGTTCATATGGAAAAATTATCCAGGAATTCATATAGGAAATATGAAAAGTATCAAATAAGCATATACTAGAGAAAAAAAAATATTCCGTCAACTCATAAAACACGTTGAGCTCACGCATGCGCAGTACGCCTTTAATGATTGACCAATGCTTTACAATTAAAGATGGTCAGTTCATTTAATGGAAATTATTTGTTTCATGGAAACTATATGAAGTTTTCAACAACTACCTTAAGAATTATAAAATCAGACGACTTAGGGTATTATGCTTCTTGCATTGCCGAAACATCACAAGTAAAAACGTTTATTTAATAATAATAAAAAAAAAAATAGTGTACTTTAAAGAGCAAATAAAAACAAAAATAAGTAAATGAATGTGAAAAATAGTGTGACTTTAAGAAATGGCATTTAACAATACACGTCGATTTCTAATCAAAGTAAGTTGGTAACTGAAAGTTGTGTGTTGCGCGCATCACAACAGGTTTTTTTCTTTAGAAAAATTGGGATACATAAATGTATATGGGTTTGTTAGCATGGCTGATTAATTTTCTAGTTCCGTGCGTATATGATTGATGTATTTCGATTCTAAGAACATAAAATTGGTCATATACAATTTTCTTCGGAGGGATATATAAGGATATATAATATAAATATATATATATATATATATATATATATATACATCGCACTCGATTTTTTTCTGATGTCATCAAACTGAATAACACGTACTTTTTGGTGGCTAAATTCGTAATGTATAAGTAACTTTATTTTCGGTGTCTCCAATGAATCCGATTTCGGATACGATTTATCTTGAAGGTGTCTTTCTGCAAATCGAAACTAACTAAATGTGTCCGTTTTTGTCCTTTTATTGTTCAAAGTTTACAAAAAAGGCCTGTGGTATATGAAAAGGTTAGCAGATAAAAACCTAAAGTCATATGGCCCTGAAATTATTTATTTATGTTAGGTAGAAATGTTACAAATACATTTTCATAAAATCTTCTCACCAGAAGTGACACATTACATCAGTCATTTTATGCTTTCATTTTTTAATGTTTTCTTAACCCTTTAACCGGGCGGGACGTATAAATGCGTCCTTGAAATATATGTTGTACCCTGGAACTAGTGGGACTTATATTTTCGTACAACAGAGGTATTAGTCACAGATACATGTATCTATGTTTATATATATATATATATATATATATATATAAATAAATAATTATACATACATACATAAATAATAATAAAAACACAAATATTTCAGGACGTCTGTATACGTCCCGCCCGGTTAAAGGGTTAAGAACAGCACTACGATTCTTATTGCAATTTTGTAACAATGTCATATTAAATGTTCTTTAATATCAGATAAGTCTGAAGCTTGTTAAATTAACTGTTAGTGCTTAAATGATGGACTACTTGTGAAGAAGCTTCTATTTTGTATATTTGAAATAACTAATCATTTTAAATTATAATACTTTAATAATATAATACAAATTATTCAAGAATGATTGAGATAATTTCACTATTAAAAAAAAGAGAGTTTGGAAATGAAGTTATATACTCGAAATTATAACTATATCGTCATTGATACTTTCGATTAACAGCTGATTTTCATAGAACAAAAAAATCTGAGATGGGAATGGTTGGGGGTGCGGTCAAATGAAAAAACTATATGTGAAATAACATATGTATATATTGGGCCGACGTTTCGACCCGATTTCAGGTCTTCTTCAGGGCTGTCGAGTGAACTGTTGGAGATCGACTGCTTTTTTTAGGGTGCCCCGTGGTACTGTATTCATAATGAAGGAAATTTGTTGACCGTAGAAGAATATGAGATGGAAATGGTTGGGGGTGCGGTCAAATGAAAATTCTATATGTGAAATAACATATATATTGTGCCGACGTTTCGACCCGATATTCAGGCAGTCGATCTCCAACAGTTCACTCGACAGCCCTGAAGGAGACTTGAATATCGGGTCGAAACGTCGGCACAATATATATGTTATTTCGCATATAGTGTTTTCATTTGACCGCACCACCAACCATTTTCATCTCATATTCTTCTACGGTCAACAAATTTCCTTCATTAACAAAAAAATCATTTTATTTGCAATTGATTTCTTTAGTTATTTTGTTTGTCAAAAGAAACATTAAAACTGTTATTATATTCATTTGCAAAACTTTTTTGGTGTTAGAGTTTAAATTTTCCTTATAGGCTGGTGTCACTCAGGATTAATGACACTAGCCAACAAATTTTAACTTTTTGGAAGTAACACAGAAGTAAACCACCATTTTGGGGGTTTTCGAGTGTGCTGAATCAGAATCTGACATTAGTTTTTTTCCCTATACGTCAAGTTTTTAAAATATCGGACTTTTAAGTTGTTTTATAGTAATACTGAATCTTAAAATTTGCTCTGTCTACTGACATTTTTTTGGCGTTCTTGTTTCTATAATTTTAATGTTTCTTGGGGTGGAGAATACGAATATAATGTTGGATTTCTGATAAGTTGGTTCGTTTTTTGTAAAAAATAAACTTTCAACCAAAAAAACATGCAAAATTCCTGTAAAAGTCCCATTTTTTACCATTTTCAATGAACTTTTTGCAAAATATAAAATTGATAGGAAAAATCTAATTGCAAATTTGGATTCTACATTAAATTTCCTTTAAGAAACAGCAATTAGAATTTTCAAAATTACAAAAATGAGTTGGTAAAAAAATACTATTCTGTACGGGAGAACCAGGCTAATTCTCCGCCTACAGTAGGGGGCCCAGCTTCATTTTTCTCAATCCTCAACTAGGTATACTCCACATTCCAAGTAAAATAAGTCAATAGTATTTTTTGTCCTAATTCTGATAATATAAATTGTTAACTCTGCAATTAAACTAATTCATAAACAATTTATTTTTTCTCTCCCGTACATAATAGTATTCTTTTACCAACTCATTTTTGTAATTTTGAAAATTTCAATAGCTGTTTCTTAAAGGAAATTTAATGTAGAATCCAAATTTGCAATTTTTCCTATCAATTTTATATTTTACAAAAAGTTCATTGAAAATGGTAAAAAATGGGAATTTTACAGCAATTTTGAATGTTTTTTTGGTTAAATGGTTATTTTTTATAAAAACGAACCAACTTATCAGAAATTCAACTTCACATTCGTATTCTCCACACCAAAAAACATTGAGATTATAGAAACCAGAACGCCAAAAAAATTTCTGTAAACAGAGCAAATTTTAAGATTCAGTATTACTATGAAACAACTTAAAAGCCCTATATTTTAAAAATTTGACGTATAGGGAAAAAACTAATCTCAGATTCAGCACACCCGAAAACCCCCAAAATGGTGGTTCACTTCCGTGTTACCAAATCAGTGTCGACTTGTGTGACCAAGCGAATCCCAAAATCCGAATATTTTTTTACTTTGCATGATTCTTCTTTTATATTTACGTGTGACATACTTTGTCTTTTAGGAACCCAGAGCTACTCGTTTTAATCAAAAATCTAATAAAAACACAAGATCGAAAATTTGTGATTTTTGCAGTATCAACGACGATATATTGTAATGTAGGCGTCACCTGTGGTGTAATGGTTAGCATATCCTAGAGTTTTTAGAGGGAATGAAAAATCCTTGGCTATGTTGTCCTTTGGGTTGTAAGTAAAATGGGCGCTCTGAGCCTGTGCGATGCAAATCTCCAGGTCTTCAACTGTAGCATCGTCCGATAAGCCATAGCAGCATTAACTGGTGTAAAATAAACATTATAATGCTATGTTAGCTGCATTGTTTGTCGAAAGCTCTGTTTAGGCTTTTTTTGGCCCTTTTTAGAGGGAAAATTAAGTAAGATAAAGAACTCCATGGTGCTAAAAAAATTCAAGTACCTTGTAGTATTGGGTATATGGATAAATTTTAGTAAAATGGGTTTTTACTACTGGAAGAATAAATCAGATAACGATTTAACGAATATGGGCTGCTAGGATCGGTGACAAGACCGCTCCTCCGCCCAACCCCTTGAGACATGGGAAATAAAAGTTAACAGCGTTAGGGAGTTGGGCTCTAGGGGTTGGAGCGGAGTTGGAAAAAAGGAGGGGGTATAAAGTTGTCTCTTTGGAAGAGTAACATTGAAAAATACCTCGAAAAGGGGTGGAATGCGAGGCAATCTATACGAGGGGGTGTGAGTGACTTGCTTAAAAGTTTGGAGAAGCTTGTTTGAGAAGAGTGGACCAGATCCGGATTAGTTGAGTATCGGGCGAGTCCTCTTTGATCTGCCCTTAATTTCAGCTGTCTTCCGTCCCTTTATCGGTTAGCTCTGTGAAGCCCCCCCCCCCCTCAACCCCCCCACCAACAGCACTCATTGTTTTTCTCCACTAATGCCATCTGTGTCTTCGGATCAAGGCTCACTTCTAAGCCCTTCCGTTCCGCAGCTGATAAAATCTAGTTGTTCTTAGTTTATCTCCCTCTCTTCCGTTTCTCCTTTGTTTACCATTATGTACTTAGAAATTAAAAACAGAAAATGATTAAGACTGGATTCATTGTCGATTTTGGAACCCAAAGATACTTCTAGCTTCATATATTTATATTTCAAACTTGTCGATTATTTATTATATCATAACGCAACAATGATATACCCCGAGCCGCAAATTTCTAGAAATAAGAAGAGAACCTGTTTTCAGTTTTATAATAGAAAAGAAAAAAAAAAAAAAGAAAAAAAAATAACCGCCGCAGTTATCAACGCAACGAATGAGCAGGAGAGGGTTAAATAAGTAAATAATTTAATTCTCGAAAGGTTAATAATATAATAATAATAATGCTTTTATTTGTCTGTAGGGATTAACCCTATACAAATAGAGTTAGCCGTACAAGATATAACAACATTATAAGCCATAAATTATATAACAATAGAAATAGAAATAATAACATAAAAGTAACATTAAGAGCGTTAACAAGTACATATATAATTTAAACGTAAATCAACAAAACTTTGAGAATTTTAAATCTTAAATAAACAATATATACCCATGTATAATATATACATATTAATAAATATGAACACATAAATAAATAAATGCACGTATTTACAAAATTATAAAACACATATCCCTAATAAATAAATAAATTCATTTATCATAATCTTCTCATTGTTTTAACAAAATATTTGTATATTATCTTAAATTATTCATTAATCACAAAAGATCTCAATAGTAGGCATCTAGAAAAATAATACTATATTTTAGATAGTGAGTCCTTGGTTTTTACATTTAAAAATTCGGTAAATTGTGGAATGTTCATGTTTTTGGCGTCTGGAATATAATGCTTTTTAAGCTCAGAGTATATCGGGCAAGAAACAAACAAGTGGGTCTCTTTTGCTTGGAAATTACAGATGGAACACTTTAATTGAGGATTAATAATGTAAACTGAGTTTTTATACGTAATTTTTACAATATGATTACCGGATAGTCTAAGCTGTGCCAACATTCGAAGCATGGGAAAGTGGCTTTCTAGTGATAAATAGGCTTGGGGTATTATTTGTGGATCCCATAAATTATCATAAAATGGGCTGTATGCCGAACTCGTTAATTTAGCCTTATCTTCTTCAATTAAATATGATTTTAAACTATTTAAAATAACAGGTATTTTCCCTTTTAACTCTTTTGGGTCATCTATTAAAGTTATATCAGCGTATCCGATTTTTTGTAAAATCTGGTGGATTTGTGCAAGCCAATTATATTTTATATTTTTTATCCGGTAGTATTTTTATATTTTTAATAGTATTTTTCATTATTATTTTAAAATATAAATCAAACATCACATACAAATAATAAAAACGACTTAGGAGTTAACAAAAAATGAATGTATCTCTGAACGTCTTCAGTTCAAATCCTCTGTCCATTCCCGCAATAACCGCTGTATGTCTTCAGATCTATATACACCGGCCCACCGAACGTCAGCTTTTGATAGATCTTTCATTATTAGGTCCTCGTCCCTATGGAATTCTATTCCTCCTTTCATCCGTAATTCCAATACCCTCTCCACCTTTAAATCCCGCCTATATCATCACTTCATAGCCAGCCAGTCTCCTTAAAAAGTAAATTGGCATTTCCTATTATAATTTACCTTTTAAACCGTTAGAAGCTCTTATTTCATTTTTTTTTTTTTTTATATAATTTTTTCTTTGTCCTGTTTTTTTTAGAAAATATAAATACTATTTAACCAACCTGTAAATAAGTGTGTACATATGTATATATTATAAGATGCAGAAACTAGCTTCTTTTCACTCGATTGAATATTTTATGTGTATTTTTTTATCTAAACTAGAGGTTTCCTAATTATTTTTAATTATTTGTATCAATTCAATTTGTTATTTAAACTTCAAGGCTCTAAAGCCCTCTCTGTATTTTATTTAATTTTGTTCTTAAGAGACACGTCCCAGAACAAATAAATAAAGAATTTATTATTATTATTATTATATGGTTGGGGGTGCGGTGAAATAAAACAACACTATAGTCACACTTCTTCAACCCCTTGAATTGAATTATAGTATCCCTCAAAAAAAAATTTCAAACTTAATTTTTCTTATTTTTGAAAACTGCTCGTGACACTGTGTAGGGTGCAGGTTCGTTAAATTTTCGTCTAGGGAGGTACACTGGTAAAATTCTTTTGTTCAATGAATTTTGCAAATAAAAATTATTCATATTTGAAAATTATAGTTTTTTATATAATACTTAATGTTGTAAATGAATACAAATTAATTTCATTTGTAGCTTTTGCTGCTGTTATTTTCTAGCGGGTGGCAGGAGAGCGGGGGAGCTTGCGTATGGTCTAATATATTCCAAACCATAGGTGTGATATACCCAAACATTCAAGTATATTATAAATAATTAAAAATTTTTGCCAACGATAAATAATAAAGTTGTCAAGCAAATCATGTAAAAGCAATCCTCGAAGAAAGGAATTCTATAGATAAATATTTATATTTAAGGACAGAAAAAATATGAAGAATATAAGTAATTTTTTATAGCCATGATCCAGTATAAGTCGGCAACTGACTGATTTTTATGGATCCTACTTCCATAGACAAATTACAGTATTTTTCCATTCGCATTGCCTGTCCTAGCAAAAAAATGTATTATAATATATTAAATTATTAAATTAAATTAAATGCTTTAAAGAGATATGTGAGAAGGATAATAAATTGTTGGGGGTGCCCTTTGGCTCACTAATTACTGGTTAGTGTATCTTAATTATCCATCATTGATTAAGCGTAAATGTATTGTATGGGAATGCGGATGGTGGTTGGGGGAGGGGGTGGGTATTCAACTGAAGAGGCATTATTCATGACACCTAGTCGGCTATACTCCCCCCCCATTCTCTCTCCATACTGCAATAATTACTCCAGTCCTTGCTGATTCAAAATTGATAATACTATCATGCTTAAAATATTTTTTCGTCGTTTTGGGAAAGAAATTTGAATTTACACAAATTTTTACACTTTTATTGAAGAAACACTGACTGCAAAGGTTCTGAAAATATATCAGATAATCTTTTGGTTCATTGAGGTAAAAGGTAATCATTCAGACGAGTGACATCAAACTATTTAATATAACTGTGAAGAAAATATTTTTGTTACGAAGCTGATGAAAGTGTAAATAGAGAGACAAGGGATCAGAGAGGAGGACTTCCGAGACAGAAAGAAATCATGAAGTATAATACACGGTAATAAGGTCCTTATGGTAGAGAATCGAAAGTGAGGAAGGTCATAGGTCATCTAAGAACTCTGTCCTTAGATGACCTATGTCACTACAACTAAATCGCTTATGAATGTTGGAAATCCAAAGCCGAATTATTGCTGCAAATGGGTGCTACTATGGAATGCAGAGGCACCTCCAGAGCAGAGATGTTTCGAGAACCACCAAGGTGCGCACCTACAAAACTATCATAACGCCCGTGCTCACCTATGGCTCAGAATGTTGCCAGAGCCCAGGAGATGATTCTATTGACCTTGGAGCGCCGAGTCCTACCCAGAATATTTGGTGCTGTATGTGAAGATGGTGTGTGGAGGCAGCGTTCCAATGCCGAACTGACTGTGCTCTATGGGAACGCAGATAGTGTAACTTTTGTCAAGATTGGTCGACTGAGTGAGAATAACCGAGGACAAAATCCCGCTAAAGATGTTAGATCACTTAAAAGTTGTTTTTTTTCAAAGGTTTATTTCATTTTATTATTTTTTTAGACAAAACGCAGAGTCAAGTATTCGCTATTTATAGTTTATTGTTCTAATTTTATATCTATTATTGGTCTAGTGGCGAGAGTTGGCGTACTAAAGTTTTACTACGTATACTTAATTCATTAAGTAAATATATATATATTCCATTAGCTAAAATCATAGAGAAATTTAAGACTGATATCGCGATTGCGTTGATGAAATTGGTAATCGAGTTAAAACTTGTGCCCAACTCCCGATCTATGAGCTGTCCGTATTGTGTTAGTCGGCTCATTGGAAGAGCAATTAGAAACCGCTGGCTGATTAACCCAAATTCTGTACACGTACTTCAAACCCAATCCAATTTCTAGACCAAAATGGCGCTTTGAATTATGAAAAATATGGGCCAATATAAGTTCTTTTTTTTTTTTTAATAATTAGGAAAATAAGTATTATCATTGACTATGTCCGTTTGAAATTAAATAAATTAAATATATATTATGACTCCCCTAAATATATTTGGTATTTGATTCCTTATGTATGCAACTCTTATTTTTATTACTTATTTTTTATAGACATTTATTTATAAAAATGTTGATTCTGTAATATTAACTTTTATTTATATGTTATATGTAAAAACAAAAGAAAATTCAGAGTTATACAAATTTATGTTATGGCGGATTAGTTTTATGAATAAAACGCGTATATTGTGTTTCCGATTTCCGTTGAAAACCTGAACCTGGTGATAAAAGTGTCAATTGTGCGTTGGCTATCATTTTTTTTCTCCCCTCCACCTTTATCACTTTCCATTTCAGCAGTATCTCGACTCTATCTTATCTTCCCATCTACTTCTCGTTCCATGCTCGTAACTCTTCGTCGATACGTTCGCGTTTGCCATTTCAGTGCCATTCAGTCTGCCAGATGCAGACCCGCGTCTTAATTTACCTTAGAGATGTTTATAGCAGTCGTCCAGTTTAGTCTAATTATATTAATGCCGTGCGGTTTTAATTAATTGTTACTTATTGTTACAAAATGCTATGGAAGTGATACTTTCTCATAAATTAACCTTATTTGTTAAGATAAAGAAAAATAGTTCATATATATTCATACTTAGTAGTTAACAAGAAAAATACAAGAATAGTGTTAATAAAGATAACTAAATTAACAATCAATAAAAAAATATAAACCAAGTGAATTAATCAATAAAATTACCTGAATTACAATTAACTTTAAATGCATTTATAAATGTATTCCTTTGGATCCGAACCTTATATCGTTTAAGATATTTTTATCTTGATCTTTAGACCTCAACTGATGTAATTGGAGCAAATTTATAAGCGCCTAAAATTATTGGGTCAATTTCGCTGAGAACAATTGAATTTTTCCCGTTTAAAATGTTATTTATATTTTCCAGGATATTAAGCTCTACATTTTTCATAAAAACGTCTTTTATTTTTTCTTTCAAAGCTTCTCCAACATGGCCTGGGATGCGATTTATATTTTTATTTACTAAAACAGGAGTTGGTAAGTCCGGAATTTCAGTAATCATTAATTCGAAAAAGAAAAACTTATTTACTGCGAATGTCCCCATTCAAAATTAGGAATATTACCTCCCATGTTTGATTTTACTTTTATATTCCTAAATTGTTTACTTTATTGTATCATTAAAATATGCAAATATATAAAGTTATCATCAAATATGCAAAATAAAACTAGGCCAATCTGCGTACTCGTAATTCGTAATCATATCTAGTCCGCTATTTCAAAGAAGCACTCAAACAAAATATGCTGTTGCATAAAAAACCGGGCCCTGGTTATGAGTGCTACGCAAGCATACGACTATAATGTGATGCTATGACTTAAAAATTCTGTGGAATCTGGAGAGGCAGCTTGAAATGTAGAACTTAGAGTAATGAAACTAAATCAAGGTACCTACCTACCTATATGGTATCATATACGGCAAATATTCATATGCTTGAAGGAAGTATCTTTGACACTGTGGAGTATAGCGGTGCAATAGGAGACCAGTGATATCAAATCGGAGGAAGATATAAAAGAAAGAATTGGAAATTGAAACAAATGTTATTTGTCGCTGAGAAAAGGTCTTTATATATATATATATATATATATATATATATATATATATATATATATATTTTTTTTTTTTTTTTTTTTTTTTTTTCTGTTGGCGCATTTGGCCTAATGAGACCTTTTGCCGCGCAGTGTGGTCTTCTTACAGACATTTGTGTTGCTTGCGGGAGCACAGACAGCCTGAAGGGGGTAGCCCAAACCTCATGTTGCTGCAAGCCATGGTCACCATGGTGCAGCGGCAGACTGCCCATAGCTCCATAATCCCATTGGGGCCAATTTGGCAGTGTCCTTCCCACCGATGGCGTCAGCTCTCTCGGTTTCAAGGACAGTGACAAACTGGTCTAGGTGTAAGGATTAAGGTAGCCCAGAGTCAGCAGGCCCCGAGGACCTATATTTCTTTCCATGAAGCATACCGTCCTTGTACCAAACCTCCGGGCGGTTACTGATATCCTGGAAAACCGCACCACAATTCTCGATGGGATACACGGGGAAGGTACATCACTCCTACACCCGGTCGGTGTGAGTCGCCTCCAGTAGGCTGACGGGCCTCACATACCAGGGGGTGGGGTTAGGCTTGGACTGCATGGCGTTAATTGGCGGGTGGTCACCCGAATGGAGCGGTCACCAATCCAAGTACTAAACACGCTCGACATTGCTTAACTTTGATTACCTATTGCAAGCGCCTTTGTCCACTCAGCCATCCCGGCCCCCCAATATATATATATATATATATATATATATATATATATATATACCCAAAAAAATATCAATATTAGGCTTTATAAGGCGTTCAGTTAGAATATACGGTTTTCTGGATCCTAAAGAACGAGCTAGAGATGTTGCTTAGTTCGTTAGGAAAAAAAAGATTCAAAGCAGAATATATGGCTCAAACTATGGTAGTGATCGTTGTCACAAACTCTGAACATAGGGATCATAACAGGGAACCAGATATAGTTGTTTAATTAAATTGGGAATAAATAAGAAGAACACTAAATAATAAAAAATGGTATGAAAAAGGAAGGAATCCTAAAAGAAATAATCGATGTCAAGATAGAGAAAGAGGAAGAAGAAGGCCTAAGACTACGGTGCATGGAAGGTGCAAAGGCTTATCTAATCTCATTTGGTGTGAGCATTTGGAGAGGAACTGTCAACTTCGAATTTTCATTGAACTTTTCTTTAGAAAAAAATAGTATATTTATTATTTATGAATAATTATTGTAAAATTTTATTAGAAGTGAAGCAAATTGGCCATGGTCGGGAATCGGATCCGGGTATTCTGTATCTCCGTCGCAGCGCTTTCACCATTGAGCTAACTACGGGACCAATCCTAGTCGTGTCTTTCTTCGCTCTTAAAATTATTTTACGTCTACACGTCTCAGGAACGTCGGGTATTGCTACATTTACGAAATACTTCGTTTCATCAGCAATTTTTTAATGCCAAAAATATATTATTTTAAGTATATATGTGAAATAGCGTTAAATTGAAGTAAGGATGTGCTATAAATAATAGAATTTAAATTGTTGTTATCGGACTGGTTGTTTCTGAGGCAAGTGGCATGAAACTAACTAACTCAAAAGATTTGTATAAGATGATTCCTTTGGGTTTTAATCCTATAAGTTATATTGTATTGTCTTATAAAACTAAAACTATATAAATACGCCGGGAGTCGAACCCGGGTCTCCTGCGTTACATGCAAGGATGCTACACCACAGAGCTCGGCTCAAGGCAGAGCAAATCCTTCCTCTTCACTGATGATCCTGCCTTGAGCCGAGCTCTGTGGTGTAGCATCCTCGCATGTAACGCAGGAGACCCGGGTTCGACTCCCGGCGGAGTCAAATCTTTTCTCTTCAAAAAATAAATTATTTAAAAATAATTTAAAATTGGTGGCCAGCCACAATTTAAGATTGGATTAATTTATATAAATACGTTTAAATCCTGTTCCTGCATATAACTAATTGATATCTAATGTAATTAACATGGCGTTTGGAGGGTGATATTGATGTAACTGTCTGTGTATAATGATGAGAGGCAACAGCAGCTAGTGGAGTAGCTAAGCGGATCTGGAACGGCGGCTTCAAGTTAACGCTAAAGCTCCTAAATAATTTATCAGATCCGACTCGAGCTCAATCTCAATCGACTGTTAATTAGGGAGGGAACTGTGTAGGGCCGGCTCCCAGCTTGCTCAGGTACCCTCTTTCTTTCCCATTGCCCTTTTGTACACCCTTTGACAAAACCTTAGAATATAAAGGCTCCTTTATGGCAGGGCTGAAGTTCCCACCGACGGGCTATAACACCACATTTCCCTCCTTCCGCGTCTTAAACTCTTGACGGATGTCATCAAGGGCAAAGGAGTATATTGATACTATAAAGAGCTCACGGAGGTTTCATATATATCCATCTTTTATGGTAATTTTACATTCTTCCTCTACAAAACTTGTCATATATTCCATAAACCTTTCGACAAACCATAAAATAAATCTCAACATTCAGTATCAAGTATTGGAATATTTGAAAGACCAATCTTCTGAGTTATGACAAGAAGATTTTTAGAGTAACAACTAATAATTTGATAGTAAGCACAAGCCCACACAGAACAAAAAGGTGATAGATAGAAAGTATCAAAATAGGAGCTACACCGTTTCTTGCGATCAACTGGAAATTAGTAGCAAAAGGTATGAAAAAGGCAAGTTTCTACGGCTAAAGATCTTCAAATAAAATCTTATCAGTAAAATAAGTGGAAAAAGTAAAATAATAAAAATATAAAGTATTTGAAGGGCCTCACTATGAATGATAAATATAACATCAAAATATGATTTTATTGGAGACTGCAGGCATTAAAAATCCAATCTAGGAAATATTTGTGATTTTCTTCCGTCGATTTCGATTATACTTCATATTGTATTTATAGTAGAAGCATCTTATGCGGGGTAGATCTTTTTTTTTAAATTTTTGAAACAAAAGCCTTTTCTTTTTTCTAAGAAGCAACGCCTTGAAATTTTACTTGAATTATTAAATGTCTCCGGGCTCCGGGGTTTGAACTGGCTATCTTCTGGTTTCTGTTCATACTTTGTAAGGGGCAAAGTGTATTTCCTAACGCGTTTGCCCACTCGGCCTTCTCACCACCCTTAAAATAAAGATACTTAACTTAAATTTAGTTTTAATGAATTGATTACTTAAATTTTAACTAAATGAGATTTTTTTATTATAATCAATTGGTCCCCTTCCTTACTTGTCTTTACGCCCCCTACCCAGTTGTCCTAGACGAAAAATGCTGATTATGGACAACTCATGAGTAATACCAACCTCCCACGATCGGTAATTACGACTTTACGAACTGCTATCGGGTATTTTTTTGTCTTTATCAGGGCCTTCATTAGACCGCAGCTTACGAATTCCGCTGGCTTCGCTCGCTCTAAACGGATTCAGTTGAGATCGAGCAAGACTTAGGTTGGTCATCTCCGTCTACTTTCGAACCATCGGGCCCTTCAGAATTCTATATAGGGAGCGCTTATGGGATCCTGACCGTTTCAACAAAGATAAGCCACGCTTCAGTAGTACTAATAAGAATATGTCAAATCCAAATAACCAAATCACGCAAAAAGGTTTGTTGGTGTATAAGTGAACATGTGTTCAAGCCCAAGTTCAAAGGCCAAAAGTTTCATGAAATTAAAATAATTTAAAATTGTTGATGTACCCACTGCTATTGTCTTATTTTTTTTTCTTAGAAAATACCTGTTTAGGGTCTCTAGGACCCTGACATTAAATATTTAACAGGGTATTTGTCAATTGATATACATCTAAGTATCAAGGTCAAGGTTGAATAATAAAATATACTATTATTCACCATCTGTCTCATGTGCTGAATAAAACATTGCCTTAAGGGGGGGGCAGGGATGGGGGCGCATTTATTCCACTGATCCTTTTGACAAGGGTTGATTATTTTTCTTAGCTGAAGTAGACAGAGCTGTGGAGAGAAGTAGCTACCATTTTTCAGAAGGGGGAGAGTGATACTATTTTCTAGGGGATTTTCAAATATCATTACCAGACAGCTTCATAAATTTAGGGGGGTGGGGGATGGATTTCAATTGCATCGCACTTGTGCCCAGAGCAGGACTCGAATGAATATTCATCTCCAATAGATCACATGACATTTCACCACGAAACTCGGGGCCGATGTTTCATCCTGTCATCACTTTTGTGGCTCATGATTCTCCTATTTTTTTTTTTTTTTTATAATTTTATTTATATCATTACTCGAAATTTTACAAAATTTTCATATTTGTGGGCTTCATGAACTGCGAAAAGCGAATATCAATCAAAACTTGAATATCAAGTAATATAGCGCTATAATTTATTAAGTAACATAACAATTTGATATTGATTATATACAAATTGTACTGATCGTTCGTATGAATTGGGTCAAAATGTTTTTTTATACAAAAATAATGTTGACAATAGTTTTTCACACCTCATTTTATGAGGTATGAAAAACTATTGTATATATATATATATATATATATATATATATATATATATATATATATATATATATATAAATACTAATTCGTACTAGAGATTTTGAACATTCTAGTAACTAATATCTGAAAAGTTTCTTTACTTACTTTAATTACTTTAAAAATTCCAAAACTTGTCGATGTATTTATTTTATTTATTTTTTTTTTTTTTTTTGTGGAATATGTTATTGAAAAAGAGAATTGTCTCCAAACAATACCTTCAAAACGAAAAAAGAATCATGGATATATATCGCTCTATAGACAGCAACCTCATGATTTAAACCAAAATGACGTGTGTTCCTGAAAATATTTTTTTCATTTAGTCTAAACCACTGCCTTCCAAAAGAATTTCTATTGTTCTGCTACGATATTTTTTTTCGTTTATATGCTAATAATATAATAATGAAGACGTCTGTTTTGAAGTTGAAAACTAGGATAATGGCAACTATAGAAGTATTCTAGTATCAATCATCTATTATTTCTATATTTATTATTGTTTTTTCTAATTGGTGTTTTTGTTTGCCGGGACGCCATAACGTATTTATTCTTGATAATATTCGATGATTGAGGTATCATTTTAAAGATTTCCTCCCCCTCCAGGTGGTAAAGATATTCAGATCCCCCAAAAACGCTAGGAGAAGAGCTATGAATAAAAGAGTAGTTGCGCGAAACTCAAAAACTATCGATTTTTAGTCGATTACGAAAGAGCAAAAGTGAAAGGAAGTTACAGTCTTTCGTTTCCTATTCATGTTATAATTTGCATAGCGAAAAAAAAAATTATCTTTGTTATAGTAGAGGTGAGAGATGGTCAACTGTTCTTTAATTACGATGGGTTAAATGATGGTCAGGATTTTCAGTTTACAATGATTTTACTGGCTTACCACAATAAAATCATTGTAAACTGAAAATCCTGACCATCATTTAACCCATCGTATCTTTTTTATACTTTAATGTGTTTGCCTAGTCTCGAATTAAGAATATAAGTTCATTGATTGATATGGTTTGTGAATTATTCGCACGGGCCAATAAGTTTATATCTTAATGCGCACTTTTTTTCCTGTACATGATACGGGCAACTAGCTTTTCACGTTGTGACCACGGAACATGCTCCGGATCCCTGTCAACTGATAACGGCATGGTCGATGAAATGAATAGAAAGTTTTAGGGGCTATGGAAGTTTTCATGTTAAAGAAGTAGGGGTCAAAGAAGAAGAAGGGGCTATGGATCAAGGTTGGCCAGATAGATTACTCCTGGTCGGGCCAAGTTATAAGGCTTTCAAAATATATAAAGTTTTCCAACTTCCTTCATAACCATAAACAGACCGGTGGGATAATCAAGCTGCAGCAGCCCGGTATTTGCATAAGAGCTCCCCCCTCCGCAATATTAAAGATTTATACGACCATATCGCATCCACTCTTCATAATTTCCATGTTAATCAGTGGGTCGGAGACATGTCATTGTGGGTAATAATAAAACGCAGTCTCTTGGGAAAGATGCCGTTCGGTTCTTAGTGTCCCTTAAGATTCTCATTACATCATATTTTAACTGGATTGGAAGATGATCGTCTTGAGTTTTGCGATGATAACGAGTGACTATTTGTGGCTGTATTTATTGATCCGTTTTAGGATTTTGAAATTCTCAAGTCTTCCTATATCGTAAGTCCGTTTGTTATATCAGACCAGGTTAAATATGAAGGCTTCTGTATGGTAAGACAGAACTATGTCTTTTGACTGGATTTAATTGCTATATCATTGTTTCTAAACATTTTTTTTTTTTTTCACAAGTTAAATCCTCTATATTGACCCTAAATATGGGATATGCTTCCGGACTCCTCCGTCAGTTCCATACCCATATATATATCAAGAGGTTCTTTTAAAACGAGGGACATGGCCTGAAACAGAACAGAGACTGATGACAAAATTTAAAAAAGCTTCCTGAAATTTATTCGGAAATGACGAATGTAGGAAGGCAGTTTAAATTATCTTTGTTATTCGCTTGTACATGACTTGTGCAGTTTATCTTAATTTCTTTCAGTTTACTTTTTTATTTTATTTTTTACATTTTTTATTTATTTATTATTTTTTTATTTGTAACTTTTCTTGAATTTAATTTCTTTAATGCAATTTTAAACTTAATTAATTTAACGTTAATTATATCGCTACTTTTTTGTCATTTTTGTTATAATTTGTTTTTGTCTTTTATATAACTTAATTCTGGTATAAAATGTGCTCTAAATGTTCAATATATAATATAATATGTAATAAATGTAATGTGCCTAATAAAATAGGCATGGAACATGTAAAATTATTCAATAAACTCTCCTTCTTTGGGTTTACCATACAAGGAAAAATATAAATATATTTTCAACGGTTTTGTCCGTGATTTGAACCCGGATATCCGTATTACTTGTATGAAGCTTTTGCCACTTGAGCCACCAGGCATGAATCCCGGTCAAGTTAATAAATTTTCTCGTTTTTTTATTTCTATCACTATCTACAATATATTTACATTATAATAAATATATACATTTATTCTCGAATCTTTTATCCATTCAATACGGCTAATCCATTCTCTTCATATTTCCTCATATTATAAAAAATATTTGAAAAAATATATATATATATATATATATATATATATATATATAGAGAGAGAGAGAGAGAGAGAGAGAGAGATTTTCCTAGAATAAAATAATGTAGGTATTTAATCGGAGTTCTTCTGTAATGGAACACAAAAAGGTAACATACGAATTGAGTTCGTTTTTCCCTGAATTAATAACGAAGTCGTGTTCGAATGGAAAGAATATATATACTACTAAATATTAAATTTGGTTATCGTATTCAAAACATGAAGGATTTCCATTTTTAACTAACAAAACCTAACGCTTGGATGGGAAATGAACAGGATTGTTAGGAAAACTTTCTGCAGTGTAGCTTCCAAATAACTATGAGACAGTTTTTTTTATAAGGAAAGTTTTTTCTTTCCTTGAAAATTTGCGGAGTTTTATTTTTCTATCAAACATAACCATCAGATGCTTTAGTTTCAGATTCTTTTAAATTGTAATTTCATTAATACATGTCAACACTTGTAGTTGTTTACATATAGCTATTTCGTTTAATATATATTTTTTTTAAATTAAAAGGTTAATGTTTTTCTTTTCTTGTTTCAGGTAATCTATTACTTTTTACAAGAATAAAGTACAATCTAATGAGGTAAGTCTTTTGAATATACTATATGGTAGTTTCTTCGCCGGTATTTAAACTAGTAATAAGCTGGGGTTGAAAAAAGCATTGTTTTAAGTTTTTAACAAATTTATTTAGAGAAGGTTTGCTAAGTAAAAATTCTACTACGTTTATTATAAAAGTCTCTCTTCGAAAAGTTTAAGGTTCACCCAAACTATTTGAGCTTCTAAAATTAATGTGTGAGTTTGACGACAACTTTTTTGCCCTTGGTTGTGGTTATGTAAGTTGTTATCATAGGAAAAGTATGAGAGGATGTTTAATCATACCAGTTTTTATTTAAAACTTTTGTAAATTTTTGATTAATATTTAATGGATTTTTCATATGAATATTATTCTTATACCTACTACTAATTTGCTCTTCTCAAATATAAATGAAGTTTCAGAATAATTGGTTGTAGTCAAGCGCCTTCGCAGGAATCGTCTTGGGGGGGGGGGGGGAAAAAATCGGGGGAGGGGGTCGAAGTATTTTGGCTAAGTAAGGCTAAATTTTGTCTTCAAATAAAGCTTATTGACATTTAAAAATTAAAATATTTATTTATACAATACCTAATACATATATTATACGAATACAAAATTATTTAATCAGTAGTTTTTGTTTCTCGTATTTTCTAGGGGGTGGGGGCAGCTGGTCCTTGTGCCTCCCTGCGAACGCTCATGGTTTTAGTGATTTTTTATGGATGAATTCATTTGGATAAAAGTCATAAAAACTTAATCAAAAATTTTTTTCATAATAAATTTTTTTCAAGTTCACTAAAAAGCTCATATAAGGGGTAAAAAAACGGGAAAGTATTTCATGACAACTCGGGATCTTACATAGCCTTGTTTTTCCCTCGAAAAGTGGGGGTGCAAGTCTACCTGAAAGCTCTCCTGCCTGGTTGTATATAGGTACTGTATGTACGAATGACTGCATTTACGTTAAATAGTTAAGTAGTATTTAGTTTGCCTGATGATATAATGTCATGCGAGCTTGTGATCATGGAATTTTCACAATGAATTTTTTTTCACAAGTTAAATCCTCTATATTGACCCTAAATATGGGATATGCTTCCGGCCTCCTCCGTCAGTTCCATACCCTTATATATATCAAGAGGTTCTTTTAAAACGAGGGACATGGCCTGAAACAGAACAGAGACTGATGACAAAATTTAAAAAAGCTTCCTGGAATTTATTCGGAAATGACGAATGTAGGAAGACAGTTTAAATTATCTTTGTTATTCGCTTGTACATGACTTGTGCTGTTTATCTTAATTTCTTTCAGTTCACTTTTTTATTTTATTTTTTACATTTTTTATTTATTTATTATTTTTTTATTTGTAACTTTTCTTGAATTTAATTTCTTTAACGCAATTTTAAACTTAATTAATTTAACTTTAATTATATCGCTACTTTTTTGTTATTTTTGTTATAATTTGTTTTTGTCTTTTATATAACTTAATTCTGGTATAAAATGTGCTCTAAATGTTCAATATATAATATAATATGTAATAAATGTAATGTGCCTAATAAAATAGGCATGGAACTTGTAAAATTATTCAATAAACTCTCCTTCTTTGGGTTTACCATACAAGGAAAAATATAAATATATTTTCATTGGATATCCGTATTACTTGTTTGAAGCTTTTGCCACTTGAGCCACCAGGCATATATCCCGGTCAAGTTAATACATTTTCTCGTTTTTTTATTTCTATCACTATCTACAATATATTTACATTATAATAAATATATACATTTATTCTCGAATCTCTCCCTGCGAACGCTCATGATTGTAGTGATTTTTTATGGATGAATTCATTTGGATAAAAGTCATAAAAACTTAATCAAAAATTTTTTTCAAGTTCACTAAAAAGCTCATATAAGGGGTAAAAAAACGGGAAAGTATTTCATGACAACTCGGGATCTTACATAGCCTTGTTTTTCCCTCGAAAAGTGGGGGTGCAAGTCTACCTGAAAGCTCTCCTGCCTGGTTGTATATAGGTACTGTATGTACGAATGACTGCATTTACGTTAAATAGTTAAGTAGTATTTAGTTTGCCTGATGATATAACGTCATGCGAGCTTGTGATCATGGAATTTTCTATTAGAATTGCTTTATTCTGATTTCCGGCGGAAATACTTGTTGCGTCCTTGTTCATCCTGCTGAATACAAGATGACAAACGGAGATTTGAATACACGCTATCAGAGAATTTCCGCTAAATCCTGCTTTTATATTCTTATAGTATGCTATAGAACTTCTTCTCTCGTTAATTATTCATCCATTTCTTATATCGAGAAAAATTAATGCATTCTTTTATATAAAAAATCGTTGCAACAGTAAGATTATTAATGCATACTTCAAGTTGAGAAAGGTTTTTCATTGATAATATTGCATCTGATTGTTTAAACATTTAGTTTACACCCAAGAGTGATAATATTTTAAAAATGAAAGGGTTCACGTGTGGTGTTGTTAGCATAATTTATGACGCCTGAGGTCGCGGGTTCGTAGCCTGGCATTAGGCCCTAGGATTTCTTAATGGGAGAAAAAAATCCTTAGCTATGCCAACCTTTGTAGGGGACTTAAAATGGAGGTCGAGAGCCTGTGCGATGTTATCTACTTGTAAAGATCCCTGTCCTGAGAGAAGTGCTTTATTTTAATAATAAACAATGCTGCCCAAATACATTGGGTTGCTATATAACACAGTATACCGATCAATACAAAAATACATGAATACTTAAAGCTAAAATATATTGTTACATTTTATTTTATAATTGTAATATCATGGCAATTTTTTTTCATTATTTTCTTTTTTCCATCTATATCTTTTACAATTATGCTTTTCTTTGTTATTATTTATTTATTTATTTATTTTTCCTCATCTTTTCTTCTCCATTCCATTCAATTTTTTTTTTCTATAAAAGTTCTATAAAAGTTAAGAACTCCAACTGTAGCATCGTCCAATTAGCGATTGTAGTATGAAGTGACGTAAAATAAATAAACAAAAACATAAAAATAAAATCTTAATTAATTATCAGTTAAGAAAATAAAATTTTATTATACCTTTGTTGACGATTTGATAATCTATATAAATAAAGTTGAAATTCTGTTTGTTTGTTCTTTATAGAAATCCATACCGTTTGTCCTAAATTCTCCAAATTTCACTCAGTGTTTCTTTGATACCAGGTGCGAACACCTGTCTATATTAAAATTGCGTAACTTCAGCCGATCTTCAGCTGATATTCTTTATTGTTATAAAAATCATAATGATCTCACTTTACAATGTTTTTTATACGAAATCGACCGTGTCTTTAGAAAAATGAAACTCCCCGTGATGAACCGGAATATACAGCTATCATCTATGTAAATAAAGATCAAATTCTGTTTGTTAATTATAGAAATCCATTCCGTTTGTCCTAAATTCTCCAAATTTCGCTCAGTTATTCTTTCATACCAGGTGCGAGCACCTGTCCATATTAAAATTGCATAGCTTCAGCCGATCTTCAGCTGATATTCTTTATTCTCCAAATTTCGCTCAGTGGTTTTTTCAGACCAGGTGCGAACACCTGTTCATATTAAAATTGCATAACTTCAGCCGATCTTCAGCTGATATTTTTTATTGTTATAAAAATCATAATGATCTCACTTTACAATGTTTTTTTTTTACGAAATCGACCGTTTCTTTAGAAAAATGAAATTCCCCGTGTGGAACCGGGACATACAGCTATAATCTATGCATATAAAGGTGAAATTCTGTTTGTTCTTTATAGAAATCCATACCGTTTGTCCTAAATTCCCCAAATTTCGCTCGGTGGTTCTTTCAGACCAGGTGCGAGCACCTGTCCATATTAAAATTGCTTAACTTCAGCCGATCTCTGGGTATATTTTTTATTGTTATAATAATCGTTTTGATATCGCTTTACATTGGTTTTTACAAAATCGATTGATCTCAGTTCATAGATTTTATAGATTTAAAAATTGAAATTTTCCGGGTGAAACCGGTATATTCAGCTAGTATTCTATAAAACTAAAATTATATTATATCCATAAGCTTTGGAATAATAATCTATTAGTGCTATTTTTGTTGTATTTTTGGTTTATAGAATTGTTCATGTTTATTAGAAAAATGAAATTCCCCGGGTAAAACCGATATATACAGTTAGTAGTTGAATATAATCAAATCGTCAACAAAGGTATATATATATATATGTATTATATATAATTAGGTCTTTAGATGAATCTACTCTAGAGCATGCAACCTAAAGCTGACTATGAGAAAAATATAGGGATTCCAAGTTGACACCAGCTACACTCAGTGATTGCCCTTGAGCTTTATTTATAGTCATCGCAAATGCGACCCGAATGATTTATTGGAATAGTTTTTTTAAATAAAATGCATCATGAATCATCATATTTCTTTAAAAATATTGGTAATTATAAATTGATTTATTGAACAAATTTTGATTTTTTGTTTGTGACTTTTTATTCGTATTCATTTGAATATTATTCCAGTTAAGCTGAAATCAATATCGTTTAGTGTATAAAAAATGTAACTAAATGCATTTAATTAAAGAAAGTAAATGCGGTACCAAAAAGAAAACTACAGTAGCACAAAGCTCACATTAGTTATACAGTTTTCCGTATTGTACAGAGCACTGATAAAACATTACCAAATTAAATTCTTCATCACATTTCCTTTAACTTCTTATAAAAGCATTTGCCTGTTTTCCTGTTTTCGATTAATTGCGTTTTTTATGATTTATAACTAGTATTTTGTTTTGTTCTTTTACTCAAAATCTATTACAGATTTTGAATAAAAAGAGATAATTTTTGTTTTTTTGAAGGTTCAAAAAGGTCAATAAATTTTAATTAACTCTACATTGCCAACATGTTTTTATTTTTTTTTATTTTTTATTTACCAATCACTCACCTGTTAGGCATACAAAAGCAAATTAATAATTTGAATGAGGAAATATTCTAGTTTTATTTCTTGTTTGTTGCAATTATATTTGCTTAGGGACACAGCTAATATAAAATGCCATAAAAAAAAAAAAAAATAATAAAATAAAAAAAATGATTCGAACAATCAATCATTTTTCACTCTAGAACATTGTCATGAATAAATAAATTTTTTATATAAAATAAAATTAAATATTACTCTTGTCTAGGACAATACAAATTTATTACTAATAAATAAAAAAAAAAATGTATATAACAGGTGTCTAAGACAATAATATATTACTAATTGTAAGTTTTTCTCAGCAAATAAGGTGTAAACCTCGGAGGCGTATGCTTGGCAACGCAGTTGTTAGCTCATCCAGTTAGTAAAATATTTCATTTAAATTTACGAATAATATTAGATGTTAAAAATATTATGGTACTAAACGATTGCAGTCGAGTAATTAATTCAACAAGTTAACAATTAAGATGATCTCATAAAAATTTTACTGCACTTTATTTGGCTAACAAAAAATTCATAAGGACCAATATTATGAGACAATTTGAGCTAATAATTGTTAAAAAAAAAAAACCCTCTGTTTATGGCAAACGAGTTTAATTTAAAATATTTATATCGCTTTATTATGGTTGTATTACATTAGTTATAGTTTAAAAGGTTTATAGATTATTTATCATAAAACGATATACAAATACAGTTAATTCCTGTTTCAAATTCATTTAGGATAAAAAGAAATTTAGAAATCTTATTTTTTAGAAGGAGCTAACATTAGGCCACACATATTCATACATCTTTGTGGCTAAAATAAATAAATCAATTTTTATATTTGTAGTTTATAATAATGTAATTTACAATCCGTCTAATATGAAAGAATCTAAGTGTAATCCTTATATAAGCGTCTAAGCTTTTATGTGTATTTTTAAAGTTTCAGTACAATTCTAATATATATATATATATATATATATATATATATATATATATATATATATATATATATATGTATGTGTGTGTGTGTGAGTGTGTGTGTGTGTGTATGTATTTCTGTTTAATATGTTATACAACATGTGGTTTCCGCTTTTCTATATCCGTCACTCATATATATTAATTGAATTCGTTTCTTTGTAAGCCTCGTATAACATTCTTTCAAACGGTACCGTTTCTCTTTTAGTGTTCGTTAGAAAGGAAAATAAATGAATTTTTATTTTTGTATTTTTTTTGTATATATATCTTTTTTAACCGGAATATTTGAGGCGAATCGTCAGTGGAGCTTAGTTTTTGATGTTTGTTATCAGAGAGGGGCTGTATGATATATACTCGAATGCTATCCGCCCCCCCTTTTTTTTTTCTGTTGGTGAATTTTTTTTTTAGAACATTTATAGTTCAGAATTCAGAATGCAATATATATATATATATATATATATATATATATATATATATATATATATATATATATACATTTTAATTCATATGCCACTAGGTAAATCTAAAATTACATATTTAATGTTTCTCATTAGTTTGTAATTTGTATACGTATTTGGTCTTAAATTAAATTTACTTGAAATTTAATAAATTAAAGCATAATAATAACTGAGCTTAATTTATAATATTATCAATTTATACAGAAGAGAAATTAATAAAATTAGAGTAAATAACTATGATTGCAGTCAAGATTTTAATTTGCTTTTGTATTGCATATGCAAAAATTTTGACCCATACATGTGAGGCTTTAGCAGGGCTAAATTTATTTAAAATATGAGCTTTTTGTTTCTAGTACGCATATATTAGAATATACGCATACATACTTTTTTTATTTTTTAGTATAAATTTATATTATATTTATATTTTTTTACTTCCATTATTAACTATATTTTTATGTTTTCCTCCGATTTTTATGATTATTACATCTATCCTTAGCCTCATAAATTGGTTTCTAAATTTTAATAAGATATCTGGGTCTTATTAGGATTACATTTTCCAGTAAGATGGTTGGGATAATATTAAAGCTCATTTTATCTTTTAAATTAAAATATGCCCGCAGCAGAATATTTTTTGTATTATAATTTTTTTAAAATTATTTTCTGAATACCAAGCCTAATATTTGACTATAATATGTGGATATAATACTTATTTTAGTAGTTTTCAATGTTTAATATCCTTGCAATTAGTTGAGTCCACAAAATGAAATTTTGAGAGTTCAATCCTCTAACCAGGGACTAAATCTGGGCTAAATTTCAATTTTTTATTTTCATGACCAACACAGTTATGAAGCTTTAAACCTTTGAAATTTAGGAAATTTCAAGATTTCAAAAACTTGTATTAAAAAAACCGTGCAAGTCCGCAGCTTGAAACTTTGTGAATTTATAGTGCCTGCCTTTATCTTTGAAATAAAAAAATAACAAACACTTTTCATCTGCCTTCTTGTAAAAAAAAATTTTGGAAAACTCGTTTTTTAAAAAAAATTATTAAAATTATTATTTACCGGTTATTACACCTATGAACTTAAAACTAAGTGTTACGGTCCATGTAGCCCATCAAAGTTTCAAGTTCATAGTTGTAATAACCTTCATCAAAGATACTTTTCTAAAGAGATTGGTCTTTATTTGAATGTTCTAGGATGAGTAAAAGAGGAGATATTTGATTTGAAGCAGAGCACTGAAATAGCAAAAAATACGCGTTTGTTCGAAGATAATATGGCCGCATTGAAAAAATAAAAATTAAAAAAATAAACTAATTGCACTTCTGTGCTTCTGATGCATTGTTCTTTCTATGATAAAAATATTTAAAAAAATAAAAATGTTAAAACGTGAAAAAAGCTTTCCTAATCCGTCACAATAGGCAGATTGAACCCGGTAGGGGGGGGGGGTAGATCTTCCTGAAGCCCTATCTGCCTACATAAAGTAGATATTCATTATTAAATAATCAATTCTTGGGGGAAAACATGGAGGTTGGAACTTGATCAATCATCTTGCGCAACCAAGAAGTGGTACAGTTCTCAAGAACCTACTAGGGTAAAGTTTGTTGAAGTGGTACAGGTTCTTTATGATTTCCTCTCCACGAAAAAAAAATACGTTTCTATATTAAAAATTATACGTTAAATACAGGTCTACAGTGGTTTTGGTGCCGAGGGTTTATAGCTGATTCTGAGTATAATTGGTTCACTGAATCCAAATTTGGCATTAGTTTTCCTCCACTAGCTCTAGTTGTTAAGATATATATAAATGGCGTGACTTACCTCTTAAAACATATGCAATATGCATATGTATTCGAATACATAGGCAGCTTAGTAGCAGATGGAAAAAAAAAACAAAGATATTAAAGTTCTTTAAATAAAACATTTTAAATAAATTAAAACCATATAAACACACACATTATTTAAATCATCAATTTGTCACGTTTAGTTACAATGACTTCATCTGCATGACTTTCTTCAATGTTTCTTCAAACAGTCTCGTTTTAGGTTCCAGCAGTAATCTGCCATCGTGTGGGTATACCATGATCCAGTTACTACAGTTAGTTAATTACTAGATGTTATTATTTTTTAATTCTTACAAACAATTATATACAGCTAGCTAATAGTTTTATATTCTAAAATAAGGAGAAAAGCGTGCTAAAATAATTCATTTACGCATCTATTTCGGATTGTGTTATCTACATCATAGTCTTTTAAATTTGAATAAAACTAGTGTTCAGGAATGCTGAAGCCAAAAAAGTAGAGCTGATAGAAAAAATCTGATTGCATTGTTGGATTCAGCGCCCCATCATCATAGTTAATCAGCTATAAGATTCTAGGCACAAAAAAAAAATTGTTTTTCTGTAAAGCTGTGTAATTATTAGCAATGATTGTTGTGGCTAAAAAATATATATATAATTAAAAAAAATAACCTATTCTATTAAAGAATCAATTTACTTGTACATTTCATTCGTAAGTGGCCTTCAGTTTAAGTAGCCGGAAAAAGTCTTTGTAAGTCACACTTAAAGAGATCAAGAAGAAATCAATTTACTCATTCGACGGAATACTTTTGCGGTCCATTATCTAGAAGAGCAAATGATTTACAGCAGTTTTTTACCCCTCATCTGTATTCGCAAGCATGCGAAAACCTCCTCGAAAAACCGCTGAGAGGATTTGAGGTCACGGATAATCCTGTAAAGGATACATAAGTCTTTTGTGTGTTACAACAAGAAGAAAAGGGACCCGACCTAGCTGACGGAAGGTGACAACGGGAGTCACGTTTAGGCTTTTACAGTGGGCCGTTCCTTGGCATTCCTCCGCAATATTTCCACCTCATGAGTTAGGAAGGGTGAAGCCTAACTGGGAACAGCTCAAGCTAAATTGTAGATGAAAAGGTTTGGGGGTGCGGTAAAAAATGAAAAAAACAAAACAAAAAAAAAGACACTAATATTTAAGTACCATACATTTAAATTTCGACCCGGATTGCAGATCCCCATCAGGGCTAAATGGGAAATTCCATACAACCAATAAGCGAAAATATATGAAGAAATGTCAATCATGTGTCTAACATTATATCAAAATGAAATATGAATAACATAAAAAAAATTGAAGGAAGGTTCCAAAATTAAAGCAGGTAGGGTCTCTAACAATTTTATCATGTATTGACCTTTATAGTCAGAGTCACATTATATTATTTGCTGACGTTTCACTCGTCTGCGAGCATTTTCAGAGCAAATTTTTCAACAAAATTCATAAAAAGTTCACAATTTTAAAAAAAAATGTATGTCATTCGGTAACTTGTGATTAGAACCAGTATATAAAAAAGAATACAGTAGTAACATGGTAGTGCAAAAAACTATCCTGCAATTATTATCTAGCTAATGAAGATAAATAAGTAAAGCATAAAGCATTTGCAAGATAATAATTGCAGGACGAGCGACGAGCGAAACGTCAGCAAATAATATAATGTGACTCTGACTCTATAAAGGTCAATATATAATAAAATTGTTTGAGACCCTACCTGCTTTAATTATGGAACCTTCCTTTATTATTATAGTGGTCTTGTCTTCTTCTAATTGAATATTAATGCTCAATAAAAAAAATTATAAAATTTAAAACAAAAATGTATGATTACAGTTATTGAGTATGACCATCATAAAAATAATATATTAGATAAAAATCTATATAGTTTTTCTGAGGTAATATGAAGTAAAATTGAGATGAAAGTGAAAACATTTTCTATGTCGTTGTATATTTCATTTAGTGAGAAAGATTGGTTTTCTTAAGGATTATATAACAGATTATTAAACAGATATAAGCTGTATTAATTTGTATGCTCCACTTATAAAATTAATTTTACTATTTTACTTTCAAATCGAAATATAACTCTTATAACTTAACAACCCACTAATATTATTTCACCATTAGATAGAAAATTTGATCCTATTTTCAGTGATTTATAATATTTCAATAGGCTTGGAGAGAGAGCTTATTTAGCCATACAGAAATGTACATATCGCACTGAGTTTAATTCATTTTATTAGATTTCCATTGTAATAAAACACTTTCAGCTCAAAAGCCCACCGATATTATTATTATATCATTTAAAAGGAAATTAGATGCCCTTTTCAATAAAATGCCTTTGTATGAGGATATTTTAGAGATATTTCAGCTGCTTTAATTTGTATGCGCCACTTTTAAAGTAAATTTTACTATATTAGATTCAAATCGACATATAAAACTCTTATAAGTCAATAACACACTCATATTATTGCATCATTAGATAGAGAATTTTATCCTCTTTCTATTGAAATATAGTTTATTAGTCTGGTTGAAGAGAGATTTTTGCTCATGGCATTTTTCGATGACTGTTTTACAACTTGGAAAAAATGTAAATTTATATGTTTAAGAATTTTTTTTCCACGATGAAAAATAATCTCACTAATAAGTACGGTATCATCCAATGATAATTTATTCTGTATGAATAAATTTTGAAAGCTTCAGTTCAATTAAACCCATTCGACATAGGAAAGTCTTAACCCGTACAAATTGGTTTTGAGCTTAAGTCGTCATCGGAACTTCAAATATCTCAAAAGTTCAAATGATCATAATTATGAGGCTAATTGTTGGAATTGGGTAAAATTTGTCATTTTTTCTTGTACTTAATACCTAAAAATTTTTATCAAAATCTGAGGGGGGGAGGTAAAATTTTGAACTTCGGCTGGAACATTTGACGTGGAATGGCCCAACCGTCTTTTCTTTATTATACATGATCAACTTATTCTTAACTCTGTTTATGACTTTGGACTAATTTAATTGTAACTTGTTATAACTGTAACTTCTTTGTGAATTTTCCACTTGATCATTGAGGAGTTAATAGTAATAATAAAAGCTTAGCGAAAAAAAAAGAAGGGTAAAATAGTTAATGGAATGACTACCTTATTTAAGCATTACCTATTGTGCTATCTTCTCTTTACTTTCTTATTTAGATAATATAATTACTTATATTAAATATTATGACAAATGTGTAAAACAATATTATTTTTTATCATCATATTATTATTTATTGATATATTATTTTTGTACATTTACAAAGATACATTTTTTAAATTTCAGTAAAAATATAAAATTAATAATAACTAATTAATTAAATAACTCTTAAAAATGCGTGTGAATTTGTGATGTTTTAGTTTTGACCGAATTCCCGGATAACATATTTTACTTTGTAATACTCAAGAAACAACCTAAGATAGTTTTGATTTTTTTTTTTTTTTTTTAGTTTTAGTTGTTATATTGTTAATTAAGTAAATTGTCATTGCTTATTTTTTATTTGTTGTATTTTATGAGTTAGGCGTTGGCATTTTAGCTATGTGTTAGTACACACACACATACTGCAAAGTTGTCAGAATTCCTCGAGGCTACGCAAACTTTATGGTTCCCCGCTCTTCACGAACGAGAGTTCGCTGTTTAGTCCGTGATCGAGAAAGTATTCCTCCGACGAAGCTCATGACCTTCGTAGGAAATGTACAGGTTTTCCTTCTTGTCCTTGAAACTTTTGACAAAATGTAATGGTTAATATGGATATTTTTCTAAAATTTATAATAATTTTTAATAAGTTAAAATAAATACCTGCATTAACCGCTTACGTTTTAGAGGATCCACTCCATGTTCAGAAAGAACATATGTTTTAATATTAAAATTGATATAATGTATTTCAATTATACTTGATTGAAAATCAATTAGCTACGTTCTGTCATCACATGTAATATTATTTTTATATTATATACATAAATTATTAACTGCTTATTCAATTATTTCTTATATATTTTAGTAAAGTATGACCCATTAACTATTAGCTTGTGGACAGTAGAACATTAAATGCAAAAATATATTATTATGTATAGTATAATATATAATAACCGGTAATAAAAGTGAGAATTCTCTTTTATCCCTTCGACAATTAAGTGTTGTTGTTTTTTTCATTGATTAATTCAACTTATTATTATGGATGAATATGACGCTGAAAGCTACTAATTCTAATAAAGTTAGAAATTTTGAATGGACTGTTTTTAAGTGTAAGACATTGATTTACCCAGTAATAAGATTTAAGCGCTAATACTGAATACTCCAAGTTGCGCCATCATCTTCTCACGTAGTTACAAAAAACATCCTATATTATGATAAATATTACACAAAATAAGCGTAAAATACAATATAAATATAACTAATAGATAATCATGTAAATATAAATATCATATAGATAAATATCTATCCATCTATAAAATAAATATAATATCACTCTATATATAATCTATTTACCAATCTATCTGTAATCTAAATATATACTTCAATCTTCTTGATAGTATACTGTCTTTTCAAGAATCATGAAGCATGAGTCCGATTGTCCGAGAGGTATTGTCAAGAGGAATGCATACTTTCTGTATAGCGAGAGTTCGAAATAGCTTTTTATCCATTGAAATGCTAATTCCGTCGGGTTTTTTTTTCCTGCTTATTTTCCTTATAAAAACTTCATACTATGCATTTAGATTTTCATTTTCGCATCCCCTAGCTCTCCGTGTGAGAAAGGTAGGGACTTGAAATAAAGGTAGGTATCATTTATTTTTATTTTCTGATGCTAAACTTTTCCAAGGCCAATATCTATATCTTAAGATTCGTAGATAAAATAAAACGAAGAATCCCTCTCAATTCCGAAACGTTAAATATGCTATAAAGAAAAAAAATCTATCGCTTCACTAGTTAAGTGTGAGGAGGTGATATCTGACCTAGATCACGCTCAAGCCCCCATCAATTATTTAATTAGGAATACCAACGTTATCGATATACTATCGATTGTGTTAAACTATAGAAACTATCGATAGTTTTATTATCGAAAACTTTGTTTTTTTAAAGGGAAAAGTGGTAATAGTATCTGCCACTAAGCACCTGTGCTACATGATGTTATATGTGCTATATAGTTCATTTAAATGTAAAACAAAATGTTACAGAGTAATTTTATTTAGCTTTATAAAAAAAAGTGCGTAACTGCATAGCGTAGATCTACAGGATAATCCACACACTAGGGGATCGCGTTCTGTATGTTGCTGCGTCTTGTACCTTACAAATCAACTTCTTCGACAAATCAGGATTCCGGGCGCGTCGTTACTTAAAGAGGGTTGTTGGTATTACTTTCCTCTGAATCCATTTTACTTGACTTTTTGATAGTTTTGATTTTTTATTGAACTTTATACTAACAAAAATTACCTCTGGCTATAATGCACCCATCCTCCATTGACAGAAAGGTTTATCTTATTCCCTATTTAAATAAAAAAGGAAAAGGTACAATCAAAAAAGGCATTATAGCTCCTACCGTGTCAAATCAAAAATTCAAATATTCTACCCCTCTCCCCCCCCCCCCCGGTCACTACCATACACTATCGATAATATTGATAGTTTTATGCCGGATATTGTCGAACTATCGATAAGGGAGGCACTATCGATAGTTTTAGATTAGATCACTACCTTATAGAAGCTGGGTTTAAGAAATTTCATGATGTGTTAGCAATGAATTCCAAGATCATTGAGCATCCAAAATAAGTACGCCATCGCTCTATGCATACGATTTATTACAATAGGCTTATTTAAATGACTATTAATAAGGCGTACTTAAGTTTTTGAGCTAGGTTTTTTTGTATTTTAAAGTCGGGTTGGTTATCATTTATAAATCAAGAACGGCTGTACTGGTTTTTATGATCTTTTTTGGATTTTTTTTCCGCCCCGAATATCAGAATAAGTTTTCAAACATCAGGAAAATGGGGGGAGTGGAGTGATAGCTATCAACTTTTACAGTGTCATCCTATTTCGACGAAATTAGAAAAAACACATTTCGTTCTCATGTGTTATAGTAATATATGAAGGTTAATTCCACATAAATGTCACCATGGATAGTTATCGGGTGGAAGAAGATTTTTCATTGGTTATCCGATTTCAACAAATAGTTTTTTACCACACTTATTTATTCAAAATTATCACTGTCAATATATACACTTACTAACAAAAGTCTCTGCACACCCTCAAGCTTTTTTTTTATTTTACCTAAAGATACCTTATGAGCCAGATATGGGCAACGAAACTCACATATTTTTTACATAATTTAATCTATTTTAATGACCAACAATTACATTTAATATAATTTATTTAAGTTATAATTTATGAGGAAAATTACATAAAATGTCAAAATATTGATGCGCCAAAAGTCTCTGCACGCAGTGGAATTAGCCAAGATACTGATATGGATACAGTTTGCACATTATCCCATTCATCCTCCGGCTAATCCCAACTTGCCAGTGTTAATTTGGGCCCAAACAGTTAAGAGTGTGATAAAACATGGAGGTTCCAACACCGATTCCCGACCAAATTGTAAATTTGAGGAAACTCATACAACTCATACAGGTAAATAGGACAAATCGTCAACAGGGGCTATAATACGGTAAGGTATGTCCTGAAACAGTATGAAGAACTGGGTACAATGGAAAGTAGATACCGCTCTGGCCGCCCCCCGTACTCCAAGCTCACCACAGGAGGGCTATCATAAGGACTTTGGCCGAAGAACACCACACAAGTGCTCTAAATTTAGCAGTATGGTGTAAGAAAATTACAAGATTGGGGTATCTGCACAAACGATTAGAAGAACCCTAAAGAAAGCTGGCTATAATGTGCGTAATCCTAGATGTAAGCCATTCATTAGTAAACGAACGGGATATTGAAACTGCAGTTCGCAAAGGAACATGTAAACAAGCCCTTATAGTTCTGGGAACGTGTTTTATTTATTGAAGAGAGTAAATTTAACATTCATGGATCAGATGGAAGGGGGAAAGTTTTGAGAAAACCTAACAAAGAGCCCCTGGAAAAAAACAGAGTTGGTACTGTGAAACATGGTGGAGGGAGTGTTTCGGTTTGGGGGTGTATGTGTGCTGCTGGAGTTGGTAATTTGAAATTTATCGACGGAATAATGGACCAACACGTTTATATAAATATTTTGAGGAGTAATTTACCGGAAAGTTTAATGAAGTTTGATCTCCAGGAAAAATTCATTTTTCAACAAGATAACGACAGCGCGGAAAGTTCAAGAATAGTTGCTCTACAATGCTCCACAGCAACTTAAAACACCTCCCTAATCACCTAATCTTAATCCAATACAACATCTGTGGGATCAACTTGGCCGTCAGAAAGTAAAAATTAAAATAAAGAACAAAGACCACTTAAAAAGAGAACTAAAGGAATTGTGGGGTAAAATTACTCCAGAAACTACAAAAAACTAGTTCACACCATGCCAAATAGATTATGAGAAGTGATAAGAAATAAGTTAGGAACGACTACCTATTAAAGTTGATTTGGCATCAATAATTAAGCTTCAAGTTGAAGAAAAATGATGTGTGCAGGGACTTTTGGCGCATCAATATTCAGACATTTTATGTAATTTTCCTCATAAATTATAAGTTAAATACATTTTACTAAATTTGATTATTGTTAATTAAAATAGATTAAATTATGTAAAAAATGTGTGAGTTTCATTGCCAATATCTGGCTCAAAACCTTTCTTTAGGTAAAATAAAAAAAAAGCTGGAGGGTGTGCAGAGACTTTTGTTAGTAAGTGTATGTCTAGTAATCATTTGGTATGTTAAAAAAAACTGTACCATTAGACACCTTTAGGTTCAGTATTTGGTAAGGAATCCCCAAATCTTTTGCTGTAACCGTAAAACAATTTTATTGTTGTGACATCTGACCAAGAACACGCTCGGGGATAGGGATAATTGTTAACTTTTTACTATTTTCGACGAAATTAGAAAACCACATTCCGCTCACGGCTTTCATAGTCGTATAAGAAGGTTAATTTCGCATAAATATTATCATGGATAGGTTTTTAGTGGGGGGGGGGGGGTTATTTATTTCTTACCGTTTTATTCTATTTCAATGAATTTTAGCACAATGTTTTTTTTTTTTACACACTTATTTATTCAACCTTATAACTATCTATATATCCGCTTCCATCTCTATTGAACTCGATGTTTTTTCAAGCATATGACTTAGAACCCTCATTCCCTAGGATCCACTTTTAATGATAATTAATAAATTATTTAAATAAAGAGAAAAGTGTTGTAACTCGGCAGAATATTATTACAAGCTACTGTTAGGAACCGCGTAATTTACGCGATCAAGTGTTTGGGTTATTTTTTTGTTGTAATGACGACGGGTTTTGGAATGCCTGCTGCGTATAAGGGCACGGTTGGCTCACTAATTAGAACTTGCGGGCTTGGTACTTGAAGCTGAGTACTCATCTCCCCCCGCACGTTTCAGACTTCTCGTTTCAAACAATGATTCCACCGATCCCTCACGCAGAAATAGTTTGAACAAGAATAAAAAAATAATAATAATAATAACAATACTTAAATATATTTTTTTAAAATTTATTTATTTGTTAAAGACAAAGTCTTATACAAATTTATATAACAATACAGTATAAAATACATTTATCTCTATAACATAGCTTGTGTTAAATAAAAAGATTTACATAAATAAGCAAATAGAATACAACTATAATGTATATGTGAAAATATCCCACAAATACATTTTTTTTTTTTTTTTTTTTTTTTTGAGCTGGTCGAGACCATGTACAAAAAAAATAAAATAAAACAAAAATACTAATAATAATTACATCCTATAATTTAAATTATACTGTGAGCAGTACATTTAGTACTTTGGAAAGCGGTTATGTCAGAATGAATTAAACGAAAACTTGAAGCGAATTTTAATATTTGCAATTCATAGGAAGTAATATATGTGTCCTATTGAGTTGTTTCTTTTGGTTTAATTTTGTTGTAAATTTATTGAAATATGCAAACCTGGCGCATGCTCACCAACTACAGAAATTAATGGAGTAATTTTTAAACAAGAAATGTTCCTTGTTCAAATGTTGTTTGCAAGACGATTTGACAAAGATCACTCTCAATCGTGAAATTTTTCCACTTAGGTAATTATTTAATTAAATATAGCTACTTTGTATAGATGTGACCCAGGATGATTTCTCGATCTTAGGGTCATGTATAGTGACATAAACAATAAACAGTTACTTTCATAAATATTATAAATAATGAATATATTGCTACGTTTCTGGATGCCCGCTTTTCTATGGCGGTTGGGGTTACCAGAAACGGGATAAATCAAATTAATATATGAAATTAATGTATATTGGATTCTTTTCCAGAGGTGACGTGTTAGAAATTTTAGCTATTTTAAGAAACCAGTGGCATGGGGTGAATGAAAATAAAGAAAAAAAATCTAAATTTAACTCCATACTTAATTTTTATTGACCAAGAATGTAATTCATAATTATCCCCTTCTAATAAATCCTATGTAGATATATTAATAACACAACTTAGTTACTGGATCCTGACTGGCAAGTTAACATAATTTAATGAATGCATACCAAGCAATATTACAATTAGTACTGTATATCAAACTTATCTGGTGTGCTCTCTCTTTGGATCATTGTAAGTCTCTGGTATGATCAGTCTCTGCTATCTTCTGACGCTCTCTTAGACTCAGCCGCTTCTCTCGCCCTGGACCCCTCAACCTCCGAACTCTTCTAACTTTGTCCAACTTCTATTTCCTCACTTTTCTTCCTCAGTATAAATCCCCCACACTCTTCAGACTTCTTTTGATTGGCTGGCTATCCTTACATTCCCATTCCATGCTATATTTCTTCAGCGGTATCTTTGCCAGGGCAAAATCGTTGTTTATGGCCCCAAATTTCTCTAACAATCTTCTTGGGGAGTGTCAGAAGCATTGTCGGTCTTCGGTTTTACTTATTTTGAATTTCTAACAACAGCTTTATGGCCCCAATAACTTCCAAGGCGGTACTTCCAGGACCTTGCCGCCTTCAGGTAAAACTGACCACCGGATTTGAGCATATGCAGTACTTCACATATTATCATTTTAAATTATTAATCTAATTGAATAGTCCTATCATGGCAGCATTCACAATACATAGCAATATGATATTATTTATTCAAATCCGGTTGTGGGCAGATAATTATCGATTGAAACCCGATATCAGGAACACACAAAAACGTATATTTGCGCAGAAAACTTGGATTCCAAGATATGTACTTAGGACAAGTGCTATAAGAGCATACATACTTCACGTTGTTTTGTTTTTTTCAGTAAACGAAGGCTATTTTAAGAACAGAGGAGAAATCCTATGATTTTAACAAAGCTTTGTTTTTTCGTTTTTTTTATTTGAAGAGCTTTGAATCCATAGAACAGGGGTTCTCTTCTCATTCAAAAAAAAAAAAAAAGGGACTTAAGCATATTTCATTCGACCGATCCTTATATTTTCTATTTGCGGTCTTGCTCTACCCAATTCAAAGGTACCCACGTTTATTTATTTTTAAACAAGCTCTCCACGCTAGGGTTCATTACGCCAACGCGAACATTATATTTTAAAAACGAGGAAAACATATATAAAACTTTAAATCATTGAAGGCATGGAAAAAAAACCCTCATTATTTTGCGTTGTGACATACACGAGTATTCTGGAGAGTGGTGGGTAGTTATACAGTGGCAGTAATGGTTTGGCCGTTATTGATAATCATGTCCGTTGTTTTTTGTGATACGAAAAAAATAAGACCAAATTATTCTCAGTATTTTGTTAAATATATAAATATATATATATATATATATATATATATATATAAATAAAACTCTAAATTAAAAATTATAAATATTCTAATATTATATTTACAATTATTTTCAGAAGTTCGTTAAAAATGTGAGTTAATTAGTAATGATTATTTACAAGAAATAAATAAGTTCCTAAGAAGAGTACTTAAAGTAGTAGTAAAGACAGTAAGTAAAGACAGAAATTTCATCTTATTCGTAGTATATATACCACTTAGGAACTTATTTAATTAAACATTACTAATTGTTTCATACATTTTTCTAACGAAATTCTGAGAATAATTCTATAGAAAATATTAGAGTATTTTTAATTATTAGTTTAGAGTTTTGTTGGTTCTTACACAAGCCTGAAACAGCGGCAAGAAACTGTCCGTAAATTCCGACGACTAAACCAGGGACAATCGATCTAAACTTTCAATATACGACAAAAAGCTCATACAGATTACTATTATCAGTCCCATTTGGAGTCTAAAAAACCCTGTAACTCGAATATCCGTTAATACCTCAAGATCCCTTTGTTGCGAGTTCTGTCCATAATAGATCTACTTTTTTTAATCCCAACATTAGTTCCTGTCTTTACATCTCGAATTATTCGAACAATCCTTCGAGGAGTCTGAAAAGAAGTTCTCCGCGTGAAAATTATGTATTGTTATTATTGACATTAAAAAAAGATAACATGGTGGATTTATTTAGGGTGAAACATAGGTTGGGGGTACAAGAGATTTTAAAAAAGCAAGTCTGGTATGAAATTTAAGAAAAACTTATGGGAAACGACCCTTCTTCCAGTCCTTGCATATGGTCGCAAGACTAGGAGATTGGGTGATTAAGTTGTCGGTGGCATGAAACGATAAATGCTGGAAATGGCCAGAAACGACAGGAAAAGAAATATTTATGAATTAGGAGCAGAACCATATGATTAGGAGGAATGAAGGCAGATGGACGTCGAGGATTAAATAGTGGAAGGCAAAGCAGCAGACCAGAACAAGACGTAGTACTTGGAGCAAGATGGCAAAATGCAAGGAAAAGTGGATGACAAGAGAATGAAAGGGGAATCACTTCATCATACATTGTTTTCAGCAATATATATTTATATGTTTAATAGTGAATGAATTTTGGAATTTATTATTATTCTTCTGTTTCATTCTTTACCTGCAATGAGAAAAAAAACCTTTATTGAAATGCAAAAAAAAAAAAAAAAAAAAAGGTATTGATTATTAGGAAGATTTCCTTGTATGATATTTATAAAGTTCTAAATTTCAACAAATAAAAATTAATGTATTTTATTTATAGAATAACTTATATTATAATTTAAGTTATTTGATTTACGCTTTTAATTTTCGATATGGTTGGAGAGCGCTTTAGAAGTCTTTTTAGAAATAGACCTCACGTGACAATCAAAGGAATTTCGGAAATATTTGGGGGAGAGGAATGGCGGGGGTAGGCACCATTTCGCTAAGCCTTTAATAAACTCGGTGCGAGGTCATTAATCCAAACTGATTACGGGTAGTTAGCCAGCCTCCAAAAATTACTCAACTTGTCAGCCGCCGCAAAACCCTTCATCGGCTACCCGTAACGCCCTTGTCCGATCTGCTACCTTCGTTATATTACGTTTCAATGATATCTCGTGGGGGGGGGGGAGATCTTAATTCGTGGTGATGACCCTTATATATGTATCAGGGTAGTAGGAAGTACCCTCATGGTTGGCTACGAGGTTACGGTTGACCTGGAAAAGGTTCAAATAGATTTGGAAATGCTACATTTAGTCTGAAATATAAATGTCTTGACTGTTTTTGGTACTCGAACAGTCACAAACATGTACTAAAACATTTTGATCCAACAACCAGTCTAGAACCATTTTAAATCGTATATTTTGTGTTTTGATTCATATTAAAATATTAAGAATAAATATTTCCCTGCAATATCCCAGTATGATTGAATCTTGGATGAAATCAAGATCAAAGGGTATTTTTGAAGTACTTAGTAACTGGAGAGCTCCTTGATAATGACGGGGTGGTGAAATTGAAGAAATATCGTTTTCTTGGAAACTCAAAATTGAATAAGCTTGAATTTCTCGGGAAGTTTCTAAGTGAAATACTCATCGTAAAAACATGTTTACTGAGACATGTTATTGCAGAGTTTCGAGCCCGCTTGTTAAAAGTTTCTTTACTAATTTACTCCTTTTTCCTTTGTGTAAATAATAAGAAATAAATTTCTGAAAAAGATGGGACAGAGGTAATTGTTAAGTTAAGGAACTAACTTTTACAAAAATATTCAGGTGAGGAATAAACAATTTTTAAATCTTTAAACAATTTCTGATTTTCAGTAAGTTTCTGTTGTATATTGTTCTGATGAAGCTTTTTTAATACATTTTCTTAGTCCATTCCTATCTTATAACCTAGAGCTATTTAATTTATGTTATAACATCACTTCTAAGTTAATGTACATTGATTTTGTGTGCATTGTTCCGAAAAATTCCATTGTTAATTTCTTTTCATAAATTCTTCATAGCTTTAACAAGTCTAATTTAGAATTTTCCAATGGGATATTTCCTTACCAAATTTTAGAATTTACCATTTCAAATTAAGATTTTTTCTAATCAATTTAAGAATTTTTATTGCACTATACTGTTCATGATAGGTACAATTTCTAAGGAATTTAATAAGAAAACTAAGATGTCCTTTAAAAATTCTTAAATTGATTCGGAAAGTACTAAATTTGATTTGAAGCAATCCCAATTTGATTTGGAAAATTCTAAATTAGACTTGGAAATGTTATATATTGAAGTGGGAGTATTTTATTTATTTGAAGTCTTTATACTACTATTGCTAATCGGACGATGACAGTGGTACGTTCTAAATTTTGCCTACCAAGGTATAGTTAGGATAAGGATCGTTAACGAGTATATTGACATCGCACAGGCTTGAGACAAACATTAGACCTCTTCGAAGGATTTTTTACTCCCAGGCCACTTGCCGGGCTTTAATGCTATCTTTGCAAGCCACTTGAGTATAGAAGGCTGTTATGTTAGCCACTACACCACAGGTTATCCCTTAGCATGAATAATTGATTAATTAAAAGTGAGCTAGATACATCCGTGTTTCCATTTTTCTCCTGGAATACATCCGTCACAAGACATGACATGCACGTTTTGTTGTATTAACAACGAAATGCGTAAGAAAATGCAGCATATCTTTCATCGAATCAAGCGTCCTTCCTCTACAAATAGTTAGAACTTGCTGAAAAATTTGGGTTAGCAAGTTCGAATGGTAAGTTTGTAGAGGTTTGGAAAGATCAGGCGTTGATAAAATACCAATTTTGACGCGAAATCCATTTTTTTTCTTCTATTTAACAGTCTAATTATATTAGATCATTTCCCGATATATTTCAATTCATTCAGATAATGAATACCTTATAATAAATAACGGAAAAAGAAAAAAAAAAAAAAAAAAAAGGGATCTGGGTTAAGGTGCTTTGAATAAGACTTCCTTTCACACCTGATCTGTTGAGGGAATTAAGCTCCAGTGCCAAAATAAAATGTCAGCCTCCTTGCTACGTGTCTCCTCTTCCAAGCACGTTCCTATTCATCTCATTTCCATCGAACCTAGTAATTCTAGAAGCTCCTAGCCCTTCTTTTATTTATTTCTCATGCATTTTTACCTTTTTTACATCTAATCAACTTCTTATATGCCAAGGGATTTCGATAAATTCCCATTTACATTTAAAGAAATTAGATACAGTAACAACTACCCTCCCTCTTTCCTCCCCCCCCCAAAAAAAAATCTATTGAACACCAATCATACTAACCTATTAGTGAGTGGTGAGATATCAAATCATTCTTATTTTTTATATTTTCATTATAAAACAAGTCAAATCTTTGCATTTTTCAACCTACATGAGGGGATTTTTTTTTCCATTTACATCCATGTTTTGGGGATATTCGATTGAAAAATTAGAGGAACTAAGTGGTCCTTTACAATACATGTTTTATCGAATAATCCGTTATTGCCTTCCGGTTAATCCGTCGTTTGTGAGGAAATATTTATTTCTCCTTGAAATGCGACGACAAATGTTTAGTTACCTACGGGACTGTTTTTTCTTCCAGCTTTTGTCAGATCTAGGAATACTGTAGAAGAAATAATCCTGTTTATAAATTTTATGTTATTCTAAGAACCAATTAGGTCAATTAGCGGACTTAATTATTTTTCACTTCATATCAGTTTATATAGCCCGATATATACTTATTGCGAATTAAAAATGTTTGAAAACAAAAGAATGTTCAATAAAAATTTACCCTAAATTTCTTATTTTTCGTTTAATCAGTTGAAATTTATCCTAACCGGTTATTAAGCGGCAACCAGGTAATAATAAATATAAAATAAAACTGTATTCCGTATATAAATACGTATTAAAAAAATTGAAGGACTTAAAAATTTTTTTTACTTTGTTAAACGTCAAAATAAAAAAAATCGTAATTAAATATTTAATTAATATTAATTAATATAATGCGCCTTTTGAGATCTTAGGAATCGTGGAAAATACTAAAAAAAGGGGGGGGGGAGTTACCCTATTAAGAAGAAACATCGAATTTTTTAAATGGCGTCCTACTAAGCGAGGCGTTTATTATGAAAATTTATCATTTATTAAGGAGCCTGTGTTTCTGAGGAACGTTGATGGAATAAATATATTATGTTTAAAAGAAAATCGTCTTACTGAGAAAGCTTTTACTCCCTTAGACGCTCCGGTGCTTGGGACTGCGCTTAAGAGATTTTTTCCAAAGATTTTCCCTCCAAAGGCCTGTTGTGTAGTTGATAAATTTTTCTTTCACTCTCTTATTTAATTTTTCATTCTTAACAGTTTTTTTTTTTATCCTGAATTGCAATATTTAAAAAAATATATATTATTTTATCTCTAATAACTTATACCTCATCATATTGAGGGTACATCAACACCATGTTTACAGTAAATAAAAATGAATTAAATATTATCAGTATGATAAATGCCTTGTTCCTTGAAATTCCTATAACCTAACCCCCCCGTAACTTTCTACATAAAAGTACTTTATTATTCCAATAGTTTTTCTGTCAGGTTTTTCAGCAATGAAACGTTAGAATTTAATTATTCCAATTTTATAAAACAGTGAAAATTCACATCTTCCATTTTGATATAAATATATTTTTCAATTCATTACAACATTCACAACGTTTCGAGGCTTTAATGCCTCGTGTACTGCAACAATTTTTTTACATAATATTTATGTCAATGGATATATTTGTCAATTATACCTCTCTCCTAGGCTTGACAAACAAGGTAAGAGAAAGCAAATGTATGTAATGTAATATATGGTTTTTAAATCATATGTGGTTCCAATTTTATAATCATTCTAAATTAATTTTATCAAATTGTAATTATTATGTAAATAAAATTGTTGAAGTACACCTGAAGATGACACGAAACGTTGTGAATGTTGTAATGAATTGAAAGATATATTTATCTCAAAATGGAAGATGTGAATTTTCACTGCTTTACAAAATTGGAATAATATAGATCAAGTCTTCCAGTAAGTTATAGTACCGAGAACAAAAATAGAAGAAAGGAACCACTTTTTTAGTATTTAACTCTTTTTTTTTATTTCTTTTTGGGTAAACTAAAATAAATAGTGATATGATGTGGTTTTATGCACCGTTTTCTTGTTTCTATAGATTCGGTTAGTGAAACTTCTTAAATTTAATTAGCAATGTCACATTTGAATGAGGTTAGGACTGTAGAATTATCTTGTAAAATGTATTCAGTTATTCAGGAAAGCTGAGACTAAACAAAATATTGAATAAGATGTGATATAAAAAGTATGTCGGTCATTTTATTCAATTCCTCGATGACAGCTTTCTTTTTTCCTTATATTTTTACTGACAGCTGCTGTCATCCTTCCCTCCCTCCCAACTGCGGTTTCTGTCGTTTTTTAAATATTTTTATTTTCTATATTTTTTCCCCTCATAATGTTCACTTTGGTTAAATTAATGTTATAATTATATGATTGATATCCTTGTCCGGTGAAATCACTATTAATTTGTATCCTGCGTATCTTTTATTTTATTTTTATTTTTTATTGTAAATTTTTCACTTTTTTATTGAATATTATAGCCCTATAATTACACACTTCATCTTATATAAGTCAACGTTTCGGGCCTATTTTGCCCATCATCAAAAGAACATCTTAACATAAAAATTAACTTAAATTTCTCACCACTATTATAATAACAAATCTTTGGACTACATTCCTAATGAAATGCATCTGTTTGAAGTTGAATTTTTTGAATTTTTGAAAAAAATAAAATAAACAAAAATCCAATCACGCTTGGCTCACTCTATATGGCAGCTAAAACACAGTATACTATATCAATCCATAACGGACATAAAGTAGAGATGCCATAATTCAATTAACAAAAATCCCACATTTCTCTTTTAAATTTGGGGTAGTTGTTACTGTATCTAATTTCTTTAAATGTAAATGGGAATTTATCGAAATCCCTTGGCATATAAGAAGTTGATTAGATGTAAAAAAGGTAAAAATGCATGAGAAATAAATAAAAGAAGGGCTAGGAGCTTCTAGAATTACTAGGTTCGATGGAAATGAGAGAAAAATAAATAAAGATTTAGTTAAATTTAGAAATCTGACTGTTTTTTTTTTTTTTTTTTTTTTTTTTTTTTTTTTTTTTTTTTTTTTTTTTTTTTTTTTGTGACATTCTTTTTATTTTATAGCAAAGCATATCATTTTTTTTTTTTTTTTAAACACCCACCTAGTAGAACTAATGTTCTTAAATTTATCTGCGGCATATTTATTATTACCATAAAACATTTTTTTGAGATACCATTTAATAATTCTAAAATCTAAGATAAAAATATAAGTGTTACTGATTTCAATTTCAATTCTCACCGCAATCTGAATAGCCATAAATACATAAAATCGATATAGTTTGGAATAATAAAAACATCGTATAGTACATGTTTTATTTTATAGTATAATAATAACTATACTATAATATGATAATAATATACTCTTTTATAGTAATTCATCTTAATAAACCACGGGGCTATAATTTTTTTAATGATATTAAAAACACTAACACAAATTAGTCTTCATTTTATTGTCTACATTAACACTCTCCTGACTAATTAATACGTGATATGTTGACTACAAGTTGACTATTTTTTTTAATCAATAAAATGTTGTAGACCATATATTATCAATCGACTTAATGAATGTGAAAAATATAATAGAACAAGTTCTAATAATTTTGGTAATAACAATTAAGGCTTGTGAAATGTTTATAATCACTACATGTGTAAAAAAGAGTAATTATGCGAATTAATAAAGATTCGAAAAGAAGCTCTGATAGTGTGGAAAGGATTCCTTGAAATGTTAACAAAGAATATTTAAATAAAGAAGTATTAATCATTTTATTATGCTGTGTTGCCAATAATGCAACAAAAAAGCGATATGAACATCCCATGATTTTTATGTTCACCCCTGTTTTTTTTTTTTTTTGCTAGCACAAGAGTCATTTTATTTAAATTTATTTTAGCTTGGGTTTTAGCCTTTGTATCTTTGTTTTGATTCCTTATTTTATAAGAAAAAATATTTATCAAGATAAACGATATGTGATTGGTCCAGAGGTGAATATTGGCTTATTATTTACCTCTGGACCAACGTATAAATATGAAATATAAACTATTTCAACGTCAGCCATGTTTGTTTGTGGAGCTTTGTCCGTTGTTTTTCCATTTGTTCGTCAATGTTTTCGAAATTAACAGTTGTATGAATGTGTAAATGTATCTTGAATAATATACTGACTAAATGTGAATTATTATCCTACTATTCCCCGTAGTTTACATTTAAATGATCTTTTTTCCTAAATAGATTTTTCGAATTAGAAACAAAAATGATGTGAACAGTAAAATGAGGCAAACTATCACATCTCAATTTATTTTAATACAAGTAAAGTAATGTATATTTTATGTTACATCGATGTCTAGAGAAAGTATGAAACTCGTTTAGGGTATCTAATGCTACCAACTTCCGTTCACATTAGCGACGAACATATAAGGGACCTCGGAAACAATGATTTGACGATGTCAGAGAATACGTGATTGCAGGATCAAGGAGCATAGTGCGGACAGGGACTATTGAAGAAATTTTGTTGGGAGGATAATGAAATATATTTCATAGTCCGAAATGAAACTAAAAAAAAATATTATAATGTAAATTTTTATTTTATTTTAATATTTTTGTTTTCTTAGTGCATAGATCATTAGTTTCGGATTACATTATTCCAGGCAGTGACCCGAAATCCCAACCGCATCTACCAACACTCGCTCTGTAACTCCTTTATCCACTTGCCTTAATGGAACTTATCTATTATTCCAGTTAGGTTTATCTGCGGTCTACCGAGGGTGAAACGCGTCATAGGTAGGCTTAAATCCTACGGTGGGGTTGTGGGGGGGGGGGGGAGGGTTAGTGGAAAATGTAGGGGCTTTAATGAAGACAAAGGGAGAAGCGCTTTCCCATGTCCCTCCTTACTCCGATCGCTGCCCATTTTCGGATTGGATTCCACTTTCTCACTCTTGTGTGCGTGTGCGATGATTTCATCCCCCGCTGCGTGCCTCTTCCAACCCCTACCCTTCATAAAAGGGGTGCTTCCTCCGATGCACGTACCGCCGCGAACTTCAATTAGATAAATTGCAAGGGTCCATGTTCCTGAATCAACAATCGGACTGAGAGGATCGCTGGCGTATCTACGTGAGAGAGAGTCAGTGTTGTAATCTTTATTCCTACTGACTATTTATAAGAGAATTTACGATGATTAATAGCCAGGATTATCAGTTAAACATTTTTTATTTTAAAAGCCTAAGTTTCGCAAAAATAGCAAAGGAATTGTAAAAACTATCAATATAGATGGTGCAGTATACAAACTGTTTATGTGTCCAGATATTAAGTCAGTTATAAACCACATTTGAATCCAGATATCAACAATTTGTATACTGAACCATCTACATTGTTAGTTTTTACAATTTCTTTTTTATTTTTGTTGTCATTCACTTCAAAAGCGTTGGGTTTCCCTTTTGAAGTCGGTAAACTAACCCCTACCATCTCTCACCTTAAAATTTTTACTCTCAGTCTCTGTATTACTCTGACTCAACAAGGTAAATATCAGATTTTATTTTATCATGCTAACCAGCTGCTTATTCAAATATTCATGTATAATTTTGAATAAAAATATACTATATTTTGTTAATTAAATTACAATTACAGGGCGTTTGGCCCATATAGAATATATGCACAAGAATGTATTTACTCGAATTACAATTTTACTTTTTTTTCTTCTTTTTTCGCATAATAGCCTCTTATATGATAAAATGAATAAAACATAAGAAGTATAAGAAAAAAATATACAATAAATAAATAAATAAAAATAAAATCCTTCACTAAAAAAACTTAACTATTCTTCTAATTATTTAAAATTAGTAATATATATATGTATAAAAACCAAATAATCCCCTAACTAAGAATATATACACATAAATGTATATTGACCTACTTCAATAATATGGAAATAAAAAAAAAAAGTATATAAAAAATCATTATTGATAATCTTACTGTACATATTTGAAGAATTGAACATATTTCCCACCATTATTGAATACTCATGATCAACTTTAGAGATAAAACTGTAAATAGGTAGATATTTCGTAGTTTATTGTTTTATCGGCGGTTAATAAATCGGTTATTAAGTTGGAGTGTGGAGGGTGTATTAATATATATAATATTCATGTATAATTTTACTATCTTTTATATAATAATCAGATTTGTTAAGTACCCATGTCATGTAAACATACCATTAGTTGGATTTGTTTTCCATTATTTTGTTACTCCTAATTGTTACTATCTATAACTAATAATTACATGATAAGCATTTAATTATCATCCTCTAGCATAGATACTTTACATATTGCTCATATATTTGTTTTCATTATAGCTCTGATGAAGATCCCCTGTAAATTTTTAACTGAAAATCCTTACTATTAATCATCCAATCATAAAGAAAAACAGTTGACTATTACACACCTTTATATAATAAAATTTTATTTTATTTCTCTTACATTTACTCGTCTATTGTTTCTATAAAGTTCTTCCACTTGAAGAAATCTGTCAGGTATCCTTTTCACATCCTGGATACATTTCGCTTTGATCATTCACTTTTCCGCATCCCCGTTGCTAGATAATAAAATATTTCTTTTGTATACCGTTCCTCTAGAATTCTTTGCAAATGCTTTATATATTTCAGACATTTTTTTTTTTGTTATATGTGATATTATTTTCTTGTTTCGAGTCCTGCATGATGATGGTAATTGTTCCAATGGGCTAAAATCTGTAAAATTTCAATTCCATAGCTAATAACACATTATTGGTCCCCCCTTTTTGGTTTGATCCACGTTTTTGATGCGCGTAAGCTGACAATATCAACGAAGGATATATACTCTCACACTAATACATGGTTAAATTTGTCATATTTAATAAAAAAAATATCCCTTAGGTTGGTTAGAAATTAAGGAGTCATATTCCGACTACCCAATAGCCACTTTTTTCATTCCTTCCAGTCTCTAGCTCGGAGTAACTGCCATCATGTGCCCCACTCCATTATTTTTTTGGCTTTTTGTTCAATGTCTACTTCACTGCCTTCTTTACGTAATGAGTATACGAGGTACTAGAACTGTTAGGCAGGCTCAGTCATTGATTTCAAGGGTTAAGTATAGAACATTAAAGACTTTATTTATTATATATTGTCTGTTATATTCTGATTCTTAACCCCTTTCTAGATTATGTTAGAAACATCTTTCTCATCATGTAGCTCGGTGAGAATATTACCTGATCATTAGTGACGTAAAACTATCGATAGTACTATCGAGACTCTAGAACAAAAACGATTCTTAAGATTTTTATACTATAAAAAACATTGTTCTTATCCGGGTTGGGAAGTTTCGTATAATTACTTAATGAATGAATTTGTTGTAGCCCACAAACTGGAAGAAAGACGTGCCATTTTGTCGATATCTCACTTAGTTAAGCTAGTCCAGGGAGGTCTTGATGATCCTAATATATTTGGAAAACTAGAATTTAGAGTTGGTAGAATTAATAGCAAGTTGAAGGAGGACTTTTATATGCCTGTGTGTAAGCCTTGTTAAAATTCTCCACTAAATAAACTCGCTAACCTCTGGAACTCTTTATGTAAGGTACTTGAACTAGATTTCAGTTTTGGATTGGGAAAGATCAAAAGTATTCTGTGGAAGCATTTCTCGCATATTAGTGTCTAATGTCTGCATATGCATTTCAGTTAGGTCTATGCATATATTGTATGCGTATATTATGTATATTTGCCTATGTGTGTGTATAATTATAAATGTATGGATATATTTATATGTATATTGAATGTTTTCTAGGCCTTTTTATAATGCTCTTCATATCCCTAACTCGACATTAAGAAGTATGAAAGATTACTTTGTTTATAAGTGTATGTAAATATATCTATGTTTTCTATGATTTACGATGTAACCACCAAGTTGTACACATTACCACCTGTAATTGGGCATATGCCTGTTGGTGGTCTTATGTAAAACAAATAAATAAATAAATCCGATAATTTTTTAACTATCCATAGTACTATTGAAAATTTTGTTTTTAAAGAGGATAAGTGATGCCCTCTGCCTATAAGCACTCTTCTGCTATATTATTCATTTAAATGGAAAATAAACACAATTTCACAGTGTAATATTTTTAACAAAAAATGCTTAACTACTCTATACAAAAAATATTAACTTCACTTAAAAAAAAAAAAAAAAAAAAAAAAAAAAAAATACAAACTCGAATTAACTGACCAGAGTCATCCATATTGATCATCAGAGTCATCCACTATTCTGATTGAATTTCAAATGTATACCGATGTATACTTTGGGATTCTTAATTAAATAATTAAAAATTAGTAAAGGATAAATCGAATGGTTTGCTTATATATGTCTTCCTACTTGATGGAATGATATACAAATAAAAAAACTGATTGCCTGGTAGTTCCTTCACTTGAAGATCACTCGCTTAGTGACAGAAACCAAATCAAAATCCACAATGAAAAATAGAAAAAGAAATAAGTGCAATTGAAAACGAGCATTATAGCTCCTATCGTTTCAAATGAAAAATTCAACTATTCAACCCCCCCCCCCCCCGCCTTCCCGGTTGTCACCATATACTATCGATAGTATCGATAGTTTCATTGCTACTTATCATCGGCATAATTTAGATACTCAAATAAAAATATTTGAGTATGCAATCTAGCAAAATGTTACGGCTAATGAATTCTATGAGTCCTTCCATTGAACCATACTGATACTGAATAGGATTCCCTCAATAAAATTTTATTGGACTTTTTTTTTATTTTATTTGTTTTCATTGCTTTGGGGAAACAAGGGTTAGGGAATAAACCATTTTCGAAAACATATGCCATGGTGTGGGGAGTTCCCGCTCCCTCCAACCCACCCTCGCGCCCCCACAGTATTTGGTATTTTTCCAGGAAAGTTCAGTAGTTTCTGCCAGGACAGAAGGAGTTACGATTCAGGCAAAATTAGCCCATTACATTGTCTCTTCTACGACAACAAACATCCTCCATTCGCCCCCCCCCCCCCTCACGCAGTATTAAATTTGTTTTAGTTATTATTTAATCAGTTTGGGAATAGAGTATAGAATGCTACTTTATTTTGTGACAAGGTCCGTGAAAAAAAAAAAAAAATATGTCTGGCCATTATACCAAATTAAGTAAATTAATAACTAAAAATGGTCCATATTTATTTGCCATGTTATAAAAATCTGGTGCGTGCGCGCAACACACAACTTTCACTTACCAACTTACTTAGATTAGAAATTAATGAGTTTTGTTAATTGCCACTTCTCAAATGAACAGAACAGCTTTAATTATAACGCATTGGTTTGTCATTAAAGGCGTACGGCGCATGCGTGAGCTCAAGGTGTTTTATGAGTTGACGGAATATTTTTCTTTTTTTCTCCAGTATATGTTTACTTGATTTTCTTCATGTATCATATTTAGCCATTTCTTATTTTTAGGCGTGATGAGAGACAGTTAATTTCTCAATATAAACTAAAACAAAGGTACTTTATAGAAAAACAATAAAGGCCCCTTCCCCATTTAAGTCCCCTCAGAACATTTTAATAATGATAAAGCTTACCTGATATTAAATAACAACTAATTTTCATTAAACATAATGAATTTGATAAAAATCGTTAAAGCCGTTTTTGAGATAATCGATCAAAAAGGTAAAAAATGGACAAAATTTATTAAGTAAAGTCCCCCCTCCTGTTGATCAATTTTGATGAAATTTTTACAGTCATATCTCGGGCATATAAATACATCAAATACCAAGTTTGATCAAAATCGTTAAAACCGTTTTTGAGTAAATAAAAAAAAACACGTGAAAATGATAGAAAATTTATTAAGTAAAGTCCCCCCTCCGGTTGATCAATTTTGATGAAATTTTTACAGTCATATCTCGGACATATCATTAGATCAAATACTCATTTTAATCAAAATCGTTAGAGCCGTTTTTGAGAAAATCGAAAAAAACTTAAAAAGTTATCAAATAAAGTACCCCCTCCCTTTGAGTAAATTTGATGAAATTTTTGCTGTCACATCGCGGGCATATACATACTCTAAATACCCAATTTCAGGTTCGCACGGTTTATAGTTTTTGAGCTAGTCTGTTCACACACACACACACACAGACACACACACACACAGACCATTTCGCGGGACTTGGTTATTTTGACTCAGGGGACCCCAAAACGTGTATTTCCGTTGAAAACCGGAAGTCGAAAATTTTCACGATCGCAATACTTCCACTTACTATATATTTCATATATAGGTAAGTGAAAGTAAAAATATGTTTGATAGACAAATTATTAGCTATTAGAGAAAATATAAAAAAAAATTTAAATTATAATTATGAACTTTATTAAATTTTAATTATTAACTTCCTATTATATAATATTTTAAACTGATAGAAGCTTTTATTTTATTTTTTATTTTTTTATTTTTTATTTTTTAGGAAATATAAATACTCTTTAGCTTATATGTAAATATTATTAGATGTGTAAAAATTGTTTCTTTTCACTTAATTGAATATTTAATATGTATTTTTTTTTCTTTTTTACACTAGAGGCTCCCTAATAATTTATAGTTGTTTGTATCATTTCAATTTTTTTATTTAAGCTGTAGGGACTCTAAGGCTCTAAAGCCCACTTGGTATATTATTTAATCGTATTCTTAAGGGACACGTCCCGGAACAAATAAATACGGAATTTATTATTACACTAGCTGTATATTCCGGTTTCACCCGGGGAATTTCATTTTTCTAATTAACGTGAACAATTCTATTAACAAAAAATACAACAAAAATATCACCAATAGATTATTATTCCAAAGCTGTAGGATATATTATATTTTTAGTTTTACCCTCTGGGGCATATATAATTAGGTCTTTAGATGAACCTACTCTAGAGCATGCAACCTAAAGCTGACCATGAGAAAAAATGGGGTTTCCAAATTGAGAACCAGCTACCCTCAGTGATTGCCCTTGAGCTTTACTTATAGTCATCACAAAAGCGACCCGAACTGGGCTGGGATTATACTCCTTTGAAATCAAAGGGTATATCAGTGGGGACAATGGGGATTCGAGGCACGGAAAGCCGTTCTCAGCCCGGAAAGGGGATGAGCAAGATGTGATAGATTTCAATTAACAATATAAACAGTCCGGGTCGTTTCCATAAATCAATCAGGTACCAAATATCAAAGAACAAAAAAGAAATCCAGTCGCAAAAAGCAATGAGAAAAGCCTTGGGGCTAGATAAGTTCGTTAGGACAGAAGAGAGAGCCAGGAGCGAGAAGCGAGTAGCAGGGAGATGCGCACCCGTCGGCCAATAACTCGAAAAGGACTTTATTGTCGTAAAAATCAATATGATCTCGCTTTACATTATGTTTATGTTAGAAAGAGATCGTTCAGCCTTAAAAGGTGGACCCCGCACAGTAGGACGAGTCCACACTCCCGTCGGACATCGGCTATAACTCAAATAAATTTCGCTGGACTTCTCAAATTTTGTCAGTTTATGTTTTTGAGAATGCAGAATCTTAATTATTGTCATTTCTTTTATAATCATTACATATATATATATATCGTACGTACATTATAATTATAAAATATATTAGTATAAATTCAAAATGCATTAACAATTTTATTTTAAAATTTATAGCAATTAAGTTTACAGTAGTATGTTGTAATAATAATAAATAGATAACTACCATGATTTAAAATGTAATTAAATAATAACAAATTTAATGTAATATACCTTTTTTAAAATTATGAAATTATTCATTAGCTTCACATTCTACCTTATGAGCAAGCTTCTTGCTTCCTGGGACATTTTACTTTTCACAACACTATTACATTGAGATTGAAATGGGATCGTAGTTTATAGCAAACTATCGATTATTGACGTTTTTCTGGAATGCTGTTCTCTATAATCCCAAAAAAATTTCTGATTTGTTTCTTGATCCTTATTCCGTATCCAGGTCGTATCAGTCAAATCTATCTTATTCTTTTGAAGAAAAGAATAGTTCCGTTACTGTTCGGTGCGGTGTAAATCCACCTTTAAGGACTTTTAAACTGTTAATGTTCCTAGTCTTGATTTCTGTATTTTCTTTTAATTTTTTTTTATTCTGAGGATGATAGGTAATATAAAATATTTTGATAGTTTTTAGGGCTGCAGTATAAGAATTGAAGGTTTGTTAATCAATATTACCATAATGGTACCACTGTATATGTTTACCTATTTACTTGTATTATTCCTGTATAAATCAGTATATTTTAATGTATAATTTATATTTTTATCGGTAAAACATTTTTCTTGAATTCAACCGACGCATATGACCGACATAGGATATGAAAGACCTAACCGTCATAACTCGAAGAGAGCTGAATCCCTGAATCACAGACAGAAGTAAACTGTGTTAAAACTGTAGAAACTTGCCCCCCACCCCCTCAACCCCACCCTTTTTCACTATCAGATACCTTCCACACCTAGCACCATTTCCATCCGACCCTCCAGTTTTTATATTTCTTTTGTGATCCTCAGTCAGCTAAATTTCCATTTCCTTTTTGCATCCCCCCCCCCCCCTCCCAGGTTTCATTATTCCCTCTCCTATACTCTATTTCTTCATTTCCATTCTCATACATCTATTTACTAACCCTGTCTTTGCCGACGTATTCCATGTATTTTTTCTTCGTATTTTTCTTTGTACATAAAGATATTTATGAAAAGGGATTTGATATGTGTTTTTTTTCAGAATGATTCCTTTGTTTTTTCTGAAGTAAATAGTAAATATCCCATAATGGAGGATCTCAAGAGTAAATGTACATATACAGGTATTAATTTAGAGTAACAAATTAAAAGAAAAAAAACAACAAAACAATTTCACCAAATCATATGGTAACTGAAAGAACACATTTCAATTTGATTCATACAAATTTATATTCATTTTGTTTTGTATATAAAATTGATATACAGTTTTGTACATAAGCCTGAATTACAAATCAATACCTTTCAAACCCCACGTATTTTCCAAAAAAGAAAAAAAAAACATTGCATATTGCGCTTTTTAATATAAAAAAAATCAACTTTAATTTAGAAAAAACAATTTTAAAAACTATGTTCTCAAAAAATAAAACATAAAGTAAGCCATACAAATTGGCACGGAATGATCCTAATTGTGATCAGTTATTCATATTAATATTATTACTTAACCATTTTCTAATTTTTTATATTCATTTTTTAATATTAATTTTTAATAATTAATGAGTAAATATTACTTTTTCATTTAATGACACCTCGAAAATCATCAGGTGGTTCCGTTTTTTTTTTCATTTATAATTTTACCGTTATTTTTTTTTTCAATAAGAAATCTGAGATATTGATTTTGCATATTCAGTGTTACCGTACCTACATCTCTAATAATGAGGCTAGAAGACGAAAATTTCACTGAACCCTTAATTTTTTACCTCTATTATATTTAAACTAGTAAAACGTTATCCTAAATTAATTCATTTGTAGTGAATGTAATAAAAAAAAAAAAAAAAATTAAATGTAATATTAATTGTGATCTATATAATATTATATGTTTGCAAATAAGTGGAAACATTAAACATTTTATTATTATTTGTATTAACGTTATGAATTCCAGAGGATTGACTAATGATTTCTAGTTGAAAATAGATTCTTAAAGCTATTATCTATAAAACTGTGTTATTATTTTAATAATGTAATGAAGTATATAATTTTCCGTATTACATAATACATAAGATTTAACATAAGGTCAATGACAATTGTAGTATTAACCCCAAAACAGAGTGGGGATGATTTAAGGGGTGACACCTAGCGGTCTGTTCTGTCGCCCTTTAATTTACGACATGATTCACTTCCAAAAGGTAGTTCTAAATTGTTTTTAAAATATTAGTATTTTTTATTATATTGAAGAATAAACTAATAAATTTATACATCGAATTTTAAGCGTAAAACTTGTATTCGAGAAAACTCTTCAATGGAAAAACTGTTTTTAAGAAATTTTACTATATACTGTGAAAGTACGAGAAATACCTATTTTAACTCTTGTCTTACGGGGAAAATCGTTCTCGTGTTAACGTTCTTTTCCCTCCACAGACTATTTTGAATAATCTAGGAGGCAAGGTTTTTGTGTTATTTGATTTTATTTATTAAAAACTCAATTTACATCGAAAAATTACCAATTTACATTAACTTTACAGTACAATAATATTATGTATTATTGGCATAAAATAATAGTCAGAAACTTAATGAACTGACAAAAATGTTTGTAAAATGATAACTCTTTAAGACTGCAAAGCCTTAATTTCATTTCATTTTTGACCTTTTTATGAAAAAATAAATGCAGCTATAGCTAAAGTAAAACTACAAAAAATAAAAGTTTACTTTTAAATTTGACTTTAAACGTCTCCAAGAAGACCCAGGTAATTGAAAACAAGACATTTTTATGTTTTTGTCTTTAATGTCATATTATTTATATATTTTTATTTCATGTCTTTTTTTTTTTTTTTTGTTATACTAGGAATCTCATTTATTCTTTGATTGTGCTCCCTTTTTTTTTTATTGTTTTTTTCCTAAAATAACTAATTAATATATATTTTTTTCCCCTTGATATTCGCCTCTACCTCACACAGGGTCATTGGCGATGCGTTCAGTTATATTCTATAGTATGATGTTTCTTTTAGGTATTTAAACAGATTAGTTATTTTGTCTTCATCATCTTTTAACAGCTCACTCAATGTTCCTTCCATTTTAAGCTTCTTCCTTATTTCTTTGTATCGTGAACAATAGAGTATTATGTGTTTTACCGTTTGGGGTACATTATCACATTGTTGGCATGTAGGTTGTTCAAGTCTTTGGAGAAGGTATCCGTGTGTGAATTCGCAGTGGCCAATTCTGATGCGACATAATATGACTTCTTCTCTTCTCGAGATTCTAGAGCTTGTGGTCCACATTTTGCACTCCAGTTTTATTTAGGATAATTTCGACTGTTCGGTCTTCCACTTCAACTCCCAAATTTTGTTCTGATTTTTCTTCAGTTTGTGTAACCAGTACTTTTTTGTTACTTCTTTTAGTATTGTAACTTCTACATTTCCGGTTACTTCTATCCTAGCTATATTTGCTGCCTGATCGGTTGCTTCGTTTCCCTTAATTCCTTTGTGGGATGGTATCCAGATGAATATTATTTTTTTCCCCATCAGTTCCAGTTCCCACCACATATTGATGATCTCTCGAATAAGAGAGCTACTTGAGTTCCAATTGTTGATCGCCGTTAAGACGCTTAGGGAGTCCGTTATGATAGCCGATTTGTTCATTCCTGATTCCGCTATCCAATGAAGGGCTTTTACAATTGCTGTAGCAATTAATATTATACCAACCTATTTATAAAATTATAAAACAAATTTATAAAATTGTAAGATTTAATACATGAGCACATGTACAAAATATACATATTCATTGCTCCTTATATCTAGTCTGAAGAAGAACTGTCTGGAAGGTTCTAGGCCAGCTTAGATGGTAATCGAACAGCGTCGTCACAAACATGTACTAGGCCCGTTGATTCTAACAAAAATTCTAGAACTATTTAAAATCATATGTTTTGTGTTTTGTTTCGTGTTACAGTATTATCATCTGATATACACTACTAAGAATAAATACGAGTAAAGTGTATACCTTGATTTGAAAAGATAAATATATTATAATTTTCTGATATAAAAAAAAATAATAAAACATGAAGAAAATTCAGTGACAATATTCCCATTTAAGCCAAATATGTCTATTTAAACTTGTCAAACCACGCGGTAGCGAACTAGGGCTTACTGGAAATGTTCGGATAAGAGCATACGATACTGTTTCGAAAAAAATGCCTGTTATGTCTGCGCATTCCCAAAGCCGTTGGAAGGCGCCGGATCAGAATCCAAATTATTCGGTGCGTGTGTGTGGGGGGGGGGCGAAGGCGGGGAGGATTTCGAACATTCCCTCCTCTCCCCCCCTACCCCCTCCCCCCCCCCCCCCCCCTAGGTCGTATTTAATTGAAGCTAACAGCGTGAAAGAAGATCCTCTTTTCAGCGCCTTATACTCCTTCCCCTCGTCCCCGATCATGCATTCCTATTCCCATTTGAATGGTCAAAGGAGAGAGAGAGAGAGAGTGCGAGGGAGTGAGGCGGAGGGGCTGGAAAGAAGACTGTCAATAGTAACCGAGATTGCGTCACATGTAAAAGCTGAAAATTGGCAATGGTCGTCCCCGGGGTTCAAAGGAATCAGTGACATTCCCACCATGGTCAGGACCTCTCATATTAGCTCCTTCAACGCCACCTTTGGTATGCAGCCGGGCCTTCCTCATCTCCATGTCCTGCGGTCTTCTTCCCCCATCCTCCACATCCTGGAATGTCTTAGTGGTCGATGATGGATTTGAAAGAATTATCCTTTGTAGTATTCCTGTTACTGTGAACTCGCGTTTTCTTCATTATATTAGTAAAGTATTTTTTTTTCCCCTCATTATAGTAACCCTGTAACGAGTAACTTTATTTCTACGCGTACCATCTTACGACATAACCCATATTTAATTACATATATAACATAAATTAATACAACATTTTATCATACACACATCAAAAAAAGTTTTGCATCACCCTAAAAACTATAGATCAGATTAAATTATTGGAAAACTGATTTCATACATTAATACTACATGGATTAAGGCCAACAAAGGTCATGCGTAGCATTCTGAACACTCAAGATAAGAGGCTCTAAATCCTTCAAAGTTGATATCCTACTGTAACCTGTGGTTCATAGTGCAACATTTGAGTAGGAATGATTCAGTTTAGAGCTTTCTTTCGCTTCTGATGCACTCTAAAAATGAATAGAAGAGTACTCTCGACAAAAACGCGGTTCTGCATTGTTGTCCTACGAGAGGAAGGGCAATCAACCCGACTAATTGCTCGTCGGCTCAACATCGGACAAAGTGATGTTGTGAGTTGTTGGACCAAGTTCTTAACCACTGGAAGTGTTGAAGACAGACCTCGTAGTGGTAGGCCATGCTGTACAACGCGCAACGAAAACCATTTTTTAACGTTAGCAGCCAGAAGAGACCCGATTTCCAACGCTGGGGACCTTCGGCGACAGCTGCAACACCACTATAAGCGACCAGACTGTCCGGAATCGTCTTCATGAGATGAATCTTCGAGGAAGAAGGCTTGCGCTGTCCTCAGCTGAATAGAAACCGCCACCGACTTTGAATGCAGTGCGCAAGAGCTCACGAAAATTGGCCGCTATCTCAGTGGAGAAACTGTCGGTTCTCTGATGAAACTAGACTTTCCCGCGTCCCTGACAATAACAGAGTGAGGGTATGGAGGGTTCCAGGCTGGCCTAGTCGGCTTAGGTACCCATCCCAGAGAGTACAACAACATGGTGGGTCTGTCATGTTTTCTGGGAGGAATTGTCCCGGTTCCAGAACTGAGCTCCTACCCATTCAGGGGACCATGACCGCGAATATGTACATGGAAGTCGTGTTAGAAGCTATAGTGACACCCTTAGCTCAAAGGCACTGTGATAACTTCAACCTAGTGGCTGATAACGCTCGCCCTCATCGCACCAGGATAGTGGCGGATTACCTTGCGGCTGCTGGAATGGAGAGAATGGAGTGGTCTCCGTTCTCTACAGACATGAATCACATCGAGCACGTATGGGACATGCTTCACAGAGCTGTTCAGCGCCGGCCGAACGTTCCAACCAATCTTGAACCAACCAGGAGTTGATGGAGGCAGCGATTGAAGATTGGTGGAACCTTCCACAAGAAGACATTGACCACCTAACCCTGTGCATGCCTGTGCGAGTCCAAGCTCTAATTAGGGCAAGGGGAGGTAATACCGAGTATTAGGTGAGGAAACCCTTTCCTGAAAATTGTTACATTTTTTTCAAACTTTACTTTTTTATGATCATGCAAATATTTTTTTTAGGGAAATATATTTTTTTATTCAGTATTGTTTGTAGTTTTTCTACCATAAAATTTCCTTTCAAATTTATCTTTGAAACTTGGCAAATGCAGGTGATGCAAAACTTTTTTGATGTGTGTGTAACGTACATATATAGAGAAATTGAAGAATGAAAAATTTAGGAATTCGTCTATCATTATCACTCAAATAAATGAAAAGTTACTCTATTTGTTTACAAATATCCATAGTTTTTTGGTTTTTAGGGCTTTATCACATTACGGATTGAAAAAAAAAAAAAACTTTGTTGATTTTGTTTTTGCTGAAGCTCTTGTGTGGCTTCGTTTCAACGTTAAACATATTAAAAATTTTAATAAAAGTCAGGTTCTAACAGTTTTTCCAACATTTACATAGTTGAACGTGTTGTTGACATAAATAAATTATAAAAAATTAAAATCTGCTACATTAGATTTTTGGGGGGAAACCAGTATCATTTTGTGTAGAGAAGTGGGTTTTTTTAGGAAAGGTTGTAGCTTGCTTTATCGCTCCAAGTTTTCTCATGATTTCTTACAGTTTTTCCGAAACGAAGTATTGAATCCTTTCTTCATTTCAAGTGTTTTTCTATTAACGTTTAGTAGTGTAGATATTTTTTACATAAATCAATTAAATATAATTAATAAGTTTGAAACTGAAATTTTATAAACAAAAATAGAATAATTCCATCCAGGAAACCGTGTGGAAGTGGGGTATGTTGCGAGTTTAGCGAAACCCTATCGCATCCTTTTGAGGTAAAAATGCCCTTGGTTAGATTTATTACATAGATGTTTTTCCGTTTTTCTACACTCGCTCAAGAGGAATACACAAACCTCTAACTGGTGCTTTTCAGATGAGATCGGGCTCAAATTTTTCTAACACGACACAGATTTTAATTTTTAATTATAATAATTCATTGAAACACCCATTACTTTTTTTATTAACTGTAGTTTTTTTTTTTTTTTTTTTGTTTCACTGATAATATGTTGCTCCTCATATAAATGTAAGTTTGGGGCACTTTAGTAAAAAGAGACCTTTGTTATTTTTTTATTATTTATTTTTATTTTATTATTTAATTCATTGTTATAAAATAAAATAGGTATTGGTTTTAGGCCTTTAAGCCTCAACAAAAAATTAATCTAATTGGTGTGATTTCTTTTTTGAATTGAATTTGAATTCCTGAAGAAAAATTTATAGTGTGAGAAGCGAATTCGGTCAAATCGCCTCATTACACAAATATTGAACTACAGACTACTTTTTACTGAACTTCATGAAATTTGAAAGTTTTTTTTTTTTTTTTTTTTTTTTATTGATATCTTAAACAGTATTAATAAAAAGACCATTCCTCCTTTAATATTTAAGGTTTGTTTGATATGGTGGGTATGACATGTGATGTTTTCGTTCCTTTGCTTTCTCGAAAGCGCCTTTCGAACGTCGTAAGACGTCATATGCAACAACACTGTGTTCAATATAGGCAGCATACACATCGCGTAGCGCTGGGGGGTCACGTTGGATGAATAAAATGTTTCGGAAACGAGAGTTATTGAAAACAATAATATAGTTTTATTATGGCAGTTATGGGAGGAATAAACTTTTCTCATAACGTGCCAAACCCTGAAGGGAATAAAGTTTTACTGTATGTAATAGAAACTACTCTAGGCTATGTTGAGGGCTTCAATCCAAGTTGATAAACATAACGGTGTTGCTTTCTAGTTTTGTTGTGTGACACTGAAATTGTAGGAAAAGTAAAGTTTTTAATTGCGTTCTAATTAATTTTATTACTAAAGTTTAAGTCTTCTTTTGTTCGTTATTTTTAGTAATACAAATAACTTTACTTTTTAGGAACTGGTGTTTTTTAGTATACATATTGTTGATAGCTATGATTGATAGGAATCACAGCTACAGAAGTTTTTCTTTGTTGAGAAAACATAAGTTTAGATCCAAACGTGTTGGTCCTCTTCAGGGCTAAAAAAGAAATAAATAGTATTAGAGTAAAAATTTAAGGTATCTATTGGTACACAGAAAATTAGATGCATATATGCATACATTTTTTTTCTCGGAAAATGTCAGATTTTATTATGATAATCTTAGGGGGGGGGGGTCATGACCCCCCTCAAATATTTTGGCTTTTCATTTTTTTTGTATTTTTAGACGAATAATGCAATTGGGTAGTTACTATGTCCTAAACATAACACTTATGGCTGATTTAGATCGCAGTCCTTAATACAAGGTAATAATCTCATACAAAAATGGTGCTGTCAGCCACGTGATTATGAGACAGGGAGGTCATGACCCCTCCCCATTAAAGGGGGGTAAGGTGCAATTATCCATATTCTTTTATGTAGGGGATGATCGTGTTAACGCTGCTAGAGGGTTACTTTTGAGTTATGGTTAGTACCAGTGGAACTAACAGCCCTAATAATAGACTATTTGTTATCAAAGACTATTGTCCCAAGTCGCTGTTTGTAGTTATTTAGTAAACTTGAAAATTCAGTTGAAACTTCATATATGATTATCCAAAAAAAACGGTTTTATCAGTTGAAACCATCATCTTGCCGAAGAAATTGATATTATGACATACATATACATATATATATATATATATATATATATATATATATATATATATATATATATATACATACACTTACTAACAAAAGTCTCTGCACACCCTCAAACTTTTTTTTATTTTACCTAAAGATACCTTATGATCCAGATATGGGCAACGAAACTCACATATTTTTTACATAATTTAATCTATTTTAATGACCAACAATTACATTTAATATAATTTATTTAACTTATAATTTATGAGGAAAATTACATAAAATGTCAAAATATTGATGCGCCAAAAGTCTCTGCACGCAGTAAAATTAGCCAAGATACCGATAGGTATACAGTTTGCACATTATCCCATTCATCCTCCGGCTAATCCTAACTTGCCAGTGTTAATTTGGGCCCAAACACTTAAGAGTGTGATAAAAAATAAAGGTTCCAACACCGATTCCCGACCAAATTGTAAATTTGAGGAAACTCATACGACTCATACAGGTAAATAGGACAAATCGTCAACAGGGGCTATAATACGGTAAGGTATGTCCTAAAACGGTATGAAGAACTGGGTACAATGGAAAGTATGTAGATACCGCTCTGGCCGCCCCCCTTACTCCAAGCTCACCACAAGAGGGCTATCATAAGGACTTTGGCCGAAGAACCCCGCACAAATGCTCTAAATTTAGCAGGTATGGTGTAAGAAAATTACAAGATTGGGGTATCTGCACAAACAATTAGAAGAACCCTAAAGAAAGCTGGCTACAATGTGCGTAAGCCTAGGTGTAAGCCATTCATTAGTAAACGAACCGGATATTGAAACTGCAGTTCGCAAAGGAACATGTAAACAAGCCCTTATAGTTCTGGGAACGTCTTTTATTTATTGACGAGAGTAAATTTAACATTCATGGATCAGATGGAAGGGGGAAATTTTTGAGAAAACCTAACGAAGAGCCCCTGGAAAAAAACATAGTTGGTACTGTGAAACAAGGTGGAGGGAGTGTTTTGGTTTAGGGGTGTATGTGTGCTGCTGGAGTTGGTAATTTGAAATTTATCGACGGAATAATGGACCAACACGTTTATATAAATATTTTGAGGAGTAATTTACCGATAGTTTAATTAAGTTTGATCTCCAGGAAAAATTCATTTTTCAACAAGATAACGACAGCGCGGAAAGTTCAAGAATAGTTGCTCTACAATGCTCTACAGCAACTTGAAACACCTCCCTAATCTCCTAATCTTAATCCAATACAACATCTGTGGGATCAACTAGGCCGTCAGAAAGTAAAAATTAAAATAAAGAACAAAGGCCACTTATAAAGAGTACTAAAGGAATTGTGGGGTAAAATTACTCCAGAAACTACAAAAAACTAGTTCACACCATGCCAAATAGATTATGAGAAGTGATAAGAAATAAGGTAGGAACGACTACCTACTAAAGTTGATTTGGCATCAATAATTAAGCTTCAAGTTGAAGAAAAATGATGTGTGCAGGGACTTTTGGCGCATCAATATTCTGACATTTTATGTAATTTTCCTCATAAATTATAAGTTAAATAAATTTTACTAAATTTGATTATTGTTAATTAAAATAGATTAAATTATGTGAAAAATGTGTGAGTTTCATTGCCAATTTCTGACTCATAACCTATCTTTAGGTAAAATAAAAAAAAAGCTGGAGGGTGTGCAGAGACTTTTGTTAGTAAGTGTATATATATATATATATATATATATATATATATATATATATATATATATATATATAGGGGGGGCACAATGAAACAGTCGGTGCACTGGGCGAACCAAAAGTCTAGAGCAACCAAATTCATAGAGCAAGCGGTAAGGGTGGCTCCAAACAAAGTCAGCAAATGTCCCCTTTCGACTTGTTTCTCTAGGTATGAGTAATTATTTTATTCAATCTGCTCTTACGACTTTTTCATTATGCACGTATCCCTTAAGATTTTTCCTGACTTTGGCTTTCCTACCTCTTCACGTCCATCGTAGGAAGTTAAAGACATCGAAATGGCTCTTATGGGGTTCCTTGAAACAAGGGCGTTCGGGGCACAATGAAACGTTTCCTGGAGTCCCACGAGTGTTTCATCGTGCCGCATATGTTTTTCATAACTGCAATAAGCAGTTCGGTTTTTTTTTTTTTTTTTCTTACAGATTGGCGCGAAATTGAGAGCGGAACACCAAAAAAATGGTATTAATTTATGACAACTTTCTTCCAAAGTCAAACTTTCCTCTTTCCTGAAGAATTTCTGGCTATCCTAAAGCAGAAGAATGAAAAACCGAGTGGAAGCCGAATAAAGTTTTTTTGTTAATTATGGTGTTGTTTTTTTCAGCGGTTTCAATGTGCCGCAATGAAACAAAATTATTTTTTTTGTAAATAACTGCTCGCGGTCAAACATGAGGTAGAAAATAATGTTTAACGCATTACTTACATACCAGATTAGATCCTAAGGTAACATGGAAAAAATAAAAAATTGAAAATAAAGTCTCATGGTGCTATGGGTAAAAAAAACTTTTGTGTTTCATTGTGCACCCACCTCCCCCTGTATATATTTCATAATATCCATTTCATGGTAAAATATAACTATTTGGATCTTGTTATCATTATTTGTTCCATTCTTATTGTTTATAATTAGTCTATCATTAAGGTTGTTTCCTTCTGATATGTATAGATACTTTTAATGATCTTTGCTTTTATAGGCGATACTTTATATTTTATATTATATATTTGTTTTATTTTTAGCTATGATAAAGACCCGCATGTTTGGTATGAAACCTAGGGTGTCTAAATAAATAAAATGTTTTCTTGAATGAAATTTTTGACTATCAGTCATCCCTGTAAATCTTATAGAAAACTATTTTTTATCTCTAAATTATACATAATGTCACTTATATTCCCCGACCTTTGGTTATTGGTTATATTTCCTTTTATTTTTTATTATTATTGTTATTATTTTTTTTTAAATATACTGAATTCTCTTTTCCAACGTTTATTTTTCTTTAAAAATATAGTTAAATAACCCTTATTTCTGTTTTTTCCTTAATTAACATATTCCTTTTGTTGAAGACTATTTCGATTAGAATTAGACATGTAATATCGTAAAGATCATTTATCTTGTACATCTATGTGTATATAGACAAGTTTCTTCTAAATCGTTTCCAATATTCGAGAACATAATAAAACTATCTGTATATCCCGGTTTCACCCGGGGAATTAAATTTTTTTACTCAAACGTTCAATTTCGAAGGATTTTTTATAACAATAAAGAATACACCCAGAGATTAGCTGAAGTTATGCACTTTTAATATGGACAGGTGTTCGCACTGGTATGGAAGAACCACTGAGCGAAATTTGGAGAATTTAGGACAAAAAGTAAAATTAACGAATTACAGAGCTTTTATTTAAGCAAAAAAAGTCTCTGTAACATACTATACACATGTATACATCAAATTGTCAATTTTTATTTAAGAATTACTTTTTTTTTTCTATGAGCTAGTCTTTTTAATTACCAATAGACCAGTTTTGATGACATTTTTTTTTACTCTGAGCAACGATTAAATTTCTGATTATTAATCATCCTTGTAAATCTTGTAGAAAACTATTATCCATTTATAAATTATACATAATGTCACTCATGTTTTTTCCTTTTTTTTTTTTTATTATTATTATTTTTTAAATATATATACTCAATTATCTTTTCCTTTGTTTATTTTTAATTAAAAATATTGTTAAGTAACCCTTATTTTTGCTTTTTCATTAATTAACATATTCCTTTTGTTTGCTTCTCAGTTACTCTGTGAGAGTAGCAGAAGATATAATACAATTAAACGATTACTTCCTTCTCTTACTCCCGGGAAATTGTTTTCAACCAGGAAAAATAATTTTCCTTTAGTTAATTATGAAAATTGTATGTTTATCTTTTTTTTTAATTGGGCTAACAGTTTATCAACGGTACACTAGAGAAAGATATTTTTTATATTCATCATTTAACTTTTACATCGATATGAACATGTTTATACAAAATCGTTTCCAATGTTCGAGAACGTAGTAAAATTAACGAATTAGTGAGCTTTTATTTAAGCAAAAATGTACCTCTAACATACTATACACGTTCATATATCAAATACTCATTTTGAATTTAAACTTTTTCTCGTTTTTTTTTCCATTAGCTGTTCTTTTTAATTACCAATATTCCAATTTTGAGGACTTTTTTTTCTCAGAGCTGCGATTAACCTTGTATTTAAGTGGAAAATTCAAACCAAAACTTCACTAATTTTATGCCCTATTGGAAAAAACACCTTTTTTCAATATATTCATACCTTTCAAAATATCAGAAGGTTGGGTAAATAAATAATAATCTTAAATAGTACCTACTATACATAAAGTTAGTTTGAAATATTTAAAATAAAGATTGTGTTAAGGTATTTTTATTAATATTTTTGCATTTAAGAAAATAATGAGAAAAGGTTTTGTATGCATTTATTCGTACATTTAAAATTTCACCAACAGACTAATTGCTTAATTACAGGTGGTAAACAATATTAAATCATAATCAAAATTTCCTTAGAACTAAAATAATAATAAAAAAAAATAAATAAAATGATAATATCTATATAAATAAAGATGAAATTCTGTTTGTTTGTTCTTTATAGAAATCCTTACCGTTTGTCCTAAATTCTCCAAATTTCGCTCAGTGGTTCTTTGATATCAGGTGCGAACACCCGTCCATATTAAAATTGCATAGCTTCAGCCAATCTCTGGGTATATTCTTTATTTTACGAAATCGACCGTTTGAGTCGTAGACAAATTAAATTCCCCTGGTGAAACAGGGGTATACAGCTAGTAATAAATAAAATAAAATAACACAAAAAAAAAGTATAAAAATAAAATAAAATACAATGTCATTAGCTGTGTTAATTTTCAAGATGAACATAATTTGCGAGTACTTCATTAAAATATTGACATTTAAAGGGTTTGTGATCATAAAAATATGAAGTACAAACAAATAAAAAATTAAACCCTCCCCCCTCCATTCCTCCATTTAAACTAAACTGGAAGAGAATACAAACACAACATAATCTCTGTTTAATATGTACACCAATAGCTATGTAAGTCGGGGCTTTTAGAGTCCAATGGAATTAGCATATAATGCAATTTCCATTCATTTGCCTACAGCCCGAAAGGGTTTATTCCCCTTTCAAATATTTGGACAGTCTGATATAAAACTCCGGGGCCGTGCCTGTTGTCTTCGGGTTTATTTTTTTTTAAATTCGGAAAATAATTATGCAATCGTGGAGCAAACGTTTCGGTAGTCGGACATGAATAAAAATTCGATTCTAATTTATTAATTCTGAGACCTCAGATAAATCACTTATATTATGATGTATACAGAGTTAAATTAAATTATTCTTGTAAGTAGAAGGTAAATAAATGTAATAGATGAAGCCTAGATTTATATGCAACGAAATACTTTTAAATGCGTCATAAAATTTAACTGCGCCATAAACCATAAAGAAAATATGCTGTAAAAAGTATGATAATATGGGCGTTATAATCATACTATCAGTGAAAAAGTTAATAATGATGAAATATGGAGGTATAAAAAAAAATTTAGGAAGAGAATAAAGATCATTTTACTTCACAATAGACGAACGTTTACGATGTTTAAAATTATATGCATACGATTTCTTTTTTTTTAGAGTTGGTGAATGGTCTGTTTCCTGGTATGATTGATAATCAGAAATTTCATTCATAAACCTTTTCTTTATATTAACAGCCTACTCAAATACATTCGAAACGCAGGATCTTAAAATATAGATAAAGAATTTGACTCAAATTCCTGGTTATCAGCCATCCCATATACAATTAAAAAATTTTTAAAATTTATTTTTATTTAAATTTATCTAAAATTTATTGTAACTTGGTAACCTAAATACAAGCCTATGTGATTAAAATACTTGTAGAGAATTTAACCATGGGTAGAATTTCAATTATATTTATAAATTAGATGGTCGCAAGGCCATTTTCTTTTCTGACGCCTTGGAGAAATATCCTGGATGGAAGAGGAATCAAAGGCAGAAACAAGTGGGTTGGATGGTTCTGAAGTTTATTTTGGAAAAGGTCTTGTATCTACAGCTTGTCAAATCGGTGACATTCAAGCAGACGCTTTTGTGTCAAAATAAGGATTATCTAGGGTTTCACATAGGATTTTTAAATTAAGGATTGTATGAGGGGGGACTGTAATGGTTCGATGGAGCACTAATGCTCAACACCATACCTCCAGATTGGTCTTACGACTGTCATATAAGTGTACTTTTTGTAATAGATTAAAAGTTTTGAGCATTTGTCTTGGAAATGCTGAAGTATTCGAGAGTGCCAATCAGTTAGTTTTAAGTGAGAGGATACCATACATTTTTTTTGTTTCAACAGCGCTTTTTTAGAAGATTTTACTTTAGATATTTAGATTTTTTTTTTTTTTTTTTTTTTTTTTTTTTTTTTTTTTTTTTTTTTTTTAATTGCATACTTTGTGTTTGGTATTTTGATTTTATTTCATCATACATGATTCTTTTTTTTTTACAACATTTCAATTTGAATTTGCCACCTTAACTGTCACGGAGATAGCAATCGCTGGGCCAACAATTGGTTATCAGTGGCATCATGATGGAATTTGTAAGGGATTAGAAATCCGGGCTAAGCCATTTATTTTTTTTTGCGCACTTACGCTCTGGATGTTGAACAGCAAACATCGTGTCTGTGTTCTCAATTGGGAGTCCGCCGATGGTTTTTTGTACCTCCTGGGTATCAAATCGCAATTGCTCTCTGAATGTGGAATTGTAAGCAGCCTAATCGTCGTCGTGTGTGTTTCTCATTTAGACTCCGCCGCCGATGGTTTTTTTGATACCTCTTGGGTGTCAATTTATTACGATTTTCTGCCTCCTGGGTATGAAATTCATAATTGTTTTTAAGTTTTCGCTTCAATCTCCATTGTTTGCCGCTGGCCGCAAAATTCAAGAAGGACGAGCAACAGGTGATAATTTCCTTTATCCTAGAATCTCCTTTCAATGTCTTTTACCCGATTATCCTCATTTCACTCTTGCCCGAAATTCAGAATCAGCGTACAGCGTAAGCTTGGTAAGTTGCATTAACGATTTATTTCATTTTTTTTATTTTACAGTTCATATAATTGTATTAATTGCTTTTCCGAGCTCACCAGAGCGAAAAAAAAATTTTATCCCGTTTTTTTCGCCAGTGATATTGATCAGATTAAGTGTATTTTTTCCCCTTTTTTTATTTTCACTAAAATTATCATACACTTTGTTAAGATAGAAGTATTTTTTACTTTATGGGTATAGTGGCTGTTAAAACAGATACCAAAAATCTAGGAAAATGTTATACAGAAATATTAAACAAAATACAATAGTATATAACAAAAAATATAAAAAAAACAAGTTTTATAGGTTTTTTTTTTTCCCAATAATTCTGTCATTTTGAAAATTGTATTTGTGACAATTTGAGAAATAGAAACACCAGTAAGGAAGCTTTATTAAAATGATTGTTACATATTCCTATTTTATTTACAATAAGAGAGGTATTAAGAAATAAGGGTTAACAAGGGATTTGGGTGGCCAACATTCACACTATTTAAGTCTTTCATCATGACGACACCAGTTAATGGTTTAGATATATTTAATTTATAAAAAAAGGAATTTTTATGTTGATTTGATGAAGGCATTGTTTAAAGCTGGATAAATTACATCCTTGTTCAGATTGAGGTATTTTAATTAATTTTTTATTTTTAATTTGTTGTATTTTAATGTAATTATTTATTATGAACCTAATAATTTTTTAATTGCATTTTTGAATTATATTTTTGGAAAAAGATTTAATTAAAAATACATTTTTGAGCAATTTTGCTAGTAAATTGTTAAATTATTAGATAGTGCTTCCTTCTTTAAGGAAAAAGATTTTTACAATTTTAATATTGTTATTCATTATATTTGAAGTTTATTATTTAATAATGTTTAATGGATTAAAACTAATTTTTAGACTTGAAAATGGCGACATAGCCGAAACGTTGAAAATAAGCAATAAATGGTAAAGTTGAGATTGTCCTGGTGATTGCTCGAATAAGGTTAACAGCCACTATACCCATAATATAAATATCCCAGGAAATTAAGAAACCAATTATATATTGGATATAATTAAGAAGTATTTTTTACTATTATAAATTGTCTTTATAATTGTAAAAATAAAAAAATTCAAGGTCACAGGAAGACTTACTTTGATAAAGGCTTAAATGCCGAAACTTCGGACAATAATGTAAACCAATAAGGCTAAAATTTATGATGTTGTAAATAGTTAAATTATGGTCCATCTCATTTGCTGATTTGCGCAACCAGCTTACATGAGTGCTTAAACCAATGGGTTGTTTCTGTACATGCTATTCATCTTTTTTATATCAGTTTAGCTGTTATATTTTAAAGTGTAATGGTACTATCAAGTATGATACAATGAATATATTATGGTATTTTAGTCTTTAATAATCTTAGGTATATAGCCTGTTAATTTTTTCTGATAAATTTACTCCTGTTTATAAACATTATTAGAAACATTTCGCAAAGTTAGAGAGAGACTATTAAAATAGCTAGAACGTTTAACCGGAACTGCACAGTGTTCTGATCTTAAGTTTATGTAGAATCCCGGCCACTTTAGCTGGTGTAGAAGGGAGGGTAGGTGTTTGGTATGTATAGTATTTTATTGCCCTTGTTCGTGTGGCTTCTTGAGTCCCTCAGGGGGGTCCCAACATTTTCCACTTTACATGCCCGATAAGCTCTTCTTGGGCAGTTGAACTTTTTTAATCTCATCAATACTTATTCTTACCGCCTCCTGTTTTATATTTTGAATATTATATATATATATATATATATATATATATATATATATATATATATATATATCCAATTATTTTTCTTGCCGTGTCGTCTTAAAAATAATTTTTATAATTTATACATTTTTCTTATAAGGAGAGAAAATATTGGCCTTGTCTGGGATTTGAACCCGGATTTCCGTATCACTAGTACGGCACTCTTGCCACATTACCTTCACTGATCATCCGATCTCGCAAATTATGCGAATTATACTGAGGAGAGGACTATTTGTCCTATTAGTAAGGTCTCTTGACGATTGTCATTTTTTAAAAATATTAATTAAAATTTTTCTCAAGATTTTAGATATCTCTCGAGGCCTGGCGTAGTAAGAATTTTATTAAAACTTTTCACCGAAAAGTGTTGACATATAGCTACTAGTTGATAACTGAGCAATAGGGAAAAAATCTGCTTATAAAATTAAACTTCCATTATCGCCTAGGCAGTTTCTATTTTTGTATATATTTTTTGTAAGCCAACGCTTCTAAGGCTGTTTGAAAATTAAGATATAACATAAAAAAAATGTTCAATCAACAAATTGTACGTATCAAATTAATTTAACGATAGTGGCTATTTTTCAAAATAATACAGAATACTTCTATTAGATAACAGAAAGCTAATATATGTTGTTATTTTGTTTTTTATGCTTGTAGATTTGTATGTATAAATAGATAGAGAATAATATTTTATATGATTTATATATTAATGTATACTGGATAAAAAATTTTAGGTACTTGATAATGGACGATCGTCCGAAACGTACAGATGAATAATGAAAAGAATATAATAATAATAAAGTTGGATGTATAATAACCCGAAGTAAAAGGCACAGAATTAAAGAAAATTAAGATATTCTGTTGCTTAAAGTTGATAAAAATATTTTTCACCTACTACTGTAGTCTTAAAATATGCCATTTAGAATATTTAAAAAATATATATTTATGTTTAAAAAACTATTACTATTCAATAGTAATGATCAGAATATGATTTTTTCACTTATAATCAAAAATAAATATCATCATATGATTTTTAAATATACTGAATAAAAATTTTGATAGGATTTGATTTTTAATTTTTTTTTTTTTAAATTATTGATTTCAAACCCTGATTAAAAGTCTCAATGTGCTCGATAATATTCATAGTACATTAGTTAATTTATATTTCGTTGCGTACGAATAAGGGCATTTGTTTTAATTTTTTTTACTTTATTTCAAATATCAGCTTGCTTTGATTAAGCGATTAAGACGGTAATAAAATCAATGAACTGCCTTTATCCATTTTATCGGCTGGTTCACCATTAAAGTTAATGTTTGCTGGCGTTAGTGCGGCTCAATGTTACCGCCCTTACAATAATGGCTTTTGCCCTTGTACTGACCGCCTAGAACAACACCTTTGCACTTTACACAATGTATAATACCTCCATGATAATATTCTATATATTACACTGTTTCAACGAGATTTACAGTTTCTGTGTGATTTGATACTGACTCAATATGATATAAAATAATGCGATTGGTAAGTAATAAGTGATCAACGGAGTGAATCTTTTAGAGTTTACAAAATTTTCATAGATAAAAAGAAAGAATGTGGTTACTTTCTAGAAAAAGGAATATTACCGTAAGAGGTGAGATGTAAAAAATGCCCATAATGAAATACTTTACGATAAAAAATTATATAGGTGCTAGAAAAATCAGTGAAGATTGACCACCAGTACAAAATCAATGTATATAATATTTATTTATTTAAAACGAAATAATAGAAAATAATTTTTAAATACATTATTTGTTAAAAAATAATAGGTAAAATAACTGGCGAGCCTTTTCTAAAGAAGACCCCCCCCCAAAAAAAAAAAAAAAGAAATCTTTCAGTAAATCAAAAAAGGTGCCTAATGCCTAATCATTGAGTTACGTCTAATAAATAAACAAACAATAAAACCATTTTTAAAAATAATAAGCTTATCATTCAATGAATAAAAAATTCAAGTAAAGCCAACTCGTTTGACGTTACTGCCAAAAAAAAAGAAAGAAAAAAAACAGAAGGTTTTTTATATGATTATGTAATAATTAAAATACACTATATGTATGTTTTCTTGGTAAATTTTATTATGTTCGTCGGAATACATTTATTAACTTCTCTAAAATGTAAATTTGACTAAAGCCAAAGCGTGCCCGGGTAAATTTATAAATAGGGTAACCATACAGTTATTGACACCCCAACTTTAACTTAAAGAAATAGGTAAACAAAGCCTAATTTTATTACAAGATATACATGAGTCTAATGTTTGAAGGGACCTCTAAGTCATCTATGAAGTAAGACTTTAACAAACTAACCATAGGGAAGATTTCACGATTAAGTGACATGGTGCCAATAACTAGAATTGGCACTTTTAACAATAAATATTGCCATATTGTAAAACTATTGAACTTTTTACCCCCATAAAAAAAACCTCTTGAGTCTTTATGAGGATAAATAAAGAGGAGCTATAGGAAGTTTCTATTTGATCCCTGTATAAATAGTAGTTTTCAAAATTTAATCACAGAAATATAGTCTTAAGGGTGCCAATAACTGTACGGTTTACCCTACTTGCATTTTGTTTGTTTACCCTATATATATATATATATATATATATATATATATATATATATACACAGGCGCGGTTTCAGAAAAAAAATTCGGGGGGGGGGGGGATTGGTCGGTAGGAAAAAAAAATAGCACACTTTATTTGCTTATGCTTATACATTAAGTTTATATACAAAATTCTGTATAAAAAATTCTAGTCAAAATTAAACTAAACTTCCCTAGAAAACTCGTAAGAGTTAGATGCGTAATCAATTTGTTTTTCGTCGAAATTTCGGGGGGGATTTATCACCAATATCCCCCCCCCCCCCCTGGGACCGCCACTGTATATATATATATATATATATATATATATATATATAAATTATAATAAATAAAAATTATACAAAGAAGGAAACTATTGTAGGAGAATAAAAAATTCCGGACATAATGCAATATAAATTGTAATGAATTTATATTCTTATTGTAATTATATTATAGTAAATACATTATAATAAATCAATTCTATTTGCTCATATCAATAAAATAATATTTACCAGATTTTAGAATTTTCGTTTTTACATATTTCTGCTTCTATGTTACATATTTTTGTAAATTTATTTTCATAGAGTAAAACCTTTTTAATCCGGTCCCGGTTTATTCGGATCTCCGGATTATCTTGATCAGCCTTTAGACATATTAACTTTATTAATCGCTCTCGTATGTAATAATTTATAGCACTGATAAAAAGAATGTAATTATAATATCACCCTAACGCTTTTATTTGTTTATTGAAGAAGTCGGAAATGATTAAAGTGAGACGCAGGGCACTGTAAACTATAATGAGCAATGTTAAGTAATTTTTACATCGACCAATGAAGTAATGTAATTATAAAATGATACATTTTTATTAAATAAAAATCGAATCATTTTGGATGCCAGAAGTATAAGTAGAAAACTTAAAAACAAAAGCCTATCTATTTAAGGAAATCATAGTTATTTTATTTTATAGATTCAATAAATTTATATACTCGTAGTTGCAAAATAACATTTTAGAATACTAATAAAAATTCAAGTAAAAATATACAGCATAAAAGAATAAAGACAGCAAAACAATCCTAAATTATTAAAACAAAACTTATTCGTCTGATGACGATGAACTTCTAAAATTTATCTTTATTTTTTTCTCAATCAGGAAATTTTCTCAGTATTATTTCTTTAGAGACGTTTTTCGTCTCTGCTAACGTGAATTCAGAGCTTACCTTCGCAAAGATGAATTTGATTGGACGAAAAACTTCTTATATTATGGCCTAGGATTCTGCCAAGTGATGGTCTGACAAATTCCGCCCAACTTCGTTGGCAGGTCTGACCGATCAGAATAATTTTTTTTTGGATTTTAAGCACATCTTAGAAGAATAGTTACTGAAGAATAGGTTGGCGATAATCTCTTTGAAGTCAAAATTGCTAGTGTCACTAGCAGATTGGTTGGTATCAAGCTCAATATATCTTACCAAAATAAATTTTTACCCCCTTTCATAAGTCTAAAGCATCCCCCATTATATCCAATATTATTATATCCATCCCAATATAAGGAAGGATATAATAATATTCGGTTTATTGGTGTTGAATAGAGCTGCTACCTAGAACTTCGTTAGGACAAGCGGTTAATTACCGTTCCAGAGGACTAATTAGGTTGGTAGCGTTTCCAATGTGCCTTGTCCTTCGTAAATACTTTAAAATTCACTCAAGAAACTTTCTATGAATCGTTTAATGCATTTTAAAAAGTTCCTCGAATCCGTACATTAGAGGAAATAGTTAAATTAGCTTAAAAAAAAAAAACTGTAGCCCGTTCGAAAATTGTTTAAATTTTTGAATAGTATGAATTTTCTAGTTATTCTTGACGTAGAATGTGAATTTGATCTAAAAAAAATCTTTTGAAAAGATTTCATTCTACATTCTCCACTCGTATTCTAATTACATGCGTGCTATTCCAATAAGAAGAAACATCAAATAATTAATACACCAAATTTTTTATTGATATGAGTATTACTAGCTTTTTTATTAGCTGTATTACTTTGAAATTTAAAAAAAAAATCTGTATTTTTTTTCTCGAATCTTATCTTACATAATCTTCCAAAACTCACTGGTTTTGGGAGAAAGTGGATTTCATTTGATCATTTTAGAGGAATAACAGCGAGTTTTAACGAAACTAAATCTTATCATTTTACCAAAACTCTTTTATATACTTGTGTTTACTGTTACACAAACTCTATAACCTTTGTAAGAAACTCTAAAAATACTTTTTAAAAACTACACTATTAAACTTTATTATGTGAAACGGTTGTGAAAGTAACTTACATACTCGTAAGTTTGAAAGTATGGTTATTTAATTGCAGATCATTTTTATTAATATTTATTTCATAAAAATGCAACAATTAAATTTTTAGGATTTTTTAACAATAAAAGAACACCAGTGGATAAAAATACTACTGGTCGTGGGTTTGAACTCGAAAACTCAAAATTAAAAATCCGCATTTATCAAAGAGGGATTTCAAAGATGTACGAAAATCCGGTTAGTTATAATTGTGAACGATTATGGTATATGAAGCTGAACAGCTTTTATCGTGAAATAAAATAAAACTTTTTTGGTATTCCATATTTTTCTACGGTATAAGTTTTATGTGCTTGAAAATCACAGTACAGTTATACAAAATGCATTAATAACAAATCCTCGTGTGTCAATTATTATAATAAGGAAAAACTTTTCCGAGAACATTTCTTTGGTTCGTTTAAGAGTTTGTACATTTCATTTTGAATAGCTAATGACATGACAGAGAGCGGACATTACTGCTTTTGAACCCTTTTCATGAAAAGGGAAGGAACCTAACCTCTCTTATAGGGCTTAGCCAAAGCAGAGCAAGGGCTAACGATTTATTAGGAAATTTTTTTGACCAAACCGGATTTGGGACCACAGCCCAAGTGAAGAATTAGAGGAAATCTTCGTTGATAAAGAGATATATAAATATAGATTTTTTATAGCTATAAAAGTATGTTATAAAAATTTTTATAAAAGTATATTATGAAACTACTGTATTTATATATGTACTGTATGAAACTGTATTTATAAGTTAAATAGAACTTGGTGCCTCTAGCCCATGTTGTTGTATATGGCACCTAAAATGTAATTAAATACATAAATAGTTAAAAACGATTTTATTACACTTCTTCTTCTTCCTTGGATCTACAACCCGCGAGGGATCAAGGCCGCCTGAACTAAGGTCCGCCACTCGTTCCGGTTTTGTGCAGGCGATCTACTACACTACTGTTCCAAATAAGTTTTATTTATGAAACTTATAATTCACAATGTCAGGCAAAAAATAAAAACTCAAATTATTAACAGCGTTGCAAAAAGTAATGACTTGTAACCATACAGTAAAACAAAAGTAAAAAAAGTAATCATATGCTTCCATGTAGCGAGCAAGACTCGAACATTCTTATATAAATTATAACAGTGATTGGTAACTTCTCCAACTTAAATCCTAGAACTCTTTTTATTTTAACAGACAAAATCATATGGTTTTGCTTCATGCTACCATATACTACATTAAAAATATGTCTTATAAAACTAGATATTTAAATAAAATAATAAAAATAAAATGCAAGTAGGGTAAACCGTACAGTCATTGGCACCCTTAAGACTACATTTCTGTGGTTAAATTAAAAAAAAAAAAACTTTTTATAAAGGGATCAAATAGAAACTTCCTATAGCTCCTTATTATCTATCCTCAAAAAGACTCAAGAGGTTTTTTTGGGGTCAAAGATTCAGTAGTTTTACAATATGGCAATATTTATTGTTAAAAGTGCCAAATCTAGTTATTGGCTTAGGTATCAATGTAGACTGTCATTTCATTTCATTTTTGTGACTGTTATTTATTATTATTTTCTTATTTATTTATTTTTTTCTTCTTCTTCCGAGGCTTACATTTTATTTATTATTATTACGTTTATTTATTTTTTTTTTTTTATGTACATTTGTATATAGTTATTGTGTGAATGATTTACCTTACAGCACTAATATAAATGCCCTTGACTGTGGCAGAATGTATTATTTCTTTCAATAAAAAAAAAAAAGTTATTGGCACCATGTGACTTAATCGTGAAATATTCCCTATGGTTAGTTTGTTAAAGTCTTACTTCTTAGATGACTTAGAGGACCCTTCAAACATTAGACTCATGTATATCTTGTAATAAAATTAGAACTTTTTTACCTATTTCTTTAAGTTAAAGTTGGTGTTCCAATAACTGTATGGTTTACCCTATATGTATTTCTAAGATCCCTAGTATGTCAAACCCATTACTAAAATTACTCTTGTAATTGATGTTCTTCAAGTTAAATTTTAGTAGGTATTGCTAATTTCACTTTTTTTTTTATATATCTTACGGATCAATTACAGTTCCGGATGAACGGGTAGATACATAAAAATACCTAATTTTCCCTTCTTTTTTTTTTTTCTCAGAGAGGGAGGAGGGTTAAAAGGTTCTCGTTCAAGGGCAGTTTCGCATTTAAAACTCGGTCAGCGAAGGCGTTTTTCATTTCCCTTTTTATCCCCGATGATTCGAGGACAACTTTTAACTTTGCTCCTCGTAAAGTCGGTAACAACCCTTATCTCTTTTTCGCGTGCCTTGGAGGGATAATAACTAGGCAGCTTAGTCTGTTTGTGGATTGCTCGACGTCTTCAAAATGTTTTACAAATTGTCATTTTTCCACGCCATCCTGCAATTAGCACCGAGTGGGAAATATTTTCTGATTGTCAACTGACCCGAATACATCCTTCCCCTTCCCTTAATCGTTTCGTTGGGTAGTTTGTCATGGTCGATTATTTCTTCTTTTTTTTTTAATTATTATTATTTATTTTTTTTTTGTGCTGGTTCGTTACAAGGTGATTACGTAGGAATCAGTATCATACATTTATATTTTTGAAAAAATATTTGTACAAATAGATAGTATAATCCGATAAGAGGCCAGCTCTGTATTTAATACAATTGGGATTACTTAGAATTTACTATGATAAGAAATTGCCGAAACATAATCACAATTATAAACAATTGTGATTAGCTATACCGTTCTGCAAAAAAAAAAAAAAAATTGCTCCCTTAGAACATTTCTGATTTTTATATTTCAACGTGTGCTTAATTCGAATCAGAAGTAAATGAAAAAAAAATCTATCTAGCATCATATATGAGAAATTAGACGTTGCTTTTGAAAAACCTGAAGCATATTTTTTTAAAATTTTCTTTTTCTTTTTCACTCCCATGAACATTTTTTGTGACTTTTATATTTACATGTGTGCTGAATTCTGATCAACATTTAAAAAAATCTATCATGCATCATTTGTAGAGATTGGAGGTTGTTTTTGAAAAAAAAAAAAAAAAAAAATTAAAATTTGTCTTCAAACTCGAGGGCTCCGCTACGGAGACATTGCAATTAATTTTCAGTTTTTAACATTTAAGGACTTAAACAAATCGTAAAAACTATTTATGGGATATTTCGCTTTTGGTGATAAATAACGGTCGCGGCTCACGGTGTTTTTCATTATTTTTATAGTACGTTAATCTTTAAACATCGATTATCTTTTATCTATTTTATAGTACGTTATTATATTATAATTTATAATAACATTATAAAAAATATATATAAAATTAAAAAATAATTGAAATCAATATAAAATTATAAAAAAAAATATTTTTTTTTTGTAACTATGTGTTCTTGAAGCTTCACAAATACATATAACCTAAATTTCATTAAAATTCCTTACTTGGTTCTAAAATGTTACTGTATAATATTACGTTTTAAGGGTGTACGTTTTCGCGAATAAGTTGCGTCGAGTTGTCGGTAGGTAACGTCCGAAACGGTGCCGAGTGCAAATGGTTAATATATATTATTCCTGTTGTACTCTTATCACGTTTCTCCTGTTGTAGGATCTACCAGTATCCATTGGCGGATCCAGGGGAGGGGCTGTGGGGGCTGCAGCCCCTCCCTTTGGAAAATTTTTCGTCATTTTAAGATCGAATTTGACTTTCCTTAATGTAAGGAAGCAAGTAATGAACAAATAATGTGCATAACAAGTAGAATTTTAGTTGTGGGAAAGGAAAATAAAGGTAAAAAAGCTATTTAGCAGAACCAAATAAGGGGCTGTGGGGCTGCAGCCCCCCCCCCCTTTAGTACTGCAGCCCCCCACTTTCTGATCGGCTGGATCCGCCCATGCCAGTATCTGCAAGCATATTCTCATTGCATTTATCGCTATACCATTTTTCTATTTTTACCCATCTCTTAATGAAATCGTTCTCCGTGTTCATTTGAAACTGCTTCCAAGTTGGGAGGAAAGAAATCTAAATAGGAATGCAAAAAATAAATTTTTAATGTCATATTGCAACTGAAAGCAATTCTTCGACAATGCCATTGTAATTAGTTGCTGTTTTGTTCCTAATACTTCTGCTCTGCCTTTTTTTTCATTTTTGTAATACATTCTAAAAGTTTCAAAATTCAATAGTTTTTTTATTTTTAGGGTTTTCAATTACAGAAAAATTGCTCGAAATGTCGAAAAACATTTCATTTTTCGACCTAAAATACAAATTAAACAAAAAATTTTTGTTGAAGGGAGGATTTTGATGCAGAACACTGTTATTGCAGTTACTTTATGAATCATTGTAATTGTATTTTTCGTAAGCAAGTAAAATTACTGGTTGTGCCAAAGTAATTCAATTAACAATACGATTGTATTTCTACATTTTCAAGTAGTTTTAATTCCATTACAAACCGTTGAAGTTGGTGATTGCCAATATAAATACAAGTAGATATAATTTTAATTGAATTGCTGTTTATTGTACTTAGCAGTGTTTGAGAGGATCAATTACCGGGCTTTTCAGATTTGAGTGTCCTAACTAAAAATATGAATATATTTTTTTTTTTTTTATACCATAAGAAAATAAATTCCTGTTAACAATTTTTTTATGTATTATTCAAATCTATAGATTTTAGTGCGTACCGTACCTGCGACCGTAAAACTGTTGCTAAATGACCTTTTGAAAAAAAAATTAAGGATTATAATTGTTAAATACAACTTATCTTCTGACTTGTCATTTTGACTTGCAAGCTTTCAGAAGATAGGTGTTTTTGACCATTATTATTCTGAAATTGTGTTTCACATGGGAATTTAACCTTTTTAATTGTAATTGCTTTATACTTACTTACTTACTCCTCGGCGCTACGGTCCGCGGGGGACCTGGGCCTCCTTTACGATTTTTTGCCACTTCTCTCCGTCTGCTGCGGCAGCTCTCCACCGCCTGACTCCAAGCCTTCTCAAATCCGCCTCCACGTCGTCTATCCATCGTAGTGGTGGCCTTCCTCTCCTTCTTCCTCCTCCCGGCTGACCGTACAGAACTTTTCTGGGTACCCTTCCTTCCTGCATCCTCTCCACGTGGCCAAGCCATCTTATGCGAGACGCCTTGATGAAGCTAACAATGTCAGCCTCTCTATATAGTGCGGCGAGTTCCCTGTTATACCTTGCTCTCCAGACTCCTCCGTCACATATAGGTCCGTATATCTTGCGCAGGATCTTTCTCTCTCAGACTCCAAGCATTCTTTCGTGTTCGGCCGTTATTGTCCACGTTTCGCTTCCGTAGGTTACCACAGGCCGTATCATGGTCTTGTATACCACTTCTCTCGCCTTTCTAGACATTCCTCGGAATTTCAGTACCCGCTGAAGTGCAAAGTAGCATCGGTTTCCCGCAGCTATTCTTGCGCCAATTTCAGCCTTGATTTTGTTATTATCTGACATGGGTGAAACTATGAAACCTATGGGTGCCGATACTGATTGTCTCATTGGCTTGCAAAGGGTGACGTCTGCTGCTCTTCATGTATGCCGACTTCGTCTCATTTATCCTAAGTCCCCTAGCCGCAGCTGCCTCCTCGAACTCTTCTAAAGCTCCTGCTAATGCTGGAAGGGATCTGGCCATTATCTCCACATCATCTGCATATGCGAGTTGCTGTGTTAGGCGGTCAAATATTGTTCCTCCCGGGTTGGTCCTGATGGCACGGACAGCTTTTTCCAAGCTCATATTAAAGAGTGTGGTAGCCTTCGTGTCTCCTTGCATGATTCCTGTCCTTATCTGAAACTCGTCGGATAGTACCCCCTGAAGCTTCACCCGGCATCTCGCATCTTTCATTGTCATCCGTACCAATCTGGTTAGTTTCCGCGAGGTAATTGCTTTATGGCCAGAGGAAAATAGAAATTTTATAAAAAACAAACTTATTTATTTAGTTTAAAAAAAAAACACTTCTTACTTCTAAGAGGAAGAGGATATTGTTGTATCAATATAATTTTTTTTACGATTATAAAATAGGTATACTATGCCATTTATTCTAGACCTATTCCCAAACTAATTTAAAGTTACTTTTTCTTGAGAATGGAAATCTAAGAAAAAATGGTAAATTACTGCTTTGGGCTAGAATAAAGTGGAAAATGTTCCTTTTCTCAAGGTGTGGTTGGATGGGATTAAATGGTGAACCAAGGCGATTGGTGATTTAACACCCCACCCACTAAGTAAGTGATAGACTCTTGGATCTATTAGACCCTGTTTTTCACTACTTAATCCATCTCAGAGCTCTTGCAATTTTCCGCCTCAGTTTTCCCACGGAAAATGAACAATTTTTCTCTTTATATTTGAAAATATTAAGGCAGAGGATTATGTGTGGGAGATGGGATAGGGCGGTTTTGGACATAAGTGGTTCTTTACCACTTGAGGGGCCTTTCTTTGTAAACACTTGGCGCTAGAGTCTTTGAGAGTCCAGACAACTTCGCTCCTAGGGTATTATACCTCAGAACATTTTGAATTAAAATGCATTATATACTACATGCTGTAGTGTATAGTACAAAAGAAAAAAATTACTCTTTAAACAATTCAGACATGTATACATAAAGTTATTTTTTTCAATAACATTTATTTATCTATTTTCTATGACCCCAAAGGAAGAGAGACGCTATTTAAATCGCTATTTAAATCACGCTATTTAAATCGTCCTTCAGAAAATTTTAAAACTACGTAAAATCGATTATACTAAATTGCACTTTTAGTTGATCGATTTAGGTAAAAAAAAATGCTTTTGAATGGGCACATATTCCCCCTATTATATGTTTTTTTGATAGAGGGTTACATGAAAAAAATGTTTTGCATTAATATACCTATTCGAAATTTTTTAAAATAATTTTGTTATAATGATCTCCGTTCCTATATGTTTTATAAATGGGTTAGTTAAAGTAAAAGAAATTGGTCTAGATAACTGTTATTTTATTTTCAACAGCTTTCATTAAAAAAAAAAAATTGAGTAAAATAAAAAAAAAATTAATATAGGTTGTATTAGACTACCCGCTTTATAAGAAATGTGCTCATGTGGTAACATATTCACGTGGTCTATTCAAACTTTGTATATATATGTGTATCAAAATGGTTTTGAATGGGCACACATTCCATACTTGTAAGGAAGATATGTTTTTTAGATTAATGATCTCCGTTCCTATATGTATTATAAATGGGTTTGTTACAGTAAAAAAAAAATAGCTCTGGATCAATTAGTATTTTATTTTCAACAGCTTTCATGTATAAAAAATAGTTTGATAAAATAAAACATAATATAGATTGTATAAGACTACTCACTTTATAAGAAATGTGCTCTCTGTATCTATTCACAAACTTTTTATATATATTTAATATCATAATGATATATTTATTTTACTGCATACTTGAATTTATTTCAAACATTTTAATTTTTTATGTATTTTCTTTTACGATTATTTTAAAGAAAATTTAGACCTCTAGCCTCCTGACATATCCTCTCCTTTTTTTAATTTTTTTTTTTCTATACTTATTCATACATTAATTTAGAAGGGGTGACACTAAGCTGGGCTGAGATAAATTCGGGCTAAGCCAATCAAATGTCACCTTATTAAAAATTCAGGGGAGGGAGACCTCAGTTTAAGTGAAGAGTTAATTTATTGAAGTCCTGGTCCCTCTTGGGTACCGGGCGTAGTCCTATCTTACAAGCTCATTCTTTGTTTAATGTATTACTTCTTTTAGTTTATCTTTGTTTAAACATTTTCCTCTCGTTTCGAATTTTGTCAATTCAATTGAGAATTGAAAAACTTTATCATCATTTAATTCTTCCCCTACCCCCTCCTCTTTACACTAACCTTTAAAAGATGATAATAAACTTTTAAATTGCTATCACTTGGTTTAACATCAATTCCGCATGTTTTAATGATTATTTTTTAACAACGAATCTTAAACCTTTACACTCGAGGTCTCCGGAGCGGAGCCATTTAAAATTTGTCTTCAAACTCGAGGGCTCCACTACGGAGACAATGCAAATAATTTTCAGTTTTTAACATATAAGGACATAAACAAATCGTAAAAACTATTTATATGATATTTCGCTTTTTTTATATGATAAATGACTGTCATGGCTCGCGGTGTTTTTCATTATTTTTATTGTACATTAATCTTTTAACATCGGCTAGGTATATTTTGTGGTTTTAATTAGTCTTTTATTTCCTCAATTGTGCAATAATTTAGTTCGGGGCACCAAATAATCAATTTACTTTGATTTAGTTTCCCATGTGCTTCTACTTTAACTGTAAAGTTATTAAGTAGATTTTCACATTTTAGGGGCTTTTCTGATTGGATATCTGAGAAAACTTCAACTAAAAGGGTCCCATCTCGTAATTTTTAAACTGTTTTTACTTCTCCAATTAGATTTTTTATGCTTAATAATAATAATAATAATAATATTATAAAAAAGAAATGAAAAATTAAAAAAAAAATGATTTTGAAATTAATATAAAATTATTAAAAAAAATTAAAAAAATAATTTTTGTTTTGTAACTATGTGTTCTTGAAGCTTCAAAAATACATATAACCTAAATTTCATTACAATTCCTTACTTGGTTCTCAAATTTTACTGTATAATATTACGTTTTCAGGGTCTACGTTTTCGCGAATAAATTGCGTTAGACTTGTTGAAATAGTTGGAACAAACTGTTCTAGTACATGTTTGTGACTATGACATTCGAGTACCATCTACAAAACTTCCAGACAGTTCTTCTTACGACTAAATATAAGAAGCAATGGACTGAAGAGTTAGTCTTGCTCTGAAGCTCAAGTCATATGGTTATTTTTGAGTTGCTGTTTAGTTACAAAGTGATATTTTTGTAACCTGTTTAATGATTTGTGCTTTCATAGTTTGTGTGGCATTGTAAAATCATTATTTTCGTTCAATAAAAAATATTACAACCCAAAAGTTGTCACAATCGATTTCTTTTATAAAAATATTTTATTTTTTATGTGTCTAGATTTCATACTCCTTTGTTCCAGTCATATCGTTTTAACCATCTTCTTCTGTACTTTTATATTGGCTTTCTTAGGTCCATATTGGCACCGTTTTAGATTATATTTTTTTTAAAAAGATAACCATCAATTTAAACATATTTTTTAAATTATATGACTCTGTAATTATCCCTCTATTCTTGAATGCCCCGACTTTGGTGATAAATGATCCGGAAACCATGGGAGCTCTCTCATTCACGGCCCTACTAGAACTCGGACAAACGTTCTAACGAGAAAGTTAGTGTTGGCATTAACTTTTCCTAGGATTATCTGCAATAGTTAGCCGGAGAGCTCAGAGGCAAAAGGATTTGTGGGGCCGGAGTTTATCGTAGCCGCATCTCTTCACTTCCTACAGCATAAGGATTATTTTCGACCTTTGACCATACCCTCTGGATTTTTTTTCTTGTAGAGGGTAAATATCTTCAAGAATATGGTATTTTATTAGAATTTAGCAAATTACATTCCTATTAAAAAAAAAATAACCTGTACCATTAGAGCGTAATGGGTTCAGTAATTTTATATTTAAGAAACGCCATATTTAAATATGCCAAATCTTTAGAAATATATGTGTAGGCATGGAAGATGGGTTAATGAGCGTTGATAACTAATAGAAATTTTAATAGAAATAAATAAATAAAAAAATGTGTACTAGTTAGCCTACGTTAGTTCCGGTCAAAGCAGGTGTGGCGCCCAACATGACAGTGTTTAGTGTTATCCCGATCTACACTGAAAAGGATCCGTTTGGGGGTTTATTTATCTCTGAAGTAGTGATGTAAAACTATCTATACTATCGATAGTAAAAAAAAAAAAAAAAAGACCAGCGTTATCCTTACACCTGCTGATTGAATTTCAAAGGTATACCACGCTATGTGATTCTTAATTAAATAATGAGAAATCATGAAAGGAAACCCATTTGTAGGCTAAATACATACAATTCGTCTTTGCTAAAAACATGAAGTACCGTAAACACGGGTTAATTGAGCCCTGGGGGGTAACATGATCCCATAAAACAAAAAAAAATGTTTGGTTCTCTGGGTATTTTCGGTGTAAGCTTAAAAAGCTGGTTATTGAACTATGTCGTTAAACTTATGTCAAAATACCCAGAGAACCAAACATATATTTTTTTTTTTTTTGTTGGCCTCTAGTAACCCGTGTTTACGGTACTCGTATTTTACTGAAAAATCGAATAGTTTGATCATATGCAAAGTGTAGTACACAAGTTTTGCAATACAGCTTTATTTATTTAATTTTCTCAAAGTAATTTCCACCACATTTAATAAACTTCTCCATTCGTCGAAACGAGTCATTAAACCAGCTCTGCCAAGTTTCATCTGGGATTGAGGCTCATTCGTTGTCCCAAGCCCTCAGAAGGTCCTCTTCGCTTGAAAAACGTTTTCCTTTCAGCTTCATTTTCACATGTGGGAACAGCGCAGTTTCAGGGAGCAAGGTTTGGACTGTAAGGAGGGTGCTCAAGAAGTTTCAGCCCAGTAGTGGCCAAATACTCGGTGCAGGCTCTGGCATGGTGAGCTGGTGCGTTGTCATGGTGGAGGTACCAGGTGTCCATTCTTGACTTCGGTCTCAGGTTTTTCATAGACTCTATGACTTTGGGCAGGCACAGAGGTACATTGAGCAGTGACTGTCTTCTGTGTCTCCAAAACAATACGCTCTACAATTCCGCTTGATCTGAAAAATACAGTGGCCGTTTTTTTTTCTTTTATTTTTTTTTATTTAAGTTTTATTTTTTTTTCACAGTTTTATTTGACAGTTTCAGGTGTGTGTGTGTGTATATATATCATGTATGTATAATAATGTGAGAAATTTTAGCTTCGTCGTATCCCTGTAAAATGTTTGTTTAGATAAATACAATATTTTTCTATTCTATTCTAAAAAAGAAAAGAAATAAGTGCAATTGAAAACGAGCATTTTAGCTCCTATTGTACTATCGATGGTATCGATAGTTTTATGTCCGAGACTATCGATATTTTTACATCACTACTCTGAAGAGCGAGCGTAGTAAAATTTATCTCTTTAATTACCTATACAGAGGGATTCGATGATCACACCTTGAGCATGGCTGTTAAGTGACTTACCCACTGAGCCACCTGCGCTCCTACTTATATATAAATCGATTTATTATTAACAGATAACCCGTTTAGAGGTTCCTCACGAAGTGCCCAGTTTTCCCGTCTAGTTTCCAGGTGAGATCTAGTTAGCAGCGTTCGAATTCTTAAGACTAACCAATTAGGAGGTAAATAGCGATAGACGAAACCGCGTTTGGATTTCTGTCTAGGTTATATTTCCACCAATTACGTTGCCGGAATTAAACCGCTTGGAGCAGTAGAGTATATTATGTAAATCTGAACCTTATAACATAACATAATTAACTGCCAGCAACTGTGAGGTAGCCTAAAGGAAAATAGTTTAACCACTGTAACATTTTATCTTGTTTTAAGTTAACGTAAGGATATTAATAAAAATGAGATGAAATCTGAAAAATTATTTATATGACTTTTTACAATTTTTTCATATTTTTTGACTAGGTACTTAAAGATAATATTAATATATACGAGGATTGTGCATAAATAACCGATAATTGTAGGGCCCTGGGATTTTTTAAATGGTGTAAAAAATCCTTGCCTATGCCGTCCTTCAGATGGGACGCACGGTGGGGGAAAAATTGTGATTCAGTGGCTAAAAATCTATAACTATAATTGGTGCATTAACAAGAAAAAAAAATAATAATAATTTCTTAGAGATGAGCATAGATTTTGCTAAAAAAATAAAACTAATTTTTTTTATATAAGTTTTACTTTTTATATTATTGCACCATATACTTATATATTTTAGAAATAAGAAAAATGACGGCGATATATTGATTTCAAGATTTAAAACCCTATATTTGAACATTGAATATATTTTCGGCCTCCAATTAGAATAAATCATAAAATATACTTCTAGGTAGTTGAATTATTTGACAATACTTTTTTTTCGTCAAAAGTCCTAAAAAATAGGAAACTTTTAAATTATTTTTTTGGATTTTTTCTTCTTCAGACAATAATTATTTCAAAATCTTTCGAAGGGAACAAATGCCTGATAAAGACATTCATACAAGCAGGAAGCTCAATAGATAATTTTACTGACTCATTTCATTCTCTTAGTACGACCCCGTTCCTAATAAACTATTTTATTTAAAATTAAAGTGAAGAAAGGGTTCATATAAAAATTAATTTGAAATACCTATATTGATGGTATTTATATCTTTTTATATCCTCACAAATAAAGAAAATCTGAGGCTCATTAATGAAAAAGGAATTATTCAATAATGCTAATTTGGTCAGGAGTATAGATTTTTGGCCACTGAATTACAAAATTTTCCCTCCGTGGGACGTGAAATGGAGGTCCCGAGTCTGTGCAATGTCAGATACTCGTTAAAGATCCCTATCCTAATTATACCAGGAGAGGCAAAATTTAGGACTCCCACTGTAGCATCATCCGATTAGCCATAGTGGCATAAACTGACGTTAGATAAACAAAAAATATTGAGTAATTTATTATTGTACATTAACCCGGGAAAGGTAGCGCTACTGGAAGGGTTGCTTTAGGTGACGCTTCGTCGATGAGACGAAGTAACCTTATCGTTTCAGGGATGCCTAATCATCATGTAAATGCAGCATTTATAGTACTTTAAAACAGACCTTTTACACTTTTTATGCCTTTTGTCAATAAGAAACTAAGAATGGTGTAATTTACATGCTAAAAGTTAAGGTTCAATATACGCAAACATCTTTGATTTTTAATATATGAGTTATTGGAACGAATAATTATTTCATACAAAAACCACAAAGAAAATGTCACAAAAGCAAAAAGAAATAATGAAACAGTAAATAGAATAAATAAATAAACTAAGAAAGCATATCAATAGGAATACACTACGCTACCAACTAAACTTAACAATGAGCTATAAATTATGGAAAAATTTACATTGGACTTATTGTTAATAAATTTTCTCATCAATTATAAATAATAAATAATTCACAGCCTGGTTTTACAATCTGGAAATAATTTGACCCTATGCTCTCCACAAATGCACTTTCCATAAATACAATAAGATTTTGACATTCTTGTCTTCTGTCGAGGACAAAATCGACACATGTCTCGTGGCCCAAATAGTCCACCTACAGATAGAATTAGCTTTCAAGACGAACATTAAGGTAGCACTTCGTTTCCAAGACTGACACAAAGTTACATATGAGGTTGCGCTTGGTCTTGCCGACGTCGTTACTTAAAAAAAATAAAAATTAAATGATTGACTTACCTAAATCGACCGAACTTCTACCTGTAGGATCTGTTCTAGTACTAAGTGGAGATAGAACTCCCGGAAGGTGGGCCAGCTAGGATTGGGGGTTCATCTGTAATTAACAGAAATGTGTGGTCTCTCCGTCGATAAGACGAACGCTACCTTTCCAGGGTTAATGGAAAACTTTTATCACGGTAATCTAGTCATGAAGACCAACATTGTTGGGTCGAAACGTAGGCTTGAAATAAAATAGTTTATTACTTTACGTTCGAGGGGTGATCAAAAAGTTCCAGGACTGTTGAGATTGCGCGGCAATGGAGTGTCATAGAGCAGTGCGGTTGGCAGCATTGTTTAGCGTGACTCTTCCTGAGCTCAGCTGTTTATTCAGTTTGTTGATAACCTTCTTCATTGCAAAGTTACTGCTGTTTTCGTAAAAAAAAGTTTTTTGTGTTCGGCGATTTTGTGAAATGAATGTAAAGGAAGAGCAACGCGTTTGCGTAAAGTTTTGTGTGAATTTGGGTAAAATGTTTACTGAAACTTTTCAAATGTTGCAAGTGGCTTTCGGTGATGAATGTCTGAGTCGGTCAAGGTGTCATGAGTGGTACAAAAGGTTCAAGGAAGGCCGGACATCGTGTGTAGATGATTCTCGTTCAGGGCTCAGGGATGATTCTCAATGTTCAATTCTTCAGCGAATGGCGAATGTTCAATCTTGCAACATGATCGTCGTCAGTCGAAGTTGATGGGCGCCCTGAACGAGAATCATCTTCACACGATGTCCGGCCTTCCTTGAACCTTTTGTTTGGGCGCCCATCAACTTCGACTGACGACGATCATGTTGCAAGATTGAACAGTCTCGTGCGTTCTAATCGTCGACTAACCATTCGTGAGATGGCTGAAGAATTGAACATTGAGAATCATCCCTGAGCCCTGAACGAGAATCATCTTCACACGATGTCCGGCCTTCCTTGAACCTTTTGTACCACTCATGACACCTTGACCGACTCAGACATTCATCACCGAAAGCCACTTGCAACATTTGAAAAGTTTCAGTAAACATTTTACCCAACTTCACACAAAACTTTACGCAAACGCGTTGCTCTTCCTTTACATTCATTTCACAAAATCGCCGAACACAAAAAACTTTTTTTTACGAAAACAGCAGTAACTTTGCAATGAAGAAGGTTATCAACAAACTGAATAAACAGCTGAGCTCAGGAAGAGTCACGCTAAACAATGCTGCCAACCGCACTGCTCTATGACACTCCATTGCCGCGCAATCTCAACAGTCCTGGAACTTTTTGATCACCCCTCGTAGTTTATACTCTTTACGGATAACTGAATCCCTAAAAGTGTCCTTTTCAGTTCAGATCGGGGCCTCGCTAAAGAGAACTGGTCTTTGATGTGGTATAGCGATACTAATACCAAATATAATGAGTAATGTTAATATATAAATGCTATATGATTGTACACTGTTATATATTTGATTCCTGTTCATCAAACGTCAATTACAGACAATTGTTTTGAAATTTCACTGAAAACGACATCCCAGATAGTGCCTAATTGAACAGACAGGCTCATTTATACAAACGATGACGAACGAAATGTGAGTTGTAAAAGGAAATGCGTTCGTCGAAGCTTCTGGAAGCGTGGAAGTAACACGAGTCTGTTGTCATCTCCACAAATAAATTGAAGACCTTTCTGATACGGCTTTATTTCGTCTTTCCAATACATCCACACTCCCTCCCGTTCTCTTTTCGGTCATTCAATAACATTATTTGAATATTTTAAATCCTCACCGGATGGAGAGAGTTGATTTAGAAGGATTCGAGATTCATACAATAATGGTGATTATTGTATGAAATAAATTGTATCAAGTATCAGGATGAGTAATGATGTTTTCATCAGAGTTGATCATTGGTGATGAATGATTGGTGTCAAGCGTGCAAGGGAATGCGGAATTAAATGGGAATTTCGTCGGGGGGAAACATGCGGGAAAAATACGGGAATTTTAAATTTTGAACCTAAAGTGAGGGAATTTTATCGAACCCTTTTCTTAAAATAATTTCAAATCGAATTATTGAAAATTATTTCCAACGGTCGATCCCCTTTTGTAATTTTTTTTTTTTTAAGTTTTGGAATTCGCAGTTCGATTGTGACCAAGTTCTGACGTAATATACTAGCCGCTTACCATTAATTAGGGATCGGTAAAAAAAAGAAAAAAATTAATGTTCTTAAAATTTTGAGGTGTTTTATTCTAGTCGTGGGGGGGTGGATGAAAATTGAGAAAAAACAGGCTTTCTTGTTTTGTTACTAAAAAGCCCTTCTCATCATATCATATGTGTAATTACACATTGTTAATCCATCCTAAATAAGTTTTTTTTGCTTTTATTTCAGTGATACTTCTTAATTCGCCTCTCTGGCATTAATTTTGAAAATAATAGTAATCGAAATGAGTGAAAAAGCGATGTTTTTGGACAGCCTGGTTATTATTTCAGCAGGTGCCAAGTTCAGCATTAAACTTAATTACTACATAAATTAAATAAATTAATAATATCATCTCATTGTATCATTTCTGATATAATTAATCATATCAATTCTAATATAATTAATTGTATTAATTATTAGTTAAATCTTTTTTTCTCTCGGGGGGTGTAGAGATGTGGCATATTTTAGGATTTTTAGGAGCCAGTTCTGCTAGACTCCCGTTGTAGACAGTTTTCCAATTAGTAGAGCTCTTTTTAATGGTTTTCCTTAACACCGATCTCTCCTTAATGTTCTCCTAAGACCCCTCCAACATGCTTAGGTACGTCAAGTAAGACTTCCCAATAAAATAAAAATAAATAAATAAAAAAAAAACATGATATGGAGGATCAAATCCAATCAGAAATGTAGGGGAAAGCTATTTAGCGGGAAATAGTGGAACACAACAATTAACTAGAATTAAAATTTATTAAAATAATAAAGTATATTACTGAGGAAAAACAAAATTATATATTAATTCCCTATCCCATTCAGGCGTAAAATTAGTTGATGGGTTTGAAGCTGAGATGTGTAGTTTTGGTGTTGTGAATTTTCCAATTACCAAAAGAGATACCAGTGCAAAATATCAAAAACTCCAAGTGACCCACTTTTACGATATGTCTTACAATATACCATTTGTACTATTTTATAAAATATTTAAATAAATAGAAAAAAAATTAAGTCCGGCTCAAAGACATATTACAATTAATATATGCTGAGTAACAAAGCGAAGTATTACATTAAAAAAAAAAAGTAAATTTCTTAAAAAAATAACATAGCGTCGTTATTAGGAATACATTAGGTTTTAAATTTTTCAGATTTTTTTTTTATATTTATTTCTTTTTGGCCATGCAATTAAATGTTTTCGGGAATGGTATAAAAAAACATTGAAAAGGGCGCTGAAAAGCTGTTTTCCTCAATTTCCTTCAATCTGATACCCCACGGAGATTGAATTACTCATGAGGTTAAGAGTAAAAAATACACCTGTGTGAAAAAAAAAGGTCCAATATCAATCTCTATAGGAGCCATTAATTAATTTTAGGAATAAAGGTGGAGTAGTTCTTGTTTAATTGCTGGGTCTTATTTCAGGAAAAAATAAAATTTTTGTATGGTGTTTTTTTAATGGACATAAAAATAAAAAAAAGATACTCATTATTTTTTTTTTTAAATTTGAAAAATAAAACAAAAAGCAATGAAATGATTAGATTTTCTTGGTAGTTTAAACCCTTTTAAATTTCCTAGAAAGTATGTACTAAAAAACATTGTATTTCTATAAAATTATAATAAATTTAATTTTTTTACAATATAACGTATAATTGGGTCTAAACATATATATAAAAACAAAAACTGTAGCTCAATTTCAATAACCTATTGACAAATTAAAAAAAAAAAATACATATTCTCATTTTGTCATGACATTCTTAAAACTCGATAATCTGGTTATTACGTAAGTAAAATATTTTTTATATATTTCATTATAGAAAAAAAAATGTATGATGGTATTAGTTTTTATCTCTTATAAATATTCTTTATTTTTGTAAGAAAAAAAAAAAAAAAATATGGGATCTGGTTCGACAAAGTTCTTGCTGCAATTAAATTTTGATGTTCTATCACTTTATTAGGCATTGCTAAAATGGAAAACAATAATTTCTTCAGGTTCTTAACACCATATATCGAATTAATACTGATGAATGGGTTATAACTTGTTGAAATAACATAGCACTCAATTTATTTTTTAAAATCTTTTTTATTAAACTTCTTTATATTTTTTATTGTTTAATTTTTTCGTTTTATTGATTTGATACGACATTAAAAGTTGAAAATTCAAATAAATGTTCTTAACTACCTTTATTTTTCATTCCGTTATAGTCTTGGTATAAGTAATCAAATCAAGTCAGAGTTGAGGACGAAGTTTTGTTTTTAAAAAGATCATTTCTATTTTTTAGCATTCCAATTTAGAATATTGAACGCTTTTCATCTTCGAAGCCCTTCGTAATTTATTGATGTTTACATCGAGGAGATTGTTGACTCCGAACGGGAATCGGCATCAATTATAAAACTAAGAAAAATGAACCAAGACAAACGGAAAGAAAAACTTTCCAGACTCAATCCGTCCTCCCTATTAGCAGCCACTCCACAACTGTGTCGACCATTTTCTTTTTTGCCCTCTTCCTTTTTTTTTAGTATTTTTTTTTTTATCTTCTACCCCATCCCAATCTGAATCGGAAGAGCTTGACAAGGGATCGGCTACTACAAGGGATCTGCACGCATATCCGCCCCGAGAAGGCTCGTGTAAGAAGGTGATAGGATCCTGATGATCTCTACAAGAAGCCGAATGGGAGGCTGACAAGGAAACCCTTTTATCAGATGGGCCTATGTTCTTGTTCTGACTGATAGCTACGAGGGAGGTGTGGAGTGATAGAGAGAGAGAGAGACAAAGAAATATCGGGTGTGAGAGACAGGAATATAGTCCCATCGAAAACTGGATCCTGGAAGATGGGGAGTTATTGATTAAACTTCTTTTTATTGATCCAATGCATTCATTAGGATTAGAACTAAATTAACCTCAATAACTTTTCAAAATAAATAAACTTTAATATTTATTATTATAACATTTGTATCGCATTTGATCGAGACTGGTATCCGTAAATACCTTCCCCTACTTACGTTCTTAATATCGGTTCCTACCTTGCTGACAGATTATTCAATGTAAATCACAATAATACATACTCTTCCCTTTTCTCTCAGTTAGCTGGTGTTCCTCAAGGTAGTATTCTTGGTCCCATCCTCTACACAGTTTATACAGCTGATATTCTAACCCATCCTAATACTGTAATTATCACATTTGCTGATAACACCTGTGTGCTATCAGTTAATAATGATCTATTTATTGCATCCCAAAACCTTCAAGCTCACATATAAAAAAACCTTAAAAATGGTGTCGAAAATGGATCAAAAGAAGGAGAAGTCGTAGTTCACCTGAGACTTTTTCGAATAAATTAACACAAAAGAAAAAAGAATTAGATACGAGTACAACGTCAGTAAATATGGAGGATACATTATTTAAAAAAAAATTAGTGAAATGTTGGACTCCAAATTAGCTTTAGTAGTCTTTAGTAGTTATGAAAGAAATAAAAAGTGAAATTAAAGTAATAGAAGTGAAGCTAGGCAAAATAATAGAAGAACACGAAATTGTTAAAAAAGAAATTTTAGAATTGAAGAAAGAAAATAAGGAAATTAAAGATAATCTAAATTTTTTGCTGAGGAAAAGTAAGGCAAAAAATTTAATAATAAATGGTTTAAAAGAATTTAAGGAATCCGACGATAAAGTGTTAGTGTTTAAAGAACTGTGTACAAAAGTGTTGGGAATTGAAGAACCTATGGTTGATAGGGTTTTACCAGTGGGTAAGAATGAAGCTTTTTTGGTCGAATTAATTAAGCAGTCAGATGTACAAATCGTGTTAAGTAACTCCAGAAAACTGAAAGGCTCAGGAATTTGGATAAATAGAGATCTTACCTATTATGATCGAGCATTAAGAAGGAAGTTATTTGAAATTAAGGCCAAAATTACCGAGAAAGACAAAAATGAACGAGTGTTGGTAAGAAGTAATTATTTGTTATACAAAGGTAAGACGTTTTTCTGGGATGAAGAGAAAGGGCTTACTGCTCAGAATAGAGACGATTTGAAGCTACTGCCCGAAGGTAACATGGCTGTAGATAATTGTTCAAAAAACTACAATTAGTGAAAATAAACAAAGGTTCGGTAGAAGTGAAAATTTTTGATGAAGAAGTGCAGCGTTCGGTGGTAGATTGTTCTGTATTAAGCTACAATGTAGCAGGTATTAAAAACAAGATAGATAAATTAGATTTTATATCTTTTGTAAAAAATTATGATTTATTTTTTCTATTTTTTTCTATATGAACATGGTGTCTTTATTTATTACCTTTACTCTCCGTCCTTTACCTCCTGTGCTACCGTATCCTTCAATAATTCTCCACTTGTCCCTGTTAAACATCCGTTACTTAGGACTCCTCCTCGACAAACGTCTTACTTGGAATCCTCACGAAGATGGAAACGACAAGAAACCCCTCGGCGGATCCAATCCTTACAGTTCAAAATCCTTAATGGTCCTTATTTTGTAACAACTAAAATTATCCACTAAGACCTTAATGTTCCATATATCGCCGGTTTAGCCCGATACAGATACCAGTCCTTTCCAGAATAAACTCCAGACACATCAGAACCCACTATTATCCACCCTCGCTTGCTCCTCTACTCCAGACAATCCTCTAAGGTGTCTGAAAAGAAGATGGCTTTGAGATCTTTTAACACATTAGATGCGGCATTGATCCCCGGGGTCCGATGTCTTACATTTCCTTCTTAACAGTCGATTTTCACATGAAAATGTCCGAAAGTCCGAACACTTCAAATACTCAATTTAGTTGATTTTTAATGAGATTATTGAATTTTAGTGCAGAAAATGTTGCTAGCAGCTGAAATTCTGTTTTTTTTTAGAATCGGATTCTGAGGTCCGATTTTCGTTAAAGAATGGCGTAAATCCTGTATCGGCCTATCCTGCGCCTATTAAGTCTAGTTCCAATCCTTACCAAGAGATAATGCCCTTGAGACGCTCATTTCATTCCTTTTTAATCAAAAGATAACGCTTTTGTCAAAGTATTCCCATCGGACCCCGACGTCCGATATCGTCTGTGGCTCATGTTAGCAGTCGGACCCCGGGGACCGATACCGATACCGATACGCCTCCACATCTAACGTGTTAAGTTGGATATTAGTAGAGTAATATCATGCTTATTCAAGACATTATTTTCTTAAATTTTATGACATTTACTTAATGTATCATCTGTAAATACAGTTGTAAATTTCAATAAAAAAAATCAAGTTACGTAGCCCAGAAAACAAAAAATTATTTATATAGTTTACAATGCAATGATATTTCTAAATGGGAATATATATTTACGATCTCCTTTTTAGACGCCCTGGAATATAGAAGAAAAAAAGTTTGGAAACGGACCGAATCGTCGAAATTTAGTACATCTAGGTCTTCAAAAATTATTTATCTAAAACTTAGCTCCCTAGATCCAGATCCAACCGGAAAAAAGTAGACGGAAAAAGCGTTTACAAAATGTTAAGGAACGGTTGCGCGGTCATGTTTTAAGAGAGGCATAAAGGACAGAAAGAATAAAAATAAATATATTTATTCACCTGATATTCCAATTTTATATCATGAATATTTTATGACAAAAGAAAAAAATATATAAGAAAAAAATATATAAGAAAAAAAGTGCTATACATAAAAGTAAACTAAGGCGTCGATAACCAAGAGGATTTACGCCTCTATGTGTAAAAAAAAAACAAGCAACTATCCATTATTTCTGGTGTAAGATTAGATATTTAGGGATGCAATTAAGTTAAGTGGGTCCTAATTATCCGGCATACATAATAATGATAGCGAAATCGCATTCCAAATCGGGATATTAACCTTTTGGTAGAATTTTTTTCCTCATTATGTGAACATTCAGATGTTTCCGAATAACGCTCAGAACATATTTATACGTACATATATTGTAGGTTCAAATCAGCTTTTTGACAAGCATTACTTACTCATGTAGACATATAAATTATAAGACATCTTAGCCGGCTTAGTTTTGTTTATCCGAATAATAATGGGCGATATTACTGCATTGAAGCCAATTGAATAGTGGCGGGGGTGCATTGATGTACTTTTTTTTTTTTGTATAATTTTTAAACTATTTTATTAGAAGATAAAATAGTTTAAAAATTATAACTTAATTATTCAACTAAAGACCATAAATAATAACATCATTTTTTGTTTTTATTTTGGTTCCCTCTTTTTGGTTTTTCCAAATTTATAGAAACTGGATTTCTAAATCTAACACACACACACACACACATATAAGAAGAACAAAGATTGGCCTAAGCCGGGAATCGAACCCGGATTTGCCTATCACTAGTAAGGCGCTCTTGCCACTTGAGCCACCAGGCATATATCCCGGTCAAATCAATCCCTTCTCTACACTGACCTTTCCCACCGATCTCGAAATTTTTAGCGATTTATATGCGGGAGTGGACAATTTGTCCATTATGTGTGGTATCTAGACCATTGTCAATTTATTTAAATATTAATTCAATTATTTTTCTTGTCATGATGATTGTCAGTGAAGGGAAGGTGAATATTATAAATATAAATTCCCTCGAAATTGGCGGCAGATAAGCAGATGAATACCCAAAAGTTGGATTAAATTTCTTCACATTTTTGATATTTTATTTAAATTATTCTAAATATGTATTCAATTTTATATATTTATTTTATACAATTGATTAAGGGTAAAGTAATAGTTAAGAAGAAAAATATATACACTGTAGGTCATATGTATTTACAATATTTTCCTTGTATCAGGGACACGAAACTCTCCCTTCGCACATATATATCATCACCGGTGCCCATGTATCAATTTAATTTATTAGTGAGAGATATATTACTTAGGGCCAGCCCCAATTGTATTTAATTGCGCCTTTCAATTAACTAACGACTTCCAACGTTGGAATTAATTGCTCTAAATGTATATTGGATCGTAATTGATTTATTTAGTTACCTATCATTTTCATAAATAAATGAAAATGAATAATATATTCAATTTCATAAGGTGAAATTCTTTTTTATCTTCTCTTGTCTGAAATAATATTTTAATAGTACAAAAAACCGAAATATACTCACTGACGAAGTAATAACTAAAAAATATTACCACCAAGATAATTGTTAAAGATATCGAAAAATGTTTGAAGCTAAATAAAAATATAGTGAAAAATTCATGAGTGATGAATAGTTAACAAACAGAAATAAGAATATAATAATATATAACATAATATCTTAAACACGCCCTTCAACAATATAATATAATTACTGTTTATATATATATATATATATATATATATATATATATATATATATATATATATATATATATATATATATATATATATATAAATTCAATGCATCATTCCATCAATCAACTAATACAATAAGAATATTTATTGATTAATTATTACCTAGTTTGATTAATAATATATTTTCATCTAAATATTCCTTCTTGTTTTAGGTAAGAAACATGTTCAGCTTGTTTGGAGAAAAAAAAAGAAAAAGTTAAAAATAATTAATTATCTTCCATATCACGGTAAGTGCTTTTATTTAAAAACTTAAATTACATATTTCGATTAATCGAACTCTTTGACGATTTTTATTCAAAGTAATTTGTGTGATGTGAACTGTACCGTTTTAATACATTCTTTGCTTAACGCATATGTATTCTATGAATTACAAAATGTTTAATAATTTATTTTTTGAAGAGAAAAGATTTGGCTCCGCCGGGAGTCGAACCCGGTTCTCCTGCGTTACATGCGAGGATGCTAACCACTACACCACAGAGCTCGGCTCAAGGCAGAGCAAATCCTTCCTCTTCACTGATACCTACTCCCCCTATCTCACAAGTTTTGCGAGTAGTAGCGGGATTTGCTCTGCTTTGAGCCGAGCTCTGTGGTGTAGCGGTTAGCATCCTAGCATGTAACGCAGGAGAACCGGGTTCGACTCCCGGCGGAGCCAAATATTTTCTCTTCAAAAAATAAATTATTAAAAATAATTTAAAATTGGTGGTCAGCCACAATTTAAGATTGGATTAATACAAAATGTTTAGTTAAGATTAGCCCTATCAAAATCTTATAAACATTAAATGCAAAAATATTAAGAGTAACAATAATTACTTCTACAAATGATCAATAACTTTATTATTTTTATTTGTTTTGTTTAAAGGTATAAACACTCTTCGTTCATCAACGCCTGATAATAACTTTTAACGGATTATTACTTTTTATATTTTCTTTAAATACAACTATTTTATTATTTATATTTTGATGTTGATCTATCAAGGAAACACAATGATACTTCTACTAAAACTAACTTACAAAATTATTTAATGTGTTCAATGCTAACCATTTCTTTAACTCCCTCCCACAAAAAAATAAAAATATAAATATCTTTATATTTTTTAAATTTCTATAAATAGTAACGATTATAATATTCATAAATATTAATAGTATCGTAATTAATCTTAGAGGAGGATTTATTTGAGAAATTATTTTATTTTATTTTGGTAACATTTTTTTTGTGATACTAAATCCCATTTATCTATGTATATATGTTTCATCTGCTTTTGTTTAATATTCAAATTTAAAGTTTTAGTTTTTTTAAATTTAATTAATTTTATTCAATCATAAAATAATATATGACATATAACGTATAACAATATAATTTTTAAAAATATTTATGCTGGTAAATATCATTTAAAAAAATGTCCTATATTTTAATTTAATTAGGATTATAATTGAATTCTTTAATGAATAATACGAAACTCATCAAAACAATTTCTTTTATTTTTTACATTGATTTTCGTTCGATTTCAAAAGAAGCAAAATATCACTTTAAAGCTACTTAGAGACACTCAAATTCTCAACCAGAATTTTAACAATACGACTATTTAAATATATTTAGATTTCGGTCATGGATATTTATCTATGAGGGTTTTTAGAAAATAAATATATTATTAAATTATCTTATTCATCGATTTATATTTTATCAATTTTGTTGAAAGAGATATTTTTTTACATTACAAAAACGAAGAATTATTATGTTCAATATAAAAAAATATAAGTCATTACGATATGATATAACACAAATCAAAGAATTTTTTTATGGAAAGGTTAAATCTTAAAAATATTTGTTGAAAAATAAATTACATTTTTTATTATATTATACAAAAATAATTAAGTTAGCGTTATAATGCAGAAATATATATATATATATATATATAATATTTTATTACATCCCAATTACGTTGTGACCTATAATAAATCAGATTTCTGTTAACAGAAGGAGTTGGGGGCAGAAAGGGGGGGGACACAGTACTTCATGGCTTCATCATAGGGGGGCTAAGCTAGCCTATTTTTCGGTTGCGGATGGGAATGGAGACAGTAACGATATCGTATCAATTCGGCTGTTTGTTCAGCGCTCGGAGTTGATGGCTTTCCCGGCTGGAAAAACCTTTATTTTCTAAGCCCCCCTTCACCTCCCCCCCCCCCTTATAAAGTTTAATCCAGCCGGTCTATGACACTAGGAGGCTGTTTGGTAAAAACTAAAAAAAAAAAAAAGATATATAAAGAAATAAAAGGAAAATGTTGGATCATGTTGAAAAGGTAATATAATATTCCAATTTAAATTTAATACACCTAAAAAAAAATACCTGAAGGCTAAGTTCTATAAGTTCAAGAACTGTGTTTAGAAAGAGAATATTTTGTAATATATTACTATTTGTACTGCAGATTTTATTATAATTTTTAAAATAAAAACGTTATATATATATATATATATATATATATATATATATATATAGAGAGAGAGAGAGAGAGAGAGAGAGAGAGAGAGATTACTAACTAAATAAAAAATAAATATGGTGTAGTTGGCGCATCACAAAATATCATCAGTCATCAAGTGCTTAAAACTGTATTGATAAGAAAGTCTCAAACGTCATCGATTTATATTGACTTTGTAAATATGTTTTTATAGGTTATTATTACACTATTTTTATTTCATGATTTTTTTCAAGTATAATGATACAGGACACAAAAAAGGGCATAAAAGAAACCACATCAAATTAAAGTCATTAAATAAAATTATACTAAAAGTCTGGAAATAACAGTATTGAGACCCCTCGTTTTAAGCCTTCCCCCCCTCTCTCACTCTCTCTCTCTCTCTCTCTCTCTATATATATATATATATATATATATATATAGAGAGAGAGAGAGAGAGAGAGAGAGAGAGAATACTAACTAAATAAAAAATAAATATGGTGTAGTTGGCGCATCACAAAATATCATCAATCAGTCATCAAGTGCTTAAAACTGTATTGATAAGAAAGTCTCAAACGTCATCGATTTATATTGACTTTGTAAATATGTTTTTATAGGTTATTATTACACTATTTTTATTTCATGATTTTTTTCAAGTATAATAATACAGGACACAAAAAAGGGCATAAAAGAAACCACATCAAATTAAAGGCATTAAATAAAATTATACTAAAAGTCTGGAAATAACAGTATTGAGACCCCTCGTTTTAAGCCTTCCCCCCCCCTCTCTCTCACTCTCTCTCTCTCTCTCTCTCTCTCTCTCTATATATATATATATATATATATATATATATATATATATATGCTAAAAAATTAAAAAATAAATATGGTGATGTTGGCGCATCACACAATATCATTTGCCATAATTTTCAGTAAAAACTTAGTTTAAACTAAATCAAATAACCTAATTTTGATTTTTAACCTGCATTTCGTCTCAATGGTAAAAATAATATGATTTTTTTATGCCTTTTTCTATTTTTTGGTTAGTATATCGACAGCAATATTGACACAAGTCAAAATTGTCAACATTTAAATTTACTAATAGAAATATTTATATTTCCATTTTTACAATATTTATTGTTGGATAGTAAATCTTAAACACGAGTTGAATAGTTTTTATACAATATTAGTCCTATTCAATCAATACATACGAATAAAACACACAAAAAAATGCTATTTTGAATATATTTAAATGAATATACATTTTTATTTCTTGCTTGTCGCTAATTATTTTTTGTCACGCGTGCGACCGTTTGAAGTCTCTAACCTTTTTTAAAAGTCATAATTCCTAATAATGATTTGCACGTGTCATGAAAATTGATTTTTCATGTTCTCTAGTTTGATGATGATAAAACCAATTCGTTCTAATTGATTGTCAACAAATAATTGGTTCTTTTTTTCTGCTCCTTTTCAACTATTGGAACGGAATGAAACATCTGCTGAGACCATAAAAGATCCTGACATTCTGAAAGTCACTGTGACTCAGTCGATGTGTAGTCTTCTCAGTGGAATAAAAAAATACTCTATGTCATTAGTGATAATAGATGTATAGTCGTCCTTAGAACTTGGCTAGGTCATTAGTTCTGCATTCTTGCTATATATATATACATATGTATATATTTATATATATACATATATATATATATATATATATATATATATATATATATAATACACACACATACATCTACAGGGTATTTTGTAAGAGTACATTACAAATACAGACATAACATTGTATGATTTCCATTTCCCTCATTCCTCTTACCCTCAACATTTATATATTTGTTATGCTCATAGACTATTTTCTGCAATTTCAAATTTAAATTTTGTCAGAACTCAATATATTAAAAAAACTAACACCCACGTACGAGTGGTTGGTACTGATTTCTAAAAGTAGAAAATTTTAAGATAAAAAAGTGTATTGGTGAAATAAAAAAGTCATCTTAAAACTTTGTTAGAGTTTTTTAATTTGAATACAATTTTCTTTTCCTCGCCTTTTAGGTTATAAGGAGTTTCCCGGAATACAATTTTAAGAATAGAATTATTTACTTGCCACAAAAAACACAAAAATCGCTATCGATAAATAAAAAAAAAAGGAAATAGATCATGCCTTTATTTTAACCTTTTTTGTTGATAGTTATATTGAATTGGAATGGTTGGTAATTTTTTATGTGTACCAATTCCTAATAACCAGTATAAAGAGTGTATTGCAAAAAGTTGCCTATAATAAAAACGAAATAACTTCCATTACATTTATTTTTATATATTTTTTTCGTTATTCAACTTCATTGTAAACATTGATTGTAGTATTTCATTTTAATTTACATGAAAATAATTTTTATTAAATTCTGAAAATCATCGTAAAAAAGAAACATGACAATTTTTTATCATTCCAATAAAATTTATAGCATATTAAGATACAATAGCAGTTTTGAGTATACCGTTGAAAATATCACTAAATGTTAAAACCTCTGTAAGATTCGACAATTTGCAGATCATGTTTTGAACGAGTACTTATCGTGGACATTTTTTCGTTAGCTTTTTTGTTTTTGATTCTCTCAATTTAAACGATTATTGCGGTCTGATGAAGATACTTGTCAACATTATAAGTGCATTAGCCTTATATAACTTTCAATTCTTATTGCAATTTCCAAAAATATAGTGAAAAAAAAAATGTGTAAGCGTAGAAATTCCGGACTTTCTTTCAAAAAATACGGTTTGCACGAAATAATCTTTTATACGTCATCCGCCCGTAACCGGTTGAGATAAATGTATTGTTGGAAACTTTTAAATACTTTTTTTTTTTTTTGTAATTTTATCGCTTTGAATATTGCCATCTACCTGCAATACACTAATGATAGCTATAAATAAATAATTATTGGTTATTTATTATAATTATTAATAAGCAAATATTAATTACTAGTTATAAAGCATTTTTGTTTTTATTGAGGCCGGGTTCCTTATATATAATTTCTGATTTAAATTTTATAATGAAAAATAACATAAAGTTTCAAATTCCTATTTAATACATTCACTTAGAGATTACTCTCTCTATATGTGTCGTAAAATATATCTTAAGTAGTAGAGTATTTATATGTAGAAATGTTAATGCTGATTCGGAAAATATAGTAGAACATGTATATACATCAACGATTCTATTCAAATTTCTTACAGAAAGTTCCTATAAAGGTATGCATCCCCCTATCCCCTTACTCTTTTCTTTCACCCATACCAAGGTATTTCGAAAATTTTACTTATCCGTTTGATTTATATAACATAATATGTTAATATGACTGGCTCTGTATGTTGTTGATTTGATGTTGGCTGTATGTTGATTGTTGAAGCACTACCTACTGTCTACTTCTTGGGTCAGTGAAGCAGTAGACCAAGGGTGCTGAATCATCTTGGCGATAATCCTAGATGAGATTAGTGGCTACGGTAGATAGCAATTAGATATAATGGACCTAGCGTAATCTATGCAGGGTCTAGTTTAACCTCGAGCTGTGGTTAACTTAATATTATTAATTATTGTTAGCGAACCTCAAAATTGTTTAATTGAAAGTTTGCGTCTGATATAGATTAGAGCAAATAAATTATGATTTGATGGAGTGAACAATGACCTATATACTGACTTACTAAGGAACGATTTGCCAATGCAGGGACCACGGTGATTTTATACAACGAAAAATCATGATTATCAAACTTATTTTTATTATTATTTATTGAATAGTACGGCCGAGCGCACATTGAGACACAGGCGACGCAGAGCAGAGTAGGTTTGTGAAACGAAAATTACATTTGCTTAAAAAGTTTAAAGATTGCTGTTTTAGTTGTAATACTTTATGACTTAATATGATAAAAGGAACAAGCTTCTAGACACATAGGGCTAGAATGGACCTTGCATTACATGATTTTATATCACAATAAGTTTTTGTTTTAAGCATTGGATTCCTTGAGACTAAGTAGTAACTTGGACGATTTTATGAACTTCACCTGACTCAGACGGAAATAGTTAATAAACTGTTAAGAAAATTCTATGTGAAAATTCTTTCTTGAGAAATACTTATTTTATCACAATTTTTTTTACCTTGACTTTCAAGGTTACTTTGAGCAAATTTTTTGTGTCTAACTCTATATCCGAATCAGTTTCTAAACTTGAATCCAAGAAGAAATCTTAAATACTTTCACAGAACATGTACCTGCCTTCGCCAAACAGCGGCACAGAAACTGCGGTAAACTATGCGACGCAGTTTTTTGTACTGCCCTGCTCTGCTCAGCGTCGCCTGCGTGACACAGTTCAATGTGCGTCTTAGCTATTATATGATGCCACGCATAATTTGGCGTGATGAATTCAGGTCGCGTTTCGGATATTCGACTGGACTAATAGTGACTATTTCATTGATGGAAGGAAGCAAAATTTTGATTGGTGGGAAGAATAAGGAGGCTAAAAAATTCTTCTTATCATCAATTATATAAAGAACTGAACTGTGAGCTTGGTGAGGATATATTTCTAAAAAATTGGACTTGTGTCTCGTTAATTCTACTCAGCCTGAATTGCATTGTTAGTAGGAAGTTTAGGTCAAACCATATCGAACACAGATAACATATAATCATCTGACGAAACGCCCTATTCTGTTCAACAGCCTTGTTCCCTCTCTCTTTTTTTTTTTTTTTTTTTTTATTCAATACGAGACGTAAACATGAAAATAAAAATGAAAACGAACAGGCTCTGATCTACATAGTGACCAAATTAAAGCTTTTGATCTCACGTAATTATCCTTTCAAGGCTGGTTAGTGGAAACCTGACGCCTAAGATTACACTTAGCATTTATAGCTGTTGATATTTCCGCCACATAATTATGGAGGTAAAATTTTATAATTTATTGGCTACTCGGTAGAGCGTACAAATTTTAGCTGGCGAAAAAAAGAATTCATAAATAATATAATAATTAATAGTGGGTTTAGCTTTCCAAACAATATCTAAGAATGTGATGCATGTGCAAATTTTATTTTTAAATGAAGGATTAAAGGTAACAACAAATTGAATGTTATTCATTAATCCTAACAAACAGGTTTTAACAGTTGTTTAAAATTTATTCCTATTAGAAGACTTGTCTTAAAAGTATATACATTCAATCACAAAATTTGGCATCAAGATTTCGTGTCCTGTTACAAGTTTCATTGAAACGTCTTTAATTATCTATACATTAACCTTAATAATTAATTGAAATATAGTACGAATACAATAAATTGTTTATTCTGGTCGTAAGGCCCGAATTCATATGCGAAGGCATAATATTTTTTATTTTTAAAGAAATGTATCTAAAATCCTTATAAGTCCACTAAACAATATATACAAACGAAAAATTAACGATTTCTATCGTCCGTTATGAAACAGTCTCATTAAATGTCGTGGTAAAAACTTCAACTTCTATTTTAAGATGGTCAGATTTTATTTTCCATTTATTGCCGAGAGAGGTGGTTCGGCAAAATCCCTATATTTCCTGACAAATCGTAGAATTAATTATAGTTACTTTACTTTTTTTTTTTTGCCTGCTATCTATTTTCGGTTGTTAAAACCTCAATCTTGAAAGGATTAAGCATGAAAGTTCTGGTACTTAAGCGACGAGAAAGATTATTACGCAAAGTAGTTAGAAAATCAGTGAGTTTATTACGTGCCCTAAACTAAGGAATAAAACAGGAACGAAGCTACCTTCATAGGAGGAGAGCTAGTACTCACCAAGAGAATTATACCCTTACCTAAGGTACATCTAAAATTCAAAAGTTAAAGAGTTAAAGTTAAAGTTCATAACTTTATAAATGTAAAATAATAGACAAAATTGCAATAACCTAACTAACATTATTATATAATTTTTAAACTATTTAATTAGGAGGTAAAAGATTCGACCATAGCAGGGAATCGAAGCCAAGCCCACATTCCATTATCTTCTAATTAATAGTTTTAAAATTATAAATTAATTATTTAAATTTATCAATTATTAAATATCAACATACAATGTATAACTTTAACTTCAATTAGATCCCGTTGCCTGGAAAATTGTTCAGCCCCCTCCCCCCGTTACTTCGCTAAAATGTGGCTAGACCTGGTGGGGATCAAAGAAGAGAAAGATTCGAACGCAGTTGGGAACAGCCCAAAGGTTAGCTCATTGGTAAGAGCGCTGCATCGATCCTGGGTTCGATTCCCGGCCGTGGTCGAACTTTTTATTTTCTAATAAATAGTTTAAATATTATAAATTAAATAACAACATAAAATTCTTATAGTATATTTTGGCCCTTCTTTACTGAAGACCCTTCTTAGGTGTAGTGGTTTATTTCTTTTTTCTTTCTATTTTCATTTGTAATTTGGTACAGTTATATAGTTTGTCTTCTAGTACAGGGTTGACTATATGGAGGAACTTATCACTACAATCGATCCTGGCTTATCTTTGATGGCATCACAATCCCGAAGACACCTTGCATTAGTGTACCACTTCCTCATCCCCTCGGGGGCATTGTGTAGGGTCGCGATCGGAAAGGGGTTCCGGTGACACTTCAATGAAGCACACTTATCTTCCCTCGTTGGATAGATAAAGGCCCCCGCCGTTGGAAGAAGGTGAATAAAATGTTGCCTTGACGCATGGCCCCACCCTCGCAGGGATGTAGGTAGGATACAGTAAGGGATTAGATAGTCCCAGTCACTATGTCAGGAGGCAGCTATCTCCTCCATTCAATTCCGGCTATCTGATCATCCCTGTCTTGTGAGAAAATTTCTTAAATCCAGGTGCTCTCCGGGGGAAAACGGCAACAAGTACATACCTCATTTGTGATCCTCTCCTCTGTTTCCTTCTTTTTTTTTTTCTTGTTTAGTTGCTCCTTATCGTAATGCGGTTTGTACCTTTCCTACAAGAGCCTCTGATTTTCCTAGCCAGATTTATTCTTAAGATGCATTTACACTTACTTCGATTTACAGATAATATGAACAATTAACAATATAATCTATTTTTTTTTTTTTTTTACTGTATTGTGTTGTTCTACAGAAATAGTTGTCGTTCAAAGGTTATTTATCTACAGACCATCATCACATCGCTAATTGATACTGGCAAATACATATTTCATTGCTTAAAAATGAGTGTGTAATAAAAACAAACGACACAAAGACATAACTCAAACCATAATACAACTTCTAAGAAATTACCTGCTTTAATTTTTTCTGTTATGCTGATTTGATGATGGCAAAGGAAGAAGATCAATAACTCATTGCTGTAATCGTACTGAACTGCTTGGTTTTTTTTTTCTGTGGGGCTTAAGGGTAGTAATGTCTTCTTGAAGATTGGCAAGGAATCGAGTCTGATCGATATCAATCATTGATGCAAGTATCATTTTAACTAAGGAATATCGATAATTTTTATCTTGATGGCTGATATGATATTTTCGAACAAAAATATATTGATCATATATGACTCTTATTACTTAATTTAATAAACCCCGGGTCGGGAGAGGCTACTGTACATAATTTGGGCATAATAATTAATTAATTTAGGAATACTTTAATAATAATAATGAGAAAATAAATTACGTAATTCTGTTCTTTTTTTGTTTATTTTTGTATATTAGTTAAAACCTACGTTAAATTTATTTTAACTATTTTTAATGCCATCATAAAAATATTATTTTATGAAACCGTTGAGATTAACGGAATGCGGACTTGGAATCATGAGGACATGGAACCGTGACCCATCAACATTATTCCCAAAGGGAGTTAAGGAGAGGAATAGAGTCCACTCGAGCCTCTTGGAATAATTGAGTATCATTATAAATAAATAAGTAGGGGTCCAGACCAAAAAAAAAAACTGAATTTAGAGTCGTGAGGTATATTTCATCTATTTTTCGTGTTACCTAATTATGTTTTTTAGTTTTAAATTCTATTTTTCATTCAAGTACAATTTAAAAAAAAAATTTCCTATGTTTAAAGTTTGCTACATATTTATTGAGGCTGGATAATCTTAAATCTTTATGTGTTGCTGTAATCGAAACTCTGACCTCATAGCGAGAGACCGTTTCGTCGTATTGAAACGTATTGGTCCGAGCGTGTTAGCCACTCCCCACTCCTTGGCGCTTTATTTTCTTATAAAATGGTGACTAACAGCTTGTAATAAACGGAAGACAGGAGGGAAATTATGCTTCCAATAAGCACTAAATAGGTTGCCCTTAATAGTAGCAACCTCTCTACTTGCCATGGTACAAATCTAATACCGGTCAGGGCTACCAACCGCAGCTGGCATATTTTCTCTTTTCCCCCACTGACTCGCCCCATTTCTACCCCAGGAGGTCCCCATTCTTCTAATTGCTTCTGCTAAATGGATTTGATCCTTTTCTTCCTATTCATTCGGCCCTAAGTACCCGTTTTATATAGAGTGCCGTTAATAACCCTATGAAGGGATGGCTTCTACTTGTGAAATTTCTAGTTGTGACGTCGTTTTAGGGTTGTGACTTAATAGCCTTAATAATAATATCTTTACTAGGGCTAAATATGATTTAAATTCATTTATTAATCACGTATAGCTTTAAACGATATATGATACAATAGAAGAGTTTGGTCCTCCGGGCCGGATTATACCAGAGCTTCTATTTTATTTATATTTTGATCTCATTCGAATATCCTTTCTTTACTTTTATTTATTTTATGTCCATTTAAGTACCTATGTTTGCGAACATTGATATAATTATAATACTTTATTCTTTTTTCTGTTAAGATTTTAAATTTTGTATTTAGAATTTTTATATTTCTTAAAATTTTATTTTTTTTTATCTCTTTGATTTTTATATAAAAAACCTAGTCTATATCTATGAATCATAATTTTATATATAATATAAGAATCTAATATGTTAGTAGTAATCACTGGAAAAGAGAACACTGTTTTGGAAAATGCAGTTAATATATGTCAAAATAGACTAATGAAGATGAGAAAAGCAAATGTAATATAAATGAGTTATTATTAGGAATCTAGATTGTAATGAATCAGTAAACTATTTTTTTAAATACATCCATAGGTACCTTTTGTATAAGTCAACTGCTTATATATATTTAAGCATCATTCCTTGGAAAATATGAGAAGGAATTTCAATTTAATATTAAGGTTAATAGATAGACTAAAATTTAAATTTGTTTTATTTTTTGTTTTTCCAAAATGAAAGTATGTGTTCCTTTTCCAATATAAAATATTTCTTTTTAAGTCAAAGAAATGAAGATGTACCGGTTTAATGAGTTCGGATTAACAAACTATTACGAAATACTTATAGGATATGTTTGGAACGACAATGTGGAGGTCAACAATTAAATTAACGTCACCGTTAATACAATTGATACTAAAATTCTTTTGTCATTTTACTTGCTCGTGGTTGGAGAGGCATACATTTGATGACCCGGATAATGACGGGACAATATTCCACCTCTCTTCATCGAGCTTAAGGAGCTTTGCCTTGGATGGAAGGGTGGACAATACTCTTTCGGCGACTAAGGTCCTTAGCTACCATTAAGGTCATGGTTTATCCATCAGCCAAAGCCCTCAATTAGTGATCCTATCCCTTAAGTGTAGCGGATTAATTCAAGACATTCCGCTAATCATTTATTTAATGGCACTAAATCTAGTTTAACTAAACACAGCTATCGGTAAATATTGAGCTCAGGGCTATAGGTACATAGGCTTACGGACTCTCTATAGCAGCTGTTGGGAAAGAGGTGAATTGTTTGGCATTAATTCATTATACGCCATAAATTATTTGGGGGGTTAATGGAAGAAGCTTGTCTCTCTCCAATGGACTGATTAATGTGATTTAATTATCGTCCGCTCAATTTCAAAATACATTAAATAAAATTCAAATTTATTTTAAATTTCTGAGGACGAATTCGACAATATGTAACTTCTCGTCAAATATCTATTACAGTTAAAACTGTATATATATATATATGTGTGTGTGTGTGTGTGTGTGTGTGTGTGTGTGTGTGTGTGTGATAATTATTGATTATGGGATATATAAATAGAGACTTATAAAATGTTATATTATTTATTGTATAGTTGAGTAAATCATATGACTTCATAAGGTTGTAATTAGTATAGCTTGATATGCCTAATGTTATGTATTAGACATATATGTATTGGGTTGTCCGGAAAATAATGCAGGATTTGGGTTTTTTTTTTTTTTTTTTTTCCAATCGCCTTGAGGTGGTCAAGTTCTCGAACAGTTATTCTGGGGTTTTCTTCCACCGATGATCGGAGAATATCAAGAGAGGAAGGCCTTCCACGGCCTTCTTTATCTTCGAGGCTGAAGTCTCCCTTTCGAAATTTTTTAAACCACCTTTGAACAGTGCACTCAGTAAAAATTCGCTCGCCCCACACTTGATTGATGTTTCTAGCCGTCTGGCCTCCACTGCGGCCGAGTTTAAACTCGTAAAAGAAAATCGTACGAAATTCACGACGTGACATCGTAGGAAAGACTGGATTATTTCCAAGTAGCGAGATGCTATAGAGATAAACAAACATTGTCGTTTAGAAGAGGATTAGCAACTGTTGACACTCGTACCAATAAATAATCCCCTAAAAGTAAACAGATTACTATATATAGAATGTTTTAAAAGAAAACTTGAAAACCTGCATTATTTTCCGGACAACCCAATATATATTTATTAAAAAAGTGTGTTGATGTGACATGGAATGACTCATATATAAATATATGTTATATATTTAAATTGTAATATTTACTGTACTTAACTGTACTTAAGATTTCTAAGCCTCATAGTAATGCATTAAATGATTTTTAACACAATTAATTGTATTTTAATTGGATACGAGAATTTCATTCGTTAACTTTCTTATCGTATTTTCAAATTATATTAATACGAATTAATTCCAATGGTCGATAGTTTCAAATCACTTCGAATGGTTGTAATATACCAGCCGCTTTCCGCCAAAATAGATTTGGATACGATACCTGTAAAGCAGGAGATTTTACAGGGAACCTAGAAAAGTTTTTTTTATAGGTGTATTAAACTAAGAATTAGAACTCAGTGTTAAAATATGAACGGGTCATCTAGTATCAGTGACTAGCGAAAGTATTTCATACAATACCTTATTGGAAAATAAAAAAATCAATGCAAGAACTTTTGCCCATATTTGATAACCCATATATATATATTTTAAACGCATATGTTTAAATTTACTGCTGCTTTAATGCATTGTATCAGAAAAAATGGTAAAGGATAAATAAATATTTATTTTTTATATACTTAAATAGAAATTCCACTGTTTTAATGCAGCAAAAGTTTTCGTACATGACATTATTATTTAATAATTTATAAATTTCGTATCATATATTTGTAAGTATACTCGGATGAAAAAAAATTGATGTACTAAAATATTTGAATACATTAAAACAATTTGTTTTTCCTTACATGGCAAAAAATAATAAAAATTGAAAAAATAAAATCAGGGATCTAAAGCAAATAGGTTTTTCTTGTTTTGTCATTGAAAAATCATTTTAATGTATGAGGAATTCCACCTTGTTACTCCGTCCTACATTTTTTTTTTTTAATGAATTTTCTAGTTTCATCTCTGGCATTAATTTAATCTTTATAATAGAAATGATTAAAAGAGTGATGTTTTGAGGCGTCCTGGATATTCTTTTTCCTAATAATAAATTTCCTTCGTAAGTTCGGATTTAAAATAATCAGCTAAGTACATGCGTTGAATACAACTGGATTCACAATATTCATATCCATTTTGCGAATTCTGAATAATTTCAGAAATGACCTACAAGAGCCTCCTGAAACCCTTTATATTGTTCAAATTTTATTAAGTTTAAAAATAAGATTAACATTTTTTTTTTCGGTTTGGCGCTGCATTAGTTTTTATTAAATAGCAGAATTTTTTTTTTTTTATATATATATATATGATTTTTGTTTCTGTATGCGCACGAGCAGAAACGACGTAAACAGTGCGTAAATTTACTAACCCTAATCTTCAATGGTTTTTTAATTTTATTTTCAATAAATTTCACGCATACCCATCCTCCTTTATGGTTACAGCTTTAAATATTCCAGTTTGGCAATATTCGAGTTTTATGGAATGGCTATGGACAATAACATAGGACCTCCATAATATATTCAGCCCTGGATCTGACTAAACAAACATAATATCTCAATTTACATATTATTTATGCTCTGTAACCATTGCTGGGGGAAGCGATAAGCTTGATACAGTTATAAATCCCCTACACCTCATATCGTTTTGCCCTCGGACTCAACGCCATATAAAGAGGGCACATAGAACCAGAAAATATCAATAAAGTAAAGGAGTGTTCCAGATTTACATGTAAAATAATTCGAAGAAAAAAAATGGTGCCACGCACGAATCGCACACTCAACGAATCATCTGATTGTATGTTAATTTATCATTAATTAGAAATAATAGATATTATGTAAAACTAAAATGAATTTTATGCTTTACTACTGTGGTGCAACCAGGATTTCTATCAGGGTGGAGGCTAAATTCATTTTATTGAATTTAAAAAAAAATATCTTACTACATTTGTCAAGTACAAAATGTAATATTAATCATTTGACTATGACGTGAATGTAAAAGTACTGCTTCAAATTTAAATTTAATTCATTATGTGATTACAGTGAGAAAAAAAAGTTTCTTTCTGTCGTTTGAAGGGGGGGGGGGCTTATGCTCAAGCCCCCCCCCTTGGTTGCGCCAGTACTTGCTGAATTACACCCTTCTCATCTTTTACATTTACCCATTTTTCGTCAATATCTACCTTCTGCAACTGTTTTTTTTTTCCTCTTAAAATTCCTTCAACCATACAGGATATCCAATATGATTCCTTTATTTTCTTGGAATAAAGGGAAGAAACTAAATGAGATTATCGTTATAAATTATTATCAATGTTTTCCTGATATTATTGATTTTATTAAATATTTCCTCAAGCACTCATATCTTTGTAATTTACAGTTGAATGATATGTTTTTTACCATAACAGGCGTCTAATGCAAAGTTAAACGCGGTGGAGAAGAACTCGGAGTGTTTACGGAGAGACTAACATTAGAAGATTATAAAACAAGACTAACATGAACAATGGTAATATTTATAATAAAAAATAAAAATTCGGTGCGGTGTGCATATCTCACAAACTTTAATAATCAAATGTTCAGTAGAAATTCATTTTTAGTAATTAAAAAAAGATAAATGAAATATATGCTACTATAAATAAAATATATAAATCGATTTGATTAAGAATTATTACTTAGGCAATCTCATTATTTCAGGTGTTTCTTACCTCAAAATAAATTCTATAAATTATTTATTTTTTAGCAGCTCCCTTGGATATTTTTCATCATAATCGTCTATTTCTTCTAGCTTTCTTTCTTGATTTTATTTAGTCTTCGTGTCTTATTTTCACGGGCCTTTATGGTTGATTACGTACATTATATGAAACTTTTATAGAACCAAAAAAATGTTTAGCTCAACTAGAAAATCTAATTATTCGTTACTCTCCTTCACCTGCTCCTCATTGATTTTTATAAAAAAAAAAAATGTATTAACATATTTTTTTCCCTGTTGTATAATATGTATCTATCTACATTATTAATTATCTCATTTTCGAAGGACGTCTTAAATTTTAAAAATAAATGTTTCCATTATTTAATTGTCGAATTATTTCAAAGTTTAAATTTGTCCATTCCTCATTACTGATCAAATTAGAGAAGTTTAATTATTTTAAACAAACGGAAATTAACGGTACATTAGCCATTGAAAATTCACCCTTTAACCCCCGCCGCGTTGTTTCAATAAGGAAAAAACTTTCTCAATATTAAATCCTTTTAATAGCACATTAATATTGGAATTTTAATCATGAATGGTTTGGTTCAATTATATCTGAAAACGCAATTGTGAAATAATTTGATATGAATATTCATTATACTTTACTTGAAAGAAAGACAATGAAATAACAGATTTTTTTTTCATATATATAGGGTATGCTTTAACCTATATAATTATATATATATATATAATGACAATTGAATAAAGGATTTTTTTATAGTCAAACCCTATGAGGAATTCCACCTTGTTAGCACGTCCTGAGAGTTTTTTGTTTTTTTTATCCAATTTTCTGAATTCGTCTAGCATTATTTTTGAAAATACAAATAATCGAAATGATTAAAATATCAATGATTTTGGGCGGCCAGGATAATATTCTCCCATGTACTAATTGTAAGTTCAACATTAAAAATAATTAGCTACTTGCGTTATATATAATTGAATTTACAACTTTATCCATAAATATTCATATATATAGCAAGAGTTCGAAATAATTTCAAAAATGACTTCCAAGAGCCTTAATTATCTCATGTCTTTTAAAAAAAAAAAAGTTGGGCATTAATTATAATATAAAAATTAATATTAGATAACTTTATAAGAATAAAATTTTGTCAGTATCTTGTATTCTGTGTTACCTCTCATTATATTAATTCTTAGTAAATATTTTTTTCTTCTATCGATATGGTAGGTGAAATGCGTGAATTTCACGTGAATTTTAGAAGCCAGAACTGCTAGACTACTAGATATCCTGTGAAATATCCAAATATAATAAAATGAATGTTATTATAATTATTTTATAATAATAATTTATGAAAATTTATTTATTTAATCATAATTTGCTTTCAGAGAAGCACCCTATGCAAATAGAGTCTATCGACTATACAAACTTAAAGATGCATACATTATTAATTTTTAATATACCTGAATGATTACTTTATCTAATAAGTAGCATTTATATTTATTCAATATTCTATTACTACATGTTTTTATCTTTGCTGCGTTAGTTTCAAATATTAATCTACCCTCATCTATGGCATCAAGCAAATTTTTTAGTTGGGAACATTAGTTGTATTTAGTCAGAATAGAATTAGATGAATCCAATCCGTTTCTTAACGCTAGGAATTCATTTATGACATTAAAATAATAATAAAATGTCATTATAATAAAACTTCTTTCGAAAGAGTGAAAAGCGGTTTGGAGAAGCGGCCATTCCCAAAAGTAGGTAGAGTATGATCGGAAGTTGGAGGATACAGGATGAAGCGAAACTTGAAACAAAAAAGTTGCCCGAAGAGAAAAAGTTCTTAGCAGCCCAGTTTTGGGGTGCCTATATCACTGTAGTGGTTGTGGGAAGTGAGGGGGAGAGGGTAAAGTAAAGAAAGTCTACTTCCATATTCCTACTGAAACAGGAATATACCCTAAAATGATCGCCAGAGAAAAAGGGTTTTGCACGCAACCAGAATTTTTTTTTTTTTTTTGTATTATGTGCCTGGCCCTGTAACGATTAATTTCATGTTTCATACTGCGGGCTATAAAATTTCCCCTCCCCAAAAAAATATTCGAAGTATGAATGTTTTGGGGCTATTTATACTGTTTTCCGGTTATTTTTACAATTTCAGAATATTATTTTAGTTAATAGACATTTAAAAAGTATATGTTTTGCAAATGATAATTTAGGTATAAGTAAAAAAAAATTATAAAATAAATATATAAAAATAATATTCAACCCTGGATAGGTAAGGGACATAACTTTGACTTATAACTTTGAGGTAACGATCGTATATTTGACGACGAACTATGGAAGAAGTACAGTAGGTGTGTTTACTATACAAAACTCGCATTAAAAAAAATTACAGATTGGATGAATAAAAAAACGAATAAATTGGTGCATGGGCAACACATTAGTGCTCTAAGTCCTAAATAAATGGGAATTCATAAAGTTTGTCGTAATTCTTCTTTTGTTGGATGCGCAAATGGCGTTATTCTGTTCTCGTGTTTCTGCGAAAAACTTCCGCATGGGAGATGCTAGTGATTGTGAATATAAATATTTGGAGAAATTATTTGCTTATAAGATATTAAGTTCTTGAGACTGTATTTTTCAACAGGTTATCAGAAGGGGACCAAATTAGTCTCAACAATAAAGTTTTTTATTTAAAAGACGTTTCGGCTCTTTTGAGCCATCTTCAGTTCTAAAACATTTAACAATACAATTAATAAATAATAAATATTTGTAATACAGTCATTTAGTCATCTGTATTTAATATATACAGACCAGCAAAACAGGTAGACAAAATCATTTGAAGTCACACAGGGCAGATACAACTCTCAACCAATGTTCCCTAACCCCAAGACACCCAAAACACTCAGGGTGAGCAAAGTCCAATTCATTATAGTACACCCTCCAGCAAAGGCCTATTATTTAGAAAAACCCAAAACTATATGATGTACATCAGCTGTATACTTCCAATTGACAAGTCTGTCAATTTTAAAACAGACACTAAAGGTCTCAATATGCAATATGGGGAAATATTAAGAAAAATTAATACTTAAGTTTATATGGATTGCATGGGTCTTTAATTTTTATTTTGGAAGTATACAGCTGATGTACATCATATAGTTTTGGGTTTTTCTAAATAATAGGCCTTTGCTGGAGGGTGTACTATAATGAATTGGACTTTGCTCACCCTGAGTGTTTTGGGTGTCTTGGGGTTAGGGAACATTGGTTGAGAGTTGTATCTGCCCTGTGTGACTTCAAATGATTTTGTCTACCTGTTTTGCTGGTCTGTATATATTAAATACAGATGACTAAATGACTGTATTACAAATATTTATTATTTATTAATTGTATTGTTAAATGTTTTAGAACTGAAGATGGCTCAAAAGAGCCGAAACGTCTTTTAAATAAAAAACTTTATTGTTGAGACTAATTTGGTCCCCTTCTGATAACCTGTTGAAATTATTTGGTTTAATATTAGTGGATGTTGGGATGCTTCCTTGGTGACAGTATCTGGTAGTCCAATAAAATTTATCCTTATATACAATAGTTTTTTTTTTTTTTTTTTATTATTTTATTGTGATCAGAATGATTCTATCAAGACATTCCGCAATTTTAATTTATTTTTCTAATCACTTTCTATGTTTTAAAGATTTATTCAAAGGTGGTTATAAAACTTAATTATTTGAGGTGTCTGCCATACTAACGAAAAATCTTAAACTTAGTAGTGCAATATACGAAGCTTGCCTTTGAATTTTTACGTATAGAAATCTAAGCGTTAAAGTAAAAGTCTTAAAAAATACTAAGTAAAGATCAAAAAAATGGAACGAAGATCGGCTTACCAGAATAATTTCAATATAATAAAAATCAGGGTTTGAAATTAACTCTTACTTTCTCGGAAAGAGAATAAAAGTCAAATCCGGACTTTAATAGTTAAAATAAATAAATAAAAATCACATCATAACTTTTATATTTCGGCCCAGAAAATAAGAGTCCTGATATGATCTTTACCACAATATAAGAGTCAAAGTTTGGTTTTAATTATTTAAGGATGAATTTATTAGCTTTTTTTTTTTTTGGATTTCTCCATATTGATGTACATTATTGGGTTAACCGTTTTAAATTATAAATAAATTATTTTTAAATTCAGCACCTTAATTAACCTATGAGCCAACCCCAATATCGTATTTATCGTGTAAGTTGAAAAAAATCGATACCTAAGTGCGTAATCCAAAAATCGATATCATTTTCAAATTCAGTACCTCAACTAACCTTAAAGCGGACCCCAATATCGTTTTTATCGTGTGAGTTGAAATAAATCGATACCTGAATGTATAATCCAAAAGTCGATATCATTTTCAAATTCAGCACCTCATTAAGTAATGAAAATCAAGCTTTGACTCTTATATTAGGTATCATTATGATAAAGATTATATTAGTACTTTTATTTTCTGGGCTGAAATATAAAAGTCATGATGTGATTTTTATTTATTTATTTTAACTATAAAAGTCCCGATTTGAATTTTATTCTCTTTCCGAGAAAATAAGAGTTAAGTTCAAACCCTGATTAAAATTAAACATCATTAAAAAAGATGTATAATGTTAAAAAAATATGTTTAATATATAACATGGATGATTTTATATGGATTTTAATTAAACATAATATTAAAAAATGGTTATTTACTGACCAGTTCTGGGAATGCCCGTTAATGATATTAAACCAAATTAACCCTCTAAAATTTCAGCGAGGAAATTGATAGATATACACTTTTTATTTTTATTAACATTTTCTTTCTGTTATTTTAAATATTATCAGGGCCATACTCTTTTGACATAAGCTGAACACAATTTTTGTTCAAAAGGAATTTCTCCCAGAACAATAAAGATATTTATCATTTAATTTAATTTTAACCAAAGTTTTAAATTAATGATACATGGTAATATATGTTTCAGGTTCATTAGATAATATTTAAAATTATTATGAACAGTTAATTTCCACCATGCTAGTCATTCATCCTGCATAAGTTTGAAGAAATTAGATGTGATTAAAGAACTAAAATTGCTCCATAATATTATGTTAATCGGGTATTTGAAAGTCCGATTTAAAGTTATAGCTGTCATATTTGGTGTATTAAAATTTTAAAAATATTTTAATAACTGATATAGCTAACTAATTCATAATATATGTTTAATAAAAAAGAATTAAACCTTCCCTGAAAAAAATAAAAAATATTCATAAATAAGAAACCTAACATGAGCAAGATCATTGATCTAAATGTATTGTTACTAAAATTGCATATATTTTTAAAAAGATGTTTTATCGCGCATATAATTTTAATTAAGTTGTTGATATTTTAATTTATCAACCAAAAAAACCAAGTTCTTTATTATTTCTGTGCTAGCAGCCGAAACGGTGTTAAGACCAAACAAAAAAAGTATTTTTTTATTTGTTTGCTTATAACTTTGAATATTTTTAACACATCGTAGACAGGAATTGATTAATAAATTAAAACGTCCCTGTCACTTTCAATCGCGTTAAGTGCTAAATTGAGGGGAAACAACTGACTTTATAAAATATAAAAGTTTTCAATGGCATTTTTCTCAAATATAAGATTTTGGACTTATAAACTTTACACTGGAAGCACAGAAGAAAACATTCAAACCTTATTAATAGTTTATATTTTTTAGACAAAACGTTAAGTATTCAAGCGATAAACTGTTTAATTATTACAGTGGGTTGAACATAATAATTTATTTTTAAAAAATGAAACAAGAAAATCAGGTTTCAATCCTCTTTTCCTGCTCATTTAACATTTTATACGGAATGGAGTAATTCAATATTCAACGGAACTAGGCTACTGTTTAGATTAAGTGATATGAATTAAATATAAGTTGAGTCTCTTATAAGATGTTTACCTACATTATATCGTCTCCATTGATTTTTTTTTTTAATTTATTTAAAAAGAAAATTAATAGTTTTTATAATTAAATATAAATTAGACAGGTTGTCAAAATAACATTATGGGACACAAACCTGTTTAAAAATTGCACCGTATTTTAACACTCTCAAACAGTTTTATGCTTGATGGTTCAGCGGACTGCTTCTTTCCAGTAGTTTTCAAATATAATCTGACTCCGATTCAGTAAAACGGTTATCATATCAAACGAAATGATAAAAGAGATTATGATATAAAACAAGAAGAAATTTATGCATTACATATTAAACATAGATACATACTTAAAAATAAAAACAATAATTTTAATAATACGAAATTGTTATTAACGAAGAAAAATGGGGGCGGAGCGCTCAGCACACTATCTTAACTTACTATTTTGATTTCTGTAGAAATTAAAAAAAAAATTCAATACTACCTTAGTATTATTATATTAAGAAAAAAACAATAAAATCTTTTTAAAATTAAAATAAAAAAAATCTATATGAATTATTTCTTCAACTTTTAACTGTTATATATGTTTCAATTCGCATTTAGCCCCAAATTGATTTTTTTTTTTTTTTTTTTTTTTTTTTTTTTTTTTTTTTTTTTTTAACCTTATATAATAAAAGTATACATAAAATTAATATTCTTCATTATTTTTAGTCAAAATAATTATGTAATAAAAGTATAACTAAAATTAATATCAGTCATTCTATACTGACTTTTACAGTATTTAACACAGTTATATTACTGCTCTAAATTTTCTTATTCTTATACTTTTTCAACCTGGAAAAGTATTTTTCATGTAAAATCGATTTTTAATCGATATTTAATTTTAATCTGAGAATATTAATCATTTAAAAATATTAAGTTTTATGTTTTATAGATTATTTTATTTGTAATAATACCTACCATATATATGAAATAATTTAATTCTACATTGATGTTACGAGTTGAATAGACTGTTTCAAATAGGGATGTAGGTTATTAAAAATTAACGGTTATCAGTTAAACCGATAACTATTTTCTTCAATGTTAACTAGCAGGTTTCAACCGAGGTGAAGATCCGGTTATTGGAATAGGAACCGGTTATCGGTTAAAGTCGACCGGTTACTGACATCCCTACTTCGTTACTGGATCATCCCAGGCATATACTGTACCAACCTTAACGACTTAATTTCAATCTTTAGTTTTTGAACTGCATAGGTTGTTCACACACAAATGCACAATTTTGGTGATCGGTTGTTTCGAATCAGGAGTCCTTTAAAACGTGTTTGTTTTTCCTGAAAACTATAATTAAGATTTATATTATACACGGTATATTTATTATGTTATTAGTTTAAAAAAATAAATTATTATTGTAATAACGTTTGTTATGCAAAACGATTTTAGTAATATGTCTTATATAATAATTCTTTCCATTTTCATTATGGAATTAAAAAAAAAATGTATACAAACATTTTTATTTTAATAATTATTTAAATGATTTATTTTATTTTATTTTTTAACTACACATTTTCTCTCTTTTTTCTAAGACCAGCGCATTAAAAAAATTCGTTTAATGTAGCGGAAAAATTATAATTTTTTTTTATCATATCAAGCATGAAAATAGGACTTCTGAATTTAAAATTCGATTTATTAAATTAGATGAAGTAGGGCTTTGACTTGCCGGTCAGCTGTTGAGTGGTCATAACGTGAGTGGTATAACTTTAACTTTTTAAGTGCACTGGACTTAAAAAAAGCGGGTTATAAAAAAAGACCGAGTTTAATATCACATAGCTCCCAGATTTCAGGGCCCCTTTAAATATTACGAAGTTTTCCCCCGGTGTTAAATTCATTAATCATGTTGAAAATCTTCTTGGGGAACTAATCACTGGCTGATTAAATTACTGATGTGTGTAATCCACTTCTTCCGATCCCCCACACATCGATCCCTTCCTCTAGGAAAAGCCGATTTATTAATCCTATCGGAAAAAAAAATTAGGAAATTTTCATTACGATATCCCTTATAAGGAAAGAATTAAATCACTTTAGTGTTATTAAAAACCTTCTTTATATTTTATATATTTTTTAATTGTCTAATTAAAAATTTTAATGACTTTTTTCTATTACTAATAGCGTTATAAGGCGTACGCTATTATCATATGAAGAAATCACATTAATTTCTAGAAATGTAATACACAAATTTGAGATTATAAATTTCTTCTTTATTTATATCATAATCTTTTGTATTATCTTATTTGATACTACAAGATTTTATCGATTCGATTTCAGATAATATTTGAATTCTGAAGAGAAGAAGGCCTCTGATCCATCAAGCATATAACTGAAACGTGAACTATAGTGGAATTCCGATAGCCTTTCTTAACTGTAAATAAAATACAAACAAAACCAACGAATTTATGATATTTGATCATAAAAACTATTTTTTATTTTTTTCGTGTAATGTAATTTTAAGGAACTTGGTAGCTCAGTGTATAAGCCACTATGCATTTGGGGCGAAGTGCTCCGGGTTCAAATCTTCTTGTTTGAAATTCAATGGAAAATTAATTATTTATTGGGATATATAAACAAATAACAAAACATAAAGACAGAAGCTAAGAACCGACTAACCCTTCAAGGTTTCACCGATTCAGTCATCACCAGGAGAGAAAACAATCAGATTGTAGGTCACCAGGGGCGGTATCCGAGGGGATTTAAAGGAGTATAGACCCCCCCCCCCCCCAAGAAATTTTATAAAAAAAATTGTGAAATAAATTTAATTTAAACGCTCGAATTTAATACACCTAATAAGTAAATAAATTAATAAGTTTTTCATGTTTTTTCACTTTATATAAGGTTTCTTTTTTTTTTTTTTCTTTTTTATACCCACCAATCACCCTTCGAATTTTTTTGTCGGAAACGCCAATCCAAGTCATACATGAACAAATAAAATGCAACAAAGCTCTCATTAACCATAAAAAAAAATATCTAGAAAACAGAACTGTAAATACATCAGGGTATGCTTGTGTGTATACGCATGTATAGAACGCCTACATGATTGACAATATATTTAGTAAAAACACAATGAGTTAAACTCTAGATAAAAATTAGTTAAGGGCGCATTCACACTATCGCTCCGCTCCCGCTCCACTCTCGGTCCTCTCAAATATTCTTAATAGAAATAGACAGAGAATTCCACTATCGGTACCGCTCCGGTCTCGCTCCACTCCCGGTCCGCTCTCGCTCTACCCCATTCACACTAGCGCTCCGCTCCCGCTCCGCTCCAGGTCCGGTCTCACTGGCGAAATATTCTAAAGAGGAATAGAGAGAGGTTAATCACAATATTGGCACATGTCCAGCCTCGCTCCGCTCCCGCTCCACTCTCCTAAAGTCTTTTCATATTCACATTATATAATTTTACACCGTTCACGATTGAAGCCATTAAAAATCGAAGCCGTCTATATTTGGATTTTAATTAATAATTAATGTTCAACTTTTTAAAAAAATACATATATATATATATATATATATTTATATATATATATATATATATATATATATATATATTATAAATTAATTTAATTAATGGTGAAGAAATAATTTAATTTTTGCCGAATGTATTTGAATACGCTTGAAATGATTAAAAAAAAAAATCATCAACAATACGGGCGGTTTTTCGACGTGTATAATTCATGTAATGTTTGAGATATATTTTGCTATGAATTAATGTACTCGTAAAAAATGGTCACCGATTTATTTATTGACTACATACTCATTGCTATTATAAAATAATGTTTAATTTGAAACGAATAAAAATGCAGTATATTATGAAAAATGTCAGATAATTAACAAAAAAAATATATATTAAAGCAAAAAATAATTAAAATATTAATCAGGAAAGAAGAGAACACAATCGGTAAATTTGTAGCATTTACCGATTTCAACTTGAAATTTTCAAGCGTATTAGAATACATTCCGAAAAAAATTTAAATTTTTTTTTCACCATTAATTAAATTAATTTATAATTATTATTAATAATTATCATTGTGTTGCAATATATTCTTCTTATTATATTTTTTGATAATATTATCTTCTTCATCAAGAAAAGTACACTTACCAGCTATTTCTACAAACGAAAAATATATTTTTTTTTTGGCCGTAAAATTGAAGAATAAGTGAATATTTTAAATAATTTAAAAACAAGAGTGGTCATCCACGATAATGATTAAATTAATAAGTGAATACTTAAATAACTGAAAGTTAATCATTAATTAAAATCCGAATACAGACAACTTCGATTATTAATGGCTTTAATAGCTTAAACCTTTAAAAAGTGAACGGTGTAAAATTATATAGTGTGAATATGGTAAGACATTAGGAGAGCGGACCGGGAGTGGAGCGGGAGCGGAGCGCTAGTGTGAATGGGGTAGAGCGAGAGTGGACCGGGAGCGGAGCGAGAGTGGAGCGGGCGCGAAACCGATAGTGTGAATAGGCCCTAACACGCCATCTAATATTCCCATGCAAGAAGTACCTCAAAAATTGATGTCGAAACGACATAACTTATCATAAAATTGCGTAAATATTTGAATTTTTGTATTATGCAATAAATGTTATCCAATCTCTTTATCAGGTGTTGTAGTCTTAAAAAAATTTAGTTATGAAGTTAATTCTTCATAAATGTTTCCATGGGTATGTTTTAGGTGGGGGGGGGAGGGAGAATTATTAATTTATTACTGATTGTATCCGATTTCAACGCGAGACAGTTATTTACTTAAACTTATAATTGTCAATAAATCCACTTCGATATCCTTACCAATCAATAAATCTGACTCGATATTTTTTTCTAAGTTCAACATTTGTTCTATACAAATACAAAAGTACTTTTATTTATTAGGTATAAAATTTCCATATTCAATCAGATAACTTATATTACCGGAAATTAAGTCTCAGTGCTCGGTGGTCTTATGATGTCCTAAAATTGGCGAAATGTTTGAAAATTGTTGTCCACACTTCACTGAAACACTTTTCGGTTAAATTTAACAAAATGATACGAACAGTTAGCTAATAATTATTTTTCCCAAATTGCATGAGCGAGTCATTTGGCTTAATATTTGTTCATATAATAACAGTTCATCGCGACAAATTGGAACGGTGAACAATTTGTTTATCCTTCCTCTCTAATAAACTAATAAATTGGACTGGATGTGTCTAACGAACAAAACTGGGAGGGTCATGTCATTTTTTTTTTAATTGTTGAGTTAATGAGGAAGTTCGCTTATCGGTTGATTGCTCATTGCGAACAATTAGGTAGGAATTTTTTCGCATGCCATACTCCTAAATTTTTCTTTTTTAAAATTTATTAATTGAAATTGTCAAGCTTATATAATAATAATAATAATAATAAGCTTTATTGCTTTAAAGGTTTTACAGCACCTTGTAGCAAGGAGTTTGTTTTTTAAACAAATATACAAAAATATTTTTTTTTATACATAATAAAATACATAAATATCAATATTATACATAGGATTATTATATCTTAATTATATTATCAATAATCTACCATTTCCTTATGATAATTTATATAACTTTCACCAAAACAAAAATGAAACCTATAAAAAATGACGGTAAAAATAGACAATTTAAAAAAAAATAAAATAAAAATTTTATGACTATCTCCTTTAATCAAACATTAAAAAAAACTTCTTATTTTTAAACTTTCTACAATGAAAATAAAAATATCTTTAAGTTGGTTATAGTCCGTGATTGTTAGGATGTCCTGGAACATTTCTTTATTTGTTTTCTTAATGCTACAGTATTTTATAAGAAATTGGTTTCTGAACGGATTTAAAATGGGACATGGTGTGAAAAAGTGTTGAAAATTGTCTGGTTCATTCTTGTTGCAAAGAGGACATGAGGATTTCGGATCAAAATTATATAGGATTGAGTTCATTATGAGTCTCTGAAATTTGGAACCAGCTAATCGTACTTTTGAGATTAGTCTTATTTTATTTAGGTGGCATCGATATTTTGACTTATATGGTATATGACCCAGTTATATGGTATAGCCTTAATTTTTTCCAACTCTCTCAGTCTTTTATAACATTGGAGTGGCAGTCTGCTTTTTGACATTGAGAGTACTTGTATAAAAAAATACAACTTAATAACGAGGAAATATTTTTCGACTTCAAAGGACTACGGAGTTTAGAGCGAACGAAGCTCGATTGGAAACAAGTGTTTTATGATGGGTGTAGACTTTATTATGAAAACAGGTTTTGAAGCCGATTAAAAAAAAAAAAAATAATAATAAAAAACATTTCCTGATAAATATTTTCGAATAAAAAATTTACTATTAAAAATAATAATTTTAGAAATACTTAATTAAATTTTTTTTTAAATATTCTCTGACACATTTTGAGCCTGCAATAGCTTTTGAAGAACATTGTTAAAATCTTTCAGCAACGGGAAATCTTTATTTCCTCATTGAATTAGAGATTGAATCTAAAAAAAAAAAAAAAAAAAAAAAAAAAAAAAAAAAAAAAAAAAAAAAAAAAAAAAAAATCTATTAAAAATGAAAACTTTAAATAAAGTATAATAAATAAATAAACTGTAAATAAATAAAAATATTCAAATTCAATTTTTTTTCTCCAAATGTTCAGGTATTAACTGGTAGCTGTCTGTATGTTAGAATTCTTCGGTGAACATTATAGATATGAGTTATTTTGTTATATTGTTTTATTTGTATTAATAAAAGGGGTTTTTATACCATGCGATTAACTCCAAGTTTTTTCAAGACTAGAAATTGACTAAAAATCCATTGTACACCTAGGAAAAATGAATAGTTCTTCTCATGATGTATTTAGCAACTAGCTTATGTAAGTGCGTCATGTATAGTCCAAAGTTTAACTTCAACTGAGCACAAATCACCAGCTACCAACGCCTAAGTTAATGTTTTTAATGCATTTTAAAACTTAAAATACCCACCTTAAACCCTTAAAAACTCTCCTAAATCAGCTCCTTTATCTATATAGTTGATAGATCGTTTAAATATTTAATAATAGTACAACCACCAGGACGATCTCATAAATATATTTTGATATTATAAAATGGAGCTTTCGGCGTCCAGCGCCATATTCTTCTAAATATACAATGAATAAAAAATATGTAGATGATATGAAAATTTATAAAGCTAACACTTTTATATAATACAGTTGTCATTCTGAATCCAGCTTGTTCTTCGGGAATGATTCTTGTACACTCTTTTTCTAGTCTCTGTTTTAGAATCCTGCCATATAGTCTACTCAAGCTACTTGTTACTGTTATCCCTCTATAGTTTGAGCATATCTTTTTACTTCCTACTTTATGGAGAGGAATAATATGTCCGATTTTCCATTCTTCTGGTATTTCGTTTCTTCTTAAGCATATAGACATAAAATTTGAGAGAGCTAGCATTAATTCCTTAGGTCCATTTTTTAACAGTTCTATTGGAATGTCTCCAGGGCCAGCAGCTTTATTGTTTTTCATTCCTTTAAGGGCCAAATTTATTTCTTCTACAGATATCGGAGGAATGTCCTCCTCTTTTATCACTTCTTCAAATTTAGCCACCGGTTCAATAATAAACTGCTGTCTCTCTTCCTTTAGCAGATTTGAAAAATAGTCTACCCATGTATCGGTCTTTATGACGATCAGATCAGGTCGGTCATGCAGTGACCACATATTCGTAATTAGACAGCTTCTGGAGAAGGCCATGGGGCATAATGTGGAAGTTCACCTGATTTTTGTGGACCTGAAAAAAGCTTATGACACAGTTCCATTAAAGCTCTTGTGGGAGGCCTTGCATTATTTCAATATAAGTCCCTACCTTATATGTGCCATAAGAAGCTTATACGAAGGGGCAAAGGCTTGCGTTAAAATTAGAGGTGCAATTAGTAAATGCTTCCCTATAACGAAAGGTCTGAAGCAAGGATGCGCATTGTCTCCTCTCCTTTTTAATATATATGTGGAAAGGGCTTTGATGAATTGGAAAAAAAAATGCCAGGGTATGGGGATCAAGATTGGTAGTGACTACCTCTTCAATCTCCAGTTCGCTGATGACCAAGTCATTATCGCTTCAGAAGTAGAGGATGTGGAGTACATGATGAGGAAGATCCTTCAGGAATATTCTAGTTGGGGGCTAGAAGTCAGCAAGGAAAAGTCCGTCTACATGGCCTTTAACGGAACAGGGAGTAATTTAATCCTGGAAGGATAGACTTTAGAGCCACAATGCAAGTTTAAGTATTTAGGAAGCTGGTTGGACTCGCTAGGGTCCAGCGATCTGGACATCCAGGAAAAGGTCGTTCAAGGAAAAAAAATCATCGGGATCTTGAACTCGGTATTATGGAGTAGGAAGGTAAGCATGAAAACTAAAAAAATAATGTATAAAGCCTTTTTGGAAAGCGTCAGCCTCTACTCGGCAGAAGCGTGGACATTAAAAGCTAAACAAGCAGGTAAGCTCTTAGCCCTAGAAATGGATTTTTGGAGACGAGCATGCGGAGTGTCCCGAATCCAAAAAATTCCCAACGAACAAATAAGACGGCGGGTTGGGAAAGAAGAAAACATCCTCCATAGTATAGAAACCATGAGGTTAAAATGGTTTGGACATGTTATGAGGATGAATGAGGGAGCATGGCCAAAAAAATTGCTGAAATGGAAACCGGAAAGAAGAAGGAAAAGAGGTCGCCCAAGAAAACTCTGGTATGACGGAGTGGAAGAAGGAATGATGAACAGAGGGATAAGAGAGGGAGACTGGGAAGACCGAAAGAAATGGAGAGCGCTTATTATTGGGGACGACATATGACTTAATGTTGTTAACAGTCGTAAATAAAAAAAAAGTTGTCATTCTATATAATATTGACACACTCATGCTTACCTGTTCATTCTCCTTAAAGTAGGATCGTTAGTGCATGTGAAATTTAAATTTAAAACACTGTTGTCGTCTGGCCCATCGTCCCTGAAGCGTACTGCGGGCCTACTGGCTTAAGGTCGACTGCAAGCGCGATCTTTATAATTTATTATGTGTGAGTAGTATTATCTACTATATTTTTACTTTCACTTACCTATATATGAAATATATAGTAAGTGGAAGTATTGCGATCGTGAAAAATTTCGACTTCCGGTTTTCAACGGAAATACACGTTTTGGGACGCCCTGAGTCGAAATAACCAAGTCCCGCGAAATGGTCTGTGTGTGTGTGTGTGTGTGTATGTGAACAGACTAGCTCAAAAACTATAAACCGTGGGAACATGAAATTGGGTATTTAGTGTAGGTATATGCACGCGATGTGACAGCAAAAATTTCATCAAAATTGCTCAAAGGGAGGGGGTACTTTATTTAATAACTTTTTTTTCTCAAAAACGGCTCTAACGATTTTGATTAAACTGAGTATTTGATCTATTGATATGCCCAAGATATGACTGTCAAAATTTCATCAAAATTGATCAACCGGAGGGGGGACTTTACTTAATAAATTTTGTATCATTTTCACGTGTTTTTTTTTATTTACTCAAAAACAGTTTTAACGATTTTGATCAAATTTGGTATTTGATGTATTTATATGCCCAAGATATGACTGTAAAAATTTCATCAAAATTGATCAACAGGAGGGGAGACTTTACTTAATAAATTTTGTCCAATTTTTACCTTTTTGATCGATTATCTCAAAGACGGCTTTAACCATTTTTATCAAATTCGTTATGTTTAATGAAAATTAGTTTTTATTTAATATCAGGTAAGCTTTATCATTATTAAAATGTTCTGAGGGGGCTTAAATGGGGAAGGGGCCTTTTTGTTTTTCTATAAAGTACCTTTGTTTTAGTTTATATTGAGAAATTAACTGTCTCTCATCACGCCTAAAAATAGGAAATGGCTAAATATGATATATGAAGAAAATCAAGTAAACATATACTGGAGAAAAAAAAGGAAAATATTCCGTCAACTCATGAAACACCTTGAGCTCACGCATGCGCCGTACGCCTTTAATGACAAACCAATGCGTTATAATTAAAGCTGTTCTGTTCATTTGAGAAGTGGCAATTAACAAAACGCATTAATTTCTAATCTGAGTAAGTTGGTAAGTGAAAGTTGTGTGTTGCGCGCACGCACCAGATTTTTTATTTATTATAGTAGTATCATTATCATATTATCTACATATTTTTTATTCATTGTATTTTTAGATGAATATGGCGCTGGACGCCGAAAGCTCCATGGTATAATATCAAAATATATTTTCATTATACTGCATCAAAAAAAAGTGTTTTCAATACTCGGTTTGAGTCCGTAAAGTACCTAGTACTTGCGCTAAAGTACCTAGTACTTGCGCTAACCTTTCCTGCTACTAATATATATTAATAAACATGTGTTTGAAGGAGGTTACTTGTAGCTATACTTTGCTTCATTCTTATATAAGTAGTATGTTTGAAGTGCAAAATAACATGGATATACCAAGAGATGTTTTAGAAGAAGCCCAAGAAGCTTTAAACGAACTACTTCCAGCTAAATCTCGCGCTTTAAGGCAATGCCAAACAAAGGTTTTAATATAATTAATATACAATCAGAATTGTGCTGTAAATATTAATGTAAATATATAAGTACTTTTCTTCTATTATAGGTTAATAAGCGGATGTTTAAAAAAAAAAAAAATGTCAATTTAATTTCTTATATTGTATCTGTAAGTTATTAATGGAATATAAAAGTGTTTTAATGTACTCAAATATGAGCAGTACCATGAAAAGTATTGTTCATAACACGTACCAAAAGTGTGTTTTCGGTGCTTGGTTTACTTTCCGCGCTCGGCTACGCCTCGCACGTTAAACTCGACCGCGCACCGAAAACAACCACTTTTGGTACTAGTAATGAAAATAACTATTATGAGGTCGCCCTGGTGGTTGTTTGTAGTAACTGTTATTAAATCAGTTACTTTTTTAAGGGTATTTTTATTAATACAATGGGATTTTATATCATGCGATTAACTCCAAGTTATTACACGATTAGGCGTATTTTTTTTTTTTTTTTTTATCGTAATAAATTCGAATACGCTTAATTAAGGATTTTAGTTGTTGTTAGTACCTAAATTTCCGAATTGGCCTGTTTGACTTTGGTCCCATTTAGTCAAGATAAACTAGATTGGACCTATATATTTTCTCCAGATTATGTAATATATAGTTATAATATTATTGTATTTATACCCTCTGAGGTGCGTGCTGAGCACCAGAAACCACGCAAAGACCCCATGGTGGGGGGGGGGGGTGTGGACAAGGGGAGGTCATTTTCCCCCCTCATTTCGTTGCTTTTGTTGCCTTGACCATTATCGAAAAGGTTTACCTACCCACAGGTAACAATACGACGGTGGCGACAATGAAACCTGACACTTGGGCTGCTGAATCAATTTCCTGTTCTATATTTGTCGTTTGGTTCCTTCAGCGTCTCTGCGTCATATTTAGTTCATCGGGTATGACGGATATCTTTTTTTGAAAGACATATATGATAAATAATGTTTCGTTACAAAGAGGACAATCTGTTTTGTGACCCCCGGTTTGTCTGTAAGACAAAGAAAGCAGGTCACAAGAGGATTTTTAGGGCTGGTGATTAAGTGAATGAGAAACTGTTGATAAGAAATGTGTGGACTGTATTCGGTGAATTTACATGATAATAATGATCTAAGCCGTATGTTATTACAATAGTGTTGATGGGGTTATCAATTTGATTTAGACTCTATTGGTTTTACATTGTCGTGGATCTTGAATGATTGCATTGTATGCACTTGATGATTAACTGGTATCTGGCTCCTGGTCTGTTCTCATCCTCCCCATCTTCCCCCTGGTTCTAATATTGTAATAATATGTAATATCATTGTAATATAATAATATTACATATTATCATATATAATATTACTAAGAATATAATATATAATCTAATCCCCTAGGTGGCCGGCAGTTCCTTTTCTAGTTCGCTCCATTGTTAAAGAGAAACTGATTATAATTAATTATTAAACATAACTAGTAAGAGAGTATTTGTATTTTATTATTATTGGATTGCAACTACTGCATAATGCCCTGGAATAGTTCCCGCCCGATAGAGCGAAAAGACAGTCCCGGCGTGAACGTGTTAATATTTATAATGTATTAATGTTTTTACGCACCCTTGGATGGAAATAGTTTTAGGAATAAAAAAAAAAAAAAATGAATTTTTTCTTGGTTTTGAATTATGAATTCAAACTAGGTTTTAAGTATCTCGTAAAGTTAAACACTTAAGTCGCCAAGTGTAAAGTCGGCACTTCGCTAAACAGCTTTTAAGTATGTATAATGTTAATGTAAATTTTGTAATTTTACGTCGCAGCTCAAACTTTGTCTTCTTCTCTCGATTAGTAATTTTCCCAAAATTAAAGGCGTTGTAAAACGCGGTATTTCCTAAAACGGTCAGTGCTGTGGTAAATTCAGGTCGGTAAAAGAAAGTGCTTCTTGCCCGGTTAAGTATTAATAATGTCGATCCTTTAGGCCACCATGTGCTCAATGGGTAGGAACCAACTTTTTATAACCTAATAAATGTACTTGCTACTTCTCCTCTTAAAACAAAAATTTATGTAAGCGTTTGAGAGTTTCCTTTCTATTGGTGTTTTTTTTTTTTTTTTTTTTTTTTTTCGTAAGCCCACATTTCAGTTATGAAAACTACGTAAATATTTTTTATTCCTATTTATATGTTCATGAAATTTATTATAAGGAGAAACGATTTTTATTACAATCGTTAAAAGGTTCGTATCCGGGTTTTCAACCAAAATACATTAATTGAGCCCAAAAACCGAATATCGATGTATTTTGCAAAAAAGAAAAAACAAACAGTACTTGCTTTTAAGTGTAGTTTTTCCCCATCTCTAATTTAAAGTGTGAATTACAATTATATAAATGAATAAATATTATATTCAAAGATTAGCTGGATATAATTGTCATTGAAATAATGTGACAGGAAATAAATATCGAATATTCGAATTTCTTGTAGAAAAGTTCTTTTACTTTTGGTTATTTGGAATAATATACCCTTTCACATTATTTACCATTAATAAATAAAGAAGATATATAAATTAAGAAAAAAATTATCATTAAATTTACTGAAGGAGAAATGTGTCACAAATGTTTAAACCGAATACTGACGAAATTAACCGAACGTACCCGAGCTCTCTGTGCCGATCCATCGACATTGCATATTGCGAAAAGTCCATTAATCTCTCATCTGAATTAATAAAATTTGGATGAATTTAAATCTTAAAAGTATTTCATGATGAGCTAATCGTATATAATTTCCTTGGCTCAAAAAAAAAAAAAAAAAAAAAAAAAAAAAATATCCAGTAATAAAAATATTGTCTAAATATCTATGATAATTCTAACAGTAAGATATTATATTTAAAATGATTTTTATAAGAACAATTTTTGGTTGCTGAATTTTAAGGTTATTGGTCAATGACGCATACCATCAACTGGTTGGGGAGTGGAAAAAACTTTTTTTAATTGATCGTTTTTAATTACTACGTTGTACCAGCTAAAATTTTTACTCTTTTCTATACCTAGATGAATTATTTATTCAATAAATATTTATACTTAACTATTTTTGTCCCAGAGATGCGTTTACGCATTATTAATTTTAATATTTTTCTTCAGTATATTATTCTGAGATTTTTGTTTGTATTTCTGTTTTTGATCAATTTACTTATACGATTATATTGTTATATATGAAAATATCAAAAGTAGTTTAAATTTTGTTCTTTGTGCGCTTGAAAGCTTCAAATATGCACGCTCCAGAAATTTGAAAATACACAGTTATTGGTCTTTCAAGAATATCATGAAAATTTTAAATAATTTTGAAATGTTTTTTTAACGTTGGGAAATAAATTTTAATTATTAAACTACGGAACTTTGAAAAATAAAGACATTAATAAATTTTATTCTAATTCTTAGAAAATATTACCATGACTCGTTGATAAATCAATTTAAACAATATATTTTTTAGTACAATAATAGCATTTCTAATTTATTATTTAGATAATGCCATTTCTGGAAAAGATTTTTTCAATATTGTAAATTTTCCTATTGAAACTCTTTTATAATTCGAAGGATAAATTATTGCAAGAATGTTTGTAATTTTTAGCATAATTGTCATGATGACAGGCTAAAAAGCCCGAAACGTCGAAAAACATGTAAGAAGAAGAGTTGTTCTGTCGTGATAATAATAAATAAAAAAAATTAGAAACTCTTTACTTTGCGCAAATCAGTATGATAATGAATTTTTACAGTAAAAATCATTAAATAATTTAATTAATTACTGGAATGTTTATATAATTTATCAGAATCTATTATTCGAAAATGAAACCTATTATTTTGAAGAAATAGTTACTTAAATTTATCAAGTTGCTATAATCGTTTTAAAACTGTATCTGAGGTTGTGTCTTGTGGTTGTATAATTATAATTTGAATAGTAAATATTGTTACACGTTAACAATTTAATTGGATTTCGCCATGTTGTTTGTTTATTGTGTTTAACGACGCCCTTGTGTACTCCTATTAGGGCTGCGGTCGGAGCGACGGGTCAGCCTACAGCTAACTACAATATCCAAAGTTTAAAAGTCGATATTGTTTTTGTAAATCCCATTATCAAAAGTAATCATAAATCAACGATTAACTGCATGAAATTAAGTAATTAAGTTCAAGAAAAAGTAATTTTGTTTGTAATTCATGTGTTATGAAACAATTCCTCTTTAGAGTTTTATGTTACTTCTATCACTCATATATATATAATATATAATTTAGGCGAAGTTTTACTATCACAAACATTTTGAACGTTTTTCTGATCAGGAACTTAAGTTTTAAGGTCCCCAGAGTCTAAATAACCACTTTTCTTGTAAGTGCGTGCAAGTATGTATTTTGAAAGCTTTACCCTAAAGGGAATAATCGTAAGAAACCGAAATTACTCATTTATGGCTGGTATATACCAGGCAAAGTTGACTATAATAATTATAAAAAAATTACAAAGTTTTTTTTTATATATATAAGGGAGAGCTGGGTTGGTTGGCAACAGTTTTCACTTTTTTGATTGTTGAGTCGTTCCTGTTAATATAATCCCAATGGGGCTGATACCACTGTAAACTCCAAGTATTAGAGTACTTCAAGTTTTTTTTTTCAAAACATAATATTTAATACTAAGATCATAGAAAATTGAAGAATTCGTCAATCCTGAGTACGCCAATTAACCCCCTATGTGGGGCAGGTTGGCCTAGAAGGTGGGGTTGTTTTTTCATCTCATTCAAGTACTACCTGACACATATTATTTTTATTAAAAGCTGCACTATAATGGTATAATAATTTTGAATCGGTTTTTAACAGCTTTTAAGGGAAAATAGAATGACAATAGAAGAAGATAGAAGTTTAGACTGTCGTCACTTTTCGCATAAGAAAAATTGCTCTCATCTTCCTCGCTGGAACTAAAGACAATTGGTAGTTTCACCTTTGATTATGTTTACCTTGCTTTTGTGAATTGCTACTGCGCCAAAAAAAAAAAAGTTTAAGAGAGCCAACTAACCCCACAGGAGAGATCATATGAAAGATGGCTGCCAGGACAGGGGAGAAAAATCAAACAAGAAACTGGTTAATCGAAAGGTTAGGTTTTTCTAAGGAGTTTGGGGCTAGGTGAACAGAATCGGAGTCAAATGTTTTTCCATGCCTTTAAACCAACTTTAGTGAAAATATAAAAATTTACTTGTTGTAAAATCAATCAATGAAGCACAGTCTTATCTACACTGTCAGCATCGGATTGAAAACTCAGGACAAGACTCCCGAGGTCAAGCGGGTCACATGGTACAATGGTGGAGCCTTCACAACAGGTGTGACGGAAAGTATAAGCCAATGGCCAACCTACCTCCTATGCCAACCAACCCCGCTCTCCCCTACAGATTTTAAGTAAGTGCATTTAGTACTGTTTCTGGTTTTCGAAGTCGAACTATATTAACAATTATCTTTTCAATTTTATGAATACACACAGGAAAGTGGATGCTCTAGTACATTGCTTACATTACACAACTTTTAACACCCTCCCTACTTTGACTAGAAATGGATTTTTTTTTTTTTATGAGTAAATTGTTTTTCCAATTGGGAAGGGAACACAAATTCAGAAACTGAGTTGCAAAACACTTTGGCTTCAATTCTAGCGGGGTAGCCTTTTTGACACCCATCATTTTTATGGCTGCTTAATTTTTTCTGTGGGGACTTTCAAACAATGATAAGGGAGATATCAAACTTTGTTTGCAGTTTTTATTGATTAATGAACATCGGCAAACTATTTTTTAAATAATGTAATGTCTGTAAAGACGATTTAATTATAATTACACGAATACTGGGAGAAAGTGTCATAGGAAAATTTCATTTATTGGGAAATATACACAACATGTACTTTTGTTATTTCGGTACCTGAGTACATGAATTTATCGTATAATTATATAATACAAATTTTATTATAATTATAATAATTACTAATTAATTATATTAATTATTGATAGTTTATCCTACTAAAGCCAGTAACAGTGAGGTGGCCAAAGTAAGAAGAGCATCCTGATTATTTGATTATTTGACGAGATTTTAAGGAATTGATATATTTTATAATTATAACATGTATATAATGAGTATAATGTAATATAGAATTTTAAGTCATAAATGTTTATGTTCCAAATTTTATAATTATTGTAAATTAAATTTTAAAAAAAGTTGTAAATATCATGTAAAATATTGTTGCAGTACACCTGAAGATGAGGCAATGAGCCTCGAAACGTGATGTTTTAACATATTAAAAAATATATATATCAAAAAGGAAGACTGGACTTTTCACTGAAATATAAATTTAGAATTATATTAATTATAATTATAAGAATTTATTCATATTACGATTTTTATATGAATATGAATACAATGTTTTCATAAACATTTTTTTTGTAAAAAAATAAAAAAATGTCAAATAAAAAATAGTTCATATTTCCGAAAATGTGAATATACACTTCAAAATTAGTTGATAAAAAAAACATTCTCATTAAAATATGTGAGTAGGAATTTATTTACAAAGATATTGCTAATGTGAAAAATACACACAAATAAGTTGTCAGTTTTTGCTTATTTATGTAGTTGGGGATTTTTTTTGGATAGTACTCAAATTTCCAATTTCTTTTTTTTTTTTTCTTTTTCCTGACGTTTGATTTTCTTTATTAGGTTTCGAAAGACACTTTTAAATAATACATAAAGCATAAAAATGAAGGCGCAACTCTATTTTTATTTTATAACAATAACAATATATATTGTGGTAGCATATAAGGACCGAATAGGGGAGATAAAAAAAAGAAAAGAAAAGAGAAATATAAATGCCGAAGGATGCCAGTGATATCTCCTTTATAAGAAAATAAGGCAAAACAAGTTAAGCGATAAAACGACATTCCCTCAACGAGCGATCTGCCATTGCTTCCACCCCCCCCCCCCCATAGCCCCCCCATGCCCCCCTTGTCGGTCCAATATCTTACAGTATGTATCAGATCTCGCTACAAATATATTTCAGCCCAGGGTTCCCGACATAATGTATGCTAAAGCCCTTATATATGCATCCCTTGTGTATTTTATCCCTCCCCCCCTTTTTGAGTTTACCTTAAAAGGGATTAATTAACTATTCCATTTAAAAGGGATTAAAACTATTCCATTTAAAGCGCTGCTTTTTACACGTTCGTTTCTATTCCGTATCATTCAACGTGTATAAACGATTAAGGGATTTCGGAGGATCCACTTTCTTTTTCGGATAAAATAAACGTTATTTTATCTAAGTAGAAAAGTGTTATTATAAAACAGGAGACATAAATAAGCATAAAATTGACCTATAGTGCTTTTCTAATTTTGTAACGTTTTGCGGAGAGACTGAAAAAATTTAAAACTGTCAAAAGAAGTGGGATAGGATACGTTTTAAAAATAACAGTTTCTAAAATTTTCTATGATTTCAAATATGAAACCGAAATTTGATGTTGAATGTACTCGCTAATCTAAATGCGTCCTATAAGTGTGTTTCAAATTTCAAACACTTAGATTTTAGAATACGAATATTTATAGTCTAAATAAAAAAAAAAAAAAACTTTTTGTTACAAATTACACAGCACTTTATTAAAAAATGCATATGTAACCAAAAAATATGAAAACTATTTCGTTTTATCAAAATGGTATCTTATGGTGGTTGAAAATAGGCTAAAATTATGGCCAGTCTATAAATTTTTATTTATTTATAGGGGAGAGCGGGGTTGGTTGGCAACAGTTTTCACTTTTTTGATTGTTGAGTCGTTCCTGTTAATATAATCCCAATGGGACTGATACCACTGTAAACTCCAATTATTAGAGTACTTCAAGTATTTTTTTCACAACATACTATTCAATACTGAGATCATAGGAAATTGAAGAATTCGTCAATCCAGAGTATGCCAAGTAACCCCCTATGTGGGGCAGATTTTGAATAGGTTTTTAACAGCTTTTAAGGGAAAATAGAATGACAATAGAAGAAGATAGAAATTTAGACTGTCGTCACTTTTTGCATAAGAAAAATTGCTTTAATCTTCCTCGCTGGAACTAAAGACAATTGGTAGTTTCACCTTTGATTATGTTTACCTTGCTTTTCTGAATAGCTACTGCGCCTAAAAAAATGTTGAAGAGAGCCAACTAACCCCACAGGAGAGATCATATGAAAGATGACTGCCAGGACAGGGGAGAACAATCAAACAAGAAACTGGTTAGTCAAAAGGTTAGGTTTTCAAAGGAGTTTGGGGCTATGTGAACAGAATCGGAGACAAATGTTTTTCCATGCTTTCAAACCAACTTTACTGAAAATATAAAAATTTACTTACATGTTGTAAAATCAATCAATGAAGCACACTCTTATCTACACTGTCAGCATCGGATTGAAAACTCAGGACAAGATTCCCGAGGTCGAGCGGGTCACATGGTACAATGGTGGGGCCTTCACAACAGGTGTGACGGAAACTATAACCCAATGGCCAACCTACCCCCTATGCTAACCAACCCCGCTCTTCCCTATACTTTTTTTTTTATTTTAACCAATAAATTTTTTTATCAGAATGACTTTGTTTTTTTCTAAATTAAAAGCTCTGATATTAAGCAAAGTTTAAGTATACATAAAAATAAAAAGTAAAGCAGAAATAAAAATTAAATTTAGAGTTAAAAATTACAAAAACCGGGATTAGACGGAGAAATAATCCAGTCCTTCTTATGAATATTTTGGTAGGAAATTTGAAGTATTATCACTAGTATTTTTTTTTTTTTTTTTTTTTTTTTTTTGTCTATAAAGATAAGAAAACTTAGTTTGCTCTTAAAAATGTATAGTAAATTAACTCAATAACTACAATTATTTATATTCTGTGTAGGAGTTTGGTATTGAAATACTTAAAAAAAATTCTCGTAATTTTATACTTACACTGTGTGGTGTACAACATACCTTCAAGTACTCGTTAAAGATCCCTATCCTATTATACCTGGATAGGCAAAATTTAGTACTCCCACTGTAGCATCGTCCGATTAGCCTTAGTGGCATAAAGTGTCGTTAAACAAACAAACAAATATACCTATATACCTTCAATATTTTTCTTGTAATGATAACTAAAATTATTTCTACTGTTTTTATATTAATCATAAAAAGAGAGAAAAGATTGTCCTTGGCTGGGATTCGATCCTGGATTTTAGTATCACAAGTAGCTGAAAGTGCTCTGGTCACTTGAGCAACTTAGAACATGCGAAATAGGATTTGTCAACAAATCTTGGTGCCAAAAAAAAAAACAAAAAAAAAAAAACTTAGAACATATCCCGGTCAAGTCAATCCAATCTCCTCACTCACCCCCTTTCACACAGATCTCACAACTTCAATATGAATTGTATATATATAAAAAAATGAATCAATTTTAATCATTATCATTTGTTTTCAGGTAAGCCTGTGGTACATATTCGACTTGGGAGGACGTAGTTATGGTAAATATTTGATTATTTTAAGAATATTTTTGCATTAAACCTTCCCAAGCTGTTTCTATTTATTTGTTCAGGAAAGATCATTCACATTTTAATTTCTATTTTAAATACTACTTATTAAACTATTCATTATGAAGTGAAGATATGTCGAAAGAATATATTTTTTTTTTTATTCCGATAATGGTCACATTTAATAATTCTAAAAGGTGTATTTGATCTCCTTCTTTTTCTATCATATCGCATATATTTTTCCTGAATAATTTTTATTGGAGATGCATCACACGAAATATGAAGAATTGAAGATGAAGAATGAAACAGAAATGAAATTATTTAAATTAATTTTGAAAGGTTAGAAAACCTTTAAAACTGATAATCTGATAAAAGTTTTTAACTAATTCTTAATATAAAAATATCCAATTAACATATGCACTATTAAATACTATTAGTTCTATAATATTATAATGCTATTAGTACTAATATAATTTACACTTAATTAAACTATTCCTTTTTAATTACTAATATTATCTTATATAATTTGGTTTTTGTAATGACTTATATTAGGTATTAATATATGAATTATTAGAAGAACAACAATGAAAGGAAGACATTTATGTATGTAATTTATAAATATTAGTAATTGTCATTATAGTTTAACAAAATATCAAAAGCAATTGTTGAAGAAGAGTGAAGATGGGATTAAGAAAGAAATTGTTATAAAGAAATATAATAATAATCTAATTATAAAGAAAATAAGAGATTAAATTTCCATCAAAGGTTTGTTTTTCTACTATGGATATCAATGAAAATAATATATTTATTCGAAATACTGTAATTTCTTCAAAAACAATAATTTTTTTTAAATAAAAGGTTCACTATTATCATAAATGCCATTTCAATCATGGCTCTAATATTGATTTAAATTCATAATAATTTATTTAGATTTCACAATATTATGATTCATTTCATAATTCTATTGTCAGTTTTAAAATATTTAATAAAACAAAAAAATATATACGTAAGTCTAACTTTCGGGTTTATACTAAAAAATATATAGCAAAGAAGTAAGAATACTTCTGCAGTAAATACAAAGGTAATTATCGTTTATTTCTTTGTATTATTATATTCATATTGATTATATTAAATTATATATTTATTGAATATGGCTTTTAATACATTTAAGTATTTAAATTAAACTATTTTTAATGACGATGTATATTTTTCCATTACATTTATTTTTTATCCGTTTCGTCACGAATAGATGAATATTAAAAATTCTCGTGAATTTCTTTAAAGTTATCCTGGAATCAACTTGTTTTTTTATTATTTTTTTTTGTTGGATGCTGTCAAATTATTTCTATCTAAATTTTGAAAGCACTTTTATATTTCTTCGAACGAAATATTTTCCTCACCAATTACAACATTCTTCGACGATTTCATTTTGCATCGCTTTTTGAGATATCCGTTTTTCTATTATTTTTTTGATTTCCGTTGAGGAATATTTTAAAGTATGTTTCTCTTTATTTTCCTGGTTTAAAAGGGTTGAAGCTTTTCATACTTCATCTAAAAAGGTACCTTTTTCGTGAAACGTTATTGGAATCGAAATCGAATGGTGAGCGATTAAATATGCATTAAATTAATTCGAAATTTCTCGGAATATCATTTCGTTATCGGCCTAATGCATGAAATATGATTTTGTTTTAATGAAGAATAAATCAGAGATGAAAAAAAAAAAAACCAAAAAAAGAAACTACACACCTTATGAATTTATATTTCCAGTAAAAATATGATATAATACAAAATATATGTTTTTAGTATAATCTTGTAATAACACTGTACATGGAATACCGAAACTAATCGAGTGTGTCCGAAAGCAGCCGCAGGAAACCGACTTCCGTATCCTCTTACTTTTACCAAGGGGGATGGCTCTACGAACCCATACCGTTCTTTTATTGTTAATTAATCCTAAATATCTTTTATGAGATTGCAATACATAAATATTTATAAAACTTTAAATGTGAAAGAAATTACAGAGGAAGACCAAAGCCACTTTTTTAGATAATTAGAAATGTCATTTGGATGTTTTCTAAAATTCATCATTCATGATATATAAGATATTTACCTAATTTACACAAAAAATTTTACATGTTCAGGTACATTAAGGGAAAAAAAACATTAGTTGTTTGAAATTTATTATAAATGTATTTATAAAATTATAGTTTTATATCCGTGTTATATCCGTAATTATATCCGTGAACCCATAAGCGGGTTTTTTTTTACCCTCAACTATTTCTTCTGGATATAAAATGTTACAGAAAAATTTCGATTCACGTTTACATTAATCTTGAATATTTTAATTTTATTTTTTCCGTTTTATTATTATAATGATGCTGCTAACAAGAAAATATTCTTGTACAAAAATGTTTTATGAGAAGACGGACATAAGTTATTGTTTTGTCAAGTGAAGGATGTATCGGAAGGAATGCTATGATATACAGCAGAGGTCGAGTAAGTGCCTGCTCCCCAAAACTCTTTTCATGTTGAGGCAATCTGTTTCTTTGTAGCCGTGCCCCATCTTCAGGTTACGGGTCAATAGACCAAATTTCCCTCATTTATATTCATTATTCCGCATATTTATTCATTGATCGTAGTATTTATTCATTAGATTTGGTATTTATAGAGAATGGAATCGTATCCTCGTCTTCCCGATAAGAAAAAAACAGAGATATGAAATAATAATAATTCTAAAAATATATATTATATTAGTAATTTTAACAATTTTTGTTTCCTAAAAAAGTAGCGTTTTATTTATCAATTATTCGTCTTCCTGACCTTTCTTCCTCTACCTAAGCACTGCATTGAGCGACTTTCGAAAGAACTTGACCCATCAATCCTGGTATGATTTTTGGTATCCTTCTTTTCCATTCTCGAATCCAGCCTTTATCAAAGGCCACTTTTAGTCGTTCATAGCATATCATTCCCTTTGCTGCAGCTTCCTTGATACCTCTGACGATTTTATTATCTGTCACTTGGGACACGTGTCCAAACCACCTCAATGATTTTCCAGTATTTCCCCTAGATTATATATAAATATTAGATTTTGTATTTATAGAGATTGGAATTGTATCCGCTTCTTTCCGATTAGAAAAAAGCCGAGATATGAAAGAATAATCATTCAAAAAATATATTATATTAGTAATTTCATCTATATTTTTTTCTAAAAAATTAGGAGTTATTTATCTTTCTTTTCTGACCTTTCTTCCTCTACCTAAGCACTGCATTAAACAGCTTGATTTTTTTAATTTAGTTGATTTTAAAGATCTTCCTTGATTCATATTAAAAAACAAATAATTTAAATCAATCTTTGATGTTTATTGTTTTGATTAAAAATAATGGCCATTCACTGAATGAAACGGCATCATATTAAAATTAACGTTAGTTTAGGCGTTTCATTAAAAGAAATTATACTTTCTATTTAGTACGGGTTATGTTGTTTAACATATTTGGGCCTGGTGTATTAAGGATTTTATTAAAATTGTTCATGGAAGAATGTTAACATACAGCTGGAAATCGACACATGAGCGCGTGGAAACATTTTAATTTTGAAATTAAGCTCTTCCAGCTCCAACATGGCAGTTTAAGTTTTTATGTATATTTTTAAGCCGAAATTTCTAATTTATTTAGGAAATTAGATTTTTCCGTTGCTAAAAGTTGATATCAATGTTCTTCACATAAAATAAAAATCACTCTAGCTAAAAATCTGGATTTTTTGGGCAACAAAAGATCGTTGATGCATTTTTCAATTTATTTACTCCAGTATACTAGATATTACTACTGATTATTAAAATGCATATAAGTAATGTAGTTATGTTTAATACATTTTTTTCGTTACAACTTTTCGTTATAGGTAGTGGAGAGAGGGGTTGGTTGGCAACAGTTTTCACTTTTTTGATTGTTGAGTCGTTCCTGTTGATATAATCCCAATAGGGCTGATACCACCGTAAACTCCAAGTATTAGAGTACTTTAAGTATTTTTTTCACCACATAATATTTAATACTAAGATCATAGAAAATTGAAGAATTCGTCAATCCAGAGTGTGCCAATTAACCCCCTATGTGGGGCAGGTTGGCCTAGAAGATGGGGTTGTTTAGCCATCTCATTCAAGTACCATCTGACACATATGATTGTTATTAAAAGCTGCACTATAATGGTATGATAATTTTGAATCGGTTTTTAACAGCTTTTAAGGGAAAATAGAATGACAATAGAAGAAGATACAAGTTTAGACTGTCGTCACTTTCTGCATAAGAAAAATTGGTCTCATCCTTCTCGTTGGAACTAAAGACAATTGGTAGTTTCACCTTTGTTTATGTTTACCTTGCTTTTGTGAATTGCTACTGCGCCAACTAGGGTTTAGTTGAAGAGAGCCAACTAACCCCACAGGAGAGAGAATATGAAAGATGGCTATCAGGACAGGGGAGAACAATCAAACAAGAAATTGGTTAGTCGAAAGGTTAGGTATTTCAAAGGAGTTTTGGGGTATGTGAACAGAATCTGAGTCAAATGTTTTGCCATGCCTTTAAACCAAATTTACTGAAAATATAAAAATTTACTTACATATTGTAAAATCAATCAATGAAGCACACTCTTCTCTACACTGTTAGCATCGGATTGAAAACTCAGGAATAGACTCCTGAGGTCGAGCGGGTCATATGGTACATTGGTGGGGCCTTCACAACAGGTGTGACAGAAACTATAAGCCAATGGCCAACCTACCCCCTATGCCAACCAACCCCGCTCTCCCCTACTAATTATTAATTATTAAATATTAACATTAATAGTTAATATAAAAGCGTTAAATTAATTGTTAATTATTAATTATTAACTGTACGTTACAGCGCTTTGACTATTATTGCACCTTTTAACTTTATTTTTGATATCTTGAAGGTATGTGAACGAAAATCAATTATATAACTGAAGTATCCGAAACACTTGTCGGATGATTTTATTTCATGAATTATAAAAATATATTAAAGATCCAACTCTCATGATTAATATTCTGTCATTGTGTTAAATTATTATATGTACATACATTATTATTAAAATAGTGCTTAATATTGTTCAAGTAGTATTTTAAAAGTTATTATTGTAAAGTTCAACAAAAACAATAAAAACATATGATTTAGATTTATGGGAACGACCCAACGGTTAGAACAAACTGTCATAGGACATGTTTGTGACTACGATCTCCAGGTACCATCTACACCGGCCCAGACGGTTTTACACTGTTTTCTTTACTACTATATATGAGGTGCGATGGGACTGGGGAGTTAGTCTTGTTTTGAAGCGCAAGTCATATGGTTATTTCTTTGTTACAAAGTGATAATTTTTGTAACCCGTTGATATATTTGTGTTTTTATGATTCGTGTGGTATTGAATTTTTTTTTTTAATATTAATTGTTTAACTCACGTAAGTGCTACATTATTATTATTTAATTTTTTAAGCTTAAAAATCATGTTTTTTTTAATTTTGAATTCAATAAACATTTTAGTTAATGAACCATTAACGTTAGATTTTAGTTTGAAGTTTTTTATTATTAAAAATAATAAATAAACGTGCCTATCACGGATGCTTAACTGAATATTGAGGCTGCGGGGATATGTGTACATATACTTGTGACTGTTATTGAATCTACCATACAAACGGCAGGAAACAGCTCGTTTAACATTTACTTGACAAACGCTCTAAACTCAACCAATTCATGACAAAAAGCTCATTACGATATCAAAGCTTTTTCTATTTGCACGTGAAGAACTCAGTTTCAATTTATACTGAACCATTGAATTTCTACTCTTTTTACCGAATCTTACATATCAAAATTAAAACCAATCTCCATAGTTTTTACTATTTCTGATATAAAATTATATATATATTTTTTTTTTTTGATACACTAAAAAACCATTAGTTTTCAAACGCATACATTATATTTACTATAATCGTTTACTCTTATATATGTAAAAAATTGTAACCTCAAAACTATATAAAAATATTTAAAAAAAAAAAAATTGGAACCAAAGTCACTTATACTAGCAATATCTTGTTTTATAAGACTATTTTATAGGTAATTTTTGCTGAAATTCTTTAATTTTAGATATTACTTGTATGAAGGTACATTGGAACAGTGATTAATATCAAAACTTTAAAATCTATTATAACAGAAAAATATTGAACATGAGTTATTTGTAAAAACCAGGCTATCTCCATTTTTTCAATAATATTTCTTTTTTCTTTTTAGTGGATCTTTCCATAAATCTAAATGCATACATAATGTAATAAAATCCCATTATGTTTCTTGCATATAACTCGCAAGCTACGAGTGACATAATGTTGCTTTGCATTTACCATAAAAGTTTATATTTTTAGAAATAGAATGAAAATATTTAAAATAAAAAATCTTTATAGTTACCAATATCTTTTAAGCCAAAACCGAACATCAAAGATCGGTAATTATAGTGTAAAATCATGTTCTACATCATATATCTCAGATAGATCTACTCTAAATGATACATGGATTACTCCTCCGCAAAGGTACAGATAATTACATGAATGTATTCGTAACACGAATTGCCTGCTAAGATATATTTTTGTAAAGTATATGGGTATTTATATAAATTAAGGCAAATGGATGAATGTGGATAATTTGTAGTTTGATATTAATTTTACTTTACAAACAAATTGTATATGCTTCAAGATGGCAGTAGAAAATTTTTCACATGACATCGTGGAAATATTCATTTTATATCACTAACTTTAGTATAAAAGAGTCACTTTTTTTTTATAAATTTGTGATATAATTATAAAACTTTATATAAAATAATTATTTTATACATGGAATATTTAATTGAAGAAAATTAATGATTGATTAATACGGGCAGGTGTAGACCGATATCTTTTTATTAGCTTGCAAACTGTGTTTCGTTCATTAGCAGACTTCTATCCCCCCCATTTCTCCAACTCCCCATAGTAGCCCCCCTTATCCCCCCCCCTACGGACTGCGGAAGGAAAATAAATGTTCTCAGGGCCTCTGCTGTCTGGGAAATATTGCTATTCAAGTCTTTCCCGCTTTCCCGTTCTCCCTGTTCGGATCATTTAACACCAACATGAATTTTTTTTTCTTAGATCTGCCACGTTGCTAGATGAGGTGTGAGTAATTTTACTCGTATTTCCGAAATTTTCGGCTCCTTAAACGTCATTCATAACTGTTTATCGATAAAAAATAAAAATGGAAATATCCCATTTACAGAAATAGAATAGAATAAAATACAACTATATAATAATAATAATAAAATAAAAAAAGCTTCTACGTAATAAAAAAATATACAAAATATTTTTTGTCTAGCCAGCAATAAACATTTTTGTATAGAAATATTAATTAATAAGTGAAAGAACTACAAAACCTTCCATCTGTTACCAACGCAATAGAACTTAGCACGGATAAACGTCTTTTTGTAGAAAAAAGGGATTTTTTCAGCTTGACGAACTAGTGGCGTATTAAATCATATGTTATTTCAACATATTTGCTTTTTGATAATATTAGATATAAAATATATCCCGTTTTTTTTTTTCTTTTTCCTTTGATATGCCAGTTACTTTTCAATAAATAAAAGTAACTCTTTTTGATAATATTATATATACTGTATATTGATCCATAAAATCTTTTTAATATTGTATTATCAGATATACAATGTTTCCTGGGTGTATTTTGCTTTAGGCACGCTAGTTACTTTTATTGATTGATAAGTAACGGCTTTTAATTATTTTCTAAAATTAAATTAAAATACCAGTTAATTTTCAATCACTGATCATTAGTACAGTACAGGTACACACTTGGTGTGGAAAACCGATAAACGATGTTGGGAAAAACTAAATGATCTTTAAAATAGAATTTTATGTTTGTAAACCACGATATTGAATTGCGTTTCACTTAAAAACATGTATCTTAGTTTGTATTTTCCTATGTAGGTAAAACACTCATGTTTTGAATTGTATTTTCAATATGTATTTATATTGGATTTATTTATTTATTCGGTACCTAACGATTCCTTAATTCCAAATAGGTTTCATTATAGTCAGATAAACAAGCCGTTAGTGATTCATTGGAAGTTTTGACTAACGTAAGTGCTTTAGTAGTCAGTAGCGTCGAGCGGTTTCTTGTCGTTTCAATCTTGTATGAGGATTCCAATTTAGAGACGTTTGTCCAGGTGGAGTCCCTAGTAGCGATTCTGTTTTCAACAAGGACAAGTGAAGAATTATTAAAGGATACTGTGTGTATAGGAGTTCGTAGGTTTACGTGGAAAAATATATCAATAAAATATTTAGATATAAACCTATATATATATATATATATATATATATATGTCAATACTTAATTCAATAATGTAAATAAAATTAATCAATATAAAATTCAATAATATCGTACTAAACATTATTTACTATAGAAATTATTGATTTCTATCGTATTTCCCTATCTGTTTTATTTATTTATTTATTTTATTTTTTTAGAATAGGACTCTTTATTTACTTCTAATACCTAATATCTAATATAATACTAATATCTACAATTACATTCGGGACAATTATAATATTGAGGACTAAACACATTCACACTCTGCATTTACTGCAAAAAAAAGTATGATTAAGTAAAAGTATCAGCAAAAAATAATAAAAACTACAAAAAAAAATAATCAAAGCAACTTTATTAGCTTCCAAAACTGACAGGCTGGATATTATCTTTCTTAAAATATTTTGCTAGCAACTGCCTATTGAACATCAATATTACTATTCTCAGTTCCCTCAATTTTTTTTTTTCTTCAATTTTGGAATACAACTTCGTTTTTCTTTTCTTCTTTGGTTATATATTTAATTCTTTCGCAATAAAGAGATGTCAATTAATTATTACTAATACCACGAGGCACGATGAATCATCTTTACTAAATTGAAGTTAAGGTTTCTTAAGAGGTAGGAATTTTCATTATTTGGCATTTAAGACCTGTACAATTAAATGTATTTTAAGAATATATTAAAATGAATCGAGCATGAAAATTGGCACATTAAAAGAAATTTGCGAAAAATTATGAAACAATGCTTTGGTTAAAAAAAAAAATAAATCATTTGCGAATATTTACCTAGAAGCAACTTTGAGGGTCGTATGCTCTTGACGGGGACTTCGTTCAATACTTACTAGAAGTGAGAAAACTTAAAGATGAATATGTGAAGGCAGGTACACGCCCATATAAAAAGCGGTAGGGACAATCTATTACCCATTAAGAATAAACTACAAATTTAATAGCTCGAAGGAATATTTATCACCGGCGAGAATCGATCATTAATTTTTTTTTCCTTCGGACGCCCCCCCACTGACGCCTGCACCTGGGACACAGCATTTTTCATCCGGGACAAAGGTGAAATTGTTTTAACCATATTGTGTGCCGCCCGATAGAAAAACCCACAACGTCTTTATTGAGACGGGCACCCCGTGGCTTCTTCGTCTCCCATTTGTCACATCCACTCTCCATTAACCGCGTCACACTCCTTAACCGCGCCTAGCTTAGGTTTCTGAAAAAGCAAATCTCCTCCCGTTGATGCTTTGTCGAGCTATTTTAATTTTTTATTTAAACACTGACTGAGCAATGTTATATTATTGTGATTTAAACCTCGTCGAAAGTTTACGTCCGATATTATGGAGTTATTCATTTATTCCATCAAATCGCAAAGAAAACAATTGACAATAAATTACTGATCTACAAAATAGGAAATTTAGGCAAATCATTTTTGTCACACATGTAAATAATTCACAAAACATCAGTTCATAATATCACTATTTAACACTCAACTTTAAATTAAGTTGCTAAAACTTTGAATTTCTATGAACTTATTCAAGTAATTAATTATTGAGCATAGTATGAATTAACGTTATTTGCAATTGCTTACCTTAATCGAAATTTGTGCATTACCTCTTTCTCTTATCATTTGTAAAAAACTAACATAACTTGTTTTATGTAAGTATTAATAAGAACCTCAAACTCATTACCCCTAATTTGATCGAAATCGGTCTGATTTTTTATCCTTAAAAATGCAAAAAATGTAGGGACATACCGCGTTTTCCAAAACCTGTAAAACATATGTTTCCCATTGTCATGTTTCGAATTTAAAACATCTTCAAAATTTTGAAACCTATTTTTTTCGGTATTTTTATTAAGCTTAAGTAAGAATTCGCGGATACAAATTACCATTTCTCACATCTTCTTGAAATTCTTTTTTATTTGATGTCTCATACATTAGAATACGCAACCAGTGTGCGACCGAAAAGGGATCTATGCTACTATATTATATATAGTGTATAGAAGCTATTTTCTTCCAAATTCCATAAGTGTGGCTTTTTTCTCCAAGAGGAGAAATGCCATCAGTATATTGTAATTCGGATTTTTAACAAAATTTAAATGATTTTCACAGTATGAGCTGTATTCCTTGGTTTCAAATTTAATAGTTATCCCTTCATTTAGATCTTTTCCTGGTCACCGAAGGTTTAAATTTAATATGTTCCGTCCATAAATCATTAATATTAATAATACCTTCAAAATTATTATATAATTATAGTTGAATGTTATGTCATCCAACAATTACTTGTATATTATGAGTTTATATGAAATTTGAGACCGTAAATAAATGTCCCAAACATAAGACTTTATTTTTTTATTTTTTAACTTTTGTATAATTTCTTTGGAGATTTCCTAAATTACTACTCTAAGAACAAATTTGAGTGCACTCATGTTTATAATTTAGATAGGCCTTCGCAAATAGAGCTTTTGTTTATTTTTGCGTAACTCCGGAAAACAAATATGGCTGATGTTAAAATAGTTAGAGTTCTCGCTTCATTATTTATCTCTAGACCGACCACACATCATTAATTTAAATTATTACATTATCTTATTATTATATTATTACAATATCTATTAATAATGATTAATTGATTTATGAGCTGCATATAACGGTTTCACCCGGAGAATTTCATTTTTTAATTCTATAAAATCTATAAAGTGAGACTTTTATTGACTCAAACGGTCGATTTCGTAAAAACTAAAGTAAATCGAGATCAAAACGATTTTTATAATAATAAAGAATATACCCAGAGATCGGCTGAAGTTGTGCAATTTTAATATGGACAGGTGTTCGCACCTGGTATCAAAGAACCAAATTTGGAGAATTTAGAACAAACGGTATGGATTTTTATAGGGAACAAACAAACAAACAGAATTTCATCTTTATTTATATAGATTATGAATTAATTGATAATTTATTAATAATAATTATTATTTATCAATTAGAAATTGTTAATTAATTATTAATAATTTCATAATTATTACAATATCTTATCATTATATTATTACAATATCTTATTATTATATGATTAAAATATCAAAAAGGAAAAAAAAAATAGTTTTAAAAGTTTTAGAAAATAGTGAAAAGTGACATAAACAATTTATGATAAAAACTAATATTTTAGTACATGTTTTATATTTTATAAGAGATAATAGGTTTTTTTTCTTAGTAAATTAAAAATTAAAGTAGATTTACTGTGTTTGTGATGCACGCACCGCACCAGATCTTTCAATCAAACTTCTTTATTTCTTAAAAATTATTATGAAGCTCTCTCGTTCAACATCGATGATGAACTTTTTTTTTTTTTAATCCTAAAAGAGACCGAGAATGATATCGTAAATAGGAGAAAATGTATAAATTCCTTAATTTGCCATGTTTGTTGTTTTCTTGCTATTGTTTCCTTTAGTTGCTTGTTCCATGCAGTTTGAAATACAACTCTACAAAAAGCATGTTTCCCTTGTTCTACAAAGTTTGGACTGAATATCGAAGAGTTTAAACTCGGAAGTGTTAAGCTATTTAAAGTGCACGGCTAACTTCGTATCTTTTAATTGTATAAACGGTTTAAAACTAAATTATACATTGTACGATACAGTTTGAAACTTTAAATTTTCCACTCCTAGGTATTTATTTGAAAGTTTGAATTGTTAGAATTAATGTTATACCACAAGTTTTGGTAAAGCTCAAAATGCATTAATTTAATATGATCCTTATTTGGAATATGTGGCGGAATAATTATGCCCCCCCACCCCCTTTCCAGAACTAAAAGTTTATTTTACGACGAATCAACGTTTTGGCAAACGTGTGTGGGACTATGGATGCGATTGCTAAATATTTTGCTAACATCGATGTTTTTAGTTGAGATATTTAAAATAAGATTTCCGAATTGATTACGTAAGTGATTAAAACATATGCAACATTTATTCAAAAAGTAATCCATTATGCTCACTCTTTTATAAAAGGGAAAACTATAACATTTATCACATTTTAGCATCATTTCCCATTTTGGGTGAAAATTAGAAGTATTTTTTTTTCTAAAATTAATTTGAATATATAGAAGGCTTACAAGATCTTAATGTTAAAAGTATGATCCTTATTTGGTGGAATATGTGGCGGAATAATTATCCCCTCCCCCTTTCCAGAACTAAAAGTTTAATTTACAATGAATCATCGTTTTGGCAAACCTTTGTAGACTATGTATGTCGATGTATCTAAAACATCGATGTTAAGGAGCCGATGTTTTTTTAACACTTAATGTTACCTCTTTTTATTTTCTTAATTAAAAAAAGTACTTTAATGAATAATATAACCCTAAAAATTAAACTCGTAGTATAGTTATCCACTCATTAAATGAAATGAAATTTAGGAAGGGGTTAATTCCTTCCTGAAGGAATAAATGAGAAAAAAAAAAAAGAAAAAAAGGCGTACTTGGGTTTTCATTTATGCAGTAAAAACGCTTAAAAGCTTAAATTACACGAGAGTGGTCGTTTACGTTTCGTTCCAATTTGAACATCAAGGTCAATATTGTAATTAAGACGTTTTTAAAAATTACAGTTTGAAAATATTTTATTTTTTAAATACCTGAAAAATTAGCCAAGTGTAATATTTGACTTAAGCCTTCCCAAATCTCTGGCAATATCACAAATTTACTTCTACATTAACATCGATGTTTTGACAGAAGCGATTTTTTTTTTTTTAATATTGATATTTTGACAAAAAACAATGATTTCTTAAAAATTATGTTTTTACAAAAGATTTCTTTAACTTCGATATTTTGTTCGCATTCCTATTATACAATATCCATGTTTAATTTTACACATATAATAGAAAATATTTCCTCAATAATGTCTAAATATACCCAATGCTCTTGGTTTTGTAAAATTTAAAATATTTACCATCCAACAACAGAAATCACGTAGAAATTCATAATGGAGTCACAAACAGAAAATGCTTAATCCAGCGCACCGAGTCCCCTTGGATTCCGAAATATTTCGAAAGTTATTGAATACTTTGGGAAAACGCTGTTTCATAATTTTTTTTTTAGTGTTGACGATCTTTGAATTTTTAGTACAAGAAATATAGATACGATTAAATATAATAGTATAAGAAAATATTTAAATAAATGAAAACTGAGGAGTCATATAAAAAAAAAAATTCTTTAACAAAAATTAAAAGAAGAAATAATTAATTAAAAGTATAAATTTTGAAAAATTTAAGCCTGAAGGTGGCCTAATTTCATAGTTCGAAACATCGCCTTGTATGATTTTATTTTTCAGAATATGTTTTATTTGAAAATTTATTTAAAGCATATCATGGGAACATTCAAAAACACGGGATCAAATATCTCAAAATAACTAGGCAAGTAAAGATTCCGAAATCAAAAGATAAATGAACCAAAACATATATTCATCCTCTATCTAGGTTTCGGCCTAGTTATTAGATTATCTCTACTTACGGTTTTTGTAATACGTTTTATGTCTAAACTTATTATTTGCCATAATCTTTTCGGGAACCAAAATATGCTTAGATTAGTAAATTTCGTTATTAACTAAATTTACGAAATATGCTCTATATAGCTACGTATAAAATAGACGAATGAAAAATATCATTTATAAAAAAAAAATAAACCTTATGAAATGAACTGAAGACAGTGCTGGAATTCGAATGGTTTTTCGAAATGGTGGACGTTCAGCTGAAGACGAATTTTGGACATACAAAGCTGAAAAAATTGAAGTTGTAACGGAATATAAATACTTGGGCATAATATTGACTCCAAAACTCTCTCTCCATAAGCATTTCGAGGAAAAGGTCTCAACAGCAATGTACGGCTTACACATCACGTGGAATTCCTACATGAGAAGAAAAGAAGTTCCAATTTCGGCGAAATATCAGGTTTTTGATGCTGTAACAAAAGCAGTTCTTTGTTATGGAGCACAGGTATGGGGTGGCAGGCGGTATGAAAAAGTAGAAAAGGTGCAGAGAAGTTTTATAAAACGTTTGTTTTACTTACCCAACGCTACACCTAACTATGCATTATTGTTGGAAACTGGAAGGCTGCCAATATATCTTTATACCCTCAGACTCCACCTCCATTATATACTCAGAGTTCTTAACTCGTCAGACCAAAGGCTAACGAAAACGTTGGCTAAGAAAATTATTGCAAAGAAGTTGGCGTGGTTCTGCGATCTCCAAGATGTCTGCATAAAAACTGGAACAATTATCCAAAACTTTTTGGACACACCGGAGATACGAAGGAAGAATACTGTGAATGATATTGTGCTAGCCATGGCGAAGTCTGAAAGGAGCTTACTGCATGAGAGACTAGCGAAGGCACAATTTCATTCACTCTACAAAACGTTGAAATTTGAAGCAGACCAGCTTTCCTATATCAGTGATGACAATAGCCTACATATGATCAGCACGTTGATGAAGACGAGGACCGAAACTCTTAGCCTCAACAGAAAACCTTGGAGCCAGGATAACAGTGCTATCTGTTCACTCTGCAACCTTGGAGAACCGGAGGATGTTTTTCATTTCTTAGCTGTCTGCCCGATCCTCAGCGAATTTAGAAGAGACGTGTTTGGAAAGAATAGACTATCGGAAAGTGAAGTGAAACTTTTATTAAATGGAGAGAACTATCACTTACTCTACCAGTATGTAAAAAGAGCAATAGCCTTTAAATTTGACTATTCATAGATCTAGGTTCTTGTTTGTTTTGTTCTTTCATCATATTTCTTTTATACATCTAAAATAATTTTTTTAGTTTCTTTAAAAATTAAATCAATGTCACTCTAGCTGATGGGTTTATCCCAAGCTTTGAGTAAATTCATTTATTTTGTTTGGTTATTTTGTAAACATTAAAGAAATAAAATTTACTTTATTCATTCATTCATTCATTCATTCAGTGCTGGAATTACCGCTACATCCCACGTCGTTGGAATTCCACTTAATTCACATTTTCTCTTTTTCCTTTCAGTGTAACCCCGTAAAAGGGCAGTTTATTACCATAAATTAACATTTTACATGCTAATATTGCATACTACATGAATAAAATTCATTCAACACCCATTAATAATGGTCGTCGTAATTAAAACATGAGCTGCATGCTCATTTTGTGTTGTTATTTTTTCACACACCAGTCCGAAAACTTTTATAAATATGAAAAGTAAAATTGATTAAAAAAAAAAAAATGAATGCATTAAATGTGGTTCCGTGAATCAAGAAACTTATACTCATACTTTCAATTGAAATTAATTAATACACTTTGAATGCAACCAAAAGACGTATCCATTTTTCGATAGGGTGGCACACTTTTTTTTTATTAAGTGAATTTCATCCTTATCCCCTATGAATCCCTATGATGCAGTTTTTCTTTTAGAATGACTTAAGTTGTAGCGCATCTGGTTTTACATATAGGATTAATGTTCAGACCTAGATGTCAATGTCGAGTAGGTACTCTACCATCAACTTACTCAAAGAATCCAGAAACGTTTTTTTTTTTTAAAAGGAGTGATAGTGATGTAATATCGATAGTTTTGAACTACCGATACTATCGATAGTTTTTTTAATTATCGATAGTACTCTAGAAAACATTTTTTAAAGGGGAAAGTGATAGCCTCTGCCTCTAAGCACCTATGCGCTGTATAACTCATTTAAATGAAAACACCATTAAAAAAAATGTTAGAGTGTAATTTCATTTATTTTTTTTAACAGCATGTGGTTTTCTTTTACTTCAACTTCACTTAAAAAAAAATATATATAAACTCAAATTAACTGATCTTACACAATGCTGATTGAATTTCAAAGGTAGGCCACGATATGAATAGTCTAAAATCATGAGGAATTTGACTGAAAAATTTTATGTTTTTTTTTTCTTATATGCTTCCAGCTTGATGGAATAATTACACGCAAAACAACTGATTCCCTCAAAAAATACTCGGATACTGACAAATAAAAGAAACACAGTTTTTTTTAACAAAATATTTTCAACCCCTCTAACCAACTACCTGAGAAGAATCTTTTTTAAGTAAGTAGATTTCAAGGTAAGCTGTGCAAAGTTCACAATACGCCTTTTTCTCTTCTGGGAGATCATTCCGCCTCATTCAAAACAAAGTCATTTGAAACATTAGCGGATGGCGTTCTGAATGTCCTCACGTCTAGAATAGTACTCCCTCGACAACTGCGAATTCTGGGCACATGATTACTTGGAGAGGATTGGTATCATTTCCCTCTAAATCCAATTCCCTTTACGTTTTGAGAACATTTATATTTCATCGAGGTTACGACCAAGCTTGAAATTGACAAACGTTATTCAAGCTTTAATGGAACCCATCTTCTATTTATAGAAACGTTTATCTAATTCACTAATAAAAAATGAAAGAAAATAGTGCAAACGAAAATGTGCATTATAGCTTAGTAGAGACTATCCATAGTTTGGCTAATCGGACGATGCTACACTGGGAATCCTATGTTTTGACTATCCAGGTATAAGTAAGATAAGGATATTTAACGAGTACCTGAGATCGCACAGGCTCGGGACCTCTATTTTATGTGCCATCCGAAGGACAGCATAGCCAAGGTGTTTCTATTCTCTTTAAAAAACCCTAGGGACACGTCCTACGCTACGAACCCGGGACATTCTGTGCAGTTCTTTGCTGTGCTACTAACCACTGCACAGGTGACCATAAACAGAAGTGAGTGTTTTTTTTTTTTTTAATTTTATTTTTGTGGATCGGGATAGGAGAAATTTTCATTATTTCTTGCATAAAGTAAAATTTATAAATATTGGAAAAAAAAAAACACACTAAAATCCTTTATAAAGGAATCATCCTTAAAATAATAAAATATAGAAATATTATACTATAATGTACAAATATATCAGCTTTAAATTCTCTGCTTGTCCGGGGTTTGAAAGTTTTTTTGTTTTTTTCTATCAACAACGTTGATGAAATTTAACCCCCACCCTCCCCTCCTGAAACAAACAACGGAATTGCAGTAAGGGTGATAAAACAACAGACTTGAATACATTGTCTGTTGAAGCTCAATAAGTTGTTGTTTTTTTTTTTTTGTTTTTTTTCTCCTACAGTTGCTGCTTAAACAGCTGAAAAATAGTGCTAGGGCAAAGTGAGTGGGGTAAGATATGGCAGGGTACAATTGAAAAGGCATAACTCGCCTGCTAAAAGCTGTATATAAGCCCTGCTCTAGTGTTGTAGGATACACAATCTACTGTATTCCGGCTGTTATGAACATTTTCCGGCTTTTTCCTCGGAGAATGGCAATCTAGCCGACCATTTTTCCTCCTGTTTTTTCACCATAAAAAAGTTTCTTATTTATTTAACCCAGATCCTCCGGGCTCAGGTACGTTGCCTTCTCAGTGGCACTGTTTCAAATAATTGATGGGAGGATATTTCTTCTGAGTGAACGATTTTTTTTTTTTTTTTTTTTTTTTTTTTTGTGCTCTCCATCCTGAGTAAACATTGTTTGTTATAATTATGATTTTTTTTTTTTTTTTTTTTTTTTTTTTTTTTTTTTTTTTTTTTTTTTTTTTTTTTACGAAGGTCCAATGAGAAAATTGACTAAGTCATCGAAATAGTGAATCACTTGTGGGCAACTAACCATTACAATTATTCCTCTTTTCGGTTCTTTTTCAAAGCGCTATCATAAATAGATAAAAATAAAAATTTAGGGGCACAGAGGTTTGTTTCCGCGTAGGGGTCCTAATATTAAAAAATGAAAATCCTGGTACTTAAAGTAATTTTGAGTTTTAACCGATATTAACTAATATAGACGAGAGGAGAAATGTGGGGGGCCAACCCCCCCCCCCCCCCCCCCCCCAAATTGACTGGTAATTATAAAAGTTATCGATTTTATTATTCAATGCAGATAATGGTTGATATGTTGCTAATTGTATATAGAATAAAGAATTTTAAGTTTCTTCCAAATTTATTTTTATAAAAAAAATTTAAAATACTTACTTTATAAAAAAACAAGTAAATTATTTTTTTTGGCAGAATGTTATGCATACTTAATATACTTTATTCGGCTTCCTCGCATTCTTTAAAACATATTTTAGTCTGAAGTGTGCATTTGCCACATTTTTTTTATAACCTTGAAAAAATTTTATTGGACAATTTTTTCTTCCGGACGAATCGAAACTTGTGGGCGGTGTTGGTGAAAGCTTCTTTTTCTTAAGATTTTTTATATGCATCGTCGAGTTCTTAAGCTAACTGGGATAAAAATTCCTGCCACGATATGTTTTCACCCTTCGTTTCTTTATTCAAAATCCAGACATTTATCCCAGCTAGGTCCAAAATGTTGAAAAATACCTGAAGTGGCCACCTACAACTTTTCGACTTCGCGCTTTATTTCCTTGCCATCTGGTCTGCCACATCTACACCAAATTGTTTATACGGTTATAAAATTTAATAATTTCCGGTATAAGTTTGTTGCTTTTTTCTATTTCTATTGAGTTATGTTTAGAACTTAGGACAAGCACTTTTCGGCTTACTTTTATACACTATAAGAGTAATGTAATTTGATTTATTCCCACCATCATATAGACCGACCAAGCTAGGCCACAGAACAAAATTTTTCGTAGAAAATAGATAAAATAACTAAACGTAAAGAATGGAGAAAATATTATCTGCATATTCTAAGAATTTTCATATAGTTTGATAGCATTCCCATGACTTTTAAAAGTGTTTTACCTAATATAAAAAATTAAACAATGATTACTGAACAAATTACCCAATTGACCCAAAAATTAATTTCAGTGCTGTTAAATGGATATTTAAAGTTAGGTGTGAATTAGTATATTTAAATTAAAACAGATTTTATCCAAATAGTAATGTAATTTTCTCGTTATGTAATAAAAAAGAAACTGAAAACGTCTTGCATTTTCTTGCAATTTTAGCTGAAATCAGAGGATTTTTAGGTAGGAATTATTTAAATAGCAAAGGGGTTATAAACTACCTAAATGGTAAAGATTTGTTTGCTCTATATAAATATTGTAAAATTGCATGGCAATATAGATATAACCTTATTCAAGAATTTAATTATAATTAAAACAAAAAAAAATTATTTTTGGACTTCATTTTATTAGTTTAAATTAATAAAAAGATTTAAGAAATATTAGTGATAAATAAGAAGTGTCTGGTCGGTACATTAAATTATATTGTTTGTATAGGGTAAACCGTACAGTTATTGACACCCTTAAGACTACATTTCTGTGGTACAATTAATAAAAATACTTTTATGAAATACTTAATATAACATAAAATACTTTTTATGAAGGGATCAAATTGAAACTTCCTATAGCTCCTCTTTATCTATCCTTATAAAGATTCAAGAGTTTCTTTGGGTCAAAAGTTCAATAGTTTTACCATATGGCAATGTTTATTGTTAGAAGTGCAAAAACTACTTATTGACACCCTGTGGATTTAAATGTGAAATCTTCCCTAAGGTTAGTTTGTCAAAGTATTACTTCATAGATGACTTAGAGGACCCTTCAAACATTAGATTCATTTATATCTTGAAATAAAATTAGGACTTGTTTAATTATTTCTTCAAGTTAGAGTTGGGGTGTCAATAACTGTACTGTATAACTGTATGGTTTACCCTATGTTTATTTTATTTAATTGTTTTGTTTTTTTGTTTTTTGTTTCCTTTTGCTTGTATTATTAGTTATGTATATAATAGAAAATATCTTGGTTATGTATTAAAATGTATAAGGCTCCGGACTGACGGTCTAACAGATTACAGTTCTGCGAATGTTCTTATTTACTTGGTACTTGATATTAACCTGTTATGAGAAAGAAACTAAATAAAACCAGTTTATCCATTTATCTTATTTATCTACATATGTTTGAAAACGGTCAATTTAACCGGTACTGGTAGGTTTAGTGTTTATGTTGACCACTTCGGTAACGGATGAAATCGGATTCGTTTATTTTATATAAGTATTAATTATTTATCATATTTATTTGTTAGGTTAAATATTTTTGAGTTTTTTTTTTTTTTCAATGGCCAAGTTTAGGAGAGGAAGTTGAAAGGCATGAATAAGGGGGGGGGGGGGAGTGTTGGACGCTCAAAGCGAGCATTGACACCTGCTCAATGGCTATTGTTAACTTTCCGGCTGTGCGGGGCAGCTCCATCGAGGCAAAGTGGGCAGAGCATTGAGCCTAAGTTTGATTGACACTGGTTCCTCTGTGTACATCCCACCCATTGGTCCTCTCTTGTCACCCCCCCCCTACCTTCTGTTTTACCAATGGACACCCCGATTGTCCACGCTCAGGTGGCCATTGTTGTATTCCGGCTATAATCCGGACTCTTCCAGAAATACGGAGATTTATACCTTGGACGAATGCAGCCTCTATGGGTGAGGACATAGTATGGTTTGTCGCAATCAAGATTAAACGTATCCACTATATGTAATGAATAGTTGATCCTCGTTAATGAATATGGTAAAAAATAATCTGTTATGTAGCTGCATTATAACAGATTAAAAAAAAACTGTCATAAAATACCAACATTCCTCACCACCTTGTAGAAACTTCTTTTGAATGATATATGATAAAGTTGATATTTTAAGGAATTTTTGAAAAATATCTTACTACATATATACTTGTCACTGCTTTAAATATTATTATGAATTACCTAGTTACTGTAGTATACAGCTTATAATAAAATAAATAAATTGATTTTTTTGTTTTTGAGTTTTTGAGTTTTTCGGTGTCTTAACCCGGGCTAACTTATCCGTGATGAACATTATCTAGCCCCAAGCCTTAGAATGTCGTGGGAAGAATAAAATTGAAACTAGTTATAAATATATATTATAATAAATATTACAGAATTTCAGTCCATTTAGACAATTAGATGTTTTTAAAACTAATTTGATTAGATATCTATATAAATAAAGATGAAATTCTGTTTGTTTATTTGTTTGTTTGTTCTTTATAGACATCCATACCGTTTGTCCTAAATTCTCCAAATTTCGCTCAATAGTTCTTTGATACCTGTCCATGTTAAAATTGCATAACTTCAGCCAATCTCTGGGTATATTCTTTATTGTTATAAAAATCATTTTGATCTCGCTTTACATTGGTTTTTACGAAATCGACCGTTCTAAAAGATGAGATTTTATGAATCTATAAAAGTCTCACTTTATAGATTTAAAAATGAAATTCTCCGGGTGAAACCGGTATATACAGCTAGTATAGAATATTTTTCCAATTAAATTCAAGTTCCTTACCATGGTTTGAAATCTATAATAAAAAAATCTGGTGCGTGCGCGCAACGCACAACTCTCACTTACCAACTTAGATTAGAAATTAATGCGTTGTGTTAATGCCACTTTTCACTCAGTTACACATTTTCCCACATTTATTTCTTATTTTTGTTTTCAATTGCTCTATAACAAACACTAATTTCTTTTATCATTAAATAAAAGTTTTTACTTGAGATAATTCGGCAATGCAAGCATAATACTCCAAGTCGACTGATTTTATAATCTCTATGTACCTGTTGAAAATTTCATTTAGTTACCATGAAACAAATGATTTTCTTTAAATGAACAGAACAGCTTTAATTAGGAACAATGATCTGTCATTAAAGGCGTACTACGCATGCGTGGGCTCAACGTGTTTTATGAGTTGACTGAATATTTTTCTTTTTTTCTCCTCTATATGTTTACTTGGTTTTTATCATATCTCATATTTAGCCATTTCTTATTTTTAGGCGTAATGAGAGACAGTTAATTTTTCCATATAAACAAAAACACAGATACTTCATAGGAAACAAAAACAAACAAACAAAAAAGGCCCCTACCCCATTTAAGCCCCCTCAGAACATTTTAATAATGATAAAGCTTACCTGATATTAAAGAAAACCTATTTTTCATTAAACTTGACGAATTTGATGAAAATAGTAGTGAAAGTCGTTTCTGAGAAAATCGAAAAAGGTAAAAATAGCAAAAAAAGTTAAGAAATAAAGTGCCCCCTCCGGTTGATCAATTTTGATGAAAGGTTGGCTATCACATCTTTGGCATATACATACATTAAATACCCAGTTTGATCAAAATCGTTAAAGCCGTTTTTGAGTAAATAAAAAAAAACACGTGAAAATGATACGAAATTTATTAAGTAAAGTCCCCCCTCCGGTTGATTAATTTTGATGAATTTTTTACAGTGATATCTCGGGCATATACATACATCAAATACCCAGTTTGATCAAAATAGTTAAAGCCGATTTTGAGTAAATTAAAAAAAAACACGTGATAATGATACAAAATTTATGAAGTAAAGTCCCCCCTCCGGTTAATCAATTTTGATGAAATTTTTACAGTCATATCTAAGGCATATTAATATGTAAAATACTCAGTTTAATCAAAATCGTTAGAGCCGTTTTTGAGAAAGTCAAAAAAACGTAAAAAGTTTTTAAATAAAGTACCCCCTCCCTTTGAGCAATTTTGATGAAATTTTCGCTGTCACATCGCGGGCATATACCTACATTAAATACCAAAGTTGAAAGAAGAAGGAATCTTGCAAAAATGTATAATAAATTTGCCATACATTATATATGATAAAGTTGGTATTGTATGGAATTTTTGAAAAATATATTATTACGTATATTTGTCACTAATACTTTAAATATTATTTAGAGCTGTGTAATAGTCAACTGTTTTTCTTCACGATAGGTTGATTGAGAATCAGGATTTTCAGTTTGATCATTTTTTACTTTGATAAGCCAACGTTTCGATCCCCAAATGTGGATCTTCATCAGGGCTTCTGAGTTCAGAGTAATACAGAGACTCAAGTAATAATACTCTGTATTACTTGAGTCTCTGTATTACTCTGAACTCAGAAGCCCTGATGAAGATCCACATGTAGGGACATGTTATTACATAAAAAATAATGATCAAATTTAGGATCAGTATTTCAGGTTATTACTCATCCAACTTTATTATTATAAATTTATAACTGGACGATTGTCCATTATCATGTACCTTAGAATTTGTCGATAGATTACTCTGGACTCAGAAGCCCTGATAAAGATCCACATGTAGGGAAATGGTATTACATAAAAAATAATGATCAAATTTAGGATAAATATTTCAGGTTATTACACATCCAACTTTATTATTATAAATTTATAACTAGAAGATTGTCCATTATCATGTACCTTAGAATTTGTTGATAGATGAATTGTTTTTTTTTTAAATGGTACGTCTTTTTTTTTTATTGCATTGTATTACTCACTGGTTTCCTGTAGACTGTCCATGGACAATCGTCCGAAACATTGTACAAATGAATAATAAAGTTGGATGAGGGACCTGAAATAAAAGAAACACAATAAAATTACTAGTTAAGTTGTTTTATATACACACATCAAAAAAAGTTTTGCATCACCTGCATTTGCCAAGTTTCAAAGATTAATTTGAAGGGAAACTTTATAGGGGAAAAACTACTGTTAAAACTGAATAAAAAAATATATTTCCCTAAAAAAAATATTTACATGATCATAAAAAATTAAAGTTTGAAAAAAAATATAAGAATTTTCAGAAAATGGTTTCCGCACCTAATACTCGGTATTACCTCCCCTGGCCCTAATTAGAGCTTGGACTCGCAGAGCATGCGCAGAATTAGGTGGTCATTGTCTTCTTGTGGAAGGTTCCGCCATTCTTCAATCGCTGCCTCCCTCAACTCCTGAAGATTGGTTGGAACGTTCGGCCGGCGCTGAACAGCTCGGTGAAGCATGTCCCATACGTGCTCGATGGGATTCATGTCTGGAGAGAACGGAGGCCACTCCATTCTCTCCATTCCAGCAGCCGCAAGGTGATCCGCCACTATCCTGGTATGATGAGGGCGAGCGTTATCATCCACTAGGATGAAGTTATCACCGTGACTTTGAGCTAAGGGTGTCACTGTAACCGCTATGAACCACAGGTTGCAGTAGGATTACAACTTTGAGGGATTTAGAGCCCCTTATCTTGAGAGTTCAGAATGTTATGCATGACCTTTGTTGGCCTTAATCCATGTAGTATTAATGTATGAAATCAGTTTTCCAATAATTTAACCTGATCTATAGTTTTTAGGGTGATGCAAAACTTTTTTTGATGTGTGTATTTGGACCCGGTGTATTAAGGATTTTATTAAAACTGTTCCCCGAAGAATGTGAGCATACAGCTATTAGTCTACAACTGAGCACTTGGAAAACATTTTGATTTTGAAATAAAACTCTTGCAGCTCCACCAAGGCAGTTTGTTTACACACACGCACACACATTGAGAATATTTCTGTTTTGAAACATTATTACGATTTTTTATCGGAGATCATTACTCGAACATTATGATCAGGGTATATGATTTTTCACAATTCCAGATACAAATTTTGATCGAATTTGATTTTTTACTTTCACTTACCAATATATGAAATATATTGTAAGTGGAAGTATTGCGATCGTGAAAAATTTCGACTTCCGGTTTTCAGCGGAAATACACGTTTTGGGGTCCCCTGAGTCTAATTAACCAAGTCCCGCGAAATGGTCTGTGTGTGTGTGTGTGTGTGTGTGTGTGTGTGTGTGTGTGTGTGTGTGTGTGTGTGTGTGTGTGTGTGTGTGTGAACAGACTAGCTCAAAAACTATAAACCGTGCGAACCTGAAATTGGGTATTTAGTGTATGTATATGCCCGCGATGTGACAGCAAAAATTTCATCAAAATTGCTCAAAGGGAGGGGGTACTTTATTTAATAACTTTTTAAGTATTTTTCGATTTTCTCAAAAACGGCTCTAACGATTTTTATTAAACTGAGTATTTGATCTATTTATATGCCCGAGATACGACTGTAAAAATGTAATCAAAATTGATCAACCGGAGGGGGTACTTTACCTAATAAATTGTGTCCCACTTTTATGTGTTTTTTTTTCATTTACCCAAAAACGGCTTTAATGATTTCGATCAAACTTTGTATTTAGTATATGTATGTGCCCGCGATGTGACAGTAAAAATTTCATCAAAATTGATCAATTGGAGGGGGCACTTTACTGAATAAATGTTTTCTCATTTTCACGTGTTTTTTTTATTTACTCAAAAACGGTTTTCACGATTTTGATCAAACTGAGTATTTGATGTATTAATATGCCCGAGATATGACTGTAAAAATTTCATCAATATTGATCAAATGGAGAGGGTACTTTACTTAATAAATTTTGTATCATTTTCACGTGTGTTTTAAATTACTCATAAAAGGAAAAAATAAGAAATGAATGTGGAAAGATTTGTGACTTTGTGAAGTGGCAATTAACAAAACACGTCAATTTCTAATCTAAATAAATTGGTAAGTGAAAGTTGTGTGTTGCGCGTACGCACCAGATTTTTTTTTTATTATTATCGATTTCAAACCCTGATTACGAATATGTGGTAATTTCCAAGGTTTTATTAATTAACGATAAATGTTAGTATATATTTTTTCTAGAATCATAGTAAGTAGCAAACATATACGTCAGCAAATCTAAAAACTGCATATACGTAAAAAAAAAAAAAATAAAATAAGAGGATTGCACGAAAATTATTAAAAAATATTTGTTATATATTACATGTGATTGTAAATTTCTATAATTTTGTTTGATACATTGTTCCACTTAGTAAATTTGCGGTATATAACATACATAATAACGCAAGGGAAAATGTAGCGGGTAGCAAAAATATTTCCACAAAAAAAAGACAAAAAAAAAAAAAAAAAACACGGACCAGGCAGCTAAATAAGTGCAGTATTAAGGAGTTTTATGATTCGCGGCCTGGTGTACAATGTCCCAGCAACAGGTTAGCAACCAGCCTCAAAGACCACCACACCTCCCCCCCCCCTCCCCGTAGTCGAATTCTTTCCCTTAAAAAGGAAGGAGAGTTAAAAAAAAAAAAAAAAATTCTTACATAAATTTTTCCTTAGCAGACTGTCACTAATCCACTCACTGAAAGTTTACTTAATTCAAACCGGCGGCATAATTCATTACAGGGGTAATAATCTTGTTAGCCGTAAAACACGATTGCCTTTAGTGGTCGTAAAATAAGATATTCTACAATATCGTAAAAACGGCAAATAACACCTTCGAGTCCATCAAAGGGAGCAGGTAAGGAAAAAAAAAAAAAAGATGCTATTGCATTGAATTGGCTTTCACCTGATGAGTTTATGTATACATAATACTGATGGAAAATGAAGAGGCCCTTTTCGTGAATTTTATAGCAAGATAAAAACATACGATCGTATAGTAATAAAATGTAGCTTAATATATTTCAACATTACAAATTAAATTAAAAACAATTAAATGCTGAAACATACTCGTATTTACACCCACCTGTGACCACAAAATATTTTTAATTTTTCGTATGAACAAGTATCGGATTACCAAATACCAATGATAGGATAAGGTAATGAGTTATTATCATTGTATTGGATAATGGATCGATTATACTCAAATTAATTAAGAGTTTTTCTGTTTTTAGAAAGACCAAAAAAAAAAAATGTGTAATGCGGTCATGCTAAGTGGGGGATAGAAGTACCCCCCTAATCAAAAATAAAATAAAAATAAATACATCAGAAAAAATAAGTGACTTGCTTAAAAGAAGAATTTGTAATTGCTACCTGAAGTTGTTTTTTTGTTGCATTTCTAAACCTTGAATATCTGATTACACGTCATGGAGTACTGTTCTTATTTTGTAGATATTTATTTTTTATTACAGATTATATCCTTTTTGCGTTGGATTGTTCCAATTACATCTAAATATATAATTCATACTTGTATTAGATTTTTCGCTCTTTTTCACTTAGAATGCTCTATTTTCTAAATTTAACACGTTAACGGTGCCATACTCAAATTTTGTCTTAAGTATGTGCATAGTAACGAACGCTTGAACTTTTTGAAAATTACATGAAATTTAACTACTTAAATTATCCTAAACGCTCCAGTTAAATATGAAAATAGGGTTTTTCGTATCGGAGGGAAGTGGGGGAGGGTGAGAGGGGTAGGGAGAAAAAGTGGAAATTATTCCGAGTAGTAGTCGATTAGGAAGTGGACTCATCAGGAGAATTTCGAAGTCAATGATTTTATGCAAATGAAGGGGGTAAGTGGGCCACACTTGTGCCTAAGGGCGACCAATAACTTAGCTCCCTGGCGGCTTCCACCCCTAGATACCACCCCTAGCCTCAAAACCCCTAGCGCTATTCTAGCTAGCTTACAATGCTCTTGTAGGCTATTCACATTGTGTTAGCTACGCAAAGGTATCTAGGAATTATATACAAAATTTACTATCTAAATTTATTGTTGTCATTTTGCTCAAATGCATAGTCAATTTGAATGAGTAATTGTTGATTGTGACCTCCAACCTGAACACTTATTACCTTGGAGTGTGGAACTTTACTTAGTTAAAACTTGATAAATTAATAACTTATTTTCTTAATATATAATTTATTGAAATTTACAATAGTATTTTAAAAAATACATCTATTAAATGTGATAATAATTAGAAACTAAATTGTCAAGAAAAAGCATGAAGATATATATATTTTTTTGCAGCGCAGTCTGGTCTTCTTACAGACATTTGAGTTGCCTTCGGGAGCACAGACAGCCTGGAGGGGGTAACCAAAACCTCACTTTGCTGCAAGCCATGGTCACCATGTTGCAGCGGCAGACTGCCTCTAGCTCCTTAACCAATCCTATTGGGGCCAATTTGGCAGTGTCATTCCCCCCGATCGCGTCAGCTCTCCAGGTTTCAGTGACAGTGACAAACTGGTCTAGGTCCAAGGATTATGGTAGCTCATAGTCAGCAGGCCCTGAGGACCTTTATCTCTTTCCATGAAGCATGCCTTCCTTGTACCAAACCTCCGGGCGGTTACTGATATCCTGGAGAACCACACCACGATTCTCGATGAGATACGCGGGGAAGGTTCATCACTCCTAAGCTTCTGATGGGCCTCACATACCCGGGGGTAGGCTTGGACTGCGTGGTGGTCATTGGCGGGTGGTCACCAGAATGAGGCGGTCACCCATCCAAGTACTAAACACGCGCGACGTTGCCTACCTATTGCAAACACCTTTGTCCACTCGGCCGACCCGGCCCCATGAAGATATTTAGAGGTGTGTTAGTTAACAATAGTTAATTGTTCTTCAAGATAGTGTGATAACTTTTATCTATTTTTATCTTATTAGTCCAGATATAAACATTTTGTATGATATACCATCGATATTATTAGATTTAACTATTCCTACTGTTGTATTTTCCTTTTACATTTAGTCGTCATTTAGTCTCTCGCTTCAAAAGCAATGAGTTTCCCCAAATTAAACCTTTACAAGTAGGCAAACCAGTCCCTACCACCTCCCACCTTATATTTTTTCCCTCAGTCTCTGTATTGCACTGGACTCAACTAGGAAAATATCAGATTTTCTTTTTATCAAGTTAACCAGCTACTTATTTAAATTTTCATTATATTTTTACTATCCTTTATATAATTATTAGATTTCATAAATACCCATGTCATATAAACATACCATTAAATGGATTTTGTTTCTTCTTATTGTTACTATCTGTGATTAATCTTATCTTCTATCGATGATACTTTACACGCTGCTCATATATTTGTCTTCGTATTAGCCCAGGGTAAGATCCACATGTATGGATCGAAACGTAGGCTCTCCAAATAAAAACTTATGATTCAAAATCCTGATTTATCATATTATCTTAAAGCATGAAGATAAACTATCCATTGGTAGCATTACACTATTGGGTTGGGCCAAATCGGCGATATATGAAACAACAATGTCTTTATTGATGAGTTCATTTGTGACAAAATACAAGCATCAAAGTTTTTGAATTGCAAGGATTGGATTTGAGAGGAATGTGATGGTTTGTTGGACACCCAAAGCCCGATTGTGTAAATCTATATAAGTCTAATTGTTGTATACATTCTAATTTATTCAGTTATTTTATGTAGTTTTTTTTTTAAATATGAGCAATGAGGATAAATAATCAGTCCCTTGCGTTAAAAAAAAGTATCGGAAAGCCTTACTATACAGAGCTTGAATCCATCTGTCAGAAAAAAAAAATAATAAAATCTGTACCTTAACTAAAATATTTCTCAATAATCTATTTAGTAGTTTACCTATCTGAAGACTCTCATTATACATATATGTAATACTTTGTAGTGAGTTTTAATATTAAATATTAAAACATTCAGAATAAAAAAAATGAGGGATAAATAGAAACTTTTTTTTGGAGATTTTGCCTGATCTTGGTTAATTTAAAAAAATATATATATTTCAAGGCTGTCTCTTTTAATTTTTATTTATTCTTTTTTAATAATTAATAAGAGATAACTCTATAAGGATAAATTTTTGCCACTAACTTGTATTTTGTCACTTCTCATTGTATTAATTTTATAGAAAATATTTTTTTTCTCTAAGGCTGGAGGTGGAGGGGGTTGGTGGATATGCGGGAATTATACGGCTTTTGTATTTTATTGTATAAATAAAATAAAAATATTACGTGCTTAATGTAAAAAAGCGTTAAGTAAACATCTAAAGTTTTATAAGGCTTGATGTTAGACGGAACTTAAAACAAAATGTAATGAAGTTGCTAATGTTTGGTAGTGATGTGACCTGACCTACCCTCTAGCGACAAAATATAACCTTATCAACTACATAGTAGCCAAGCACTGCAATTTCATCTACTCGTCCCAGGTGCCAATAAACATAATTAACCAGCCACGCGATATCAACCTATCTCCTGAAATTAACCATAGCAACCATTCATTGAAACTAAAGCTGCATAGTCATATCCGTAGTGCTCCGTATATCGGCCCTGTGCAAATACATTCAGGATCAGATATTTCTAGCTAATGAGCTAGCCTCATTATGTATATGTAAGTTTGCTAAAGTGTGATAACATACGACCCTCTTTATGTTTATATAGTTATTTAATAGAACACATGTGATTGAGAGTGCTAAATGTTGGATTAGCTGAGTTACAGTGTTTAGACTTATAATAACTATAAACTCTTATGAAGTGTTAAAGGACGTCGAATTTAATTATTTTGTACAGTCACATAATAAATCACTTTAAAACAATCTTACACACACACACACACACACACACATATATATATATATATATATATATATATATATATATATATATATATATATATATATATATATATGTAATGCATTTCCATGTTTGTTTGAACCTGTTCCAAGTCAACTGTAACTCTTTCGAAGTCACATGTAACCCTTTCCATTTCAAACGTAACCCTTTCCATAGGAAATGCAACCCCTTTCAACTCAATCGTCACCCTTTTTAGTTAAATTGTAACTGTTTCGAGGCGAAAGAAGATTTTACGGAACTAAATATGTATAAAAATCTACTATATATATAAATGGAAAATAAAATTAACCATTAAAAGAAAACGCTGTAAAATCACTTAAGTACCTCTGTAGCCTCGGTATACTAACTAAACTTTCATTGATTTACTGGATTCAGGTATTTATATGAACCGTATTGGAGAGGTGAAACTCTATACGACACTTGGATCATAGCCTTCAAGTGCACATTGCCTGTAGTCGCTTCAAACAGACGCAATTGAAATGAAACACACAGAGGTATGAGGTGAAACAGTTAAACGTGGATTATTCGATTAATGTTGTCAGTCGTGATTCAGACGGTGGAAAATCAGTACATATATGCATACCGATGTATCTATAAACCAGATATAGAAAAAAACAAAACAGTTTTCTTCAAATAATAAGAGGGTGGCTAACCTCATATAAGTTCATAGGAAAAATCTCGATGTTATTTAATTATATTATTTACATTAAATAATATAATTTGCATTAAAATATAATTTTTTTTTACTTTTCTTTGATCTGTTCCGATGATTGAAAATTTGGATACTCGATGCTACTCCGTTTATCTTTCAAACCTTATTGACATTAGGCACGAAAAATTAAACCTCTTTAAACAAGAAAATAATAAAAAAATCTGTCATTGCGGAAGATTTATTGACCGCATCGATGATGGATTTGCGTTGATTACGGCAGATTTTGCGGGGTTAAGTGGTATCTAAATTATTAATTTATATTATTTTGAACTAAAAATAAATATTTTCCTCTGAATTTTGATTTACTACAGCTGCACACTAAAAGCTTACTACAGCTGATTTACATAACTACATTAATAAATATTTGTGCTTGGGGGCTCCACCATGCCATCAAATTTCTTTTTCATCCAATCCTTAAAATTTCTAATCAAATGAGAAATCCTAGTTTAGTCAACAAATAAATTTATCCATGAACACCTTAATGTTCAATAGATGTCTATTTTTTTTGTTCCATCCTTGCTTCCTGCTCTAATTCTGATTACCCACTTTGGCGTATGAATTATTATTAGAGTGCTACCAATAAATACCTGATATATGTTAACATGTTTCTCTGCAAGTCTATGTTTGTCATTTTCTATTTATTTCGTTCACATTTACTGGATGAATTTCGTTTTAATTCAGTATTTAACATAAAAAAATGCAAGAAATGAAAAAAAAAAAAATTGTTTTTAATTCGGAAGCATTCGTTGGCACCCTACGAAGACTCGAGAGGACTAAATAATACCTACCTGGAATACTGATCCTTTTTTTTTTTTTTTTTTCCTAGAGAAGGAATACCGATAAAATCTATACATGTTCTCCGTTTCTTATTACCTATGTTACATATGAAAGTGGGATATAGGGCCGTATAATTACATTTAATGCTTTGATTATCGGAGGAGATAGCTGCGTATGAAGTTGTAAAGGAGTTGAGTGATACCTACCGCTACTACCTGAGCTAGGCCCCCTTAGACCCCCCCTCTTTCCCCCCTAGGAGCCCCCCCCCCCAAACCACTCGCTATAAATATCATTTCATTGAGTCGTGTTAGCCCACGGCAGCCCCTTCGGCTTCTCACTCATTAACATATCACTTTACTGCCTGATATATATTGCTCTTCCCGTGTTTATATAACAATTGGTTCAGTGGAGATGGAGGCCGCTAGAAAGGATTCCATTATAGACTGGACTGATTGGAACACCTTTATATGCCTACAGACCTGTTTCATGAATTATACAATTAATTTTTTACTTATTGCTTGTTACCTTTCTATTTTATCACTTAAATCCATAAGATAGTGCTCAGTTCACCTTTCACCCATTAAATACTGATCTCACATCCTCACCCACAAAGAAGGAATAATAGGTCATGAATGGTATGGTCGAATAACGTAGTATTCGAGAGACAAAAAAATTATTTAAAAAAAAAACAGAATACTGCCGAACTACATTGGGTTACCGTTACACAGCTTAGTGTTGGTCTATAATAGACAATTTGTAAAGTCTTACTATAATATTGAGTTTATAACATATATGCATATATAAAACAACATATTTTTTATGTAGAATGAGGTATTTTAGAAGATAAAAAATTGGTTTTGGCAGGGATCTGAACCTGGATTTTCATATCACTAGTACGGCGCTCTAGCCAATTGAGCCACCAGGCACATATCCCGGTCAAGTCAATCATTTCTCTTCACTCACCCCTTTCCCACCATTCTAGCAATTTTTGTGAATTATATGGGGGAGGGGACATAATTCGTCCATCTAGTGAGGTCTCTTGACCATTTTCAAATTTCTTTAAATATTAAATCAATTAGTTTTCTTGTTATGATAACTTGAAAGTTCTTATTTTAATTTTTAAACATTTTTTTTTATAAAATCCCCTTTCCTTCACATTCTCTCATATAGCAATTACTGATTACGATTTCGATGAATTATATAACAGCATTAGAAATATCATTAAAATCATAAGAAAAATACAAAATACGAACTATAACATATGTAAAAAAGGAGTATAAAGCATAAAATAAATAAATGCATATTGCATATACATAGATGCCCCTTCAACAGTCTCTGAGTCACCTACTTCCATAGTTCAATATAGAATCATAATGATAAAAAACAAAATATTATAATGCCTCCACCGACTATTTCCTGCTTTCTTATTTCCATCCATCGCACTCTATCCAGACCCAAGTGCACAAAATCAGCCTTTATGCAATCCTCCCACCTTCTTCTTGGTCAACCCCGGACGATTCCCAGACTGCACATACCTTATTCATTTTTTATGAATTCGTCCACTACTAATTGTTAGCGTCTTGATTTCGCAAGCCCCTATTAACTGCTGCGCTGCGTATAATTAACAGGTGCAGTTACACAATGGGGCATTGTCCATTCTCCAATAGACTCTTCCATCTTCTTTTCATATATTCAATCCAACCCTTGCTCATTCCTCAATGTACACGGTAGCGTGTAGCATACGTAAAGGACTTTGGGAAGAATAACTATAAGTTTTGTAAACTATAATTTGTATAAACGGTAATTTAGTTTGTCCCGTGTGCTTTTACATAAACATTCCATTTGCAAAAAGTGATTTCTTATCTATAATCAGTTATAAGTTTTGAACTACTATTGAACTATTGACTGCATCCTGGTAGAAACGATCTCATTGGATTCAGGAAGGAAGAAAATAATTAAAAGTAATTTTTTTTTTACCTTACAGGACTACTGATTTTAGGTGAAAAATCGCATTACTTTACCAAAACGGTACAAACTAACCTATATATTCATTTCACATAGACTTTTTTTTCCTATATTCGTAATTATTCATTAACTCATGTAAATATCCGTACAATATATGAATATTTGAAGTTTCTTTACGTCACTTTTGAAACAATTTTATTTCTTATTTTTTTTTTAAGCTTTGTGATTATTTTATTAAATATTTCTCATATTTAGTTGCAGATTATGATATGTATGATCCATATTTAAAAAAATAATCCCATCTTCTCTTATTGCTTAATTTTTATGTTAATTTAAAATCATTAATAAAATAAAAGCCCAATATGTGAATTTGCTCCTACAGTCTGTCATAATCTTTGAACTCTTGACTATATCGGGATAGGAATGGACTCATTAGATTTAGTCGCATAGAAACTATCAAAAACGTTGAGTCGCTTGACCTACATAGAACCAAATTAATTTGCAAAGCCCCCCCCCCTTTTCAACTCCCTCTATAGAGTGTTTGTGTCCTCCTTTAATTTTCGCGGATTAAAAGCAGATCTCGAATATTACTACTAAAACGAATTAATTATTCCTTATTTTGTATATATTTACTGTACGAATAAAAGATAATTTGTCTGGCTGTAGTCCAACTACTTCACCATTTTCAACATTTTGGAAACCCCAAGTTTTTTCAATAATTATTAAATACCATTTAACATCAATTAAGAATTTTTTACTTTTAGGATGTACTCTTATTGAGGTTTCCGAGTACCAAACATATTTCGATCAGCCAAATATTTTCTTTTTACATTTCTTCCTACCCTGTATGTTCTCATATCTTAAACCATGTACTGTCCTCGATATTTTCAAAGCCACTTTAACCCTTAGCTTGGCAAGGTACCATTTATTACACCATGGCTTTGTGAATTTTTTCCCCGCTCCAGGATGAATATGTTTGTTTCTTTTCTTTTTCAGCATCTAGGGAATTTATCTGAGAATTGATTTGGTTAGTTTAATTGACAGGAAACGTAAGTTTTGTAATATTTTATCTAATTGACATAGAAGTAATTTTTTCTATTTCTTTTTAGTGTTTTTGGTGTATCATATCATTAATTAATAATTATAATCCCCAAAACACAAAATTCCATTTATTTGATAAAAATCGGGCAAGTTACCATATATGGTACATATACCAATAAACTTTTATGTATTTACAAAAAAAATTTTTTCCTCAGATTTTTGTTATTTTAGCCCAACTGACAGAAAAATATCAAACATTTGAAAAAATCACTGTGGATCTATTCTTGCCAAGCTAAGGGTTAAGTAAGACTACAATCGAAAATTCTAATTCATGAACTTTTCGCGAAACACCTTTTCCTTTTATAAACCTCATTTATCAAGTAGGTTTTTTTTTTATTAAAGTTGTTAACGTTTATAAATACTATATTTATATATCTTAAAAAATAAATAAAATTTAAGGGTGTTTTTGAAACATCTCGACTCATTTCGTTTATTGTTTTTTTAAAGATTTTATGATTATTTAAAAATAATAAATGATTTCTGCAATGTCTTTGTCTGTTTTTGTACCTTATATGGAAATCGCGTTGTAAAAGGGCTGAGACTGATTAACAAAAACCACCGAACAGATCCACGTTTGGATTAGATGCGTGATTCCGGTTAATGTTCATTCGTTTCCCGTATTCACATTTGCTTCGGCTAATAACTGCAATAAAGTGGGTACGAATCCCAACGTTGCTCAGGTTCCCGCTAATATTGAGTATTATGGGATTTGTAGGACTGCTCTAAATTTTGCATCCCCTCTATAAGCAATAATTGACAAAGTAAGTAATTATTTCCTCTTTTGTTTTGAAGTATTATTATTTTAATTATTTTAACTAAGAAGTTGAAATGGTCTTAACATTTAAATAATATTGTAAATATTGTCCGTAGTTCCACCCATCGCACTCCGTCCAGACCCAAGCGCCCAATACTAGCATTTAAACAATCCTCCTACGTTCTTCTTGATCAACCCCTTGAACGATGCCCAGACTGCACATACCTTATTCATATTTTAGGAATTCGTTGAGTATCCATTGTTATCGTCTTAATTTCGCAAGCCCGTATTAACTGCTGCACTGCTTACGTTTACCAGGCGCAATTACACAATGCGGCGCACAGTGGTTGAAAGGCGGAAAAAACCTATTTTTTTAAGGTATTGGAATATTCTTTTTCTTTTCATTATTAATTAATAGAATAGTTGCCTGACACATTCCACCAATTTATTCGGAGATATTCTGAATTTTAAACTTGTTAGGACCCTTTGAAAATCGATCATTGAAAAAGTTAATTTTTCAACGGAAAATTTATAACACTATAATAATTTTTACAACTCGCATTTTTGTTTCTTAGAGCGATTTTCCTTCTTAATCATGAAAAGTGATCTCACATATTACACTAGCATAAAAATGATGCTATTTGGTCTATGTTTTAACCCAGAAATAAAATCCCGAATAAATGCAATAAAATTAAGACAACAATTTTTTTTGGTAATCCATATTTTTCAAGAGCAGCCGAGGGCAGTTTTAAAATCCATTTTTTAAAGACGAAGATACATTCAAGGAAATATTAAAACATATTCTAGCTGCGTCCACCTGCGTCTGTACATGTGGGATTTTTTTTTTTATTGAAATACCAAAGCTATTTCGTGCAGTTTATTCGCTATGGAGCTTGTGCTTCGAATTAGGATATTACTAATCGTTTAGTAAAACATTATGCCTTACTTACCAGGTCTGTAGTATCATTTATAAAGTCAGTCTGAATCGTTGTTAGGTCGATAATAAATCAACTTTTTCACCTACCGTGATTTTAGAATGAATTTAGAAATTATTAATAATAAGTTTATTAACATCACCTCCGATAACTTAAAGGCTTCGGCACTTTTAATTTTTAAGCATCCATTTGTTTTTAGAAGATTGGTATTAAAAAAAAATGTTCAGCTATTATTTAGCGTGAATAAGGGAACTAAATTTTCACAGATAGAGTTGCAGTTATTAAACCTACATTGAACAGTCAATCCCACCATCTCCTAACAAAATTATATTAAAGTCGTATATCCCAATCTTATATTTTAATATGATATACATTTAATAGTTAAGAATTAAAACATAACGACAAAAATAATTGATAGTTCCTATGTATGATTTTTTTTTCTTTTACCTAACTTGAGTGTTTTCATGAAATAAAATTATATTGCAAGTACTATCAATGATATTACTAGCATAAAACAGCAAAAGTGTTTAAACTAGCCAATTTCGAGTCGAAAATTGATGTATAATTTTTTTTATATTTTCCTAACACTGCCTGTTAATCCGAATAGCCGGTTAAGCGGGGCTCGAACCTATACATTTTATAGGAAATTCAATCGTGGTTATGATAATATCAACTTTATTTTTTTGCGGCTCACAGATCGGGTTTGACAAGGTTTTTTCCGAAAATAGTCGATTTTCAACCACTGTGCGGCGTTGTCTTAACGTTTAAAATCGTCAGTCCATCTTTTTTTCACATATTCAATCCAAACCTTGCTCATTCATCAATGTACACGATCCCTTATAGCATTCGTAAAGGACCTTAGGAAGAATAAGTTTTGTAAACTATAATTAATATAACGATAATTTAGTTTGTCCCTTGTGCTTTTAGAAAAACCTTTCATCTGAAAATAGTGATTTTCCAACTACAATCAGGTTTAAGTGCATCGTTGGGGTGCGTACAAATCCCAACGTTGCTCACGCATGTTCCCCATATGCTAATATTGAGTATTATGGGATTCGTAGTACTGCTCTAAATTTTGCATTTCATCTATAAGAAATAATTGACGAAGTAAGTAATTATTTCTTCTTTTGTTTTGAAACATTTTAATTATTTCATTATGCTGATATTTTTTATGAGTGCAGATGGGAAAATCCACCCACACCATATTTGATATGGCAAATATCGTCCAATATAACTTGAAAAAATTAAATGAATATGTCTGTCTACCTGGAGACCCTGATAACTGTGGGCAATGAAACTTAATAATATTAAAAATAAGAGAAAAAATATTGCCCGCTGTCGTTAATTTGGATGAGGAAGATATATTCAAAGCAATTTACTATATATATTTTTTTTTTTGATACAGAACGATGAAATAAGGCTCAGCGCCACGGATGATCGCGCAGTGGAGCAAATGAGGTCTGAAGGTCTTCGAAAGGCTTATTTTACGCCGAATCTATAGAAATAGATCAGACGGATATACCTCACAAGAGGTAACCATGATGTGTATAGTCTCTTCAGTGAATAGGCCAAGAAGATTAAGGGCCTCGAAGTTAATATGTCGGAGGATGAGATCCTCTTAAGAACACGGTTTAGGTGGATGGACGGTGTAACGGAGCCTAGCATCAGAAATTGGAAACCGCTGCCCAAGAACGCGCCGTTACCTGTCCGTCAACTTAATTGTTGAAGAACATTGAGGTTGGTAAACCTACCTTGATGATGGTATAATCCGGTACTCCTAATTGTCCCTGCTCCGTATAAGGCGTTTCAGTCTGCTGCATCGTATCCTGCTTCGAAATCTACAAACAGAATTCTGACAAATCTTCCATACCCTCAAAGATTCTCCTGATTCTACGATTGTGGGTGCGTTGCGTTTAAAATTCCTTTATTCAGACAGACCTCAAAAGCAAAGTTGTAATTGTTTGTTATCCATTTTCAATGAACCTGAAACGTGTTTTTATTTACTTTATTATATTATTTTTATTAACAGCCAATAAAACATTTTATTAAAAAAAAAAAAAAAAAAAGATCGAAATAAAAAAGTTTATCGATTAAGTAGTAATATATCGATGGTGTTGTTTACACATCTGCTAAGTGCAAACTTAACAATTTTTCAGGACATCGTTTTATAAAAGTGGTACTCAACATCAATTAAACTAGATTGGACTTGATACTAGATGTTGAAATATTTGATACACCGTTGAAATCTTTGAAGCGCCGAAAGTTATTAATAAAATAAATTAAAAAAAAAGAATATTTAGGCTTGAAATGACGTTGATAAAATATTTTTATCGATATCACAATTAGACTACCTCCCTTTTCAAGGAAGCCTGCAGATATTTTATTGTAGATATCTACAAATGTTAATGGGGATATTTCAGAAAAAATAACTTGGTGTAAAAAGCACACAGGATATTAGTCATTTAAACTACCTGTTTTGACATCTCTCAAATCTACCTGCTTTGACATAATTATATTATAAAACTCTCTGAAATAGGAATATTTTTATCACCCATTTTATATAACGCGATCTGATTGTTTATTAGCTAAGAATAAGAAGACTTTGCAACTGGCATGATTTTATTTCCAACTGTGGATTTATGAAGTAAACAAATAGTTAATGAATAATCAATGAAATACTTTGCGTAAGAATTTTTTTTTTTCAAGTTATTAAATCTTTTTACATATAAATAAATAATATCCTTATTATTTAGTTGGCTCGCGGGCGGCCTGTAGTTTTTAAAATTAATTCATTATTATTATCCGGAAAAGGTTTGAATCTCGGAGGAAATATATCCGTGCTCGGTTATGCCGATGATTTTGCTAGATGAGGACGCGGAGACTATAGAACTAAATACAAAACCATTGAGGAAAGCCGGTGAAGAACGGATAAGACCAAATATTTGGTTAGCCGTAGACGTGGTGAAAACTTTGCTTATATTGATGTAGAGGGGAATACGTTTGGACACGCAGAGAAATTTAGATATTTAGGGGCGATGAGCTCCCGCCTTCTGTACCGTAATTTAAAAGTTAGGATTTACAAAACAATTGTTCATCCTATGGTCCTTTACGGATGTGAAACGTGGCCTCTAGCATTTAGGGATGGGCAAAGGCTGAGGGTTTTTGAAAATAAGGCATTAGGCGTTTATACAACGCCGAACTGACTGAGATGTATTTCGGCAAATGTAATAGAGGTAATGAAGAGCAGCGCGGCGAATCAAATGGGCATGTAAATTTCAAAAATCGTGGTGAACGAATTCCTAAATGAATAATAACTACGGGGCCGACTGGGAAACGTCCGAGGGGTAGGCCGAGACTTAGGTGGGAGGATTGCGTAAAGATCTATAGAAGGATCCTTAAATTATTAATACTTAGTGCCCTTGAACGTTTCCATAAAAAAAAAAAAAAAAAAAAAAAAAAAAAAAAAAAAAAAAAAAAAAAAAAAAAAAAAAAAAAAAAAAATTATTAGCTTATTCCAACTTTCGTTATTTAAAAAAAAGAAAATTTTGAGCTCTCTATCTGATAAGAGCATAATTCATACTTTCGGATTTGGTGTAAAATTCGTATATATTACTTAAATTAGTAACTTTTTTTTTGTATTATAAATAATTTTTATGTATTAAGTGCTTTCATTATGTATGTATATATGGAAAAAAACTATAAGTGCTTTCATTATGTATGTATATATGGAAAAAAACTATCATATAATGTAGGGGAATAATTTGAATTACGTAGGAAGGAAGAAGGTGGCAGGGGGAATTAGTGGGAAGCTTCAGTGTACGAAATTTTTAGCTTTGATACGTACTGTAAAAAGGTTGGGTACCTCAGCTTTAGATACACTAATACTAATTTGTGTACAGTTGCATCATTCAAGAAAATGTGCATTTTCAATCTTAGTACACGTTATCAGAACAGTGTATCTCTTTTTCGCCTCCTTATTTCCAAGGTATCGCTGCGATGGCCACAGCTCTCCCGCTCTTGGAGTTTTGGAGTGGTGCTGTTGAAGAATTGTATTCTGCTTGGAGAGCTCGGTAATAGCTGGCTCATTGTGAGGAGGCAGGCATTGAATGAAGCACAGGGTGAGGCTATTCCATCCACCATCCACCATATCCATTACCTCACCTAATGGAACTCCATTCCCTGTTTTAATAAGAGCCGTTTCACTTAATGATCCGATGTCGCAATTTTGACTCTAGAATGGCGCATATGAAGTGCGCCTCCCTTTCTTATCACTTATTCAGTCTTTTTCTCTTTTTTTTAGGTTTCTTCTGTCCCTTCAATAGTTTCAAATATTCTGCCTATGGTAATTTCCATTAAGACGTCAATGAATCTTCCAATTACACTGGTCAACAGTATTTTTGTTAAATGGGTAAATGTGGCTGTTTCGTATGTTTTTTGCTATCGCGATTTCGAATATGACCATCAAAGTTATCCATGGGGCTCAGATTTTTTGTAATTTTAAATTTTGTAAAAAAAAATATATATTAATATATTCTATTTATTTGCTCTAAATAAGACTCGCCGCCAATGCACGATAATATTGGACGCAATAGAGATAACAAGTCGTCTGAACTCTTAAAGCATGTTAGCCAAAAAATTTCGACAGGCTCAGTCAAAACACGGGTCTAAATCTGTGAGCCGGCCTAGTCAGGTGCCTCTATTCTGATTAAATAAAATTGCTTGTTTTTACACTACATATTTTTTTATTTTGAAATTATAGAAAATACTTGCCCCTGAGACAAAAATGTTTTTCAAATTTGCAAGCAGAGCACGAAATACTATAAGAAACAGTCATTGTAATTCATTTAACAGACAAAAAGTTTAATTTTGTTGTCCAATATTACCATACGTTTTTCGCTTACTTGCCAACCCAAACCACCGCGCAGTACTTCAAGTACAAGTTCAAGTACCTAAATCCATTCGCAACGCTTCCTCCATGGCCTCATTTAATCACTAAAATGAGTAAAAAATCCATGGCTATGCCGTACCTCGGATTGGACGTAAATCTAAGATTATGTTACATTTTCGATAAATATCGAAGCATCATCGGATAGTTGATGCAAAACTTATCTTTAAAGCTAAAATTAAATCTAAATAAACTTCAATAACGATGTTTGAAAAAAGTTTAAACTTGCGAAAATTATAAACAAGATATTAAACGATGAAGAAGCTACAACCCTTAACTTATTTGAGTACCTAAAAGGAGTGAACTATTAAAATAGAATATTAACAGTCAAAATTAAAGCCACTGTAATTAGGGATAGAATGTAAATAATAAATTAATAAAATAACAAAAGTACCAACATTTATTATTTTGTTTAAAACTAGGCACTAGTATTAGATATTGTTTAAAATTATTAAACCATGTAATTAATTGAAGTTAAAAATAACATTTTCTTTGGACATTTAAAAAAAAATAATTTATTGATATTTACAACTGGATAAAATAATATATCTAGTAAATGTGAATATAAAGATTTTAAAAAAAATGACATCCATAAAACATTATTTAAAAAAATTTAAATTATATATATTTTTAAAAATTCTTACGTTTAAATTATTTATAGAAAAAAACCTGTAATTAATGATCATTGACATATCTAGGAACATCTGAAATGTAATAAATACAGAAAAAAGATATTAAGTCATTTTGTTCAGACGTCAATTTTTTTTTTCCGTTCAGTTCATTTTTAGGACATTTTTTCAATTAGAACAATGTTAACCTAAATTTCAACCGAGATTTATAAAGTGTAAATAAATGCATACAATTATGTGTAAAAAGTATAGTAATGCAAATAAATGATTATTATTATTATTATGTATATGTAAGATGAATGATATTCCTCTGCATCTAGGCTGCTACGAAAAAAAAAATGGATAAATTTGAAAATGCGTAGTATGTGTAATCTCGATTAAAATGTCTTATAATATAAACATATTTCTGACTCCTTACTGACCCAAAGGTGTGTTTAAGTATTATTTAAAAAAAAAATTGTCCCCAAATGGCAATTATGTTTAAATTTACCAATCACAGTTTTTTTTTTACGGATATAAACTTAGAAATGGAAAGAAAAAGCTTTAATTCATATTATTTCTACTCGTATGAGAGTAATATCAGTGATGTTAAGGAACACTTCTGGTAAGCCAATTTTAGATTAAAAAAAAAGCTGTAACATCCTAGATTTACGAGTATACCAAACTTAAATCCGTGGTTTAGGTTTCGTCAGTCCACTGAGCTTGGCATTTCGCGTCCACATATCGGGGCGATTTCGCGAAACTTTAAATGGGCAGGTTTAGTCGAATCCTAAAGAGCAATTGGATGGGCTCAGCTACCATATTACGAATATATGCGATGCATAATTCAACCCTTCCCAGTATAATAATAGACCCAGGTTGAATTAAATGCTGATTAGCGGATCCTCGGTGGGCCAGCAAATTATATGTCTGGAATAAATGTGAGCTCTATGGAAGTGTTCGGTGAAGAGAGAGGGTCCCAGTTGAATCGGAGTCCATTTCCACGAGATATCCTTAAACCTGACTAGAAGCCCGATATCATAAATCAATACTTAGAGCCCTTAGTCTTCTGTTACACACTGTGCAGTTCCCCACTTACGCTTAACTAGGGCGTGCTTTATTGGATGACTTAGCATTGTTCCCCAAGCATAAGGGCCAAGGACTGAGAACTTTCATAGGAAAAGGACTTGTGGCCAACAACTTCGTTTTCTAGAAATATTCTATGACTACTCGTTTCCTTCTTCTATTTTCTTTATGTTATTTTATTTTTTTTATGAAATTTGCTACTCTCACAGACTCTTCAGATTTAAACATAGAAAAAAATAATTAAAAAATATAATTAAGGCAATATGAGCAGATGTAGATTCGTTCATATATATAAAAAAAAAAATAGATTCGAGACAATAATTAAAAAAGTGGATTTGAAAGAAAACAAAAATAATGCTGTAAACATACGAGCTTATGGAGAAACTATTCTTGGTTGAACTTCCATAGTAATTATAGGCTCCGAGGATATTTTCGTTTAACACACCTAGAAGTAATATCAGAAATTATGGAATTGTGAAAGGATGCCTACCTAGATAAAAAGCCAATGTATTTGTTTAGATGGTTGGTAAAAAAAAAAAAAAATGTTCACTAAGCAGGATCTTAATAAAGTAAAACGTGTTTAATTAAAATAATTTTATATAATTATAGGCCCCGAGGATATATTCTTTTCACACACCTGGAAGTAATATCAGGAATTAAGGAGTTGTGAAAGGGCGAATACCTGGATAGGGCGAAATAGACAATGTGGCGTTAAGATGGTTGGTAAAAAAAAAAATAATTGTTTACTAAGAAGGATCTTAACTAAATAAAACGTGTTTACAAAAATAAAATAATTTTCCCTTATTTTTTGTTGAAGTACAAACATTTTTAAGTAAATAATTAAATAAAAACAAAACAAAAATAGTTATCTTTCCAATAACATCACTTGAGTTGCACTAACTTTAGACTTTGATGCAGAAATAAACTTTTTGTGGAAAGCCAATAGTGACGGAATTTAACAGTATATATAAAATGTCTTCACAACCTATGCTAGCTTAAACACAACTAATCATAATAGTAAATGTATTGTACTCATGAGAGTATGTTGTCTCACTCTTGAACGCGCACTACGGGTGTCTAGGGATACACTGATTCCAACTCCAGATTTGAAGTTGTAAAGACGATAGAAATAGGGTAGGGCCTCGATGATAATCGACCAATGATTGAACTGCTTCACCACTTTATTCGCTCACCGTCAAAATGTTATTATAAAAAAAAAATCGATGTTGCTTGACGCAGTCGTGCATGATTGGTACATAGCGGTTCATTTTAAAAAGTATCTAAAGCGGCTACATACTTAACAACTAATTTTTTGTGTAAAACTTAATTTGATACAAAATAAGAATCATTAAGTACAGTGAGAATCCTATTATCCGGATCGATTAAGGATTTTTTTTTTTTAATTCGTTAATTATTTTGTTGTTTTCCGCTTATTTTGTCAATGTATGTTTGCATGACTTACTGTTACAAAAATACGAACTACAACTATTGGAGCAATAAATTCTATTGTACATTATGAATAATAGACATACTCTATAGACGGAGAAGAGCGAGGATTAGTGGATTCCTAGAAGAAGAGCACATCCGTCATATAATTTTTTTACCAGTTCGATACCTTCTTGTGTGAGTGATCTATTAAAAATTTAGTTACGGTGCCAAAAAGAAAACGAGTGGTTTTAACTGTGACCGAAAAACTGCCAATCGTAGAACTTCTTAAGAAAGGGGAATCTGGAGAAAAATTGGCGGATGAGTTCGGTGTCGGAACATCGACAATTTCCAATATTAAAAAAAAAATGCTGACACATTAAAAAAAATGTATTTCAAATATTTAATATGAAGACCGGAATATGAAGTATCCGGATCAATTTCGGTCTCAATTAGTCCGGATAATCGGAGTTTCACTGTATTTAGCTAAGCGTTTTGAATGCGAGAGAAATTGAGTAGTTCGGTCGTGCCCTAAAATAAACTCTATAATTACAAATAGGTTATAGTTATTAAAATTACGAAATAAAAAATAACAGTTAAAAATAAAAATAAAAATGCAATAACTTAGAAAGATGGTAACCACTAATAAAAATAATGATTTTAGTATATGCTTTTATAATAAATTTACACTAAACAAAGATAACATGTAACAGAGAAATAGGCCGGTAAAGTATGAGCATTTTTTTTGAAGAATAATTCAGGTTTTGAAACTCTGAATCAATCTTTGTTTCCCTCGTGAAGAAGGCAAAACAGAACTCTTGAAGATCACAACGCTTTTCTCAGCGACGCATCACTGGTGATGATAGCTAGTGGAAACAGAGTGCTCAGTCCTCTCTAGTCTACTCTTAATAAAAATGCCCAATATTTGAAAGTAGATAGGTATATATGATTTTTGTATCTGTGGTGGTGATTCTATTTAACTATTCACTAGACACATGCTAGAATTTTATTCAAGCCGAGCATGTTGATTTTTAAATAAAATTTAAAAAGATGGAGTAAATGGATTTCTATGAAAGCCATTGAGCAGCAAAGAGAAAAAAAAACCCTAACATTTCGTGGAATCTTAGCCGTATTCAAATGCGCTTTTTCATTTCCATACCCCCAGAATTTATTCCTGGAACAAGTCTGCTTTGACTGGAAATATTAATAGGTCGACATGTACGTCTTCAACTTGAATTACATATCTGTAACTCATATTAAACTATCAAACAAGGTTTTTTTTATTTATAAATTTTTTAAGTTTACATTGAAGGTAGTAATAGATTACTGTTAATTACTTATTTATACTATTAAATAATTAAAATAAAATAATAAAGTTAGTAGAGCCTACAATCTAAATCAATCAATACGTTGACAAAATTTTATGGTTAAATCCTAATATATTTATTAAATTATTAGAAAGTGGAAGGTGGATAAAACCTGTTTAAATCTCGTATCTTGTTCAGCGCACCAAGCAATGCGCATCTTTTTTTTACCACGAAGGTTACAGATGTAAGTCTGGATACTGGGCTGTGTATTGTATGTAAATACATTGCCTTTATTTTTGTCATTATCTCTTTCCGACAGATCGATCTACTGGGGACATTTTCAATCAATTAAAAAGCTAATGGGAGTTCTTTATGCATCTCTGCGTCGAAGGTAGTAGTAATAATGATCACAACATGTCAGAAGTTTGAATTTTAATATATATATATTTTTAAATAATTTATTTTTTGAAGAGAAAAGATTTGGCTCCGCCGGGAGTCGAACCCGGGTCTCCTGCGTTACATGCGAGGATGCTAACCACTACACCACAGAGCTCGGCTCAAGGCAGAGCAAATCCTTCCTCTTCACTGATACCTTAAAACGGGTTCGACTCCCGGCGGAGCCAAATCTTTTCTCTTCAAAAAATAAATTATTTAAAAATAATTTTAAAATGGTGGTCAGCCACGAACTAAGATTAGATTAATTAAAATATATTTTTTTAATATGGCTTTCCTAGAGTAATTATTATCTTTTATATTCAAATATTTATAGAATTACTTAGTTTTTACAGATTATCCGATTTCAACGAATTTCGACACAGTGGTTGTTAACTCAATTATTTATTCAAATGTAATGACGGTCATTAAATCCACTTCGATCTCTTTACCAATCAAAAGACTCTTTTCCTACCATATTCCGCATCTCACTCGGTTTTTCATTTCAGTTAGATCCATCGTCTTGTGAGGTTCACATTATTTTTTTTTTTACATAACGACTTGTGCTGTCGATGCTTTGGTACTTTATCTATAGGGTATAGCCTTCTGATCTAATTGTGTTAAGGGCCATGGTCAATACTTGGTCGAAATAAATTATTTATTAGACCCCTAATTTTGTATAAAATCGATATTTTATTTAAACTACATGAATACCTCTATTTATTTATGCAAAAGCTAAAGTGGAAAACAGATCCAGTAAACAAAAAATGGGTATGTTATGTAAATAAAATAAATATCATGCAAAAAAAAAAAAAAAAAAAAAGAGAGAGAATAACTAAACTCTGTTTCATGTTGTACATTGACTAATTTTTCATTGTAAATGAAAAAGCAATTATTATTAAATACAAAAGCTAAAGTGTAAAACAGATCCAGTAAATAAAAAAATTGTGTGTTTTATAAATATAATGAATAAAAAAATAAATAAAATAATCTAAACTAAACTCTGTTTTATGCCAGAATTTGTACTTTGATTAATTTTTTTCTTTAAAGAAAAAATTAATTATACTCAATGATTAAAAATAAAAATTAACCGATATTCAAAAGTTTCATTTTAATTTAATTAATCTTATTTTTTAGGTGAGAGATAAATAATTTATAAAATAAAAGAACGAAAAATAATTTATAATAAAGATTATAAAAACTTTTATCAAATAAAATTTTAAAAGGGAACTCTACTACTGTTTTTTTTTTTTTTTTTTTTTTTTTTGAGATGAGAGTGAAATGAAAAAAGTCTTAATAAAGGGTATATCAGACCTTTCGCATCGAGACTGCTGAAAGAATAAATTAATAAAAATTGTTTACCTCTTACAAAATTTTTTTGTCGGGCGTCTTAGCAAACTTATTGTTCAAAAATATCGTTAACATTTTATTCATTAAAACATTCTAGTAGGAAATAAAAGGAACACAATTTCAACGTTTCGGGGTTCTACTTCATGATCAGTATGTAACTGTTACTTAATCCATTTTCATAAAAAGTTACAAAGTTCTACTTGTAACTTAACATAATTAAATAAAACATAGCATTATTTCTATCTATATAGATTATTCCTATATATTGTATAAAACATTCACAAGTAACATGAAGAAACCTGTACCACTACAATCCATGAAGGATCTTGGGTTCAATACTGTGTAAGGAAGTACTGTTTTTTGGTCAGCGGTCGTGCAATGAGGTGATTTGACCGTGATCACCCTCAGGTTTTTTCATCTTAATGTTTCAATTAAGAGTACCCACTTTATAGAGGCTGGGTTCGATCCAGGAGGGTCTCTCGGCCCATGAGACAAACTATGGAGGAATATTTAAGATACCCTGCCAAGCCAGATTCGAACTCAATGCCTTAACAATGAACTACCCCGCTCCATACTAAAAAGTAACCTGATCTTTGTTTTATTTCATTCTTCTTACAACTTAGAATTTATTATTCCGCCCTTCTTGACATAATATATTGACGAATTATTTTTTTTTATATAAAATAATTTATAATAAGTACAAAATTAATTATTAAAAAAGTATATTTAAATTTTATTTCTTTTTTTAAAAGGGAGGAAAAATTTTATGATTTTTTGTTTAAGACATTAGTAAAATAACATTATACTTTTTATATAATTAATTATACATATATAGCCTAATCTGTGCCATTACAATCCATTAATGGACTTGAGGGCAGTACTGTGTAAAGAATTACTGCTTCTTGGTCACCTGTCGGGCAAGGAGGCGATTTGACCGACATCAAGCTCAAATATCAGGTTTTTCCTTCTAATTTTTCAGTTAAAAGTACCCAATTTGTAGCGGCTGGGTTTGCCCCAGGAGGGTTTTTCGGCCCCCGAGACGATCAGTTATAGAATATTAAAGATATCGAATGCCAAGCCAGATTCGAACTCTGACCTTAAGCACTGCAGCACAATGCCTTAAAATTCAGCTACCCTGCTCCATAATAAAAATCATAAATTTTAATTGCGTTATTTCCGTTAATTTTTTTTTATTATTTATTTTTTTCAAAGCCTTTGATTTAGTAAACAAAGTAGAACGTGAATTATCCTGACGTCAATAAGCTCATTATATAGTATGCCGACTACTTTTGGGTTAAAATTTTTCTGAGCTGAAAATTAAATAAGGCTTTGCAAAAAAATATTTTGCATCCTTTATAATTTTAGAGGATACACATATTTCTGCTTCTGGAAGATTAAATATTAACACGTTCAGTTTATTTTAAATATTTATTAAATAGCACAAAATATATTCACATAAACTATCCTGTTGCAATATTTCACGATTTTTTTTAAATTTATTTATTTTAATATTATTGTAGCTGAGATGCAGGCTGTAACTGTTACTTTATCTATTTTCATAAAATGTTTCCCTTCGCAACTTAACATAATTAAATGAAACATAACATTATTTATATCTATATAGATTATTCCTATATATATATTGTATTAATTACAGTTAAAAGAACCTACACAACTCTTTGTTTTATTTTATTCTAATTAAAAGGAATTATTTTTTCGCCCGGCAAAACACATAATATATTTGCGAATTATTATATATTTTTTTACGTTAAATAATTTATACTAAATCTAAAAAAAAATTCTTCAAAACGGAAATTTAATGTTTATTTACCATTATCATTTTATTTTATTTTTTAAGGAAAGGGAGGCATCATTGTACGATATTTTAGTTAATAGGTAAATTTAAAAATATATACTATTTATATAATTAATTATCCACATATAACCTAACCTGCAACTTTACGACCCATTAAGTGTCTCGTGTGCATTATTGTGCACACTAAGTGGCAAATTTGTGTTACACAACTATTGCTCCGCTGTTAAAACTCCGAGAGGTGCGGCATTTTAAATATCGATTAAGGATACTGGGTAAGACCTGATCCATAATTTGAAAACATTTTTTTATCGGTTTAATCACATTTTTTAAATCATTAAAGTACCAATTTCTGTCTACCGTGGCATGTTACAATTCTCAGTTCACTACATTGTCGTTATATATTGAGGCTTTGTTCAAGTCTATAATGATTTTTTTTATAATGATAATGCGTGAGATATACCTACAGAGAAGGTAAAGAGCATTGTCATAATTTATTTGTCTACTGACGAAAATACACAAAGCATTAAAGTCGTGTGATCAGCGTCATTTCTCTCAACCGTGTCACTTTTTGAAATTGGTGCCAAAATGGAGTGAGTGACTCGAGAGTGGATAGCTAAGGTTAGCAACCGTGCTTGTCACATGATACTTGAACCAGGAGGTCCTGTTGACTGTAGAATCTCAGTTTGCCAGTTATTGTGTGATTTTGTGAGATAGAAGTTTCGTTTTATTCGTTTATATAGTTTCGTTGCCTCTCAACCGTGGACTTCCTCACTCCAAACAGGTAAATGATAAAATTATCATTCTTGCATCAAAGTTAGGTGATTCGGGAGTAGTTTACACCAGTGTTTTTCCCTAATCTCTAAGCTTCAACTAAAGTCTTATAACCTCTCCAGAATCTAAAATTCTCTCTACCGTGGTTCTCTCAACCGTGGTCCTAAACCTGCCACGGTGGAAAGAAATACGACAGGGCGGAGAGAAAATGTAAAGCAACATTCTCTTTTTGAATTGTTTACAGTTTTATCTTATCTACTTATTGCTATGTATCGTGGATGCTGCCAGGAGAGGGAAAGTAATTGTATTAATAATTTAACATATCATTTCAAAGTACTGAATATGCTTGAACCGAATGGTCAGTTTTACCTGAAGGCAGCAGGCGGCAAGGTCCGGGGAAGACCGCCTTGAAAGTATTCGGGCCATAAACGTATTGTTAGAAATTTAAAATAAGTAAAGCCCAGGACAGACAATGCTGCCGACACCGACCCAGGGACATACCCAAGAAGATTGTTGGAGAAAACCGTGGAAATCATTCTCCCTACCGTGTGACAATAAAATAAACATTGAATATCTTAAGAATGAATGATGATTTGTGCTTGCCGTTTCACTGACATGTTTAGCAAGGTATACCAGGTCAACCAAGTGAGAAAATTCCATTTTTTCCGTAGTTGAAAAAAAAGAATTTTCAACTCTAAAAATTGCTACTTACAATAAAATAAAAATTGAATATCTTAAGAATGAATGATGATTTGTGCTTGCCGTTTCACTGACATGTTTAGCAAGGTATACCAGGTCAACCAAGTGAGAAAATTCCATTTTTTCCGTAGTTGAAAAAAAAGAATTTTCAACTCTAAAAATTGATACTTAGTAGAGAATGACCCAGGTACCAAACTGTTTCTTGGTCAGCGGTCGGGCAAGTGATTTGACCGTGATCACACTCAACTCAGCTAGGTTCCAAGTATCCCGTCAAGCCAGATTGGAAGGCGGAACCTTGAGTGCAGTATAATAAATAGTAAGTTTATTTGCTTTAAATTTTAATCGCGTTATTTCTATTTATTTTTTATATATTTTTCAAACCCTCTGATTACGTGAACTAGGTGTACTGATGAAATACACATTAACCGGAGCGTCTGTAATATTATATCTGTAATTTTATAATCTTATTTCAGAATCTTTTAATTGTTATTTACTGTTATTGTAGCTCAGATTCCGAACTGGAATTTATGTGGTGATTTGATGCGTAAAGGTGTCCCATGTCCGTATATTAGATTTTTTTTGTTGTATGTTTGAAATATAATTACAAATTTTACGTATTACTTATATTTGTATCACGCGTTTCTATTTTTTACTTACATACTCCCAATTTTACTATGGCTATTATTTCTTCGATTATACGGAAAATTTTACCATCCGGACTAAGCCTGACATTGATTAGACTTGATATTCGACGTAAATGGACCGATAAAATATGTTTTCCTAATTTATAAAATTATCTTTTGTCTTGATTTAATCAACAATTGAATTAATGTTTTTACTTGGTTCAACAATAAGAAAACCGGTCAGAAAGAGTGAGGGCGGGGAGGGTAATGAAAGAAGTTTATTTAGTAGGAGTGACCGGAGGGGGCCGAGACATCAAAGGGGAGATAAGAAGAGTCCTCTAGAGGAGATTTCTCTTAATTGCCTCGCCTTCCGCAACTTGGCTTGGACTAACTTCACCATCCTCCGTCATCTCGAATTGTTAAGGCTTTCACAAAAAGTGTTTTTTGCTCAGGCGGCTCGACAAATTGTTCAACTTTAGCTGAGCCGATATTTCTCGAGTGGTCTCTCCTTCTTCTTGCTAAATCTCGGGCCTCTTTGCTCAATCTTCGAGCCATCCCTTTGAGCTTCAAAGCCTAGAGATGACGCCATCCTAGACAACATTTCTTCCCCTACACTCCTTAATATTATCGTCTTTTCTTTAGGGCCAGGCATATTTATTAGTGGGCAACTATATAAGTTGTTAATATTGATAAAGAAATAGTTAAATAACCCATTGCGTCCCAAAAAATAATATGAATTACTGAGTCTTTTTATCTATTTCTATGTTAATATTTTTAAAAAATATATGATTTTTAAATTTAAATATTATTTTCCTTCGGTAACCCTATTTTTCGGAATGATGCTCAAACGCACATCAAGGGGTCACAAATGAACAAATAATGCACAATACATTTTAAAAGTTGATAAAAATTTATTTTTCTGTAATCGTTGAATAATGGTAACATTACTAAACTGAAATGAGTGAAGAAAGTGAAACATTTTGCAATAGAGTGAAGAAAGTGATTACTTTCTTCACAAGTGAAGAAAGTGAATTGCCTTCTTAATTAGTAATAAGTATAAATTAAAAAATAATTTGAAGTTGGAAATTAAATGCTTTTAAATGTTTCTTAACATTGTAAGAATTTATTTTAACAAAATAAATTGAAATGTGAATGAATTATTATTGATGGAAATAATCAATATATTTTAAAATTTAAATATAATAGTAATTACCTTCCTTGTTTATAACCTGCACTACTTCACAACCATGCTTATAACCTACCAACAACATACCATAATCTTCACAACATCCTAATTTTGTTCATATTCTGGTTAGATCTGATCATGTATTACACGATTACAGAAAAAATTTAATATTACACTCGTGAAAAAAGTAGAATTTACAACTCTCGTGAAATTACCACACTCGCTTCGCTCGTGTGGGTAAACGTTTCACTCGAGTTGTAAAATGATCTACTTTCGTCACTTGTATAATAAATAACTATTTTCATTGTATTCTTAGAATACAAATAATTTATTGTAAATTTTCAAACTTTACATTTCTGAAGTGTGATTTGAATTTTTCAAATTAAATAAAAAAATATCTTTAAACTTTTCAAAATCAATAAGTCTATAAATCATTATTGTATAATAATTATTAATATTTTTTAGTTTAATTTAGTCCTTTAAATTAATTAAAAACCAAAATTTAAGAAAAATTCTCGTAATAATATTCTAAAAAAAAATTTATTTCAATGAAATTGTCGCTAAAAAATCTTTTTTGTGTTCAATAATTTAAATTATTGAAATTTCAAAAGAGAAATATTTTGTTGTTTAGATAATAAAATAATTATTCATATGATCCCTTTGAGAATTAAAAATTCATTTTTATCTTAACCCTTTCATTATTATTTGAAATTATAAGTAGGGACCAATACCGGCGATGCCTACGACCACCTAAATGTCGATAATGTTTTCGATAAGCTACAAGTGCATTAAGAATTTTTAGAAAAAAATAAACGAAAGCATTTAGTGATTAGTCTTTTTTCATAGTTATGTAAAAATAAAATTAGAATACGCATAATCTCTTAATACGAGTGACGATAACACGCAGCTACCTGTGAAATATTACAATTTCAAATAAAACTCAAAAGCATAAATAAGAACTTTTTATAAACAAATATTAAAGCTCTATTATACAACATGGATTGTTTAATAATAAAAAACTGTGTAATTAGTCTTTTTTCATAGTTATGTAAAAATAAAATAAGTAAACGTATAACCTCTTAATACGAGTGACGATAACTAGCTCTGAAATATTACAACAATTTCAAATAAAAATCATAAGCATGAATAAGGACTTTTTATGTCTTAAAGCTCTATTACACAATATGGATTGAACTACAACGAATATCGGGTCTTGGGGCTCAGTACTATGTTAGGAAATATTGTTTATAGGTCAACTGTCGTGCGAGGAAGTGATTCGACTGTGATCACGCTCAACCGCCGGGTTTTCTCCTATTTTTTTTTTAATTAACAGTACCTAATTTATAGAGACTGGGGTTTGCCCCAGATTCGAACACGGGCTTAGAATCACAGCAGCTCATTGCCTTATCATTGAGCTACCCCGCTTGTTTAATAATTTGGCCTCGAATTTCCATAATTTACATTTGTAAAAAACATTGTATTTCTATGCTGTTAAAAGATGAGGTTTTAGCGCATCAGTTTTTTTTTTTTTTTTCATATAATTAGTAACCTCCCATACCCCTTCCTCATATGACACGTGGTTGGTAACGCATATGTTTAAACTTTAATTACTTCCTATGACGGGATAATGCTCTTTTGTAAAGGGAATGCGATAATAATTCTTAAAAATCGGTGCCTCATTCTCTCTAATTTCCTCTTGTGAGTAACAATACTTCGTTAGGCTTAGTACCCGTAAACAAGGCATCAAAAAATATTAAAAAGAAAAATTTTCTCCATGTTTTATATCATACAATATACCGTTTCCTTATTCGCCATAAGCGTATATATAAATATTTCGCATTCAATATTTTTCAACATATTTCAAGGTTCAATATTATTTAATTAAATTTTATATATATTTGAAATATTTGACATAGCGATTTTAGAAGGGTTATCGTTTAATTAATCCAATTGTTGGATACCGTTACATTCCCCTATTTATGTTCGAACCCCCTCCTACCTGGGAACGTTTCAAGGCTTACTATACTTCGAAATATCAATATGCTGCTTCCGATATATCGAAAGTATCGATACTTTTCATTCGATGTATCGATAATTTTCCTTTGTTTGGTAAAATGACGTGAAAAATTCGTAAATAGATGTTCGCCCCTTATTTTTATTTAGAGAGTTTAAAATAGTCATTTTTCAAATAATTTCCACTAATTATAAGACATTATGATGCCGTTTAGTTGTTTTTTATATTATTGTAATATTTTACTGTTGCCTGTGTGTTTTCAACTATAACTTAATTGATTTGATTCCTTAACTGTTTTGTATCAATAATTAAGCATTGTCATAACGTCCCTACTCCCTACTGCCAACAATTATCATACTTTTACGTTATCCTCTCGGTTACACCTCGGGCTATACACTTTGGTGCATACCTCACACCGTGTTTCATTTATGACGAAACCGCATCGAATATCCTTATCTATCCTAACATACGAAACATTTTAATTTATGAGTTTTCAGAGTTCCTGAATGTTTTCTCAATTAATTTATTAATAAAAAAAATTCACAAAATAACGCAATATTTATTAATGCAATGGCTTGATTTATTGAATTTTTAGGAAAATCTGCTAGTATTTTTTCCGTATTGACAATGTAATATTTGAAACACAAAATTTTTGTGATTGCCTTTAATTAGTTTAAAATCATATAAGTTTTATGTTGTTTTAATAAAATCGCGAAATTCGCATTTTTTTTTTTTTTTTTTTTTTTTTTTTTTTTTTTTTTTTTTTGTTAGTAGTATAGAAAATTTCTGTAAATCAATTTGTATTTTATTGTATGATTATATATTTATATTACTTATATTTCATACTTATTTTATACTGGATTATGAAATTAACGTTTAGGTGCTTGATGATCGACAGAGGGTACGAAAAGTAGCACGTAAGATAAAATAAATATTATAATAAAAATTTAGTTGGATATTAATCACCAGAAATAAAAGAATATCAAGAAACATCCAAAGAAAAATTATTAGGAAATGAAAAAAAAAATCTGAATACGTTTTTATTCAGAGATTTTGGTAAAAAAAAAAATATTTACACGTTTTCCTGTGAACACGCACATTTTTATGTGAATAAAATTTACAATTTTAACTGTTAATTTATTCATAGTTTCAGGAAGTTTTGTGATTTCAATTGTATTATTATTCTAAGCATTTGATTAGAAATGCATTGGTATTCACAATGGTGAAAATGGAGTTATTTCTAATAGTATTTAGAAATAATATTGAACGAATTAATTCGTATTCATATCCACATAAAAATAAATTCGAATTCGTATTTATAAATACAATTATGCGTGACTTTGCTGTATACTACAAGACCTTCTTTGACTTCTGCTGAAATACAGTTAGTGAACCTTACCTACTTAGTTACTCAGAAGTGAAGTACTTAAGGCGAAAAGGGGGAGGGGGTAAAGGAGAGGGGGAAATATTTAGCCTGAATCATCAGCACTTCCTCAGTTCCATCTCAAATTCGCTTCCACGAGGTCCCTAAACTCTGGACGGAACGAGAATTACAAATTAATAAAAATTAACAAGGCCAGGGACCTGAGTACTCCTTGTTCCCCCACCCCTCCTTTTCTTCTCACCCCCCTCCTTTCCTTCTTCCCCCCCACCTTTCCATCTTCCCCCTCCACCTCCTTCATTGTAATAGATTTATCTCCGAGTCTCTCTCCTCTTAGGCGAGGACTCAGGAGCTAAACGGGATTAGCCCTTCTAGTGGATTAAGAGGAGTCTAATAACGTGTTTAGCCTCCTTTCACAAAGTGGAGCACTTAACACGCCGTCTTATTATTATTTCTTTTTATTCTATATCTTTCCCCTCCTCTCCCCCCCCCCCCACCTTTCCCTTCCAGTCAAAATGATCCGGTTATCTGATCTTGAGCCTTTGAAGTCATAAAAAAAAACAAAAAACTTTACGACTCTCGTGTCGAAGAACTTTTGTTAATTTGCTTAAGAACACATCAATCCAATGACTTAATTGGGCAATAACAGGTCTGCTGGTGATTGCATGCCTTAACTTTAGTGGTTTCTTTAATAGATTTTTTTTTTCTGCGTGTGTTTAAATTTGTCTCCGTTGTTTGTAACGTTGATAGGAAATGGTACTGCCTATGTAATTATTTGCGATATTTCTCGAGTGGTCTCTCCTTCTTCTTGCTAAATCTCGGGCCTCTTTGCTCAATCTTCGAGCCATCCCTTTGAGCTTCAAAGCCTAGAGATGACGCCATCCTAGACAACATTTCTTCCCCTACACTCCTTAATATTATCGTCTTTTCTTTAGGGCCAGGCATATTTATTAGTGGGCAACTATATAAGTTGTTAATATTGATAAAGAAATAGTTAAATAACCCATTGCGTCCCAAAAAATAATATGAATTACTGAGTCTTTTTATCTATTTCTATGTTAATATTTTTAAAAAATATATGATTTTTAAATTTAAATATTATTTTCCTTCGGTAACCCTATTTTTCGGAATGATGCTCAAACGCACATCAAGGGGTCACAAATGAACAAATAATGCACAATACATTTTAAAAGTTGATAAAAATTTATTTTTCTGTAATCGTTGAATAATGGTAACATTACTAAACTGAAATGAGTGAAGAAAGTGAAACATTTTGCAATAGAGTGAAGAAAGTGATTACTTTCTTCACAAGTGAAGAAAGTGAATTGCCTTCTTAATTAGTAATAAGTATAAATTAAAAAATAATTTGAAGTTGGAAATTAAATGCTTTTAAATGTTTCTTAACATTGTAAGAATTTATTTTAACAAAATAAATTGAAATGTGAATGAATTATTATTGATGGAAATAATCAATATATTTTAAAATTTAAATATAATAGTAATTACCTTCCTTGTTTATAACCTGCACTACTTCACAACCATGCTTATAACCTACCAACAACATACCATAATCTTCACAACATCCTAATTTTGTTCATATTCTGGTTAGATCTGATCATGTATTACACGATTACAGAAAAAATTTAATATTACACTCGTGAAAAAAGTAGAATTTACAACTCTCGTGAAATTACCACACTCGCTTCGCTCGTGTGGGTAAACGTTTCACTCGAGTTGTAAAATGATCTACTTTCGTCACTTGTATAATAAATAACTATTTTCATTGTATTCTTAGAATACAAATAATTTATTGTAAATTTTCAAACTTTACATTTCTGAAGTGTGATTTGAATTTTTCAAATTAAATAAAAAAATATCTTTAAACTTTTCAAAATCAATAAGTCTATAAATCATTATTGTATAATAATTATTAATATTTTTTAGTTTAATTTAGTCCTTTAAATTAATTAAAAACCAAAATTTAAGAAAAATTCTCGTAATAATATTCTAAAAAAAAATTTATTTCAATGAAATTGTCGCTAAAAAATCTTTTTTGTGTTCAATAATTTAAATTATTGAAATTTCAAAAGAGAAATATTTTGTTGTTTAGATAATAAAATAATTATTCATATGATCCCTTTGAGAATTAAAAATTCATTTTTATCTTAACCCTTTCATTATTATTTGAAATTATAAGTAGGGACCAATACCGGCGATGCCTACGACCACCTAAATGTCGATAATGTTTTCGATAAGCTACAAGTGCATTAAGAATTTTTAGAAAAAAATAAACGAAAGCATTTAGTGATTAGTCTTTTTTCATAGTTATGTAAAAATAAAATTAGAATACGCATAATCTCTTAATACGAGTGACGATAACACGCAGCTACCTGTGAAATATTACAATTTCAAATAAAACTCAAAAGCATAAATAAGAACTTTTTATAAACAAATATTAAAGCTCTATTATACAACATGGATTGTTTAATAATAAAAAACTGTGTAATTAGTCTTTTTTCATAGTTATGTAAAAATAAAATAAGTAAACGTATAACCTCTTAATACGAGTGACGATAACTAGCTCTGAAATATTACAACAATTTCAAATAAAAATCATAAGCATGAATAAGGACTTTTTATGTCTTAAAGCTCTATTACACAATATGGATTGAACTACAACGAATATCGGGTCTTGGGGCTCAGTACTATGTTAGGAAATATTGTTTATAGGTCAACTGTCGTGCGAGGAAGTGATTCGACTGTGATCACGCTCAACCGCCGGGTTTTCTCCTATTTTTTTTTTAATTAACAGTACCTAATTTATAGAGACTGGGGTTTGCCCCAGATTCGAACACGGGCTTAGAATCACAGCAGCTCATTGCCTTATCATTGAGCTACCCCGCTTGTTTAATAATTTGGCCTCGAATTTCCATAATTTACATTTGTAAAAAACATTGTATTTCTATGCTGTTAAAAGATGAGGTTTTAGCGCATCAGTTTTTTTTTTTTTTTTCATATAATTAGTAACCTCCCATACCCCTTCCTCATATGACACGTGGTTGGTAACGCATATGTTTAAACTTTAATTACTTCCTATGACGGGATAATGCTCTTTTGTAAAGGGAATGCGATAATAATTCTTAAAAATCGGTGCCTCATTCTCTCTAATTTCCTCTTGTGAGTAACAATACTTCGTTAGGCTTAGTACCCGTAAACAAGGCATCAAAAAATATTAAAAAGAAAAATTTTCTCCATGTTTTATATCATACAATATACCGTTTCCTTATTCGCCATAAGCGTATATATAAATATTTCGCATTCAATATTTTTCAACATATTTCAAGGTTCAATATTATTTAATTAAATTTTATATATATTTGAAATATTTGACATAGCGATTTTAGAAGGGTTATCGTTTAATTAATCCAATTGTTGGATACCGTTACATTCCCCTATTTATGTTCGAACCCCCTCCTACCTGGGAACGTTTCAAGGCTTACTATACTTCGAAATATCAATATGCTGCTTCCGATATATCGAAAGTATCGATACTTTTCATTCGATGTATCGATAATTTTCCTTTGTTTGGTAAAATGACGTGAAAAATTCGTAAATAGATGTTCGCCCCTTATTTTTATTTAGAGAGTTTAAAATAGTCATTTTTCAAATAATTTCCACTAATTATAAGACATTATGATGCCGTTTAGTTGTTTTTTATATTATTGTAATATTTTACTGTTGCCTGTGTGTTTTCAACTATAACTTAATTGATTTGATTCCTTAACTGTTTTGTATCAATAATTAAGCATTGTCATAACGTCCCTACTCCCTACTGCCAACAATTATCATACTTTTACGTTATCCTCTCGGTTACACCTCGGGCTATACACTTTGGTGCATACCTCACACCGTGTTTCATTTATGACGAAACCGCATCGAATATCCTTATCTATCCTAACATACGAAACATTTTAATTTATGAGTTTTCAGAGTTCCTGAATGTTTTCTCAATTAATTTATTAATAAAAAAAATTCACAAAATAACGCAATATTTATTAATGCAATGGCTTGATTTATTGAATTTTTAGGAAAATCTGCTAGTATTTTTTCCGTATTGACAATGTAATATTTGAAACACAAAATTTTTGTGATTGCCTTTAATTAGTTTAAAATCATATAAGTTTTATGTTGTTTTAATAAAATCGCGAAATTCGCATTTTTTTTTTTTTTTTTTTTTTTTTTTTTTTTTTTTTTTTTTTGTTAGTAGTATAGAAAATTTCTGTAAATCAATTTGTATTTTATTGTATGATTATATATTTATATTACTTATATTTCATACTTATTTTATACTGGATTATGAAATTAACGTTTAGGTGCTTGATGATCGACAGAGGGTACGAAAAGTAGCACGTAAGATAAAATAAATATTATAATAAAAATTTAGTTGGATATTAATCACCAGAAATAAAAGAATATCAAGAAACATCCAAAGAAAAATTATTAGGAAATGAAAAAAAAAATCTGAATACGTTTTTATTCAGAGATTTTGGTAAAAAAAAAAATATTTACACGTTTTCCTGTGAACACGCACATTTTTATGTGAATAAAATTTACAATTTTAACTGTTAATTTATTCATAGTTTCAGGAAGTTTTGTGATTTCAATTGTATTATTATTCTAAGCATTTGATTAGAAATGCATTGGTATTCACAATGGTGAAAATGGAGTTATTTCTAATAGTATTTAGAAATAATATTGAACGAATTAATTCGTATTCATATCCACATAAAAATAAATTCGAATTCGTATTTATAAATACAATTATGCGTGACTTTGCTGTATACTACAAGACCTTCTTTGACTTCTGCTGAAATACAGTTAGTGAACCTTACCTACTTAGTTACTCAGAAGTGAAGTACTTAAGGCGAAAAGGGGGAGGGGGTAAAGGAGAGGGGGAAATATTTAGCCTGAATCATCAGCACTTCCTCAGTTCCATCTCAAATTCGCTTCCACGAGGTCCCTAAACTCTGGACGGAACGAGAATTACAAATTAATAAAAATTAACAAGGCCAGGGACCTGAGTACTCCTTGTTCCCCCACCCCTCCTTTTCTTCTCACCCCCCTCCTTTCCTTCTTCCCCCCCACCTTTCCATCTTCCCCCTCCACCTCCTTCATTGTAATAGATTTATCTCCGAGTCTCTCTCCTCTTAGGCGAGGACTCAGGAGCTAAACGGGATTAGCCCTTCTAGTGGATTAAGAGGAGTCTAATAACGTGTTTAGCCTCCTTTCACAAAGTGGAGCACTTAACACGCCGTCTTATTATTATTTCTTTTTATTCTATATCTTTCCCCTCCTCTCCCCCCCCCCCCCCCCTTCCCTTCCAGTCAAAATGATCCGGTTATCTGATCTTGAGCCTTTGAAGTCATAAAAAAAAACAAAAAACTTTACGACTCTCGTGTCGAAGAACTTTTGTTAATTTGCTTAAGAACACATCAATCCAATGACTTAATTGGGCAATAACAGGTCTGCTGGTGATTGCATGCCTTAACTTTAGTGGTTTCTTTAATAGATTTTTTTTTTCTGCGTGTGTTTAAATTTGTCTCCGTTGTTTGTAACGTTGATAGGAAATGGTACTGCCTATGTAATTATTTGCGATTTTTTATATAATTATTGCCGGCTAAGCAAACACGGAAAAGAATGAGATAGCTTGTTTGTTTATTGGGGCTTATGAGGCATAAAACCGTAAGGTCATCAATGCCTGTATTCACAATAAGATAGCTTCCATTCCATTTGGAGCAGATTGGGGCTTATTTCCATAGGGGGTGTAGGTTGACATCACCGCGTGACGTCAATTAAAATTAATTTCAGTATTGAGTGAGTTTCCATGGAAGGATGTCAGCCTTTTACGAAATTCGGAGGGCAATGAACTCACTCTTTGCTTTTGTAAATCTTAGCAGCCTTTTTTTTCTATTCCAAAACTTTTTTTTATTGTTTAAATTTTAAATAAAATATGAATCAAGCACATTTCTAAATTAAAAAAAAAGTAATTATCTTACCTTGAAATAGAGAATGAAACAGTTTTGTAAATTCCTTTATAAGAGTTTTCACAGTTAGAGTTTTATACAAAATAACCTCCAGACTCACACGTAAATCAGTTAAAAATAAATGAGATAATAGCTTCATCTATGAATTTAACAAATACCAAGATTTTAAAAGATTACCATTATTTAAATCAATGTAATGAATATTATTATCAATATTTAGAGAAACTTTGGTGAAAATTTAAAACTTAAAAAGTTGCGAACGAGCCCTATTCGTCACTTTTTCTAAACTTCGTATATTTCCAAAGGGGTCATGTTCCCACATTAATTATTATAGTCATAATTAATAATCCATAATTTATCATATCGATCAATATATCATTTCAAACAAAATATAGCCCTTAATCAATGTTATTGTAAGTATAGTCATCAATATATACAGGGTGGAATGCTACTCGTGCGACAAACTTCACCAGTAGATTCTCCACCATAAAATGAATAAAAAAGTTCATATTGACCGGGAAGATTCTTGCTCTCAAATTGTCTGTTTGTCACTTCAGTGCGTCTCCTCACTCCTCTAGAATAGTTCAAGCGTATTTGACAGAACATTCGAAACGTAGATCAGCCGTGATGGGACAGTTCTGTGGCCACCAAGATCTCGTGATCTCAACCCCATGGAATATTTCGTCTGTGGATATCTCAAGGAACTGCTCTATCGCACTGAAGTGACAAACATAGACAATTTGAGAGCTTTCGTAGAAATTTTCAGATTTAAAGATATCACGGTTTTCCGATGCCAGGTCGTGATATCTTTCAAAATCGATAAAAAGCGAAGTTATTCCGAAATGGCTGAGAATCGGACCATGGTCAATATGAACTTTTTTATGCATTTTATGGTGGAGAATCTACTGGTGAAGTTTGTCGCACGAGTAGCATTCCACCCTGTATATATATATATATATATATATATATATATATATATATATATATATATATATATATATATATATATATATATATATATATGTATGTATGTATGTATTACCTAAAGAAGGCTTACTGCCGAGATCGAAACGCTGACAAATATTTAGCTCAAAACTGGTTTGTTCCATTTTATTCATCATCATCAATGCTAAACAACCCTTCTCCGTTCCAAAGAGGGCTTTTCTGAATTCTTTCCGCATCTTTTGATGGACAATACCTCGCGCGATAAGTGTTTCTCCTTAGTTTATCTAAAGTTATGAGAGGAGAAAACGATCAATTTTCTCGTGAATTTCGTTGTGATGTGGGATGAGGAGGGAAGAGACAAGGGTATTTTAAGTGTTAGGAACAAGCTATTTATTTCGTCAAAGAGCTGGAATAATATTTAAGATAGAGGGTACTGCTTTCTTGTGTAAAGCCCTCCTTCTCCCGCCCCTCTCACTCTCTCTCCCTCTCTCAATCCCTCTCTCTCACCCCCTCTCACTCCCTCTCACTCTTTCGTCCTAAACGGAATCACGCAATATTACAAGATCCTTTTGTAATAAGAAACTTTCTACCTGGTATCTAATCTTCAACGGTCTGAATATATTATCTTCGGAGGAAAATTAAAATTTAAAAGTGAAAATGCACACTCGAGCATTGATGATGAAATCTCTTCTCCTACGGCATCGGGTTCTAATAAAAGAGATTTTAATCGTTAAAAAACAAATACCAAAAAGAGGAAATAACCTTTTTTTTCGCTGGGGTAGTAGGATTTTATTGTATTTGAAAAATATTAAATAATATATTTTCGTGAGCAGCATTAATAAGCTATGTTAGCCAGTAAGCCATTGTGCTTATATCTTCCTCGTCCCGGATTCGAATCCGGGCTGTAAACAAGTAATTTTAATGTCTGATACTCTTAGCCTATTCCGTCCTCATTTGACTCCCTTACCTTTCCAGAACACGAAATATTAATTTTAGAGTAAAGGAAGGCCAAAAACAGTCCTATAAACGAATATATACTTGCAGATCAAATTTTCCCCGATTCAGGCATTATCAGTATACAGATAAATTTTTTAGTATAGTAGCGCATCTGAAGGAGTTACAGGATATTGACAAAGGAAATATTCAAAGATTAGATAAAAAAATCTGGAATAGCATCGAAAACCCTCAAATAATAATAGAATTAATTTACCCGCGAAACTGGAGATCTAATACTTTCAAAGTTCCATGGATAACAAGTGTGAAACCTCCCCTTAAGTCCAGGATTTTTCAAAAGTCTTCTTGATAAGTAAAGAAAAACTATTCTTTATTTATTTAAACAAACTGTTGTGGATCATTCGTATTAAATTAATTAGAACATAATTGATTCATTTACAGAGGATATTAATTGTTTACGAATAGAGATTAATCATGTATTTAGAATAAATTTTAAAATTAACCAAGGTTTGGAGGTTCTCGGAAATGTATGTAAAGCGCTTCTAAATATTCCAATTTTTATTCAAATCTATCTCGGTATATATAAATATATATATATATATATATATATATATGTGAATTAATATTAATATTAATTTGACAGATTAATTATGGAGAACAATAAGGTCATTAAGTAGGATTTTTAAATCATCTCCTTGTACATTGATTGGTCAGGAGACAGTGATTCCTCACTAACAATTCAAAGTTCATCAATCATATGATTATTTTAATTTTTTTTCTAATGGTACTCTTAAAACTATTAATCAATAAATATCCGTCGTGCCTACAAAATCAAATTTTGTTTTCTATATTTGTTGGCACGAGAAAAATTGCTTTTCTTCGATAAGTTTAACATCAGAATTATAAATAATTTCTTTTCGAAAATTTGTAATTTTTCATTTTGCCTCTAAGGTGGTAAAATCGAGTATTTAAATTTATAATTATTATAAATCAGAATAAAAATAAGTTTATAAAAAAGTTTTTCATTTGAGAATAAATTATGTATATTGACATTAAACTGTGAACTGGCTGGAAGAATTGATTAAAATATCAATTAATTAATATTTTTATTTGTGTGCTCAACTTGAACAATATTTATTAGATTAGTTTTATTGACAGAGTTTATTTTAACACGAAGCTGTTTCACTGAATAACTTTATTCAATGAATATTTAATTTGTCTCTCTAAGAAAATTTTATTTAACACTGGTTGTTTATTAAAAATAAAAATTATCAATATGAAAAAACAGCGATGTTTTCGAAAGGACTGAATGAAATCCTCACATATACCATCTTCAAAATAAAAAATAATAAACTACATACTTTAAATAAAGGAATAAAACTGGAGACTTCATTCATCAATATCCCTGTTTATATGACTAGTTCCCAATAATATCGAAAATGACCAACTGAATCCCCTTAAGTTTGTGGATAACAAATCAGCCTTGATTATTAAAAAAAAAATTATATTAAATTTTTTTTTTATTAAAAATAAAAAAATTATTATGAGATAAATTTATGATAGCAATTTTTTGCCACTGTAATGTGTTTCCTCTCAAGTATATTAATTCTGAAGTAAATTTTTTTCTTCCTAGCCCGGGGGGGGGGGATGCGTGAAATTTATAAGAATTTTAGAAGCCAGTACTACTACATGCCTTGCTAACATAAATAACAAAAAAAAGTTACATCAAATCATGTTGAAATTTATTTATTTCCGCGTTTGAAGTTTATTTATTTCCCGACTTTTTTATATTTATTTCCGGATTGTTTTTATTCATGTTTAATGAAATTGGTAACTTCCAATATTGTTTTACATTTTTTAATTATTTTTCATTTTTCAACGTTTCGGGACACCCGCACCATCTTCAGGAACAATTGATTCTTTTTGTTCTTCCAGAAGATTCCTTAATTTATTTCTCAATTGATACTTAATCATCTCCATACGGCTTTCATTAGCTTCCATATTAATATTTGTATCACTTATTTTTAATTTTTTTTCCGGAAGTTTTTTATTATTTTTTGTAATTATTGTTTAATGAAATTGATAACTTCCAATATCGTTTTACGTTTTTTATTTATTTTTCATTTTTCAACGTTTCGGGACACCCGCACCATCTTCAGGAACAATTGCTTCTTTTTGTTCTTCTAGAATATTCCTCAAATTTATTTCTCAATTGATACTTAATCCTCTCCATATTGATCCTGACAAGAGATCAAAGATTAGTTTTTTTTTTTTTGTATTAGTTAGAGAATGATGTTGTTGACGAACACATTAAATGTGACGAATAATTACCAAATATTTAGCACTGCAAATGGCTCTCTGAAATATATGCGTTGTAAAAGAAACTGTGCGGGAATTATTGATCTTCCTTTAACCATAAATGACATTAATTTAAATTAAAGTTAAGAGTCAAATCAGCTGATTAATAAAGCTATCAATACATATTCTATAGCCAGGGTGTGCAAAACCAATAACATATATATATATATATATATATATATATATATATATATATATATATACTTTCAAATGTTTTTTAGGTTGATTCAAGGGTAGACTCAGTAGCAAGATAAGAATGTTACCAAACTGGTTTCTTCAATTCTTAATGAAGACTATCAGTTTATTCTTAATCTCAGTATCACATATTTCATTCGGCTTCTCTGGAAAGTCAGTCCTCTTGTCCTACGACCTAACAAGTGTTCGTCGATGTATCTTGTTCTATCGGAAGGTAGCATGTTGATATTTTTGTATAGACATTAATCAAAGTGAAACCTGGAATTACAGACGTGGATTCCTTGTTCGACATCCTCATATTCTTCCCCTTCGCTCGAATCGTTGCCGTTGGACACGATTCGAAAAGTTCGAGAACAATGAGTCGTTCTGTGGCGTGTGAGTGATGTGTCGCGTGCCATGGTAACAAATCCAATCCAACCGACTCCGTTCCACTTAGGGATTCCATTAATCATGTTTCAATGATTGTCGTTTAAGAATGAATCTATTAGACTTTTTTTTTTTCTTTTTTGGACGATGTTTACGATTATACTTACATAGTTACCACTCGCCATAAATAACGGCCATTTGATGAATAAAAGACATACTTATATTTAGGAATGATTTACAAAATAACATACTGTTGTCACTAATTGCAAAGTTTCACCTCAAAGATAAAGAAAATATTTATTATTTACTAATTTATTTATATTTATTATTAATTGGACTAAATGTGACTCTCGGCAGCAATGATCTCCCATAAACATTTTGGGGGAATTGGTTCGTAAAAATCAAAAATACTAAAACACATATAAAATATATAAATACCATACTTATTTATTTACAAAAACAACTGTAACTATTTTAAATTCATATATAATTATTATTTTGATAGAAAAAAAGATGCGTAAATTTATCCCTTCTAATTTTTTTTTTTGGTTTTTAAGAAAATTTCGGTTGGGGGGTTCCGCTCAAGTATCCCCTCAACGGTTTCACAATGGTTAACAGAATGTATGAGTTGTTATATTCAAATTCATCATCAATATATTACCTATTGCAACTGGATTACTGAATGGCATACTGGAAGACAAAGCAATTCAGAAAATACAAATATTAACTGATAGAACATAATTATTGATATTTTAATGTAGCTGGAAGACACTTATAATTATTTATTAGAAATAATTTATCATAATATTTAGACGCAGATATCTCGTAAACAAAGAGTTAAAGGGCGTTACTTCGAATGTAATTTTTTTATGTTTTGTGGTCCTAAATTAATATTTTCAGTTAGGACATAACCCGGAAACCCCCCGTGTTCCATTGTTTTTGATTGATGTTTTTCTTTTTAAATTTCTTTAATTTTGGTAACTAGTTAAAACTGAAACTTAATCATTCTCACAATTTATTTATTGTCAGCTTCATTTCGCGAGTCAGAAACTGGCAGACTTAATTTTACTAATGTCAGGAACTTCCTGTTCCTAGTGGGTGTTATAAAATCTAAAGCCTAAGTTAGGACTTGACGAGAAGTATCTGAGATTAGGGCCAATAGATTCAACAGCTTCAGTCTTCTATACTTTATAGATAGTATAGCATAGATGTCTAGAGTAATGGATATGTACAGTATTGGTATATCTCTACATACCTTTTCGAGCTGTCTACCTAGTTATTATCATGGCCAAAAGGAACATTAAAACAGTTTGAAATTAATTTAGGAGTATTTAAAAGGTACATAATATATCTCAAAAATATGAATGTACCTAAAATTCGAATTAAAAGCCTTAAGATGAAAAAAGTATAAATACTGATTGGCATTAATGGACGGAAAAAAAATTATGACCAATTGATAACGTCATAAAAATATGCGAAAAAGTGATATTGTATAAAAGTCGTATATTTTGTGAGAGTGTTGATAGAAAAATAATAAGTTTAATACGAAACAAATGCATTCTTAAATATTTAAGAAATCATTTTTTAATGCCTAGAAGACCTTTTTTGTTTGGCTCAACCATCAGTTACAAAATAAAATTTGTGTACCGTCGGTAGATTTTTTTTTTCAAATATTTAAATTAGTTTGTTTATTTTTCCGTTTTTTTTTCTTTGATTTTTTTTTTTTTTTTTTATCACAGTGCGCTTTTGTTCTGTATGTAAACAAGATACGAAAATTAAGTTTGAAAACACTAATAAATGGAGTTTATTTGAGAATAAATCGCGTGGAATTGCTTATATATTTTATAGGTGTACTTCTAGTTTGGTCATAAAAGCTAATTTTACTTTAAAATGTATTATAATACGTTATAATATATAATATATATATATAAAATTATGTATGGCTTCTATCAAGAGTTGGTCATGTTTAAAGCGGTATCCGGCGGCAAATGAAACCTGTAGCGACCTTGATTTTGAAAACGTTCAGTTTTTTTTTTTTTTTTTTTTTTTTTTGTGTGTGTGATGCCGATCGACTGAGTTTCCATTGATCCTGCCCTCCATTGCGCCCAGTCAAAATCAAATCACTACAAATAATCTGTATCACATTTTATTACAAAAATCACAAAAATGTAAGCTACAATTTTTTTTTCATATTTTTATCATAGATAAAATTTAAAATTCTTTTACATAAATTTGTTCTTAATATTAATCAAACTATGTGTTATAACAGAAAAAATCAGAACACATGTTTATATCTCTAGTTACGTAGAATGTGGAGAACAGTCTGGAACGATTAGAATCATAACCACGTGGTCACATGTTTGGGAAATTCGCGGAGGTTCCAGAATGTCCCATTGCCATCTAATTGAGGAGGCAATTGATTAGCGAGTCAGTCAAGCCTTGAATAGCTAAGTGATACAGTTATTTCTCAGTCACTAACTCTCTGTAACTGTTACTTATTAGTTATACATCGATTTAATTTTCCATAATTATATAAATATATAGATTGTTTAGTGAAAAAATTATCTATTTGTCATTGTCGGTTTCCACCCTCCCGAATCTAACAAATTACGATATTTGATATTTGGTGATAACGTTTGCCGTAGAAATTTTGAAACATTTATGAGTCCGTAAGATCTCGTCTTAAAATAAAGAACCCCAAGTATGGTACCATCGCTCTAAAGGAATTATCATAAGATCCACTTTTGGGGGGCAGTATTTTTGTCTAATCACGTACAGTTAAGATAGGGAGGTTTTGCTTGAGCACTATTGTATAAACTATTTTACCGCCTTTTCCCTGGGGTTTGAATTTTGCACGGTTAAAGTAAGGCAATTTTCCACGGATTCAAGCTATAAAACTTTATTATTGTAGAAACACTTAGGAGATCTGTTATTACCCGAATATTACATCTTGCTTAGCATAATTATTGCTTTCTCTTTCAAGCCCATTATTCGTTTATGGTAATTAATTAATAAATTCATTTTATTAAGATTAAAATTTATGTACCGTTAGAAAAATTTATTTTACTTATAAGTTAGAGGATTTAAATTATAAAAATTTCAACCGTGCAATCAGTTTTTAAAAATTTTATTCATTTTATTTAATGAATGTAACTAAAAGATTAAATTTTATAAGAATATCTCGACTTCACCTAAATATAAATAAATAAACCTTTAAATTTGATGTACAAATTTGTTTATGCTAACTATACATATTTTAGCTTGCGAACAAACTAATGACCAATCAACGTATTATGCGTTTATTAATGTATTTTAAAAAGAATGAATTATAACAATGGATCATAAACCTTTTAACCACTAAAACTCCGGGGTCACGTGTAATAAATAATTTCTTATATAAAAAAGGATATTTTAAAGTTGATGACAATTTTGTTTTTGACAAGTGAGACACCAATTTTGCCGTTTACGCAAATGAGCCGATTAAAAATATGATATTTTTTTATCTTTCAATATAGATTTAAGCATACTGCTCTCGTTCTGTTTTAGGTCAATAAAAAAAAAAAAATCTTCAAGTAACGGAAAGCAAATTAATGGAATTTCAAACAAGGTGCCAAATATAGATTTAAAATTTAATTATTTTTTGTTTTGATTGAATAAAATTTTTTAAACATTTTTGAGAGTGCCGTGAATTCGAATCTGGTATACTTTTTGTGTGTAAAATCTAAAAAGAAAAAGGTTAGTTTGCTTGAAGATCTGAATATTTTTTAACGATTACATTGATCTCAAACAAAATCTAGGGAGTTGATGTATATTTCCTTAAATGTGCACTAAAGAATAATTTTTTTTCTTATCGATATTACTTTTTAAACTCTAGATATAAAATGATTTGGTTTAAAGTTATTTTTTTTTTAATTTTCTCGGCTTTTTGGGCAAAATACGTGACAGGAGCCTTCAAATAAATATTGATGGAGACCTGTGAGAGAATGATCATGTCCTTTCTTCGTTAACCAAAATTATGGGCCGATAATCACACCAAGACCAGCTTTGAATACGAATCAGGTTAATTTTATCACAAATCAGATGCATAAAAAAAATGACAAATTTTTTTTCCAGTCGATAATTATGTTTATTTTATCAAACATTACGGATTTTGTTGGTTTTTCGAAAAAAAATTGATGCTACAATCCGTAACTGATGGGTTGAGTATTTGGATTCGGGAGAGCAGGAGGCAAACAGGCTCTGTTTGAACAAGTGGCTGCGGGTGTTGATGTATTGGAGTGTTTTAATAACGGCAAATTGTTCGGGGTTGGTTATTAGTGCATTTCTCCTCGTTTGTTTGTAGCTCCCTTGTAAATACACCGCTAGGGTTGATTCTGGTTACTTTTGAACGTATCCCGTTTCATTCTCCAACACAATTTTCCCTCTGTCAAAGAGAATCCTACCCCCTCCCACCGCGTAGGAGCACTTAAAATCAATTTGTTCATTTACTGGAAACTCTTACAGGACTCATACATACCGTATATACCATACATACATAAGGGGCTGGTTATACATTGCGATGTCACTCCTCAACACCACATCAACTCCCATGGCATGGCGCGATGACGTTAGCTCGTATGACCTTGTGCGTTTATCTGTTCGATTTTCTTTTTCTGCTTTGATATTTGATATTGTTGAGCTTTTGTGTTTCCTGTTTGGAATTAACAAGAACATTTTCGTTTAAATGGACTTTAAAATTTTATAACTCCATAATTTGTTTTAGTGAACTTGTGAATAGGTTACTATAACGATTTAGCTAACTTCAGAATTACGGATGGGCTCAAGATCTCATGGCCACAGTTTAGAGAATGAGAAATATTTCTTTTTCATGAAGTGAATTGTCATTCTCCGTCATATTCGCTCCTTTCTCATAAACATTTAAATTTATAAAGTAAATCAGTTATTTAAATTAGTCTAGGGGAAACGTAAATGGAAATTTTGCGAGGTTGCAAATGTTGGGGTAATATTTTTTTTTTTTTTATCTTGTTTAGAACTAGACCATCTTCTAAGAAACATTTATATGGAAACACAAAACCTGACAACCGCATTTATTTCTAAAAACCAAGGAATTTTTTTAAGTTTTTCGGTTTTTTGCCTTTTACCATGCTGTATAGAAAACGGTATATTTTTTATGGGGGTGATGCCTTAACCCGTCAAAATTGGTATGCCAAATTTCATTCAGGATGAGGATATATGTTGCTCCACGGTCTGTTCTATTTTCTTTCTGTGATTTGAAATTTTTGAGCTTTTGTAATTACGTATTTTTTATTGTACGCGAATCAATAAGAAAATTTTCATATAGATGGATTTAAGATCAAACTAAAAAAAAATATAAAACTTTTTGGAGTTATACTAGGAGCTCTATGAGTTGCACCTTTCTTGCTTCAATTCTTGACCAAAGTCGTTATTTTTTCCATTTTTTTCTTTTCTCTATGGCATATTTATCACGATGTATTAATATTTTAGTAATCGCTTCTATTACATTGCAAACCGTGAATAATCTTGTATTTTACCACTGAAATGCACGAGACAATGGTCAGCTACTGAAAAGATTACTAAGCGAGTACTCAAGCCAGTAGTCGTATAATTTCAAGGCCAATGAAGCTCTCACCTTTTTGACCTAAGCATGGCTAGTCGAACTACTGTCATGCAAAATAAGATGTCTAGTTACAAATATTTTGCTTAACATATTAATCTATTTTCGGTTCCATTTATTTTTAAAATTATCTAACATTAGCGATGATAGTAAGAAATAACGTCTACAAATAAAATTAAAGAATGTCCTTTAATAAGAAACAAGAAAATTAGTTAGGGTATTCCCTAAAATAAGGTTAAAATAATGGTTTAAAAAGATCTTTTAATTATGAAATAATTATGGTAATAAAAAATTTAATAATAAAGTAAAAAAAAATTATCGAAAAATGCTTAGGCCCTAACGATACAAAATTAAAAATAATAAAATTAAGAAAAAAATTTACTTCTCTTGGATTAAAAATGGGCGCTGTCTATTAACTAAATAAATGAATTATATTTACAATTATTCAATACTCACTAATTTACAAAATTTTGTTTATTGTTATGATTGCATATATATTTTATTCCGATTTACTTTTTTATAACTTATAATAAAATAAAAATATTTTGTTGAAAACATTGTTTCTTTATTTTTTCGCTTGTAAATTTTCAACCGTCATAATAATTTTTTTGGCCCTTTATAAATAATAGCTATGGCATTATTTACAATTAAATCATTAAAATAATGTTTAACATAAAAATTGAGTCCCACAATCGCGTTTTACACACATAAATAACTGTTTTATATGCATCATTATCGTCTAAATTATAAACTTCCTTATAAATATTCCATAAATATTCTTGTAAATTATATAAATATACTTCACTAAATCTTTTAAAATTTATATAAAAAATATATAAATCTTCACTTGTGCTTGGACGGTATTTATTTAATTATTTTATTCAAGTAATTTTTAATTGATATGAGAATTGGAAATATATATATTCTATTATGAAAATAATGTCTTCATAGCCCGAAAGTTTATTTCTTCAGCCCCAAACTTTAAAGGTAAGTTTAAATTTAAAAAATACTTTTTCTATTACTCTTCAATGTTCTTGGACTTATTTCACTACGTTTTTTTTTTTCAGGTAAGAAGCTGTTAATTTTGGTGTATTGAGGTCGTTGCCATGTGAGTAATATTTATTATTAATTTGTTCCAATTATTTATTGTTAAATTTACTTCAGTTAATAAGATTTATGTATCAGTTCTTACATGTCTGGCATAGCCTTGTTAGGATTTTATTTTAAAATTTGTTCATAACAGAAGATCCAGTATATAATATAATTGTATTACGTTGCTTTTAATATTATACAGTAATACTTATTCGTATCGACTTGCTAAATTTTAATGACCTGATTAAGGAATTTCAACATTTTATTATTATTACTTTGAATTTTAATTGATTAATTAATTACGAAATAAAGTTAATGCAGGCGTGAGAAAGGTACAAGTGGTCTTTGAGATTTCGTTAGAACAGGTTTCTTCAACTCGACCAGTTCCGCTGGTCAACAGGAAATTAAGAAATTGCTTCTAGATTTATTTTCTGGCAACTTCTAATACTTTCTAAAACATCCTGTGTTTAATACTTACAAGTGTTTAACATTATAAGAAATTAAAAAAAAAAAATAAAATTAACAATTACTCCTTAAAAATTAAGTAAACAGTTAAATACTTAAATATTTTGGCAGAATAATGCTTACAGGTTTCATGTATTTAATATATCATCACGGATCCGAATATACTTTTCATTTTTTGTACCTTTGTTCGCGCTATTAATTTTAAGACTTATCTTATACTTTAATTTACTGGTATAAACCTGAGTGGAATTCATTACTAGAATGCGGCTTAAGAAACAGATAGGAATGATTAATTAAATCAATGTAATATGTTCGTTACCGATGTACATAAGTACTCATCATGTACAGATATTTTTTCTCAACGAAAATGTGTACTTATATAAAAAAAAAAATGTTTGTTTTACTCCATAGAAAAAAAATCTGGTGCGTGCGCGCAACACACAAATTTCACTTACTAACTTACTTAGATTAAAAATTGACGTGTTTTGCTAAATATCATTTCCCAAAGTCACACATTTTTCTACATTCATATCTTATTTTTGTTAATCGTTAAAGCCGTTTTTTAGTAAATAAAAAAACCCCGTGAAAATGATGCAAAATTTATTAAGTAAAGTCCCCCCTCCCGTAGGTCAATTTTGATGAAATTTTTACAGTCATATCTCGGGCATTTAAATACATCAAATACCAAGTTTGATCAAAATCGTTAAAACCGTTTTTGAGTAAATAAAAAAAACACGTGAAAATGATACAAAATTTATTAAGTAAAGTCCTCCCTCAGGTTGATCAATTGTGATGAAATGTTGGTTATCACATCTTTGGCATATAAATACATCAAATACCAAGTTTGAGCAAAATCGTTAAAACCATTTTTGAGTAAATAAAAAAACACGTTAAAATGATACAAAATTTATTAAGTAAAGTCCCCCCTCCGGTTGATCAATTGTGATGAAATGTTGGTTATCACATCTTTGGCATATAAATACATCAAATACCAAGTTTTATTAAAATCGTTAGAACCGTTTTTGAGTAAATAAAAAAACATGTGAAAATGATACAAAATTTATTAAGTAAAGTCCCCCCTCCGGATGATCAATTTTGATGAAATTTTTACAGTCATATTTCAGGCATATATTTAGATCAAATACTCAGTTTAATCAAAATCGTTACAGCCGTTTTTGGGAAAATCGAAAAAAACTTAAAAAGTTATTAAATAAAGTACCCCCTCCCTTTGAGCAAATTTCATGAAATTTTTGCTGTCACATCGCGGGCTTATACATACTCTAAATACCCAATTTCAGGTTCGCACGGTTTATAGTTTTTGAGCTAGTCTGTTCACACACACACACACAGACCATTTCGCGGGACTTGGTTATTTTGACTCAGGGGACCCCAAAACGTGTATTTCCGTTGAAAACTGGAAGTCGAAAATTTTCACGATCCCAATACTTCCACTTACTATATATTTCATATATAGGTAAGTGAAAGTAAAAATTAATAATAAAAATTTAAAAATTAAGAAAACTATAGTTATTTACATATTTTAAGTCTTTTCGTTCACAAAAACATAAACCAAAACAAAAAAAAAAAACACGAATTTATAATATTAATGTTTAAAAGAATCTGTACTTTTTTTGCCATAAAATTTTAATAACTATTACTTAAAGGTTTAATAAACATACTAATATGTACATATTTAATTGTAATTCTTTAAATTAATAAAAATAAAAATAAAAATCATTTGACATGTTAATTTTGCGAAATTTCTTAAATATCGTTTTAAAAAAGAAAATATTATTAATATTTTTAATTTAGCAAATTGTGTTGTGTTGTGTTGTGATTTAATAGAATAATTTCAATTAAATAAATATTAAGTGAACAACTCAATATATACATATATATTTGAGAATTTTTCATGTTTTAATTTTTTCGTGAAAATTTTTGATTCCATAGAAAAATGATAATTACTTAACAATTACGAAAAGTGTTACTACTTACATATTTTAATGTATTTATGAAAAAAAAAACACTGCTAATATATAAATTTTCAAAAATGTGTAAAACAAAAAATAAATTATTCTAATGAAAAGTGATGTGAATAGTTTAATTATGTACTTTTAAAAAAATTATTTTTTTATTCAGTTGTGTTTCTGAGCTCAAGTTTGACAAGAATTTATTTTATTAAAGGTATCTATTTATTGAAACTTATGTAAATATTTTTAGTCCAATAAATACAGAGCCTTGAACGTAACGTATATTTTATTTTATATTATAATATTAGTAATATAAAAATGTACCACACCACCTTTTGGGAAGTGTCTTAATAATAGGTTATGCTAACATAAAGAGACTTCATCAAGGGTGTCATAAATAGTGTAGAAGGGTAAGAATCGAAAGGAATGTCTCTGATGGTTTTCATAGGTACAAATAAATATACTATTAGCTTAAAGTACAACTACTTGACTGTTATCTTGATCATTAAGCTATCTGGAACTTAAAATGCTTAAAGAGTTCAAATTTCAATATACAATGAATTACTTTTATTATCAAAACCTGATATAATCATAATTTCCGTGGCTCTACAATTGATATTTATTCCTAATAATTGTATTATATACAATATAATGTAGGCATACACTAATATAACATAATGTGTTGACATGCAAGACACCAAAACTTTATTAATTAATAGATGATAGTTTTTACTCTTAAGTATAACTGAAATATGGATTGTCAGAAAAACATTCAAAATGATTTTTATAAAAAAATAAAAATTAAGTAAAACCGACTTCGAAACCTAGGAACCAGTAAAAATAAATGCATGAAATAATTACCTTCTAATTCTTAATAATGCACAACAAAATTGGAAATGGTATAAAAAAATGCTGTAAAACAAATAATTGTATTTTGATTTCTACGAATACACACTAATTGCTAGTCAAAATTATTAAATGAAAATTTTAAATACCATCTTCAATACGATAATATGATATTAACGTAAAAAATTATTTGAGATGGAAATGGTTGAGGGTGCGGTCAAATGAAAACACTATATGTGAAATAACATATATATTGTGCCGGACGTTTCGGCACGATATTCAGGTCTTCTTCAGGGCTAAATATAAAACAAGATAGCAACCAATAAATATGAAGAAAATAAAAATAAATAAATAAATAAAATAATTAAATGAATAATATATGTATATATTTATTGGTTGCTATCTTGTTTTATATTTAGCCCTGAAGAAGACCTGAATATCGGGTCGAAACGTCGGCACAATATATATGTTATTTCACATATAGTGTTTTCATTTGACCGCACCCTCAACCATTTCCATCTCATATTCTTCTACGGTCAACAAATTACCTTCATTGTAAATAATTATTAATTTATTAAATTATTAAGTAGAAATAATTGAGATACCAACATTCATTTTTCTTTTTTTTTTTTCTTTTTTTTTAATGAATTGAAAAAAAAATCCAACTATAACTGTTAGGACTAAAACGATAGTTAGTACATATTTAAAGCTATGAGACGGTAGGGGGGTTGAGGGAGGGGGATTTTCTATAGTTCCGGGTGAACATTTTCCCTATTAGTGGCTGGGAAACTTGGGGAAACTGTGAGCATAAGTTGGTGTCTTACAAGGCATAAGATAGCGTAGGAGGATTTAGAGTTGATATCTTTGTGCCGGTTAATGTTTGCAGAGCACAACGTGAATGTTAATGCGAGGGTCGCTCCCCCCCCCCCCACACAGAGCTTGGGGTAATGGCAAACATACGCTGCCCTTACTAGCAATCTCATTAGAATGAAAAATACCCTCACTTTTGTTTCCTTGTTATGTTCAATAGGGAGGAAATGGATTATTTAATTTTATATATGTACGATTCAGCTCAATTCCCCCGCCTTAAAGGATTTTTCTTTGATCTGTGGTAGGGAGATTTATTCTAAACTTTTTGATTATCCTTTAATAAGTGCACAAAAAATGAGAATTCAAGGATTATTGATAAGGTAAACCAGACAGTTATTGAAACCAACTTTAACATAAAGAAATGTGTAAACCAGTCCTAATTTTATTTCAAGATTAAATCCACAGGGTGTCAATAACTAATTTTTGCACTTTTAATAATAAATATTGCCATATGGTAAAACTATTGAACTTTTGACCCAAAAAAACCTCTTGAGTCTTTATAGTACAGATAAAGAGGAGCTATAGGAAATTTCTATTTGATCCCTTCGTAAAAAGCTTTTTTTTTTTTTTTAATTTCACCGCAGAAATGTAGTAGTCTTAAGGGTGTCAATAACTGTCCGGTTTACCCTACTGATGGTTTCGGCATCAAAATCTCATATCTAAGTTCTTATTTATTGAATTACCTATAAACAGCCAAGTTTTCACTATTAAGGCACATCCATGGTTTTCTTACTTATATATTTTTTATGGATTATACTTTATGCATCTGAAAATTTACAAAAAAAAGAGGACTTACTTTTCAGACGCATTCTTCATACGAATTTAAAATCAGTTTCGATTTTTAAAATATATTTTCGCTCCATTGTAGCGATATCGCTGTTTCTTAGCTGCAACGGTGATGCATGTCCCGGGGTCGAATAGCCATGGCTAATCTTTTCTCTACAGATAGAGGTATTTGGAAATTAAATTAAAAAAGAAATATTACTGAATTTTTTATAAGTTGGTACTAGAATTTGGTCAGTTATTTATTTATTCTCTAATTATCTTCTCAAAATTTGTTGATTTATTTGATATGATGAATACTTTTTACATTGTAAAAATAGTTTTTCCTCTAATCACTCATTTGATAATCAACTTATCAACAATATGATGCATGGTAGGTACATATCATAATATCAAATAGCAAAATATAATGAATTTTTTTTTTATGTTATATTTATAAATTAATGCTTTCTGGAAAAAATTCTTAAAGGCTTGAAAATGCCTCTAGGGGCCGAAACGTTGTCTAATATAAACTCGTGACTTTTTTTTTTTTGGTTAAAATTTTTATTTATTCATCGTTATTTATTACTATTATGTGCAATAATGAAGCGATCTGTAAAACTGCAAAACAATTAAGTTATATTGTTTTTAACATTGAAGTTATTATTTAATTTTTTTGAAGTTATATTGATATTTTTGTCTGACTAGTAAAACTTTTGAACATTTTCAGATTCATGAGGCATAATCCATAATATACATATAATAGTGTGTGTGTATGAAAGATGCCTGAATAGGCCTAAATTTGGCTGTTTAAATGTAATTCTGTAAATTAGAACTCAAATATGAAAGTTTTGAACCTCCAAAGCTCTTATTAGTTTATTTGATATCGTGCAATTCAACGTATCTCTCATTACCTTCGTAGGGATGTGCTTTTTCTTGATCAACTCAACAATTGTGCAAGGACTTTGATTTGAGCAAAATAGCTCTTAAGCACCAAGCCCCCTCTTCACTAATTATTTAAATTAAAACAATGAAATCCTAAGTAAGTTTCCCAGCATTATAGAGGATGGTGTGGATATATAAGTGATGTTATACAAATATTTTCATTCGTATGCCCACTGTTTAATATTATCCAGAAAAGAAACATTTCTGTATATTAAATGTTTTTCTGATATCAGTTAGATCATGAAAATTTAAGAGAAAAAGTTTTTTACTCAAATATTAGAGTTCTCGTAACTGTGTACTGGTCATTGTGAACACAACAAAAAATACAAAAAATAAATCGTAAAATCAACAATCGGTGATCGCATATAAACTTGTTAAATTGTCAATAAAAATATATATTTATTATTTAACCTCCAATATATTTATTTAAATTATTAATAATTCTAACTTAATTTCTGAGTGACGAAAAAATGGTCCAAGCTCAATTCTGGTTCTTCATTAACCTGAGTGTTTATCTCCTTTTCTGTTTTTTTTTTGTTTTTTTTTTGGACTGAAACAAACCCCTCACAACCCCTAACATCCGTATGATTAGGCCATACATCTGCCTTGGAGTGTAGAGCTGAATGAGGGCTTCATTCTAAGCAGGGAACTTCTAAAGGCAGCACCCCGTAGTCTCGAAATAACTCTTCATTTTCAGAGCCGCTACTAAGGGTTTTTAGAGCTATTTTATAATATGAATTATAATAATGTATATTTTACGTTTGTTGTTGCGATTTTATTACATTTAAATTTTATTTATTATAATATTTTATATTGTATTTTGAATAAAGTTTAAAAATTGAATAAAATTTCTATTAGAAACTTGGAAAATCTGTGAACCTCGAATAAGGAGGCAAAGCCAAAGACCGGTAAGGTAACGATGTAAATGAATGAAGATGTAAATCTTAGCGAAAGATTTACAAGATGTAAGTTGACTTGTAAATCTTGCGCTAAAAGAAATTACTAATTTTTATATGTCTAAACTTTGAATCATAATAAATATTTAATTGCATATTTAATTAAAAATTACATATCTTCACTATTTATCTAAAATTTCAATCGGAAATAAGATCAGCTGGATAAAAACCTTTTTGATAAATTTTCCATTGATTAAAAAATGAGCGACTGCAATTATTCGAACCCTGGAGTTACTAAACTACCACTTTCAGAAAACTGGGGTGCATGTTGTGTTGTTCTTTTGGTGTAAAACCCTTTAGGTGCTTTTACACTGTGCGAACCTCACCCTCGAACAGCTGCCTCGAACACTTTTCGGCTAATATAAATAAGACACGAACTCGAACAGTTATTTATCTGTTCACCAGTGTTTTTGTGGATAGCACTAGTATCGATTTTGAGTTAGTTAAGATGAGCTTCTAGACATTCTATCAGCATTTTTCTGACGTTTCTTTTATCCATAATAAGTTACAGCCAAACCCAGAACAGCCGCATTTCTCAAGCCGTCTTTATAATAAAAATATTTGTATCGAGGTTCATAGGTGCAGTAAGATATCATTGTTCGTTCAACTTCATATTTCAGTGTAAATAGATGTTCGTAGTACGCCAGTGCGGTTCGCACAGATAGCTTTAAATCAGCGCCTTCATACAATATTCGTTTATCTTAAAAATAAACTTAATAAAAAAGTTTTGATTTTACTCTACATTTTTCATAATTTAAAATATCTGATAAATGGTATGCTATTACTGATCTACTCAAAGTAGAAAAAAAATAGCACTTTTAAAATATGTTTTTAACTGTGATCGTGTTACCGACAGTGATGACAGCGGTTCAATACACTATAAAAGGGACAAGTACGTGTGGCTGACGTTCAGTCTAGTAAAAACAACGTCCTCTCAACGAATACGGCAGTTTTCCGTTTCGATACCTCCAATACATCGGTATACTGATACTTTTCCCTGGTGACTACACCACATTTTCTCTGTTTGGCAAACTGGTTAATTTGCGTGAATAAATCTTAAGTCGATTTTGGCTCTGTTTATTTTTAGAAAATTTTAAATGATCTTAACACATTATGAGCGGCTAGCTTAGGATATAGGACAGTGCTGCATAGCGGGCCAATTTGACGGGTAAGCAAAATATATGCGTGTGAAAATAAACTCGATAGACTTAAAAGTAATGGTTAGATTTTTTCTAAATTTGGTAATGGGTCTTATCTGCATCTGTATTTTATATACATTTATTTATATTTTTATATTTCATAAATATTGTAGTAATCATTTAAAATGATATTTCAGAAAAATACTATTTTAAATATTTACAAAAATGATAAGGGTTTGAAGACTTTAATTAAGTATTAGGTATTTGAAACCGACAAATATATTTCAGAAATTCGTAAGATTCCGCAGGACTCACTTGTTTTATAAAAATACAATATTACTGGTCGAGTTTCTTATGAAAAAATTATACAAAAAACAATAAAATAAACATTGCAAAAATGTAAAGCTATATATAAACAGGACAATATTATACTATTTTTATAGTTACGTATAATCAAGGCTAGTTCCTAATATTTTTCTTGATACAATGTTTCATAATAAACGAAATATAAACCTAGCATAAGTCAAATTTGAAAGAGAAGCAAACAAATTTTGTTATTTATGATGTCTTTGTTTTTTATGTGTAATGTGTTGCTGGAAAAAATACACTTATCCCTATATTTGATAAAACATTATTCTTCCCTCGTGTCACTTAAAATTACTTATTTTAAACGGGTACTAATACCTGTCCCGCTCATAATGTGTTAAGGTTCACAAATTGTAAGCTATTCGGTCTCAAAATATTTTCCTTTATTGACCTTTATATAGTCATAGTCACAGTTTTAGGCTGACGTTTCGCTCATGTTTGAGCATTTTCAAAGCTAAAATATCAAAAGGGAAATCACAGCTTTGTGGTATAAAATTATTTTTAACAATTAAAAACATAATGAATATTAGTACAATTTTAGGAAAGTAATCTTACCACATTCATCATCTATTGGTAAAAATCACAAATTAAAAAATTGTGTCATTTGGTACAATAAAATTTATATATATATAGGAAGAAACCTAATATATATATAAATTTTATTGTACCAAATGACACAATTTTTTAATTTGTGATTTTTACCAATAGATGATGAATGTGGTAAGATTTCTTTCCTAAAATTGTACTAATATTCATTATGTTTTTAATTGTTAAAAATAATTTTATACCACAAAGCTGTGATTTCCCTTTTGATATTTTAGCTTTGAAAATGCTCAAACATGAGCGAAACGTCAGCCTAAAACTGTGACTATGACTATATAAAGGTCAATAAAGGAAAATATTTTGAGACCGAATAGCTTACAATTTGTGAACCTTCCTTCATCATTATAGCGGTCTTTTAATTTTCTTCTATTTGAAGATTAATACTTAATAATGTGTTAAGTTAGTTTCCATAAAATGAATTTGTGATTGATGTTATTGTAACATTGTATTCATACCTGTGTGTTACATGTATTCTTATTATTATTTTTTTTTATAACAGATACAGTTCGAGGTGGTTATTATAGATAATAAATATTTCGGAAAAAAACATGATTAGAATAAATTGAGCATTTAACCGTTCATCAAACATTTGCCGCTTAAGTTTGATTATTATCAGCTTAAAACGATCAAGTTTTCTGCTTAATTGTTGACCATAAATTTACTGGAAAAACGGTGGCTCGAAAGGAAGTCTTGAATGAGTATGAAAAATATCAAGATATCTTAAAGCTCCCTTTCTTAGAAAGTAAGGCCGGTGATCAAGTTTAACGGAGCCTACGATAAGGGACTTGAATTGAGGGTTTTCGAGGGCCTCCTGTCCGAAATGTTTATGAACCTTGTCCACCATTTCTTGGGTCATTCATCATCCTTCCCCGACCTTTTTTGGTGAAGTAGCGGCTTCGGAGTGGAGTGGAGGCCTCTGCGACTCTGACCAGCCCATAAACAAGAAGGCGCGCGCTGTCAGGGGCAAAAAGAGGATGGGAGCCTCACCTGCCGCTTACGCAACCGGCTCACAATGCTCTCGAGCGCCCCCCCCCCCATCCCCCCACCATCCTCTCTAGACCCCCCTATCCATCGATAAAGATATCTTAAGTAGATTGCCTCTATCTCTCTAATAAAGTTGGTTTAATTAGGACTTGTAGCCTGTGCCTCTTCGGGGTTTAATGCCTGTTGGAGCCTCTGTTGTCCCGCTACCGGGAGGCGATAGTTACGATTTATAGCTCCGATATGGACTTCTTATTCCTTAGGAAAAGTTCCTAGCTGCCGAGACCTAGAAACCTGTTGAATGAAAGATTCTTGACTGACACAACGAAATACTTAAGGCGTTCTTCAAAAAATTGAATACAATCGATTTCAAAGACTGAAAATTTACTGCCATCCCATTAAATAAGTGGTTAAATCAAATTTCCTTACTTTTAAGGGCACGAATTTCAAAGTTTGTACATTAATGGCAATGTAGTGCTTTTATTTGTCATTAGGGATGGACCCTGTAAAAATAGAGTTAGCCATACATAATAATATAACAACATTACAAGCCATACATCTCTTAAGTCGGTGTATTTATTTGTTATATACGAATTTATTTATTTATATTAATGCACGAATATTTGTTTCATAAATGTTTTTGGTAATTTTACACGCTCCTGTAACGTTACACGCTCAACCACAGATTCCCCCCTCCCCCGTATTTTTCAATAAAGAGTACCCACATTTTAGAGGCTGGGTTCGCTGCTCTAAGCCATCGAGACGATCTTTGACAGAATATTAAAGATATCCTGCGTCAAGCCAGATTCGAACTCAGGACCTTGAGCATAGCAACTGAATGTCTTACCGATGAATACAAATTAAAGAAACAAATCTATATTTATAAGTATTAAGTTAAATATCTTGAAACCCATTATTACTCATATACATGATTAAAATTCAATATAAGAAACTTCGAACACGGCCGACATGTACTAGCGAAATAGGAGCAAATCCCAGCGCTAATTAAAACTAAATGTACACACCTTTTTTTTTTGTGCCAGTACCGAATCGGATGTTCAGCCTTCGGGAACTTATTCATAACGGAATGTGCCGTTGCATTTGAAAAATATTGAGAGCATTTATTTTTATTTTTTATCATTCGTTAAAAAATTCCCAGAAACATATGTCGTTTCCGTTATTTTCCTAACATTAAAATGAAAATAACATATACACTAATACATAAATAAATTCAGTGTTTCATTTGAAATCTCCATATTGTTATTTTCGTAAAATGAGCTTTGTTAATGATGCGATGACTAAAGACAATTCGCCAACGGTACTTAGGCTTATTAGGAAAGGGAAGATTCCTAGATCGATTGGGTGGTAAGTCCCGCTCCGGACTTAATGACAATACTTAGTTGAGGAAGAAGCTTTTCCTTGCTAAACAGTTTATCTTTGAGCCCTTTGTCTTGTTTGGAACGCCTCTGCCCCAGCAATACATCATTTGGAAGCATTAGCAACTTGTGATATTTGTTCCTTAATGTTTCCAACCCCCTTGAGCCATGATATTTCACTTTTCAATCGGTTCTTTTGATATAACTTGTAAGCGTTACTCTCGCCTAATTAAATTATTAGCTGTGAGATAGTTATAAACTATAAAATAATTATTACATAATTTATAATTTATATATTGGTTTGTGTATGGTTAATTTTTATGCGGTGCGAATCCTCTTATTCGGAACAATATCATTCCTTTTCCGAAAAAAGGTGATATGATTACTAGATAGATAGATGGATAGATGTGTGTTCATTTTTCACAAATTATAGATATTTACATATATAGGTATAAAATAATATTATCATATATACAACAAAATGACAGTTATAATTGTAAAACGCATTAGACTTAGTCTCTATGGACCATCAGCCGTGTGTGCGGTTTTTTAAAAACTTAAAATAAATTCTTTGCATTAACGCTGTAAAAAATATAATACTAATAATACATAATATGTAAGTAGAGTAGGTAATTTTATGATTTTTGGATGAAGGTAATTTATGATATCATTACTACGTATACAACTAACAAAACTTGGTATTAAATTTTATGTATTTCTTTTTCATTCAATAACACCATTCTGAAAAAAAAAAAAAAAAAAAATTGCTCCCTTAAGAAATTTTTCCTGATGTTAATATTTACATATGTACTGAATTCGAATCTGAGCGTTCACGTTTTTCAGTAAAAGATAAATTTGAAAAAAAAAAAAATCTCGGTTACTAAAACTAAATTACAAATGTAAACTAGGGCTCATATTTTAGGAAATTTATTTCTATTCATTAAAAGTCTTAAAATTTGATAATCAACAAGGTACGGAAAAAAAAGAACATTTTTGCTGTTTCTCTAAAAAAAAAAAAAAAAAGGCACTAACCGTAAAATTTTTTGGTGGCTTACCTTCGATTCGTATTAAGAATTCTCGATATTATGGAATGCGAAAAGTGAACAAAAAAATAAATTTTTCCAGGTGAACCTCTTTTTTGAACCCCATTGACTATAAGGTTAAAAGAAAAACTTGAGTTTTGGATAACCCGAAAACATTATGTATTGAAGTAATTATATTTACTGTCGTAATTAATTTTTTTTAAATTATTATATGATTTGAACTAAATATTTCATTTTAAAAATAGTGCTTTTCAATTTTTATAAACAGCAATGTTGTGTTTGTTGTAAAAAATATCAGTAAAAAAAGTACCCCAGAATAATATTAAAAATTATTCTAATATTAAAAGTATGCCAAAATAATTTATAAATATTATTTTTAATTGATTCAGTAATGATTATTGTTAACGGGCTCAGTTACGTGAAAGTGGTCCTATTAGAGTGTTGGGGGCTTACATTGCTAAACAGATTTTCCGGCCTATTTGGGATCGAGGAAAATCTTTTCAGACGGTTTGGATGCGGTTCGAGAGGGTTAGGGTTGGGTTGGGGGCGCGTTTTGTGAAGTAGGCTCACGAGGGTTGTTCAGACTGTCCAAGGCTTAGCTATCAAAGGAAACCCCCCCCCCCCCCCCATGAAAATTTCTGAGCCGTCAACCAGTAAACAATTAACGATTCCAGCTCAGGTGAAAGTTATGAAAAATATTTTCAATTGAAAAGAAAATTCCTGGTAATCCTCAATTATTTTAATTATCATACAGGGTTATTGGGAATTAGACCTGATCCTTTTAAGCGGTATTAGGGAGGTCATTTAGGATCATTTTTATTACTATAATTTTTTTTTTTTTTTACCAAAATCTGTTTTTCTCCTTAAAAAATTACAGGAATCGCTTTCGACAAAGATTAAATTTATTTTGATAAAAAAATACCTGATTTTTGTTTACGATACGGTCTGTAGTTTTTGTATGGATGCAAATGATTACGGTTTTATTAAATATTAAAATGTACTGTAGGTATCTTAAACTAAAGAAAATTAAAACCTGATCATCTTTTTTTTTTTTTGAAGGAGGAAAACTGATCTTGTTAAAAAAAAAAAAAAAAAAAAAAAATCAAATATCTTGAAAATGGTACAGTTTCGTATATCAGAAATTACTGATCGTATCGCTAGCAAAAATCAGATTTTTTGTAAAACTGTCCTCATAAATTTAATTTTTATCGAAAACGATACCAGTAATTATATTTTTCTTTTCCTGATAAGAAAGAGAGAGAGAGAGAGAGAGAGAGGAAAGATTGTATTTATTGTCGAATTTTACAACATACGAATTTATACATTTTTTCGGACATATCATCCTTAAAATCAACAGTTTATATTTACTTGATGATTATTCAGTAATAATGCAAACAAAGCATAATTTTGATTTAGACAGTAGGAAACAAATTTTCCTGATAATTTTTCTTTGGATGATTCTTGCTATTCTTTTATTTCTGGTGGTTAACATTCAACTATATTTCTATTATAACATTTTTATTATTTTATTTGCAACGGTTCAAACCCTCTGTCGATCATCAAGCACCTAAAAGTTAATTTTGTAATCAAGTATACTATATTGGCTATTTTTCAAAAGAATGTAGAAAATTTCTTTAAGATATCAGATTGTATTTTATTGTATGTTTATATAAAGGAGGGTCCGAAACGTCGCACATAGGATAATAAAAATATTATAATAGAAATATAGTTGGATGTTAAACACCAGAAACAAAAGACAAATAATAGGATACCTATAATTTTTGAAGGAGAAAAACTGATTTTTGAAAAAAAAATAAAAAGGATCGAAGAAATCGATAGAAGGTTCAGTAAAGAGGCTTAAAGTACCAACATTGCTCACTAAATTTTGTATCCAGGACTCGTTGGCTATTTGCATATATTATTTAATAGTGTCATTCAAATCTTTTTTCCCATAATAATTAACGTTTATGGTTTATTGTGCGTTTTTAATAAACCATAAAATAATAAACGATCTATATAGATTTTATGTTGAGCCATTCGGTAAAACAAACTTTAATTCCATCTATTAACCTTAGCTTTAGATGAAGATGATATTCAATATATGCATAGAAAAACTCCAATATGGAAAATAACCTAATTTCAGCTTAGCAATAAAACTATACCTGCCTTTCAACTCATCAAGCCCATCTCGTATTAATAGTTGAAAATTTAAGTGTTATGCTGGATGGATAAATGAAATAAGAACCTTGAAAAATGATATCTCAATACTTTGCAAAACTAAAATTATGCGGATTCTAAATTCCATAAGATGGAGTCTTTTTTATTTTTAACGAGGGATCGAGCTATTAGGATAAAATTAATTTTTTTTTAGTCAGGGAAATGAAAAGTTATTTCTTATTTACCTTTGAAATTGTCCAGATAATTCTGCTTTTCCTTATCTCATTAAAAACTCATCTCTTTTATATCATAGCGATGACAACATTTGAATACATTTATTTTAAAAAATAGAAAAATGCATTCCAATCATTTATTGGTTTCATAACCTTATTTATTTTTGTTGACTCTTAATACAACATATCTATTGAAAAGTTTTAAGTGTTGTTTAATGTAATCAACAATAAAAGAATAGAAAAGAAATGAAATTTTAAAAAAATATAAGAAATTTCCGGCGTGGCGGTAAAAAGCTATTGAACTATTTTATTACAGCCAAAGTTTCGACCCAACAATGCAGGTCTTCTTCAGTGCTAAATGGACAAGAAACAGACAAAGAAAAATTATAAATACATAGGACGAAGAATATGAATTAACTAGATAACATATAAAGGTCAGTAAACAAGACGTAGTATGGCTTTTGAAACTGATAACATATTGATAGTATGATGTAATGGGGTAAGATAGATTTTTAAGGGGGCATGGTATCAGGATAGTGATTGATGAGTTAATATGGAGACAAAAAGGAACCAGATATGAAGGGGGATTAATTAGTGATGGAGGTATAGATATAGATGAGGAGACAGATCTCATGGAAAATAGATTTCATGGTTATATAAAACCATCTATATCTTTTTGCCTCCATATCTGTTTCCAAATCCCCTTAAAAATTTAGCAATAGCTATATTACGTCTTGTTAGTATGTATTATATGTTTACATACCTTTACATGTTATCTAGTTAGTTCATATTCTTTATCTTCTAATATTATTTCGTATTACTATTTTTTTTTTTGTCTGTCTTGTTAATTTAGCCCAGAAGAAAACCCGCATTGTTAATTCGAAACGTTGGCTGGAATAAAATAGTTTAATACTATTCGTAGTTTTTTTACCACCACCCCCGGACTATTCTTATATTTATTCAATATTCGGTCAACCATCATTTATTAAGTATGAAATTTCACTTCTGGTGAGCTCAAAATTCAACGCACGTAAGAAATTTAATTGACAAAGAGAGCAAACTACACATGGAAAAGAAGAGATAAAAACTCAAAATAACTTATACAAACCTAAGATCTTAATTTCATTCAGAAGTAGAACAGCAGAGTGAGAAAGGAGAGGATGAAGATAGATGGAAAAGGAAAATACATTTTTTTTTCACGTGTAGCATCTTGACTGGATTAAATCTGTGCACATGAAAACTTTCGGGGCCCGGTGTGGCTGTGCGGTAAAGCGCCGTACTCCCATGCCGGAGCTGCGGGTTCGAGTCCCGCCCTGGGTGGTGCTTTTCTTTCGTAGAAGTATCACCCAGAGCCATGGGTGTTGGTATGGGCCGTATAGGGCTTCAGAGGAAGCCTTGAAGTCCCAAAAAAAAAAAAAAAAAAATGAATAAAATAAAATAAAATAACTCGGAATATCAAAAATTATACCGAATAAGAATGTTTTTTAAAATGTTTGAACTTTCTGGAAAAAAGGCTATAATTTTATTCACTATTCACGTCATGAGGATACGTAGGAATAACTATAATATACGTACGAATAACTAACCGCTAAAACCGCTAGCAGCGAAGGGAAATGAAAAAAAAAAAAAAATTCAAATAAAATAAATCGGAATATCAAAAATTATACCGAATAAGAATGTTTTTTAAAATGTTTGAACTTTCTGGAAAAAAGGCTATAATTTTATTCACTATTCAAGTCATGAGGATACGTAGGAATAACTATTAATTTTCTTATTTATATACATATTTCTTTCTTTAATTTTGGGCGGAAACCTAAGAACTGCTATCTTATTGGAACCCAAAACAATTCTCCACTTATATTAAAACAGATAAATTGAACAGTTAAACATATCGGCTTCTTGTGAAAAACGTCCTCACACAGGAGGGGAATTAGGCAAAACCGCTAGAAAAATGCTAAAAAAAAAATTGAAAAGTGCTCATTTGTATGACAATAATGAGACTCACCTAGACTTACGTATTTGTCCTCTGGGACTTCATTAAACCATCAAATTTCTCATTCGTGTAAAATAGTTACAATACAAAATACTTCCCAAAATTCTCATATTTTGTCACAAAATGAAACTGTCTATAATGATCTTAACGTTCCAAGTGTTACAGATTTGGGCAAATAAAGATACCTATCGTTCCATGATAAACTCCAGACCCATCAGAAACGTTTTGCTTCCTCTTTTTTTTTACTGATAATCCTCCCTCTCGTGACCATTTATTTTAGAGATATTATTGGATTTATGCTATTTTTGTTATTTAGTGATAAATAAATGTAGATTACATATGTTAACTACCCATTATACGGTTCCTGTTATGTATTATTTTACTATGAATTTTAGTGTCATTTTATCTATATTTTGATTATTAATCTAGCCTTGACGACGGGTCAGGTAGGTTCCCACGGATGATGCCGAGATAAAACAATACGTACGGCTTGTTCCCTAACTATTACTGACAAGGCTGTAAAACCAGTATAGAGAGCAGTTGTTCATCAACTTCTTTGGGGAAACATAATTCTACAGGACGTTTATACACAGTCCGCCCTGGAGAAGGGACTTATTGCTTACCTTCATCATAACCCGTCCGACATCTTTTTGACTTCTTGAAGGGTCATTTTCTACGAGCCCTTTCATAAAGTTATCTCTAAGCGCGGCCCCGTAGAAAGCTCCATAAATTAATGATAAATGACTACTATAAATATAGTATTTAACGATTTGTGTAACCAGTGATTCTTTTGAATGAAACAAAAGAATTTTCGGAGTGCTAACAGTCCAAATGACGTTCCGATTTAGAAAGCTTGCGAAAATTTGGCTAATTTTAGACAGTATAATTGTCATTTTTAAATTTGAACTTAGTTTCACTCCTCTCCTTAACTTACGTTTCTTCCTGTTAATCTTAATATTATCAAAGATGCATCAATTTGAATTATTTCGTTACATAAAAGTGGAAAACCAGTATAAAGAGATTTACATTTCATCTCATTCTACAATTCTTCGCGCATCACACTAATCTCTATAACTTCCACTAATAAATAATTTTAAACTTAAAAAAAGTATATAAATAAACGATTTTTCTAACTAACTGAATAACTGGAGCTACTTTCCCTAGAGGAACCTGGGCCTACTCAATAATTCTTCTCCATTCGTCTCTATCCTTCGCCACTGTTCTTCATCTCCTAACGCCCATTTGGCGAAGGTTTCCTCTACATCATCCAGCCATCATAGGTACGGTCTTCCTCTCAATCTCCTTCTTCCAGGATCACAATTTTTCTATAGTATATATTAATATTTATATATATTTAGTATATATAAATGATTTAAAGAATGAAAAGTTTACTATATACTAATGTTTAGTCAAGAAAAGTAATTTTTTAAGTTTATTCTGAAAATGCTACGTACAGGCAATAATTTCCATAAAGACATATTTACTTTTTAGTTATTTTTAAAATAAAAAAATTGTTAACAACAACAATTATTGTTCTTTTCTTCTACAACCTAGCGTATTTAAACTTAGCCGGGAGTAATAAATAATCAGAGAAAGCTATTGGAAAAAAATTTTAAATGTTTACTATATCTTAGATCCTGTAATAGTCTAATAAGAAACATTTATTTAAACTATTTACTTCGAAGATAAAAGATTCCTGGCCGTGGTCGGATCTTTTGTCTTCTAATGAAATAGTTTAAAAAAATTATAAACTAATTATCTAACAGATAATCATTGATTAAATAACAACATACAAGGAACATTTATATTTATTTAATACTCTATACAATCTATTGGCTTTTATCTTTGCTACCCGAGTTTCAATAATGAATGCACCTTCTTTATGGTGTGAAGGACATTTTTCAGTAGGGAAAATTTGTTCTATTTAAGCTGGATAGGATTAGATGAATCCAATTGCTGCGTAGTGCTAGCAACCCTTTTTTAGTATATCTATTATCCTACATTTTCAAAAGTCCAATTAATTATTTTACGGTTTAATTTAGTATATTGTAGTCTATGTGCAATTAATATGTTTCTAGTCGAATTTCGAAACTGGGTGTTGTTGTGTGTGTAGTTTGGTTTAGTGTGTTATTGTAGTAAAAACGTTTGCTGAAATTTTCTATGTAGTCTATATAACGATTGCGTCAAACATGTGCACAATACAACAAGGACGTGTTAATGATAGTTTTTAAGATTTTCCCTTACTTTTCATGAATTGATTTTAGTCTTTGCTAATTAGCTTAGTACATTTCCTATCGTTGAATTTGACTTATGGATGATATATGAATATTGTAATAAATATATAAAAAGGTTACAAGGAAGACGTTCGCTGATTGGTTCGCATTGAACCTAAAATCAACCTTGTATAACTTATAAAAAAAAGTTAAACAAAAAAAAAGTTAAATTGAGTATTAATGTTACTATGGGCCGTCAAATTCAAGGCATTGCCCTCACTAAAAATTCAGCACATTTTTTTTTTTTTAATACAGGATTAGTCCATGATATTGATATAAGTTCACTCAAAGTTACTTGAACTGGCATTTTTATGCTTACAGTTCTGGCTTTTATTTTATTTTTCAACCTACACCTTCCTTTTTTTCGACTCCTCTTCCCTCACTCCATGACCGTCCATATTTTGTTTACTTTATTTATCCACTGTATACATGGCCTTCCCCTTTTTCTTCTTCCATCTACCTCGCATTCCAATATCATTCTTGGTATTCGACTCGAAACAATTCTATTCACTATACCATTTTAGTTTTCTTTTTTTCTATTACTTCCAGTATGTTTCCTTTAACATTAATTTTTACTCTGATTGGCCTGTTTTTTATATGGTCTATCCTTGAAATCCTGGCCGACCTCCACCAAAAATCCATTTCCACCGTCAAGAGTCTTTTTTCATCTCCTAACTTTATAAAAACATCACTTTAAACTGATTCAGTAATCGCTTATCAAACAAATCTTTTTATTGATAACTGTGAAGCAATGACATTAATTATTGGATGAGAGGGATCTTTATCGAAGAGAAAGTGGTAAGGAAGGCGGTTCTTTATTTAGGGTTGTGTAAAAAGTGGGCGCTAGCACCGGTTATAAATACTTCCTTATCTTCAATCTATCGAACTCTTTTCGCTCCTTCAAATACATGCTAGTATATTAGAGCTTATCTCTTATTCTGAAATATTGTTTTGTTGAATCTTCCTTTGTTTTATCTAATTGTAAAAATGTCGTGATTCGATCATCCCTGACCTTTAAAAAAAAAAGTATACACCAAAAAGTGAATTTCTTGTTCGTTCATTTTTCTATTGCTTATAAATGGACGTGAAAATACGATAAGACAAGGGCGTCCGCTGGATTTCAGCTAGGGGAAGCATACTAGAAAAAATTTGGTCCTAGGGGGCAGTCTGGTAAAATTCATATGACTGGGTCGGGGTATCGAGGGATTTTGACTATGTAAGGCTTAATAAATGGCAAATAGCAAAACTTAGATCAAAATTCGTCAAACGGAGGAGGCACTTTATTGTTGCGGACTTCGGGTTCAGTAAAATGAACAATTAACGCAAAACTACAATTTATTAATTTAATACCTACAATTGTGACTACTGCCTTATTAATAGATACAGAATAGGATGTGTATGTTGACTCTAATCACTTACGACAAACCACCACGGTTAAAAACTAGAGTCTTTTCTACGACATACACTCTTATAACAATAACTTACCTCAATAGAAATCATCACTTATCACAATAGAACTTATCACTTATCACAATAAAACTTATCACTCATCACTTCGAAGTACACTCGACGGGTGTTGACATACAACTCCGCTGAGGCTTGTCAAAGCCGCTACTTATAGCTCTGGGAAGAACATCTAGAAGAATCCAGGTTCGCATAAAACAAAGTCTTTGATCTTAGCCGGCCGCCAGCCCCGTGCCAAACAATGGACGTAAGAACACTCAATCACTATTGAGAACACTAAATAGGCGCCTTGTCTTCCCCCACTGGCCGCAAATTAGTAAATTACGTCTCATTTTTACGCTTTTTACGATTTTCTCAAAAACGTCATGTTTAATGATAATCAACTATTCTTTAATATCAGGTACGTTTTATCATCATCAAAATGTTCTGAGGGGGCTTAAATAAAGGAAATAGAAAGGGGCTTTTCTGCTTTCCTATAAAGTGCCTTGGTTTTATTTATCTGGATAAATTAACTGTCTCTCGTTGTGCCTAAAAATAATAAATGAATAAATACGAAATAAGAACAAAATCGAGTAAACATATACAGGAGAAAAAAGAAATATATTCCGACTACTCATAAAACAAGTTGAGCCCTCGCATGCGCAGTACGCTATTAATGACACCATTGTTTATAATGAATTTGAGGATTGGCGTATACATATGTTTAAAAAAAAAAACTCATTTTTACGCTTTTTACGATTTTCTCAAAAACGTCATGTTTAATGATAATCAACTATTCTTTAATATCAGGTACGTTTTATCATCATCAAAATGTTCTGAGGGGGCTTAAATAAAGGAAATAGAAAGGGGCTTTTCTGCTTTCCTATAAAGTGCCTTGGTTTTATTTATCTGGATAAATTAACTATCTCTCGTTATGCCTAAAAATAATAAATGAATACATACGAAATAAGAACAAAATCGAGTAAACATATACAGGAGAAAAAAGAAATATATTCCGACTACTCATAAAACAAGTTGAGCCCTCGCATGCGCAGTACGCTATTAATGACACCATTGTTTATAATGAATTTGAGGATTGGCGTATACATATTTTTAAAAAAAAAACACGTCAGTTTCTAATCTTAGTAGGTTGGTCGCACTGGGATCTCCCAGGGTCTTGTTTTGCCTTCCTTAGTGGGAGGCAGAGCGGGACTCGGAGCTTCCCTGGCTGAATGTATATATTGTAAATAGGTTTGAATGTAGACTGTATCATTTTTGTGACTGTTATTTGTTATTATTTTCTTATTTATTTTTCTTCTTTTTTCGAGGCTTACATTTTATATATTATTATTACGTTTATTTATTTATTTTTTTATGTAAATTTGTATATAGTTATTGTGTGAATGATTTACCTTACAGCACTAATATAAATGCCCTTGACTGTGGCAGAATGTATTATCATAGCGCCAGATTTTTTTATATAAAACTTAATACGTAGACATATTTTATGAATAAGAGTTCGAATGAATATATTTAATACGTAGCTTTGGGGGGCATCTGCCCCCCCCCCCCTGCGGACGCCAATGCAATAAGATTCCATATTTCTTTTTAAAAAAAAGTTTTCACTGGGAAGAAACTATCATTTTCGCCACTAATCTATTTCTAAAATATGTTGCGAGTTGGAATAGCAATACAACCACAGTTTTCCTGAGAGGAAAAACGTACCCCTTTCTTTTAGTGAAGTATTACAACTTTTAAAACCTGACAAAGTTATAGCAAAGCAAACTAAGAGATTTCATACTCCCAGACAGATATTTCACAGCAAATTACGAAGATACTAATTTTGATAACGAGGAAAAGGATGGGTATTATAGTGAATCTTCACAATTAGTTTCATCTTAATTATAATTTTAAACAGCAATTTCAATGTACCATCCTTATTCAACCATGAAGCTATTTAGTTTCGTTTTTCAATATTAATAGTAATTTCTTGACACTAAACGTTTTAGATATAAATGAGAGGGCCGTATATTAGTTAATTCAAAACTCCATAAGTAGTGGATGGATGTCTGAAAGTTTTACGGATCGCTAATTTTACAAAATAACAGCCATATCTACTTCTTATGCCTATACATCCAATGAAGAAAAAATGTAATAAAAAAAAGAGCAATATGTCGTTGTTTTTTCCATCATTTTAGTAAAAAAAATAATAGTTTTCATTCATCGCTACAAACTTAAAAAAAAAAAAAAAAAAAAAAAAAAAAAAACAATCACCATCAAATGTTTTTCTACCGTTATATCCGTTAAAATTCCCAATAACAAATCCTTAAATATATATATATTTTCTATTATGCGATGATTGACTAGATAAACATGATCTGAAATAATTACACCAATCTTCTTGTAATAATACAGACCCTTGCTGCGGTGCCGTTATGTGTGACAAGACCTTTATAAGGAATAAACGATGTTCCTTCTTGTTCGTTTGAGGAGTGTAACTGTCTTTATACATAAAATTAAAAAAAAAAAAGTTAGAAACGGTATTTTTCTTTTCTATTTCACAGTAATTTAAAGTAGGCTTAGATGATATATTATGATATTACATGTGATATAAGATCATATGTTTTGGGGTTCATTTCACCTTTATCGGGTACATTTATTTATTGCCACAAAAATTAATATTAGAGTAAGCTAAAGCAAAGAGGGTCCCGATGTTCGTGTGTAGTTTTGTCCTACTTGTTAAAACATAAGTTAGTTTTCATCTCGATTATTGGCCTCAATATTTCTTTTATTGCAAATTAAATGCTTATGATACTATGATTGAGTGCGATTATTTGTTATTATATATATATATATATATATATATATATATATATATATATATATATATATATATATATATATATAGGGGGAGGTGGGACACAATGAAACAAAAAACTTTTTTTTACCCATAGCACCCCACCTAACACATTATTTTCATTTTTTTATTTTTTCCATGTTACTTTAGGATCTAATCTATGTAAGAGATGCGTTAAACATTATTTTATGCATCATGTCTGACCGCGAGCAGCTATTTTCCAAAAAAATAATTTTGTTTCATTGTGCGATGCCTTCAGTATAATGAAACAGCTGAAAAAAACCACACATTTAATAAACAAAAAAACTTTGTTTATTTTCAATTTCTTCTGCTTTCGGATAGCCACGAAATTCTTCAGGAAAGAGGAAACTTTGACTTTGGAAGAAAGTTGTCATAAATTAATACAATTTTTTTTGTGCACGTGCGGCACGATGAAACACTCATGGGATTTCATGAAACGTTTCATTGTGCCCCTTACGCCCTTGTTTCAGGGAACTCCATACGAACCATTCTGATGTCTTTAACTGTGCCATTTAATTTTGCCAAAGTCAGGCAAAATCTTATGAGATACATGCATAGTGTAAATGGTTTAAGAGCTGATTGAATAAAATAATTACTCATACCTAGAGACGAAAATGCATTTAATGAAAATTTTTAGTTTTCACAAAACCGTACTTCAGCACGTGAAAGGGGGCAATAAGCTGACTGGAGTCACCCTTACGCTGTCTGAATTTGGTTGCTCTAGAACTTTTGGTTCGCCCAGTGCACCGACTGTTTCATTGTGCCCCGTGCTTCATTGTGTTTCATTTCATATATATCCTGTGCTCCGTGTTTCATTTCATATATATCCTTTTGGTGATTACATTTCAGTTATAAAATAACTGGTAAACCTAATTTTAAAGCGAAAAAGTTTTCGTTCGTAAAAGTTGGGAATGACACATCTATTTTTATTTTATAATCATTTATTAACGTCCCTACTTTTCCAATCTGTCTACTTTTGAGGGACTCCCCTCCAAAAAAAAAAGTATAAAAAGTGAAGGAGTAATTTTAAGAACAAGGGGACAAGGAAACCTCATGGGAAAGCTTCCTAATCCAACTTTCCCCTTGGAAAACCTTCATTTCTACTTCATTTTTCTCAAAATACTATTTTAACATTTATGTGAAATGTTGATGATTTTAGATTACTATCATTTATGTTACTTACATTTATTTTTTCATTCAGTTTTTAAGATTGGTAATAACTTAAGATTCGTATTTGATTTTTAATTTAACTCATAAGATAAGGTTAAAAAAAATAAATAAATAAAAATAATAAGAATTATAAAAAAATAGCTTTTTAGGCCAATCAGAAATACTTCAATTTCTTCTCTTAACAATCCTGCTTTGTTTATTTCTCACTATGGTAATGCTCGGTTTCGTATAGATATTGGGATAGCTTTTTGCGCGAGGGTAATTATACAGTGAGAAATTAAATGATCTAGATTACGTGCGTATAACGATATTTTCCTTTTAAATATGTATTTACCTTTGTTACATCGATTTTTTATTTTTTTATTTTTGTCCGTTAGAAATATCGATTTATCGTAAAATCCATATTATTTTTTTCAAAAAGAAAGCCTTCCCACTAGTTAGTCCTTTTCTAATTGTAAACAATAAAATGTTCTTAATAACAAATATTATTAATAATAATTATATATTACTATAATATAATAATATAAGTTTTATATTTATTCAATCAATCTTCATTTTCTTCCTTTTTAACTCATAACATAAGTAACAAAACTGATGATAATATAAATTAATTGTGAGCAATCAAATTGAAATAAAAAATAAGATACTACACGATAAATAAAATGAACATTATTATGGCTATATTAATGTCTGTTTTTACAGGGTTAGATTTGAATAGATATTTATGTATTTAATAATTTAGAGGGTATAAATAACAACCTACAAAAGTAGCAACTTGACAAATGTATTTTTTTTATTCAAACCCAATATTTTACCGACAAGTATGGACCTTGTCACTTAAAACGTATTAATATTGTTTTCGTATTATTATTGGTTCGTTATGCAAATCGTTTTAGCTAAATTTAAACTTTGGAAGAGTTATCCTTGTGATTAATTTTCTTGTCTGATTTATATTTTTTTATTCTTCGTCTTCTTTTTAAAAAGGATCTTGAAGCTGTACATCCTCGTCCGTTACTAAATCCTCGATTTATGGTTGTTTTTTCTTTTGTTTTTTTGCCAGCAACATATTTTCTTTTTCGGTTTTTTTTTTTTTTTTTATCTTGTTTTAAATATTTTTCTGCTCCCACAACGTCGGAGACTTTAGCATATGTGTCGAATTCCTGTTTTTAATTATAACAACGAAGCACGTGGTAGCTTCAATAACTATTAATTAAAATTAAAATAAAATGAAATTAATCAAATAGGAGATTGAAGGGTATCACTATGCCCTTCAGCTAAATTTCTCAGGCACTAAAAAAAAATCGACTGTAGAAAAAAAAGAATAGAAGCTTTTAAAATTTTATACAATTTTTAAAATGTAGTGAGAAAAGGAAATAGTTTCTTCGTTTGAAAACTACAGTGGACGTTAACGGTTGCGCACTAAAACATTCGTCTGTATTAAACTTTACATACAAAATATGATATACGACATGTTTTCTTTCCGAGAAGAAGTTTTAAGAGCGATGGGGGTAATGGAATATATATCTTCAGAACAATCTAATTTTGAAAAAGACTTTGAATATATATATAAAGAAAGAAAGAAAAAAATTATTTTAATTCTGGGACATCTCGTCCCCTAAGAATAACAAATCATGGTCAGATCCAGAGCCATTTGTCTGGCTAGTTTAAAAGAAAAAAAAAGAAAATGTGTAAAAAGATCTATAGAAAAAATATATAAGTAAACCTCAGAAAACAAAATAAACACAGTTAGAAAAAGAACATTTGGATATTGAAAACAAATATTGAGTGAAATAGAATCTTGTGAAGGCGGCAGTTCTGTAGAAAGGATATATATATATATATATTAATACAGTGCTGTGAAAAAGTCTTTGAACAATGTCACATTTGAAATAATCTAAGTTGGGAGAGAAGAAAAAAACAAAAATAATTTTGAAACAAATATTTTATTCAGTTAAAAATATCATCAATATAATATTGTGAGCGGAAAATGGTAATAACTATAAAACATAAGCCAAAAATTAGTATCTAGTATATCCGCCTTTGTTTCTCTTGGCGCTCATCAATCTATCTTTAACGCTAGAAATTAAAGAGGCTATAATCTGGGGAAATTTTTTCCCATTCTTCTTTCAGGATTCTCCACAGGTCTTCTAAACTACTTGGTTGCCTTTCAAGCCTTTTCCTATTAAGTAATTCCCACAAATGCTCTATAAGATTAAAATCAGGACTCTGGCCATTCCATATTCCAAATACTCTTTTATACTTCTAGCTGTATGCTTTGGATCATTGTCATGCTGCAAAACGAATTCCGGCCCTATAAGTCTCAACCCAGATGGAATTGCATGAGATGAGAGGATACGGTGATAATTTTTAGCGACCATTTTTCCTTCTATTTTTATAATATCTACTCCATAACCTGAGAAGCAGCCCCAAACCATTATAGATCCTCCTCCATGCTTCAAAGTTGGATTTAAGCAATCTTCCAAGTATTCCTCTCCTGGCCGCCGCCTCACATACTGTCTTCTCCTACAGCCAAACATTTCGAATTTCGATTCATCAGTCCATAAAACTTTCTTCCAGTCCTCTTCGGTCCAATTTTCATGCTCTTTCACAAATTTCAGGCGCTTTTGTTTATTTCCACGACGAAAAAATGGTTTTTCTTCGCAACGCATCCCCTAAGTCCGAAATTAATCAGTTTCCTTCTAACTAAAGAAGAAGAAACCTGTGTGCCTGTGGCTTCGGCAATTTCTTGAGCTAGCTGTGTGCTATTCTTTTTGCGGATGCGTAAAGATAGCAACTTCAAATGTTTTTCTGCAGCAGAATTTAACTTTCGGGGCCTCCCAGCAGTTGGAAGCAAGTCCCCAACATATTTACTCTTTCTGAATTTTTTAATAATATAATGTATTCCAGAAATAGAACCCTTCACTTGCCTTTGAATTTCGCGAATAGTAAGGCCCTGCTGATACAAAATAATCACTTTCTGTCGATCAAGAAGATTGATTTTTGCCATTTCCTGAAAAACGGATAGCTTAAACTATAGAAAAAAATAAGTTTATTAAGAAAAATTATTTTTTACTGTTAACTTTACTTACGGTTTAAAAAAGCACAGTATTCTATGAATAAAAAACGTTTTTTCGATAACACATCTATGTTCTCACTTTCAAATGAACTTTTATACTGATTTCAAGAGATAGAGACAGTATGATATAAACATTAAGACGTTGTCTATAGAAAGGATTATGAAGATACTTTAGACCATAATAATGACAAGCTGTTATAAATATTTTTATCCTCTACTGTACGCAGTTTAACTTTACAAAGTTCAATGCACAAGTCTTTTAATACTCTTAGCAAAATAATAAGTAAAAAATTAAGTGCTAAAATAAAATTATTTAAATTATTTTCACAAATACAGTTTTGTTCAAAGACTTTTTCACAGCACTGTGTGTGTATATATATATATATATATATATATATATATATATATATATATATATATATATATATATATATATATATGTACACAGTATTATAGAAGAACGTTCCTACATAAAAAGCGTTTTTATTCAGTAATGGTTTATGTCCTTAATTGAAAAGTGTATTAATTATTTAATTTAATTTTGATTTACAATTTTAGTAAGGATATTTTAAATTAAGGCACATCTCCGGTTAAAACTACATTATTATTCACCTTTCATTAATTTATATTTGTAGAATTAGTCTCTCTAGAATAATCTAAATCCTGGGGAGCGCTCGTAATCGTGTGGGTTAAATCATGGTACGCTCACGAACCTTGAAGAAAGAAAGGGTAAAAAAAAGGCATAGGATCAAACACGTCACGGCTGATTTTGTTCACCGACTTTCTACCAGGCAGCGCTAATGTCGGAGCTAATGGAGCGAATGCCTACGGCAACCAACCGAGTATGTGAGGCCGTTAGCCTTCCAGATTTGACTCACACCAACCTCGTGTAGGAGTGAAAACCCGGTCCCTCGTATCCAATAGAGAATCGCGGTGTGGTTTTCCTGGATGATAGCAGCCGGAGTTTATTCTTTAGGGGAAGAAATGTGGGATCTAGAGGCCTGCTGACACTGAGCTGCCATAACCCTTGAACCTAGACCAGTTTGTTTGAAGTAACGTGAGGTTTGAGCTACCACCCACCCCCCCCCCCCCCCCCGCCTATCTATCTTCGCTTCAAGCAACATGTATGTCCGTAAGATGGTCACACCTAATGCACCAACCGATAATAAAAATAAAAAAATGAAATAATCTAAATCCTTCCATAGTAAAAACACTTTTCTAATAATATATAAGTGTTAAAAGTAATTTAAGTGATTACAAAGTAAAAAAATAAAAATAAAGAAAATGCGCCGCTCTAAAACCTCCTGGGTCCACCATTGGCTGTAAAGTTCTCAAGAAACATTTAATTTTCTGTTAATCTAAAAAGAGTTTTATTTTCAAATTAATTTTATGTTGCCTATAAAGCATTTTAGTTTTTTTTTTAAGGGTTAATGAAGTATATACAAAATGACTCCCTCTCCCTTTGACCGTTGAAAATTTATCAGTTTTAGGCAAATTACTACAATAATTAAGTTATCGTATGCCGTATGAAAAGTTTTTGAATTTTTAATTTTCACTTCCACTGGCTTAATGAGCTCTTCTTTAGGAATGATGATCCGATGTTGGTTATCGTTTAGGATACCGCATCGAGTTTTGGAATTGGGTGCTAGGCCGAACCTTCTCTTTTTATAACTTGATACTTTTTCTTCTTGGTCAAAGAGATTAGAAAAGTTGGGGATAAGATATAGTAAAAAAGTGAGCAACTGTAAGGCTAGTGTCTATTAGGGAGGGACGGATCCCCGTATCAACTTGCCAGGTCCCCAAGGAACTCTTCAACTTCTTCATAATCGTAGCGGGCAGAGTTTAGCCCCTCTCACTCACCTCTCTACCTCTAGGCGATGAAAAAAAAAAAGGATCCTGTTATCACGTGCGGCAACTTTGGATTACTATATCATCATAGAATTGGAACACTTTCTCCTATGAATAGTCATTATAAAATTGGAATGGATATCTCTCTTCGATGATTAAACGTTTGTTTCTTTGTCGTTTTAGTTCACAAAGCAAAAGGTGATGAAGGGGTATATTCTTCTTAAGAAGACTTGGTTTAATCTAGGACTCTTTCTTAAGTTATGCCTAAATTTTATTGTGTATAGCAAAGTGTGATTGTGCAAAAATGACGTACCTAAATTTATAATTAAATATACAGTTTTTATAGAATCTGTAGAAAATTAAACGTTTTATTCGCTAATCTCTCCTTCTTTTGGAACGCTATGCTCCATTATTGAGGGAAAAGGTTGTAGTTTCCCTATGTTACTCCTGGAAGTGACTGATACAAGGCCCTTTTTAACTGAAAAAAGTGCGATGGGAGTTCACTTATACTACAATCACACAACCTCCTGACATAGGCCACGCCCAGAAGTAATATATGGTAAGCTCTAAAAACCAAAAAAAATCCTCCAAACTGCCTATCAATTATACTTTTACTTACCTAACTATAATGAGACTACTTATATTAGAGACTTGTATTACAGTTCATTATACAAGATAGTCATCTTTCGTATTATAGAGATGAATATATTTTATAATGAACTTTAATACAAGCCGATCCTACTTGTTTCCAACCTTGCTTTCTTTTCTATTCCAAAGAAATCCGAGGTGTAGGATTAGAAGATTACACTAAGTCTTCCACCAATTTAGAATTAATATATGAGTGCTACAAACGGGCATTTTTCCTATATAATCACAAGTATAATTATTATACAGGATGATCATGAATTATAGAATAGATAGATTGGTAAATGTCAATCTTCCAATAATATCATTTATTTAAACATTACACATAAAAATAGTATAACGCCAACGTTTCAGACTATTTCGTCCATCTTCAGGGCGATATTCTTCTGTTATATATTTTCTTTTCATATTTTGGTGGCTTGTTCACTTATCATATTTTCTATATTTCTTTCACTTTTCCATTACAATGTTATAGGTCACATTTTTTTAAAACAACATTTTTCACTTTTTACACATTAAAATTACTGTCACATACATAGACCTAATTTGTCCTTGGGTATTTTTCCTATTCATTGACAAGAGGATACGGACATTTTCTCAAACATCTGGATAAACATTTTTTGTGAGGTTCCTGACAGAAACATGTTAAAATTGTAATTTGTAGTTAAAGCCAATGGAAGCCGCGAAAAACAAATAACATAGAACTATTTTATTTAATATTCCCATTTTTAAAAATGATATTAAGATTCTTTCACCAAAATTTGTGTTTTGACTATAGATTTAAGAAAAAATATAGCCGTTCTATAGATTCCGTTTTATTCGATGAATTTGCAAAAAAAAAAAAAAAAAATAGATATTTTACAAGAAATTAAGTCAAAAAATAGAAAAGTAGGCGATTTTAAATATGCATGTGATAAATTCAAATCTGATAACATTTCTTTTGTAAAAAAATTATAAGGGTAATTTGCTCGAAGATGCAATGTTAACCGCTCGTTATTTATAAGAAAATTGTTGATTTTTTTTTTTTTTTTTGCTGGAACGTTTTAATGTTTTTTTTTTGTTTTTTTTAAATATCAATTAGAATTTCTTCAAGAGCTATTTTGTTCGCCTGATCGACGAATTTCAAAGAAGTATCAACATAATGCCGTGTTTTGACTAATGTGATTGATGAATCTTTCTCCACTTCTTCTGCTTGGATAAGATCGGAAATTATATCCTTATACAGATTATTTGAGAAACCTCCATCACATGAATCATGTTATAACTAATCCTCAAAGAAAATTCAATCATCTACAGAAGACACCGTTGACACGTATTAACGAGCGAAAATATACATTGTTATATAAATCATATTCTTGGATAATCTGGAAGTCAGTTTAATGATAGCTTTGTGGTTTGAAGAAAAAAAAAAAAATACTAGTTTTAAGAAACGCTGGATTGGTGAGGGAAAAACGGTCAATAAGCAGAAACAAGATGATTTCCGCCTCGTATATTTTGATTTGATTCCGGTTGTATCATTCCCATATCCAAGCTCACCCAAGCAGTGTTTTTTGCTTTTAAAGCTCCACGTATGCTAGGAAGCCGTTGAGAACGGTATTAAGCGTCATCCGCGATTTAGCGTTAAGCAGGCCCTAAAATGAATAACTCCTTTATATTACGCTCATCAACAAAGATCTTCCGTTTCACACCGATTCCACTAAACTTCTGCACCAGTCGTTCGGATATTTTTGAACAATTGCGTTAGCGGTTTATAACATTCAAATTTATGAATATTCATATCCAGTCTACGTCGCTTGATATCGTTATATTTAGAATTGTATTGATTTTGAAGAGTAATGGTAGGTACTATTACAGGACTATGGGCTTAAAATTTTAACATGGTCGGTATGATTTGGTGACATGTCGCATCTGAATAATTTTCGTTTGAAAAGGCTAAATTTGCCATACCGTCGAGCTTAAATAATACGAACTTTTCAATTCGGAGTCGAGATTAATTCTGTCGTCCACGTTTATTTTTTTTTTTATTTTATTTTTTTTTTTTCTACCCAATTAACTGTCAGTCTGTAATGTTGTGCTCCGACGGTTAGACGTGATCTTGGTCAGACGTCGATATTGTAAAAGTTTTTTTTCCCCAAAAAGTGACGCCAGAACTTCACTCACAGCCTACATCCAAGATATATTTTTATGTTCATAGGATCACTGAGATTCTAGTAAGTGTTTGAATATTACCTTGCAGTTATTCTAGGACTCGATTCGGACACCGCCAAGCACGGAATGTGAGAACTCGTTAATCAGCTCCATTTTTGTCATATCTTCCCTTTAGAGCATGTTTATCATAATTTGAGTCTGCAGATTGTTATTTTTTTTCCTCTGAAACTCTACAATGTTTCGTTTTTTTGATGAACAGTTTAAGTGAAATGACTGAATTGATTTTAACGTAAAGTGGCTCATAAAATCCAAAATTTATGCTGTTTCTATTGAAAAATAGAATACAATTTTCTGTGCGATGTTTCGTTCTTATCCTTCTGTAAGAATATAACTGAAGAAAGTACAAAAATTTCGTTTTTGTCTACTAATAAATCTTGACGGCAACCGATCTGAGGTCGCAGACATCCGTATTTATGATCTATGAAATGGGTACATTAAGCCTATGAGGTCAAAAACTTGTTTTAAAACCAGATATTTTTTTCGCTCTCAGCTCCCGGGATATATATATATTGTTCACGCCTTTGGGATTTCTTTTTAAATAAATAAATTAAGTATAATAAAAAAAAAGTACTCTGCCGTGTTAAGTTTGAAACAGATGTCGAAATAGCGTATTACCCACCATATCTGTGGTTATTTGTGGTTACAAAATCTTCCTCGAAATACAGAGATAGCCCTCTAGTAATTTTTCGAGTTTTTCTTGCTCTCTTGGCTAACAACCTCCGTTCTAGTAACATCTATGTTCAAGGCTTTGCCCTTCCGTTTTGTTAAAGACAAGTTGGTCTTCCAGTTTTTTTTTTTTCTTATTCAAGCTTCTCTATTTTCACTCTTTATTGTTTTTCATGTCAAACGACTTTTCCTATGTATTTTTCTTGAAAATAAGTGAAAATTCAGTAAGAAGAACATTCAACCGATTAGTTTAACATGTCGAAAGACGCCCGAAGTTTTCTCTGGTGCGGACAAATGCATTTGGAAGTCCAGCGCAAGTATCACCGGCCTATCCTATGATATTCACCTCGGTAAGTCAATTTTATATTATTCGATTTAGATTTGTTCTATTTAATTTTCCTCTATAATTGCAAGCCTTTTTCAAGTGATTTTTATACACAGTGCACAAATCAGAGTGTAATTATAATTCAGACGAAGTCACGATTCATTTCGAATTATATAAGGTTAACCCGCCAACATTGACTCAAACACATCACACACACACACATACGTATATATAAATCTTCCTTACATAAAATTTCCTGATTTATGGGTAAATGCGTCTCATCCCAGTGTATATGAAATAGGTATGGAAGGGAATATCAACCCTGAGGGCTGGAGCGACATGCGATCAGAAATTCCCAGGTGGGGCACCCCTTCCCTCCTCCCCCCTGCCTCACTAACTACCCCTCATCCGCGCTCCAGTTTCTCTGCCTCAAGTCGGTGGTTGTTGGACCTGCAACTGGGGTCTGTTGGGACTTCTCCTGTGGAGGGGAGAATAAAAGAGAGTACACAGGGAATTCCCGCTTTTGTGGGGGGGGGGGGAATATCCCCTCGGGAGGTAAGATTGCCAAAGCCCTAAAGGCCGCCGCACTAAATCTGACAAGAATTGTTTGCCGTCCCTCGGCAGGCGATTAGACCCATCGATTATCCCCATATTCCCTCCTATACTCAACCTAACCTTTGTGATCATAAGGGGCATATGTTCAGATATTGATTAAAAATATACAACAAAAAAATCAATATAGAGTAAGCGCACCATTTACGGGCAGGGGTCCCAGTGATGAATACCTGTTGACAATTGTGTGAATTAAATAAACAAAAGTTGGTTTCAGAAAGTTTCTTGGTACTGTTTCTCAAGATCAGTGTCTTTATTGGCCTTCTAATATTTTTTTCTATCTTATACATTTTAAAAAAATATTTAACAAAATTATTGTACCCAATTGTTTTTTTGTTTTAATATTATTTTCTGAGGTATGTACATTACTGGTACCAACCCCTCTCCATCACTAGAACATTTTGGGTTTTCCATTACTAGTGCAAAAAGTAGTTTTGGTAAAATAGAGATTAATGTTGAAAAACTGAATATTTTTAAAATTTTAAAGCATGGAAAATTTAAAGGAGATTCGAAATATTTCAAATATCTAAGGGAGACGTTCTTAACTACAATAGGTTAGACTTTAGGTGGCAAAAAAGGCGAAAATTTCCTTAGCTATGTCCATCAACCGTGCGATTACCCTATCTATACCCAAAACATCCATGTGTAATAATTAATTAAATTGAACCATCCATCATACATAAGGAAAGATAATAATAATTAGTTTTTTATATTATATATTTTATTGAATAAATAAATGAAAAAGCCTTTATTGCATCAGTAATCAAACAAAATCTTGTAATTATAGCAAATAAAATGTAGGCACTACTTCTGAAATATTTGCCTAAATAATGAATATATATCTATATATATATATATATATATATATATATATATTTTTTTTTTTTTTTTTTTTTTTTTTTTTTTTTTTTTTTTTTTTCGGTTGGCGCATTAGGCCTAATGAGACCTTTAACCGCGCAGTGTGGTCTTCTTACAGACATTTGTTTTGCTTGCGGGAGTACAGACAGCCTGGAGGGGGTAGCCCAAACCTGACGTTGCTGCAAGCCATGGTCACCATGGTACAGCGGCAGACTGCCCATAGCTCCATAACCAATCCCATTTGGGCCAATTTGGCAGTGTCCTTCCCACCGATGGCGTCAGCTCTCTCGGGTTCAAGGACAGTGACAAACTGGTCTAGGTCCAAGGATAATGGCAGCTCAGAGTCAGCAGGCCCCGAGGACCTATATTTCTTTCCCCGAAGCATACCGTCCCTGAACCAAACCTCCGGGCGGTTACTGACATCCTGGAAAACCACACCACGATTCTCGATGAGATACCCGGGGAAGGTTCATCACTCCTACGCCCGGTTGGTGTGAGTCGCCTCCAGTAGGCTGACGGGCCTCACATACCCGGGGGTGGGGGTAGACTTGGACTGCGTGGCGTTCATTGGTGGGCGGTCACCCGAATGGAGCGGTCACCCATCCAAGTACTGACCACGATGGACGTTGCTTAACTTTGATTATCTATTGCAAGCGCCCTTGTCCACTCGGCCATCCCGGCCTATCTATATATATATATTTCCATATAAATAATATAACTAATTATTTATGAAATTAGAAACACACAAAATCCATTCTTATTTCTTTTTTATCGTTTTGAAAATCTACACTTGTAAGTTCTCTTAATTTTATTTTGAAGTAAAATAGTCAAAATTACGAACGTTTGTCCTATAGGGTTAATATCTTGGACTATTAATAAAATAAACCGCACAAATTTTTTTTAATCTTGTTAATGCGAAACTTTTGTGTACTATTAAAAAAAAAAAAAAAAAATACAAAAATGGAACTATTAGTATATTCAGAAACATTTCTCATAATTTTTAAACTATGAATGTTTGACTGAGTGTTTTCTTTAATTTTTTAAATATTAATTATCAAATTACTTTTCATGAATGAAATATTATATTATTGTTATGGAATCCTATTGTCTCGTTCTGTTACTACGAAGACGAGATAACAAATTTAAGTTTCGCTGAATTCTTAACTTCCGAGACCAGTTGCTGGAATAATTCCAGAGAAGTGACAGAGAGACTCGTTTTACATTGTTAATAGTTATAACCATCTCCTAGAGTACGGGGAATAGGAATTTTTAAAATATGGCTCAATATTACCTGCATTACAAGGAATAATATTCAAGGTAGTATAACAAAAAATTCCAAATGTGATACTATTCATTTTATATATATATATTTAAATATTTAAGTCGGTATCAATCAAACTGATTTTATTAATCTGTAAAGATTACAATTATGTTAAAATAAATACATACATAAAAGAATGTTACAAGAATAAAATAATAAACGAACAATAAAACAAACCTGTAAATATTTATTAAATTACAGGTTGTGACACCAAACTGAAAGTATATATTAATGTTCTGAAATTTTAACATGTGCTCTAATTACAGTCAGATATAAAGTAAACTTCTTCCCAATGCCTATACAATGTAGTAGTTGAGATTTACATATATATATATATATATATATATATATATATATATATATATATATATATATATATATATATATATATCAACATAGCTATACTTAAAAATACAGTAACAAAATAATTCTGTTTTTTTTTTTCTTTAATATTTTGGAAACACACACTAATATAATGAACAGGGTAGAGGTAGGAGAGGGGTGGGTGGTTCGGACGAGCGTTGCATAGCCTCCCCTAAACAATTAGAGCGGGTATCATAAGTTTCCGCTAAAGGGGGTTAGAACACTTGAATCAGTAATAGACTGCTTAAACAGCCCCTTAGTAGCTTGCAATTACCATCCCTGATTTATTTTCTTACTCCGCCTAATCTTCTCTAGCTCCTCATAATATCTACTCAATTTTCGAGAAAAAATTATAATCTCAAGCTATAAAAAAAAAAATAAAATACATTTTATAAGTGTGAAATAGTCTATTTATTCTATAAGGACGATTACTGATGTATCTGATAAAATGATTGGTGAATTAAAACAATCGGGTCTTTTCTACATTAAGGCTGTCAGTTACTTTTTATCAAAAAATGATTACTTTTAAATTAATCGCTTTAATTAACATATGACCAGGTAAACAAGAATACAGGTTAATGAAATATTTAATTTAATATTTATTTTATCCTATTTGAATAGGATTATTTATTAAACTACTAGAAAACATATAACTCTTAACATATTCTACCAGTTCGTAATAGTTGTATTGCTAAATTTCGTTGTGTATTCCTGTGTCCATGAATATATAAATATAAGAGCTTTACCTAATGGTATTCTTGATTGTTCAAACCATGTATTTGAGAATAAATCTGTTGAAGTTCTGCAACTTCTCATATTGCAAACCCACTTTTTTTGTTTAAAGTTCAATTTCATTGATAACTATTCAATTTTATATCCATCAATAACTAGAGTGTACTTTCTAAATTAAGTTGCATGTACGTACTCATCGATAAATATGGTAAAAAACAGCAAACGTTTTTCCATATCATAAGAATAATAGGGAAAAATTACTTGCCATTGATCTGCTTTACATTTATATTTGAATTTTTTACTCTGTGATATAAAAAAAAAAAATGAAAAACCCATCATTGGGGATGCATTGGAAACATTGGACATCCATTTTCCCTTATCTGGATCAATTAATTTATAACAAATTTTTATTAAAGGCATAATGTGTGTGAGATCATAACTACATAACACCATAATTTTAATTTTAATGTTGGAAGATCGCTCATTTAACAAAATCCAAATAGGTCTTGATACAGTCATGTAAGTGAGTCTTTTGTACTTCGTTGGAGGTTTTGAGCTTTTGGCTAGTAAGTTCTTTAGATTTTTTTTTTTTTTAACTTATTATGTTATTTACCAAATCAAATATCGACTAAATCCTTTAATACCATGGAAAGTCTTCGCTGAAAATGTCCCAAGATAGGTCCGTGGAAGGCGTGGCAAAGAAGTGGGAAGCGGTGTTAATAGGAACATGGAGAAGTTGAAGCTATTACTGTCACACAAGGACAGTTATTAGGCCCTTTGTTAAGTATAACTTATAAGAAAGGTATCCAACTTTGCTAGGCTGTATTGTTCCACCATCGGACCACCCAGAAACTTCTACTACCGTTCATTGTTTCTGGCTCGCTCACTCTCTCTCTCACTCTCTCCCTCTCTCTCTCTCTCCAGTTGTCTGCCAACTCGGACCAGTTTAATTTTCATACTCTCGTAGATTTCAAAATATATATTCGGTTTATTTTGGAAGTGTTACCGAGCTGAGTTTCAAGCGTTCCTTGATGATTTTAACTGCTTCAGAGCAGTAAAATTCTTTTAAGAAGAGAACGACTAATGTAACAATTATGTGCAAGGGAAACCCGTAAAACGATTATACATAGATGGTCCATAGAACGGGCTACATGTTTATATCGGATATGCCAGGTTCCACAAAACGATAATGGATTCAAAACGAGGTGTATAACGTAAAAGGCCAAAACTTTGTTAGCTAGATGATATCGAGAAAGATCTTCGGACATCTGATATTGAAGGATGGAGGATATACAGGGATGATATGGAGGAAGATTTTAAGGAAGATTTCTAAGATCCAGTAAAGACCATAGGATCATCATCATCTAGTGATGAAAAACTATCGATAGTACTATCGAAAAATTTGTTTTTAAGAAGGAAAGTGATACCCTCTGCCTATAAGCACCCATCTGCTATTTAATTCATTTAAATGGAAAATAAACAAAATGTGACAATGTAATTTTATTTATTTTTCTTAAACAAAAAATGCTGAATTACTCTTTACAAAAAATTCAATTTCTTATTTTTCTTATTCAATTTCAAATTCAATAAGCTATGGCATTCTTAATTAAATATTTAAAAATCATGAAAGGAAACCCATTTGTAAGCTAAATACATATAAATTTCTCTAGACTAAACACATGAGGTATTTGATGAAAAATCGAATGTTTTCCTTATATATGCCTTCCAACTTGATGGAATAATATACAAACAAAACAACTGATGGCCTGTCAGTTCCTTCACTAGAAAATCATTCGGTTAGTGACAGAAAAAAAAATCGAAGTACTCGATAAAAAAGAAAAGAAAAAAGTGCAATTGAAAACGAGCATTATAGCTCCTATCGCTCCAAATGAAAAAATCAACTATTCACCCCTCCCCGTTTATGACCATATACTATCGATACCTTCGAAACTATCGATAATGCAGACTCTCGATAGTTTTATATCACTACATCAAACAACATAAATCAGGAATGTGCAAACAGAATGTTACATAGCGCACTCATCAATGGTAAAATGGGGGGAAAAAACTCCGGACTCATCCTCGTCAGAAATTAATTGTTTCCAACATTGCTCTCACCGTAATTCCTGATTCCCCGCTCCCACATTTGTATATATATATATATACATATATATAGTTATTTATTTTCGTTATTTGTTTAACCAATGAGTGCGGCATATTCAAGTGACTCCCGAATCGCATTTGTCTGTCTATACAGATATAAAATATAAACAAAACTGTATTGTCTTTGTGATTCTCCGCTTTGTATTTTAGTACTGTTCAAACAGTGAGGTTCCTTGCTTACCCTTCCATATTTGTATCGGATATTTGTAAATACATCAAGGGGTGGAGGAGGGTGAGATTTCCACTTAGACTCCCCATCCCTAAGATTTGTTTTCGTTTCTCTCCTCCATGTAAAGTGTCGAATAAGCCTTCTATTTCAATTTGTGATACGTCGTTGTGTGGCTGGAATTCTGTAATGCATACTAAAAAAAAAAAGTCTTGAAATATTGTTAATTTCTTAAAAAGCGCTCTTCGGAAATTTTTTTTGTGATATTGTACTGTATGTAGGTGTAGGGGGGGGGGGGGTGGAGTCTTATAAGGTTCACTAATGGATCATCCAAAATTTGGAAATAAAATCTTTCTAATTTCCATCTTTCTGATAACAGATTTTATTAAAAGATAATATTTGTTAAATTTTAACTTGAATATTTACCTTATGCACATTTTATTCACGGTTTAAAGAAATGTGAGCATCCTGCCCTGACATAATATTAAGTATATCTTCTACTTTAGCTTAGATACATGCTTGATAAGTATAAACACATTACTTGGCTATTGGTTGATATACATATATATCTTTCTGGGCCTTCAGGATTACTAGTTTCTTTATTTTCTTATTCTTTTTTTTTTAATTGAGAAATAGCAAAATCTGCCACAATCAAGGCATTAAAATTAGAGTTTTAATGACTCGTTCACAGACTAACTATATACAAATGTACATAAATAAAATAATTAAGAAAACAAAATAAATAAAGAAAAAATAAAATGTAAGGATCGAGGAAGGAAGGAAGAAAAAACCAAACAAAAATGAAATAAAATAATGGTCTCTCATTCATAACCTAGTTTCTTTGACTCGCGATTACGATGACTTCTGACTTGAATGTTTAAAATAAAAATTTTGATAATATGTAATTTTTTTATTTTATCTTCTTCAGTGTTTTTTGTGTATCTTTATTCTCTTTTCCTCTTGGCACTATTTACGTTACTGCCAATATCCTGCCATTTTATTTAAATGTTTATCTGCAATAACCTACAATTAACATACTAAGTTTAAACTAAACTGTCTAAACGTGCAAATGTTTTCAAATGATTTTTAGTTTTTTAATAATGAAGGAGTCTTTTTGATATTTTCTTTTCTTTTCAGTGTGACAATGAAAATAGACCCACAACCGCAGAAAAATATTATTTAATGTTAATTATTATTCAAGCAAGGACATGTGTATCTTACATATTTTTTTTGACAAACAGATTGTTTTGGAATCTTAAAATGTACTACATTTTTATGGATACATGGGCCAGAAGCCCGAAACATTCCGTAAATAAAGAAATTAAAGAAAATATGGAAGAGATTCCTTCTTTTTTTTTTTTTTAAATCTGAATACATTAACTCATCCTATAATAAGTGAATATACAACATGTGAATTTTTAATTTTCTTATTACTGGTGTAGAGAGAATATTATTGCTTACATATTCGACTACATTGATCTGTTGGTTTGTTTAATGGAATGTATAAGCGTAGAACAGTTTGGTCAAAAACGCCCATTGTTTTTATAGTTCACATAAAATAAAAGGTGACATAAAAAAGTGAATAAATTAGTAGAAAGTTGATCAAAAATTGTAAAAAAATTTAGGCAAACAAAAAATTAGAAAACTAATACAATTTTCTTTTTTAAATTATTATTTTTCTGTCGTTTTGGAAAAATGAAAAAAGGTTTATCAGGTGCAATATTTTTTGATGCAGACTAAAGCTGTCTGCTATATAATATAATGACACACAAACGCACACACGCGCGCGTATGCATATATGAATAAAATGAAATGAAGAGTACAGATCACGCCTTATTTTTTTTGTTTTTATGCTCTAATCATTTTTTTCGCATCAAGGTAGCTGTGGCATGGAGCACTGGAGAGTACAAATGGGTTTATTTTTCGAGGAGAATCCATTGATTTGGCGGGAGTAGAGAACCCTCAAGGCGGTTAATTAACAATGATACCATCAAAGCGGCATGCTCCAACCTCTGTTCAATATGCATTCGAAAAGCAACTTCAATGCCTGGACCAATATTGTTGATTGATTGTTGATTAATGTTGATTATCACAATTAGAGGAAGCATTCGATTAATTATCAACATGATTTATCTGAGTATCTAAGTAACTAAAAAAATAAAAAAAAAAAACAAATGTTTAAAAAACCAATTAAATTTGGAATTAACTCCTCATTTGTTTAAATTTGAATTTTTTTTTTGGCCGTTTTTTTTTTTTTTTTTTTTGGAGTGTGACTTCTGATCGTTCGATGTATAGACCGTTAAATTTTTAAGTCAAATAATATATTTTTTTATTTTTTCGAAAAGATTAGCATATCGGCTAATTAAAATGTTTTATCAAGTCATGCAGTGTTTCTACGGATTTATCAATATGTAAATTCATTTTAGAATTTTTTTAAGGTAAATGTGAAAAAAATAATGTATAATTATACAGGCTGCAAATGAAACCTCAGCACTGTACGTTGCATGTATATGCTCTTACAACACTCGAATTCGTCTGGCGGATTGGATTTAGCGACTTAGTTATAAAAAAGAAAGTTGTAATTTTGTTATCGGAAGCATTTGAATGCTCTTTCTTGAAGAAATGTCTTAAATAAAGATTTCGTAAAGTTTAAAAAAAATACACTCCTAGTACAAACAACATCAAACTGTTATTAGTACCACGAGTGTATTTTTTTCAACTTTAGGTAGGGTGTGAATTTAGGTGTGTTCATTTTTTCACGTTAAACTTCCCCAATGCTGGGGAAAGAAACTGACAGCACTGAAACAGATGCAAAAATATTAAGAGGAAGGGTTTTTAACTGTGCATTACATAACTCAGAACTCTAAAACTACAAATAAGATGTTGTTTTTTTTTGTTGTTTTTTTTTTGCGTGGTGCAGAATATCGCATCGAATTTTTTTAACTTATTTTTCTTAAATTTAAGGATGGAACTGTTGAAAACTTCAAACCGATCAATACTATTTTGGTTAAAGTCATCAAATCAAACCAACTGAATAGTATATAAGTCATATTCCCAGAGAGTGCCGATTTCAGATCTAAAATTTTAGATTTTATCTTAATCTGAATTAAAAAAAAACCATTCAGGCTCCTTTGCATATGAAATACTGATGATATATATGTGCATTATTTTTAAAAAAGGACTTCATAAACTACATAGGGTAAACCATACAGTTATAGACACTCAGTACAGTTATTGACACCCCAACTTTAACTTAAAGAAACAAGTAAACAAGTCCTAATTTTATTTCAAGATTTTCACGAATCTAATGTCTGAAGGGTCCTCTAAGCCGTCTATGAAGTAAGACTTTAACAAACTAACCGTAGGGAAGATTTCTCAATTAAATCCACAGGTTGTCAAGAACTAATTTTTGCGCTTTTAACAAAAAATATTGCCATATTGTAAAACTATTGAACGTTTGGCCCAAAAAAACCTCTTGAGTCTTTATAAGGATAGATGGAGAGGAGCTATAGGACGTTTCAATTTGATCCCTTCATATAAAGTATTTTTTTTAATTTCACCACAGAAATGTAGTCTTAAGGGTGTCAATTACTTTACGGTTTACCCTATGAATCGAAACTAATTAGGTACAGATCCATAGCTGTCTGTTCAATGAATGTATCACAGCGCAAAAGAAATAAAAAAAAAAATGATATACTTACCTTGTTTATTAAAGTCAGGGAATGAACCACAAGTACTCTGCCGTGTTAAACAAATAACTCTACTGGAGTGCACTGAAGAATTTCGTGCTTGGCTTGCACGAATGATCCTTTTTTTAGACATCTTTTGATATTTCAAGCCCCATTTAAATTGCTACTGGTGATTGAATTAAAAGAAACTCTGGGACCCACTTTTAACACGCTGTCAATCGTTTGGCGATAGTACTTAATAATCTAGATTGGTGAATTTCGGAATCTTCTAACCTATCCTCATCAATTAAGAAAATAATAAAAACAAACAATTATAAGAGATGGAATGAAAAAAAAAAAGGTGTTTAAAAATGTCATAAATTTTTATTATGGCGTTAGTGGTTTACTATTTATTTGCAATAAAAGTTAGGGGGCAAGAATTACCCCTTTATAAAAAATATCCTTATAAGATTAAAAAAAAAAATCGAATAATTTGTGACAAATCCTTTTACTCTACATTGAATCTTGTTTAATCCATTAAGAATTCATCTATAAACCTGATGATGTCCAGTAAAGGTCTATAAAACTTTGGCGGCTTTTCGGATTCGTCTTGTGTAGTAGTAGAAGGGAACGAGTGGTTGAAACGGAAGCTATCGGATCGTCCAAGTTTCTATGGCAAAAGTTTATGTTTAACTCTGTTAGGCAAAGTAAATTTTTGGGGGCTTCGACTTAGTTTCATAATTAACTTAACGCTCTCAACATGATTTCTGCCTTGATTGATCACTCTCCATTTTACATTTTGTGTTATAAAACTAATTCTTGATTATTAACTTTTAGTATAATAAATTAAATAAAATGTTTAGACATGTTATGGTGAAAATTAATAATATTTATTACTCATAAAAAATGATAATTATTTGATGGGGAAGTTTGGTGGAGCGAAATATTCGATTTGATTTATGTTTAGGCTTAACTTTTTGGAGGAGCATATGCTACTTAATTACTTACTTCCGAAAATGCGGCACTGCATATGGTATAACTTTTCGAACACACCCTTCACAATCTCCTTGGATTTATCTAACGACATGATATCTATTAACAATATAATATTAATACGATAAATTATTTTAAAAACTATATTCTTAATCTTAATGAAAATTTAGAGCTGTTTTGTATACTTTTTTAGATATATATTTTTTTTAAATATGGAACGGGTAAGCTTGGTCTATTTATGCTGGGACATCAGCCTTGGTGACACTCAGATACAATTATCTCAAAAAAATCATAATGTATAATCTTGCATGAGGACTAATTTTAAGTATAATTTGATATACTATAAAAATTTAAAAATATTTTGGTCTTGAGAAAATCTTCGATTTCTCTGAGGCAACTTGATAAATTTTAACATTCATCGCTTATACGCTAAACCCCGTCACACTGATTTCTTACCCAAAATACTAATTTGTTTTTATTTTAATGTTTAGATTGATTTATTTCCTTTATAAAGTATTTAAACCAAATTCTCCCATAAAAAAATAATTCATATAGATAAAAATTCTTCCGTTTTTTTTCTACTTTTTTGATACGGTTAGGATTTTTAATTTGGTCTTTTACTCCTTATTGAATGCACTGGAACCTATACACTCAAAATTGAGGAGAGACGAGTTGGGGAATGAAGCTTCCAGACAAATGGCCTTAACTCCTGCCATATTAATCTTGAAGTGATTATTTCAGTGTATATGTTCCATACAAGCTTTATAGACGCCCGATTGCCAACGAAACTAAACCAATTTCTCATTATTTACTTCTAAAATAAAAATATTAATCGAGTTTTTTTCCCGAGTGTATATATATCCAATAAGAACCTAAATTTCAAGTTTCCAACAATGTTTATGTACTAATTTATTTAATTTATTCCCTATAAAGTATTACATAAAATAAATGAAAAATAAATTTATTAACCTGGGGCTGATGTCCCAAGTTTAGAAAAAATTGTTGATACTTATTAAAGGAATCTAGCCAGTGTGGCCGTATATGATTTTAAATATTTAGAAATAGAGTGTCAAATCGGTAATTGAGGTATGAATACATGTGAATAACATGCAAATAAAACAAACTAAAAACAGAAACAGAGATAGTGCATTCCTTCATGCCGAAGTAATCTATAAGTACAATAAGCGAGAAAAAAAATATGAGGAAGAAAGAAGACAAATATATTTGGATACAACAAAATAAATAGATAAGATAGTATATGGTAAAGACAATATTAAACAGAATTACTTCTAACCATCCACCAATGCGCCAAAGATAAACAATGCACCAACATGTGAACATACAAAACAACAAGAGTTATGGCTTGAATTTCTTTTATCTTGTAGAGGAACTATTACCCTTCGGTAAAGCACCAACGATATTTCCAAATTAGGAGTTCCCGAGGCCAACTTCTTTTCTGAAGTCAAGGAGGCATAGCGAGAATAGGGAGGAAGCAAGGTTGGGAACAAACTACTTCGGATAAGTCTGGATTAAGGTGTTTACAGATTATTTCATTTGGGGCACAATAAGATGAATTGAAGGTATTGCTAAGAAAGGATTTCTTATTGTAGAGGAATATTATGGTTTGTTGGAGTCCGAAGCTTAACTCCGTAAGTCCAAATAGATTTCATCCTTTCATGTAGATTTGACTTTTACAATTGATAAGTCTCTATGAACTTTTTTATGCTTACGGACAAGAGACCAATACTCGAGACATTGATATATCATGGATATTTCTTAATAGGATTTTTTTTTTAACTTTCTTCAATTCACCATGGGCTGATTCTTTATTAGATAATACTTCTTTTCAATTTCTTCTTTCGTTGATCTTTCCTTACCATTGGTATAAAACTTATATTGAAAAAAAAAAAGAAAAAAAAGGAAAAGAAAGTTACATAAACATTTTGAGAGATTGTCACTGAAACTGCCTATCCATCTTGCGGGAGTATAAACAACCTGGCGCCCCTTCCATGGGCCGTGTTTGCCCAAAAGCTCAAAGTAAGTTTGCCCTTTTTCGCACTTATTAATTGAAAAACGTTTTCCGAACTTTTTCAGATTACATCGAGAATAAAAAGAAGAAAACTTTAAGGACTAGGCCGCGAAAGACAATTTTTTAAAAGAAAAAAAAATCCCAGGCTCCCTGCATACTTAAAACTTCTATTTCAAGTGTAAATATTTACTGATTTTAAATTACAATTCTCAATATCAAACGCTTTTCTCTAGGTGATGTGCATTTTTATAATATATCTCAAAAATCATATATTTTTATCCATGGCAGGATAAATGCGCTTAAAGAACAGTATTTCCTTGAAAGGTCGTCAAAGTTTTACGTCAATCCAAGCAACATTCCGATAATTTCTTACAAGAACGTCATTACTCAAAAGGAACTGTTAAACAATAAAAAACATATTTAATCTTCTTCAGACTGAAAAGAAGAAGCCAGTTATTATCTGAAGGTATCTTTTGCATATGAAACAGTTTAAACGTAAGTTTAATACGGGGCTATTGGTAATTAGACCTTTTAAGAGGCAATAGGGGAGGATATTTGGTATGTTTCTAACCCCATTTTGTGTTATCCGAAAGGTAAGCGTTTTTGAGGTATTTAAATTTTATTTGTTAATTTATATTAACATTTATATTCAAAAAAAAAAAAAAAAAATTAAGACTACTGGTTTTTTATTTCGAAAAAAAATTGCTTTTATGCTGACAGTTTTTCAAAAAATCTGGTATGTTTTTCATGACTGGTATGTTTTGATGACTGTAGCCTATATTAAATGACTTATTTTAGAAAAAAAAAAAACATGATTTTTTTTTTGATGAGCGATTTTAAAGTTTAAAAGTATAATAAAATGTATTCAGAATATATACAGGGTTATCGTTAATTTAATTAGACAGAATCCTTTAAAAGGGTTTTACGGAAATAATATACGGAGGTTTTGCCCTCTATATTATTTATCGGAAATTTAATATCCGTTCACGAGATATTTGTATTTCAGCAATTTTTTTTTTACAAAAAAAAAAATGAAGATCAGGTTTTAATTTTGTTTGCAACCTACAACGCGTTATGGGTTACCCAAAACTACACCGTTTTCGAAATAATGGCATTTTAGAATTCAACAATAAATTAGTTTTCGTGTTATAAAAATACAGGTTAACCGGTTCGACCGCAGGGTTTTTTTTTGTTTCTGGAGTAAAATCACATTTATTTAACAGTTTTAAAAATAATCATTAATTAGTTATGATTTTTTTCATATTAATTTTTGAAGTAGGAAAATTGATTTTTATAAAAACATAACCTAAAATTCAAATATCTCGAAAACGGTTAACTTTTGGATATTAAAATACCTAGCAAAATTATCCCAAATAATTTTCTCTATCTCCTCTTAAAAGGATTATGCCTGAATAACAGATACCAGACATCCTGTATATATTCTGAATTTATTTTATTATACTTTTAAATTCAATTTAATTTAATCAACTCTCCTGAAAAGATATATATATATATATATATATATATATATATATATACATATATATATATATATATATATATATATATATATATATATACGCATAAATGGTAAACCATACAGTTCAGTTATTGGCACCACAATTTTAACTTAAAGAAATAGGTAAACAAGTCCTAATGTTATTACAAGATATACATGAGTAATGTTTGGAAGGTCCTCTAAGTCATCTATGAAGTAAGACTTTAACAAACTAACCATAGGGAAGATTTCAAAATTAAATCCACAGGGTGCCAATAACTGCATTTGGTACTTTTAACAATAAATATTGCCATATTGTAGAACTATTGAACTTTTGACCCAAAAAAACCTCTTGAGTCTTTATAAGGGTAGATAAAGAGGCTTAAATAGATAAAAGCTTGGATTTAATGTATTTTTTTAATGTCGCCACTGAAATTTAGTCTTAAGGGTGCCAATAAATATATATATATATATATATTTTTTTTTTTTTTTTTTTTTTTTGTGGTATGACAGTATTGAAAGGAGGGGGGAATAGAAAAAAAAGATATTTACTATAATTATTATTATCAACAGTAATTCCGTTTCTCGAACGCGGTATCTCCTCGCCGACAAAAGTTTATTGACGGAAACTGCCAAGCCCAGACGGAGAAGCGCCCTTAAGTCAGGGGTTGATGTGAGGCTTCTAAGTTGTGATGGCGAAGCGCTTGCTGCTAAGTCCGATCGTTGGGGTGACTTAGTGCTCAAGCAGGTGTCTTTGATGGTCACTACAGGCATTGCGCTCCCACCCCATTTGTCCTCGCCTATGCTCCACGGCTCAGATTTTATCACCGTCTCGCAACCCCGCCGAAAATATTGCCTCAACAAATGAAACAATTACTTTTTCTGGGTCGCTCTCAGAGGAAATAGCTTTCTGAGGTCCATCGATACGGGGAGCCAGCGAAGGTGCTGTTATCCGTTGCTGTTTCCGAGTTTCTGCTACTTTGCAACGCTTGGATACTCACTAAGTTCCTGTTTTTGTTTTGATAACGACAAGTAAGACGGAAATTTTCCAAATTTCTAATTCAAATATTAGCATAATCCTAGAAGATAGAGAGTATTCCACACATGCTAACCGTGACATGAAGGAACCATATTTAAAGGGAAGGATGGAAAATACCATTAGAATGATTAGAAACAAGTTATGAAAACATTTCTAAAGTTTGAACAAATAATAATTCTTTCTTTGTTAATATTATGTAATATTCTCTCTGAATTAGATTTTGAGAATTGTAGTCTATTAATTAAATTAAGGTTCCTTGATTCTTTTAAAAAGCCAGAAGTAGATCATGAAATCAAAACTATGTAAAATGTATTTTTTCTCAATGGCCGATTTTTTTTTTCTTTTTATGCATTTTAAGGGACGGTCCGGTTCCGTTTTCGATTTGGCTCCACTTTGGTGGACCCATTTATTTACCTACCTAAAGTACCTATTTATTTATTTTATTTTAAATAAACTTTTAACAAATGTTCACTATCCAAATGTTTGTTTAGTCATCTCGCTTCGATGGGTAAAAAGTCTGAATTGAATGAAATTTGTTAGTTCTGCTTCTTGCCTATCGAAATTTTAAAATTTTGTATCTAAAATTTAAATTTAATTGCAATAGATTGCTTCCCATCAATGTTATCTATAATCAATCATCAAAATGATTAATCTGTTGCAGATGGGTATTTGGGAAAGGGGGAGTTCATAACCATCTGCGTTAGAGATTATTGGATGCCTCGTAAACCGTATTTGCAAATCAAATCTCTCTCCCCCCCTCGCCACCCAGCAAATTGGTCAACGAATAGATTATATCTTATTCAGTATGTGACATTTGAAACCACCACTAGCTTATATATCAGATATATAAGCTATCGATTCCTTCGATATGTTTTGATTTTATAAATTTTTTTGATCTTCATCAACATTATCATCAACATATCGAAGGACACACACACACACACACATATATATATATATATATATATATATATATATATATATATATATATAAAGACGAAGCGACCGGGGTATTTCGTGGGGGTTCTGGTACGATAAAACGATAATACAAGGACAATATTTGTTAGTTTGTTTAACGTCCCTTTATGCTACTAAGGCTAATCGGACGATAGTTCAGTGGGAGTCCTGAATTTCGTCTACCCAGGTGTAATTAGAATAGGGATCTTTAACGAGTACCTGACATCGAACAGGCTTGGGACCTCCATTTTACGTCCTATCCGAGGGACGGCGTAGCCAAGAATTTTTTAATCCTATTAAAAAATCCTGGAGCCACCCCGGGACTTAGTATTGTAGGTTGCCATGCTAACCACTACACCACAGGTGACCCCATACTGAACATTTTCTATTTTTTTTTTCATGATTCATTAATGCATTCAGCACTTAATTTTTTCTTTTTATTATCAATGCCGGAGGGGGGGGGGCTTGGCTCCCAGTTTACGTCTATATCATAAACGGTATAATGCATTTAGTTCGCTCATATGGTTTTTAAATTCCTTTTTCTCATGATTTTTCCGAACGGTTGACTCTTTCTTGTTTTGGAATTTTTTAGTTGTACGTCATTTTATAAATTGTACCTCAGTTTGAGTTCTTGCTCTTTCATGCTCATTGAACACACAAACACACACACACAAACATATATATGTGTATCTTTTTTTTTTTTTTGTATAAGAATTGTTGTTCAGAAGTGCCTGAATATAATAAGATGTTTATGAAAGGTATAGTCAACTTTTCAGAATTATTTACCATAGGCTTAGATTTGAACATAGATTTTTGTCATCTATATTTTAGTAAACTTGTTATTTCTCAAAAAACTATTATTTTCCTATGACAGTCTGGCCATGCTTGTCCCATCAATATTTCGACCAGCATCTCATAAGTACAATGAGCATACGGTTTTAGCTCGGTGAAAAAGGGCTCCCCATTTGTAAAACTATAGCCATTTCGGCAGCAGCAATTAATAAAAGACCTGGCCCTTTCCAACCCCCCCCCCCCTCCACCACCGCCAGAGAAGAAGGAGATACCGCTAAGAAAGACAAACTGCCGAGGGACTTATAAGAAAGAGGAGCCTGCTTAGTAAGTTCCTCTATCGAGCGGTTTACCCAGGGCGTAAATATGGTCGTTACCCGCAGAAATTCTTAGTTCACCGGCGAGATTAGAGCTTCTTTTAAAAAAATAATAAATGAGCCTATAAAATAAGAAGCTATTTATTTAAATAAGGGCGCCCTGCTAGGGTCTGGTTTCCCGAGTGAATTACACAGGTATTTTATCTGTGCCCATTCATTTTTTTATTAGAGCTATTAGCATTTGACGTCAGGAGGTATTTTATCATCCGGGAAGGACTTTTCCCTACATCTCCATTTCTCCAAAAGGGAAACTCTCGGGGAAATTAATTTCATTTAATTCCCCAACCACCCTCCCCGCTTCTCACCCAGCGCTGTTGTTATATATAAATTCCGCTTCGGTATTTCGCTATTAAGATTCTCATTTGAGACAAGGGAATGTGTGTTTTGATCCTATCGCGCAGAGATATATATACGCTCCTTCTCTCTCCCTCCTTTAGCGCCAGCTTTCAATAATGTATCGGGAGAGTTTGGGATCGAGTGTTTGGATTTCGGCCCAAATGGGTTTTCGATACCTAATTGATTCAGCTCATAAATATGTGTTAATTTATTTTTATTGAACGGATGGCAGTAAGTCAGGATTTCGATGGCTTGTGTGGGAAACCGCAGCTAGCGTCTTGACAAATAGTAACTGTTTTTTCTTACTGTAAACGTATTTTATAAATCGACGAAATAAAACTGCAGAAATAAGACTACAAAATTCTATTAGATTCCATTTTTTTTTTTTTTTTTTTTTTTTTTTTTTTTTTTTTTTTTTTTATACTCTACCCCAAAGGGTCATTGGCGTCTTCATTCAATTTATATCCTATTGTAGTATTCCGTTTATTTAAGGAATTCGAAAACTATAGTGACTCACTCTTTATTGTCTTTCATAATTTCCTTTAATCAGAAAGACCTACATTTTTTCTTGTATTTCTCGCGAATTGCGAGCACTCTAGCAACAAGTGTCGAACTGATCGTGGGACAGTATCACATTTTTCTCAGGTAGGGGCTTCCAGACCTCTAAGAAGGTGTGAACTGAGAATGTCCAATCCTCAGTCGGCACTGCATAACTTCTTCTCTCCTAGAATTGCTACAATCAGTTTTTCTTTGTGATTTTCACTCGCCCACCTCTTCTCCAATTCTGCTAATTGCATTCTTTTCGTATGTAGCGTCCATTCTTCTGATGTAACTAAAGTTTTTAGTTTATTGATGCCTATTGCTTATTCTAGTATTACTAAATGGGCTGCTTGGTCAGCTCTTTCGTTGCCTGCAATGTCACAGTGGGCAGGAACTCAAAAACAATGGTTATGCCTTTATTTTCTAATTTCTAATTTATCTCCCATACTCGGAAGCTATTGGAATCAAAACTTCAGTGATCCCAATCGATGCAGTAATCATTTGATGTTGGGTCATGAAGGATTTTTGACACAAACCCTTAATGTGATCTGGAAGTTTTTGTTGTTTAATTTAACTATTACAATGAATGAAAAGGGGGAAAATAATATAAAGAAAACGGGAACATTTCTTGTTAGTATTTTGAGTGAATTTAGAGATAAAATTAATGTAGGAAATAAAATAATATAGAATTTAATTGATAGTAGACTGCCACTAAGTGTCGAGAGGTGCTCTATGGAGAAATATGATGAAATTGGTGGACGAGCAGATGATTTGATGATGTGAAAATGGCATTTTTCTCTCCTACCTCCCTTCAGGAGCCCCAAGGGCTGTTTTGGAGTATATTCACTCATTTTATTATTCATTGCACTTCAAGAAAAGACTGAATAAGACAGGCTTGAATTCGGCTTCTCTCACAGGTCAAAACTGGGGACTCACGTTGGGTAGCATTAGATGGACGGCTCTAAAGATCTAACATATGACATATTATTAATATTTCCAATGTACAATAAATAACACATTTAAATTACCAATTATTACATATGTACCAAGCTAGGCAAAACTATCGAATTCCTCCCAAAGTATCTAGACTCATCCGTAAAATCCTTGTTGCTATTTAATATGTCTGCATTAATATTATCCATGAAATATCTCAATATTCTTTTTTCCCCTTTACTTCAGAATCTTTCCGGGTATACAAGGGTTTTTCCACGGCCAGGGGCGAGGGCGTGGGATCAATAGCGAATTTTGAAAAGATCCCCGGCACTTTGAACTTAAAATTGAACTTTTCTGAATACCGCTTCTCCTGAAAAGTAGAATTTTTCTATAAAAAAAACCTGGCAAGGTTTAACTGGCGTTTATAAGCTTGCTACGGATTTTAGGTACTGCAACTATTGCCTTGATAGAACTTCTTCCGGTATATATCCCTTTCAAAGTTCAAAAATTTACTAAATAAAGATCAAAAAATTTAATTTTGGCAATTTTTAATACAACTCTAGATCCCTTAAAAATCTTCACTCACACAACTTTACCCATTTAGTTCCTATGTCGTAACTGATTTAGAAGAAGCACTCCATAACGTAGCATTCCTCAGGGTGTTGGGATACATCGCTGATTTACGACAATAAGTACCGGAGCGAGTTTTCTCAAAACTTGAAGGACGTTGGCCTCTAACTTATGTGGGGCAATTTTATTAAGATAGGAGGGAGGTGAGCCAGGGTTCTTGAGCAACAAAGTAAGTAATACTGGCCATAAATTATTCTAATCCCACGAACTAGGGCGTTGGCTTTTGATGTCGAGGTATATGCTAGTAGTATACTTATATATTTTATAGTAATATACCTAGTATAATTACATTAGTATATAACTGTTAATCTAACCCAATTCATCGAATGATACCGATCTTTGTTATCGTTGCCTCGAACCACAGGAACTGTCGAGGAATCATTATTTCCTCATACAAGTTAAAACTTTAACTATGCTAATTATTCGAATACGCATTTACAATATTCGTAGATTTTTTTCCACAATTAAAAACAATACCACTTATTTTACAAAATACAGGCCAGATATAGGCAAAAAAAACTAACTTTAGAATATAAACTAAGATTTTTAGCGTATTTTATTTTTAAAATTTGCAGATATGAATTTTATAGTTTAACCAATATCAACCAAGCTGTTAAAGTAAAAATAAAATAATAGTACCATTCAAGTAATAGACATTGTATTACTTGAATACCATCCATTCTTGTATTACTTGAATGCGAAATTGTTTTACTTGAATACCATCCATTCTTACTGATCATTGCATCATAATTTTAACTTTTTTACCAACATTTCGATATTTCTTTAGATTAGCTTAGATGAGATATAGATATTATCTTTTTCATTTTTTTTTTTTTTATTATTATGTTTTTATTCCAATAATTATAATCTCGCATATTTTTAAAATATTAAGTTTTTTTATTTTATTAAGTGTATTTAATTTTTATATGATTGATTTCTTTATATATTTTCCCTTATTGGTCGTAGTCTGTTTTTTTTTTTTTTTCTAATTTAGCCATGATGAGGACCTAAAATTCAGGTCAAATCGTTGGCACTATTAAATATGTAAAAAACACATATGTGTGTTATTTATCTTGAACACACTCCCCCTCCCCATTTATTTGAATTATATTTATATCCACTGTCTATGGTAATATCTTACAGCATTAAAAAATAAGATATTCCTAAGCAATTTCAACCAATTATGATTAAAAAAAAAAACATTTAAATGGCAATTAAGGAACAATTGATTGGGAACGAGCTAAATGTTCCCATACTGGAAATTGATTGGAATATCCTCAACTGGTTTGTTCGTGTCCAGTCTGGGAGTCTTTAACCAAATTGTGATGACCCTTAAAGAGGTCCGCGTATCCACACCTGAGCCCCCCACCACTAAACTAATTTTCCCCACTCTATTTCCCACTAATTTATAACCCAATCCCCCCATCTTTTAACAATTTTAAGTGTTCCATTGAAAAAAAAAAAAAGATGTAAAACACGTTATGTTCTTACTAATATTCAATTAAATTATTAGTTCTCTTCTCTTCAATTCGAATCAATATTTAAAATAAAATGAAAAATGGTTAATTTACATTAACTAAAAAAGTGACGTCCATATCAGAGCTGACACATTTCTGGCATCTGAATGAAATTATGCTGACATTCCTTTTAATTTACAGGCTTATTTTTATTATTATCAATATTTTGTTTCACAAAAAGTATTTTTTTATTTAAAAAACTCTAAAAATTTCTGGTCTAAAATATGTTAAATCATTTAGAACTATAGATGATCTTCCGCGTTTTCCCAAATACATTCATGTGTCAGGTACTAAATTTGTTGTGGCTGCCTAAGCCCCAGAAGATATCCTCTTACCCCAGCGTCGATCAATGTTGGATTAAAAAGATATTAAGCATTTTTATGCGTGTAAGGTCAATTACATTAAATTTTAAAACGTATTATATTTGCGTACCTGCTTGTTGACTAAAGCTTCATGCCTTTATAGGGGCCAAATAAATATCAAATCAGTAACCAATTAGATAAAAAATAAAATAACGACATAGAAACAAGAAAAATAATCTTAAAATAGTATGTCTACCTGTTAACATAAGCTCTCAAGAAGATAGGATATAGACACATAGTAGAAGACATACGATAGTACTCTAAGAATATGGAAACCCAAACCTTGTCTGTTGTGGAGTTGGAGGGAGGTTTATAATTGATACACAGATCGTAGGTTTGGAGGTTGGAGATTGGAGACAATCCAATCATTCCATATTGGCACAGCAAGAAAATTGAAAAATATTAGATTATTGATTGTATGATGACTATTTAAGAGCTATTCACAGATATTAAAGCAATTTCTGCACTCTGATATGGAGGAGAATATGGTGTAGAGATTTATACTGATACCTATCAGCTCTGGGCCTATCAAAGAAGATTTTGAACCAAATAAAATATAGGATACTTAAAGGTTCACATCTTATATACCACGGTTGGCCTAAATTAATGATATGTTGAAAAATCCTCTAATTTGTTTAATTTCTCTTTTATCCGCATCAAGCCGGTTGTAGAAGGGGGATTGCCATCCCGGGGGGTCCGGGAATAATGGATAAGATCTTTTACCTTTACGTTCCTCTCTCACAACTGATATGTTACTTGCTCTGCATATTATTTGTCAGTTACGTTACATCCTTACTTTTAGTTAAATTCCGTCTTTAAATTAAAAAAAAAAATCACCCAAATGGGGGCTGCAGACCTCCCCCACAGTCCTCCCCCTGGATCCGCCCATGTTTATACTTATTCTTATGGGTAATTAACTAATAGTAATTTAATTAGCAAAAGTCTGCATAAGTAAAACATTCTACAGGAATAATATTGTCTTGAGAGATAAAGAGGGAAGAAAAGAGAAACAAAAAATATTGTATAGACACAGTAAGTTAAGTTATGTACGAGTGCACAGCATTTACAATTGTTTTAACTTTTGAACAATTGTAAGACGTGGGACCCCGTTATTTTGAGAATATTTTAGTATTAGTATGATCATTTTTTTTTTTTTTTTTTTTTTTTTGTGAAATTTGCTCCAGGTTAAGGAAACGACGTTGCTTTCCATACCATCCATGTGTGAAATGTATAAAGTGGTTAATTTCATTAAAACATATATACCAAGTATGAAACAAGCCAAAAACCATTGATGCCAAAATGAGAAGAAAAAATAACAAAAGAAAACGTGTGATAGAAATAAAGAGTGGGAAGGAGTTAACATGGTTATGAGTTCATAAAAGAAAATGAACGAGCAGACAAAGTAGCAAAATAAGCAGCGTAGAGCTCTAAACCTCCTGATCAAAAATTAACTTTTCTTTCCGAATGCGCAAAAAAATAGAACGAAAAGCGGGAAAATTCACAATTTAGTCATCTTCGCGTGATCAAAGAACACAATCATGCCTCCAAAGAATCTATAGCCAAAGGAATCCACCGCAATAATCTGTCTTAGAATGGGACACACTGAACCAAAACATATCCACCTGCTTTTCGGTCTTCACCGACCAACTTGCCAACTTTGTGACCATCCACCACTCAGCGTAGAGTTATAGATGAGATTAACATTTTACTCAATAATAATTTTTAATTCAATTCACTAACAGTTAAATTCTTACATTTGATAGTGTTGAAAAATTAAATAATATTTTTCTCTACATAATATCTATTCTAAAGTCCCTATAAATATAAGAAGAAAAAACCAAACAGGATAATATGAGTTATGTAACAAATATTTACAAGTCCGTAAATACTTTAATCGCCACGGTCTATTAATCTATTAACTTATCTATATACCTTTTTTGGTTTATTTATTTAGTTTAGTTTGGTTTATTAGAAACTTTTTTATTTTTATTTTTTTAATTAGAAATTACTCGTTGTGTCAATACCAGAGATAATGAAATAGCTAGTATCTATTAAGTAGTATATTATTTAGCTATATCTATTTTGTAGTGCATGGTCTAATTACCATAAATAGTAAATTGTATTTTTCTAAATCTGTTTCACGACCATTCAGAATAAATATTTGTTTTTTTTGTTTTGTTTTTTTTAGCTAGTAAATTGTATCGTAATATATTATAAAAATAAGTAGGATAATAATTATTGTTTATTTTTTTTTTAATTTATATTTAACATAACTAACATACTAAAACAGAATGGGCCAGACTCCATGGCTAAATGTTATAACATATAAACCAATAAAAATTGTTATCTATCATTACTAACAGTTAAGGCTTATTAAATAAGCAAATGACGATTTTGTATTGACCATAATCTGATGTTGATCGTTCTCACAGCTTAAAGCTCAATGCTATCATATAACTGTTAATCTTTAAGGCCTAAGGTTAATCTTACCACAACCCTTATCAGAACTTGGGGAACAATGGATAAATTTTCGGTAAAGAAACTTTCTCACAGAACATATAGTAACTATATCAATATCCTTTAACAGTCCTACGCCGACCACCTCCCACCCCTTAACCCTTCCTTGGTATATTAACCCCCAAGATCCTCGGGAAATATAACTCTTGCAGTCACATCCCTGTTGACCTGCAATTGACTCTTGTAGTCATCTCTTAGTCATGTGAACTGTTATTAACATTACAAATAAAAGTTTATATCTTCAATATCTCAACAAAAACCTGTGATTTCGTAACTATTGGGCATCTTTTTGAATATCTAAAATCCCTTAAGGAACGCTTCGACCTCAAAATTACAACTCCGTGTCCCCACGAAGTAAGCAGAAAAATAAAAAAGACTATTAAGTCGCTGAAGGACATTAAATAAATGCACAATATTTAAGAAGATGAGTCGTCGCTAAATTGGCCTTAGCAGTCGAAGAGACGTAAAATAATATTAAAAATTATATAGGAATAGTGTTTAGTCTTAGGATGCCTGACCACTCATCTCCACCTCTGGCTACTATATTGACAAAGTATATCCAAGCCTGGGTTCAATGGGTGTTCCCGATGTGTTAATCCTGGTGCTGTAGGAGAAGAAGGGCACTCACACTGAAGTAAATCACGATCCAATAAGTGACTCCTCCTTCAGCCCGGGGGCAATGGCTCTGGATCACTGTAATCACTCTCGACAAAAAGTGGCCGTGTCAAGATTATAGTAGAGCTGGAAGCTCAATCTTATATTGTAGGTTGGCAGTAGAGCTCTACTTAAAAAGTTGGACCGTTATATCCAAGTGTCTGATTCGAGTATGAAGTTTCAATTTATCAGTTAAATAAATCAGAGCATCGATTATCCTGACTAATTAATGGCGGCCATTGAAATATTCCATTGATCCCATTATTGTAAAGTAAAAATGGAACTAGTGAAAAGAAAATATCATAATATATTTCCATTTCATCTATTAAAAGCTCACCCTTCTTAAAATCGAAAACAAAACACGAAATTCACAAAAACGTTGTAATCAAAAACCCACCAGACATGAAATTACTTTTTACATTTATTAATAATTAAATAAATACGAAACTCTTGCCTTTCTCATTGAACGTCTAAAGACAAACTGAGAAAAAAAAATTAATTGCACAGAATGAATAAAAAGAATTTCTATGAGAAAAAGAAAAAAAAAAAAAAAACTGACTCCCTTGTAAATTGAAAAAGTTCCAACTTTAAAATGTTAACTACTAATGCTCTGAATACGACTTTAGATTATTAATTTTTCCTACGACATAGTTTGTTACAACGTGATATATCCAGTGAAAAACAAAATTGACGTTGATGGTAGTCTAAAATTATATTTACATTATATGAAAAAGAGCTTCCTATTTTAAAATTCTGATGAAAATTTTTTACTCATGCTTGTGTTTACCCAACAAAACAAAACCGTTTTTGTGAGATAAAAACACAACAACAAATAATCCGGATAATAGAAGGTTCGGTTAATCGACATCCGGACAATCAACGCTCTACTTTATTACACATAGTACTACTACTACTACTCCGTGGCGTTACAGACCGGTGTGGTCCTTGGCCTCAATGAGCCTTCGCCAGGTGGCTCTATCTTGTGCAGTCGCTCGCCAGTTGCGGGTGTTCAATAGTTCACGGGCGTCCCGGATGACGGCATCCTCCCATCTTAGGCGTGGTCTACCAATTCCTCTTGTCCTGTAGAGCTTCCCGTCGAGCAGCTTTCTTGGGATTTCCTCTTCTGGCCTTCTGGCTATGTGGCCAGCCATACGCAGCCTCCCAAGCTTGATGCACCTCATCATATCCACCTCCCCTTACAGTTCATCCTCACATTCTCCCTGTTCGTACTCCTCCAAATCTCACCGACCTTAACTGGTCCAAAGATCCGACCAAGATTTCCTTTCAAAGATTAATGAATCCTTTCAAAGAGAAGGAAGACGATCTTCCTTTCAAAGACTAATAAATCCTTTTCCTCGGTGCTTGACAAGGTCCATGTTTCCGAACCGTATGTGAGTACAGGCCTAATGAGGGTCTTGTAGAGGAGGCGTACGCTGAGAGATGGCACAGCTTCTAAGGTGTTTACTGAGGCCAAAAAAAACATCTGTTTGCCATTAGTATTTGCTGTTTTACTTCCAAAGATATTCTGTTGTCACCGCTCACCACAGTTCCCAGATACGAAAAATGGTCCACACTAAGAAAGGTAAACGGAAATGGGTCCATGGCTGAAATACCGGCACTGAACTGCCGTCTCTGCTCCAGGTCCTGCATGCATATACATAGTATTTTCCTGGTTTACGCTCATGCCCATATTCTCTGCAGCTTCAGCCAACTTGAAAAACGCGTTTTTCAGAGATTAAAAGGAGCCTGCTACCAGGTCTAGGTCGTCAGCAAACCCAAGTATTTCTGTCAAACCGTTGAAGATAGTGTCGGAAGTCAGGACTTCAGAGTCGCGTATCACCTTCTCCAGGGCCAGGTAACATTAGGGAGGCAAGACCATCACGCTGCCTAACTCCTCGCTTGGAATAAAATTCAGGTGACAAGTCTGACTGTACTCGAACAGTGCACCTAGCATCAACCATGGTCATCTTAATCAGGCTGACAAATTTTCGAGGAACTCCAAGGTTACACAGGGCTGCATACAGTTGAGGTCTCTTGATGTCATATGTACTCTTGAAATCTATAAACAGGTGTTGGGTAGTCATCCTGTACTCCCAACACTTTTCCAAGATCGTCCGGAGGCTAAACATCTGATCAACTGTGGACCTTCCTCCTCTGAACCCTGCCTGATACTTACCTATCACCCTCTCAGCTATCGGGAGGAGTTTGCGGTAGATGATGTTTGAAAATATCTTGTTGGCCCAGTGAAGGAGTGATATCCCACTTTATTATATATAGTAGAATAGTGTACGCATAGTAACTTATTAGTAATGTAACGCTCAATTTTTTTTTTTTTTTTTTTCCGGTTGGCGCATTAGGCCTGATGAAACCTTGATGAAGCCGCGCAGTGTGGTCCTCTTACAGACATTGTGTTGCTTGCGGTAACACAGGCAGCATAGAGGGAGTAGCCCAAACCTCAGGTTGCTGCAAGCTCACCATGGTGCAGCGGCAGACTGGCCATAGCTCCATAACCAATCGACAATGCACATCACACCGACGGCGTCAGCTCTCTCGGGCTCAAGGAAACTGGTCTAGGTCCGAGGATTATGGCAGCTCAGTCAGCAGGCCCCGAGGACCTATATTTCTTTCCCCAAAGCATACCATCCTTGTACCAATCCTCCGGGCGGTTACTAACATCCTGGAAAACCACACCGCGATTCTCGATTTGATACAAGGGGAAGGTTTATTACTTTTACGCCCGGTCGGTGTGAGACGCCTCCAATAGCCTGACGGGCCTCACATTCCCGGGGGTGGGGGTAGTTTTGGACTGCGTGGCTGACACCTTCCAGGTACGAACCTGGATGGGTGTCACGCTCGACGTTGCTTAACTATGAACTATGAAGATAAAATTATAAATTAAAATATTCAACCAAAGACCATAAATAAATACATTATATAATTAATACTATTAACAATTAATGAACATATATTGCATTTCTTTGATAGAATGCAAGAGTATATTCGGCTTGCTTAAATTACGGCAATGAGGTTTAAATTAGAAGATTTAAGAGTACATCTAATGAACCGAATTGAATCACAAGCATTTAATTACCAGGCCATTAAACAGAATTATTAGTGTAATAAAAATTCCCCTTCCCTTCAACGGATCCTACTTTATATGATTCACTCTGTTGCCGTTCTTTTATCTTCAAATAATTAAAAAAAAAAAAATATTGACTTGAATTTAATGAATATCTTATAATTTAATATAATATTTAAGGATCTTTAAAGTTTGGATTGCGCCGAATCAGCAACTTATTGTACGTGAGGATGTTTTAATTGGCTACAAATTAAGGAGCATTAATGATTTTGCGTTGGATGCAACAAACAAAAGGCTACGATGATCTGAGTGTTATTTACGTGACTCCAAGCAAAAACTAAAATATAAAAAAATAACAAAAATCGATTTATTACGAAATCAGTTGCAATGCACAAGGTAATAGCTCTCAAATATTTTGTATCTTCATTTAGATTTTTTTATTTTGTATTGAAAACACTTTAAATGATTTGAGGTTGAAATACATTTTATTTTAAATAAACAAAATACATTATATTTATTCTATCTAAGTATCTTAAAATAATTTTTGCTCAGGTCTGGTTAATATCATTCAATTCAAATTTTAAAGAAATTAGGTTTAATCTTTTATGAAGATTATTATTATTATTTTTTTTTTTAAGTTGGGTGGTGAAAGAATGGTGTGTAAGTATGCGTTCATCGTATCTTTTTAAATAATCATGAACCTATGAAGTTATCAATACTGATTTATTTTACTCTTAAGTTTATTTAAATTAGAGTAACAGCGTTTAATGCGGCGGATGATCTCGTCATATCAAAATGTACAATTCGGGATTTTCAACAATTAATTTTATTCCTACTAAGGAATTGAGGGATCCTGAAAATCCCGTAGGAGACGGTTCCTTATCTAAGCCGCTTCCGTGTAATAAATTAAAAGCCCAGAATATTTTAATTAACTCTCATGAGAAGTAGGGGGGGCAAAGGGGGGAGGGTATAGTTAATGAAGGGCTCACATGACCCCCCCCCCCACCCAACTCCCCATGGAAGGATATTCTGATATATGGCCATTTCTTGCGAATATACCTGTCCCGTCATGTACTTTATACTTTATATGAAGTATTAAGCCCCTGACTTAAACTAATTATTAGGGGACCGCAATTGGTTCATCTGTAGACCGCAATATAAATAAAAAATTCGCTGTTAAATTTCAATAGTAGAAAAAAATAATAGATTGTTGCTAAAAAAAAAGTTTAGCATTGTTTAAATGGGAACATCTGTCAAGAGAGCAAAGCGAAGGCAACGCCATTGTTTAGGATAAGAGAATAATCAAAATAGGACAGCCGACGTCATGTATAATTTAACTCACTCTCTACGCGCTTACGATTCGCTCTATTGAAAAATAATGTATGAGTATTTAAATTCAAAGTTTCAGATTCCTGAAAAAACTAAATGTATTCGCATTTACACCTAAAAGGATATTTCCTTCCAAGACTCAGAACTACGAGATTAGAGAAGACGTATTAGATCAGCAGCTCGTAAAAAAAAAAAAAAAAAAAAAAAAATTATATATGATGGTCGGCAAGTGGTACCATTTTTGAGGGAAAATGAAATTCAACATGAAGTGAAAACGTTAAAATTAAAAGTTGTAGACCATTAAATTCTGCATGAGACGAGATTCTAAATATAAAATTAACATAGTTATGTTTAGAGCTAGAAATATAAATATAAAAGTGTTTACAAATATCCAAGTGCTTACTCATTACCGATTTTGGCTGAACGACTAAAAGGATTATTAGGTGTACTTTCAGGCTTTCATTAGTATCACTAAACATGGTTGAGGTAATCTTAAAAATAAGTAGCTCGTTGTCACTGAATTCGATACCCTAAAACTTTTAACAGTTGCATTTATCATCTTGAGAAGCTATAAAAGAGTTTTAGGCATTGGAATATGATTGTGATTATTTTTCCATAAAATTGGTAGACATATTACCATATTTTATAATATTTTTAGGCAAATCGAACAAACTAGAGGCAAGTCGTTCGAGGCGAAATTTTATGGTATTTTATTCAGAAGAGAATAAAATTCTCTCCGTGATGAATCGTTTTCCATTTACAAGCAAAACACATAAAAATTCATGATTTACATTTTGGGGGGGGGGGGGAGCCATTTGTACAGGTAGCGTTATCTGACTAGTTCACCCGCTCTATTCCATTTAATGTAAATATAACAAGGATTTAAAAAATAGCTATCGATTTTTTCAACAGATAATGTCGATTTTTCCCCACAGGCTCTTGGTCTACGAGTATATGTATAATCCTGACCTACCTTTCCTTCTCTTCCTTTATATATATATATATATATATACATATATACACTTATACCATCCAATAAAAAAAGAAAAGAACTATTTATAAATGGTTATATACATAATATATTTTTATACAACATTCGAAAATAGTACAAGAGGCTCAAAAATGATGTATTTAAAAAAATGATATAAAGGTTGGAAATAATTTATTTTGTTTTAAAGCGTCCTCGTCAGAATTGAGAGAGAAACGTTGAAATCTCATTTTAATAAGTCCTATTTTGTCCATCGCTTGTGTGAACAACACAAGTTCTCATTTCAGTTTATTATATTTGTGTTATAGTATATTTATTATATTTTTGTGTGATATAAACTCATTTATCATTATAACCATTGTCCGTGATGTCCGAGGTATAATGGGCTGCCTTTGTTCATTTAATTGATTTATTTTTAAACATTCTTGAATTATTAATAACCAAAATTAATTAGCAGTGTTTAGTAGTTTATTATTATTTTTTTTATGATGCTTTGTTCTAGGTTTAAATTAATTAAGATTTAAATTTTTTTATGGATTTAAATTAATGCGGGGTAGGGAGCGTGGCTGTATCCCTACTTTGCCTCCTACGCAACGACTATGTAACTCATTATAGACTAAGATATGCATTTCTTGGTTTAGCATGCATGGGAGAAATTTTCGCGTAGTTTATATTCTTTACTCAAACTACGGAAAGTGTAAACGCGATACAACTTCAACACAAGTGAAATTTCCCCCCACACACACGCTCTCCTCCTGGATAAGTTAAACCCACTCCGAATACCCGAGTTGAGCATCATCATCAATTCATAATCGGGATCCGATGAAGAGGAAATTCCTCCATATCTCTTGTCCGATTAGTCCTGATGTGACATCGAAAATAAAAGAAAGGTGTCTTGGAGATAGAGACCTAATTGGGCATCCGTCTTCTAGATATATGTATATTTTTTTATTTTATTTATTTTTTGTTTATATAGTAGCAGGTTCTTCGTTACCCAAAAATGGCCATATTATCGCTCCGTCTGTTAATTGAATACCAATCGAGGATATAAATCAAAGAGATAATCTAGGAGCAGGAAGTCGGCTGCGTCTAGCGTCCCTAGGCCCTGTAGGGAAATTAATAAGCCGATAAGGAATAAAAAAAAAAAACTTGAGCACTTGATGGAAAACCTGTTGATTACATTTAATGATGGACTGTGGGAAAAGTAGGGCGTTAGTACCTGCGTACCCCCGTCGGCTTACTTTTTTTTTTTTTTCTCTCTGCTTCGGCAGCACTGATCCGGAATATTTTAGTTACAGCTATTACTAATAACAAGCTGGGGGCACGTTCTCTCCCCTCTTTATGCTGAATTCTCTCCTTTATCCTTGCGCCATTACCTTATTTTTATTCATAGCCGGCAAGAGGAAAAATAAAATAAAATAAGAAAAAACACGAACAAGTACGAAGATTTGAAGACCGTTACAGACCGACAAACACCAGGACAATGCTAAGCATCATTAAACCTGAAAAGGCTCTTCATACACTTACATGGCCTATCTCCACCGCATCCAATCCGTATAACCGTCGGAGGAATTCATAATGTTCTTTGTACCGTCAGAAATAAATTTATAAATAAATAATCTTATAGCATAAACATGCAGGAGAAAAATTAAGTGTTAAGGTGGATGGATAAATGATATTAAAACCTTGGTTATAGATATTTCAAAAAATAATGGAAGGACACTACGATCGATAAAATGGAATAAAAAGTTTTTAATTTTTAATGACTTAAATTATTTTATAACTAGATGACCCCTGCGAAGCATTCGCACTCTAAACTACCTAAGTCCCACTTAAATAAAGTACTTACACACCGTATACTTAGTACCGTATAGTGCGTCTTGGGCATAGGTGAGGGTTGACGCAAAGAATATATGTGTTTAAATCGTAGATTATTTATTTTTTGAAACTCCAGTTATCGGTTTCGCGGAAAGCGACTGCGCTAATTCTAATGACTGAAATGTGTTGCTTGTAACTCGCAAACGACGGCGTCAATCGGTAAAGTTTATATAACCAAAAATATTCTTCTCGACAAACCTTCGAAAAAGCCCTGCGACCATTATCCCTGAGTATTGCAGTTTTTCGCTTACAACTCGCGAACGAAGTGGTTAATCGAAAAAATGTATATGACCGAAAATGTTCTCCTTGAAAGCTTGAAAAGATTGACACCATTTTGAAAGCTCCACTACCATTTTCTCGCAAAATCCGCGGTTTTGCGCTTATAACTCGCATTCAAAGGCGAAATGAGTGATTTGTATATTTTTATGGTGTAGCAGTTAAGGAAAGCCTTAAAATGATGCCTCATTTATGAAATTTGATGTAGTATTAAGGAAGTTATAGCGTACCGACAAACAAAAAGCCTTGAGAAATAATTGTTATGATAATTAAATAATTTTTCAAATTATATTAAAACTCTTATAACTAACCTTTTGTTTGAGGTAACCCAACCCTTGTATTAAATTAACCTTCTTTAGCCAATCTTAAATATTCGGGCTATCTGCCCATCTTCTAAAAATCATCAAAATTTACTTACATATTTATACTTGGTGTGTAATTGTCAAAAATAAAACTAAAAACCTTATATCACCTAACAACATCATTCCTTGATGTATTCATATTGCGCACTACGAATAAATTAAGGAATAATATTGTTAAGTGATATAAATTTTATTTTTGACAATTACACACAAAGTGTAAATAAGTGAATATTGATGATCATTTGAAGATGGGCAGATAGCAAGAAACTTCAAAATGGAATTCAGAAGGCTAATTTAATATAAGGGTTGTGTTGATTCAAACATGTTATAAGAGTAAATTATTATTATTATTATTAATAATACAAAAATGTTTCAGTTTGTGTGATTTTCAATCTGCAAATTAGCAATAAGCAAATGGATTGAATTCCTACTGGATAAATTGCTAACTTTATACCAAGTGAGCATATCTCTTGGCCACCGCCTCAAAAGTAGCCGGGGTGGAATGTAAGGGTTTATGTTTGATGTTAGTGTCCGTGCTACGGTGTTCGTGTTAAAAGTTAGTCTTTGGTGGAAATATTGTTTGGCTGTATCGATAACTGTTGGGATATTCAGGCCCTTGTGCAGTAAGTCATATATATCATGCAAATGCTCTAACATTCTAAGACTAAATAATTTTTATTTTATCAATAATTATATTATACTTCCTTACATAGTACTGAACCCAAGGCACTAGTCAGATTTTTTTTTAAACTATTTTATGGAAGAGAAAATATTAAAAAACGGCCTCGGAATCGAACCCAGGTCCTGTTTATACCAGTTGCAGTGCTCTTATCACTGACCTAACCCTAGGACCAATCTGGCATCGATTTCCGGACGTGTTTCAATCTTTTCTCTTCCATTAAAATAATTTTAAAATTATTAAATTAATTAATAACGAAAAAGGTTATATAATAACATACAAATTTCTTTTTAAAATTTTTGAGATTCCTTTCTTTCGTATACTTACAAAACCCTCCCTACTTATCTCAGTTGAACAGAACAAATTTAAGAGTAATAATTGCTGAACCTAAAACCTCCAATAACAAAATTAATTAATTTCTTCCCTAAGGCCACTACGACGTTTCAGGGATTCATCCCCATCTTCAGGCTACAATTAGAGAAAATTAACAACATTTATGCATGAAATCCATTATGGATTTAATTTTTATTCATGACAAGAATACTCATCAGCAAACCAATGAGATGGCCTTAGGTTGCAGTAAGTCTTTAAAGGTTATATTTGGATCTGTAACAGCTCAAATATTAAGTATCCCTTTGGTTCTCAAAGACTTTTGACTATTTGCTGCAATAAACAAATTTTGAATTAATAATCCACCTTTTCATACTGACTCCAGTAAGACTATCTTATCGGCATGCTGCCTGAAGATGGGGATGAATCTGCGAAACGTCGTAGTGGCCTTATTGAAGACATAAATGAATTTTTTTATTGGATCTGTTCGTGTCAGAAATTATTAATCTTAAGATTCTTCAATCATCCTGACCAGAAATAAAGAATAAATTTAATTTATATTAAGAAATTAATTGATTGACTTTAGATATTAATAACATTTTTAAGTACCATGTATTATACTTAAAACTGCATTTAAATATGATAACGCCAGTAAATGTGAACATAAAAAATTTTGAATTATTGAATAGAGTCAATTCTTTTTTTTTTCTCTTGTAATAAAACATGTCATTTTTGCGAAATCATATTTGTTAAGAGTTTTTCTTTACAGATACTGATAAAGCAATATACTCTAAAACTTATTGATATGAGTAGTTACTAAGTTTTATAGCAGTTGTACACTAGTACATGTTTTTACTTATTATGTTACTAATCCTCAAACGGAGTCTTTAAAAAATTTTGTTCAGGGACGATGTGTAAGGGGCCAAGAATTTCTCGTATACTTCGTCTTAAAAAAGCCCCCACCCACCCCGCTTATTTTACCGAAAGAATTATTGCTTTAGGCGTTCACTATTAGCTCAACGGTTCCATGGAGTGTACTGTTCTTGGAGTGTACTGCCTGGAATTCCAGATAGCTCATCCCTTGTGGAAAACGGCTAAAAATTATTGCTAAGGGCTGGAAGCAATGGGATAGTCCATGGATAACCTGCCCTTTTCGAAAAGAAAAGAAATATGAGACGGTAGGCTCCCATCTCGCTAAACGAGCCTGCCATAGAAAATTAACATAAACCATGCAGAAAAAAAAAATCAGAGGAAATGTTTTTTTAGTTAAAGTTGCATCTCGGATCTTAAGCCATTTCGATCCAAGTTTTTTTTTTTTTTTTTTTTTTTTTTCGATTTATTTGTTAATAAAGTCAAGTCTCGATTTTTCGACCTGCGATGAATCGAATCCTTAAATAAGTCCAAGAGAATTTGTGTACCGAGTCATTACCCGTAAAGTTCACCTCTTGGAAGTTCTTACCTCTATAACTCGAACTCGAATTGCCACCTTCAGAGAATTGATCGGTTAATTTGATTTATTTTCAATGTTTACATTTCTTAAGGTAACCATGAGTGGTTGGAGCGATCCGTGAAAGTTGGACATTATGTGGAATTAATTAATTATTTGAAATTCAGCGATAAGTTAAAGCTAATTCGCGAAGTGTAGGATAGAGAAGAAAGTGGAAGGATTATTGCTAGTGAATTTGGAATCCCTTTCGACACACTTTCAACCATCTTAAAGAACAAAGAAGACTAAAGACCAATGTATTAATTAACTATTCCTTGGCATTATTTATCTACGAAAAACATGCATTTTTTAAAATATGGATGAATGATTTAAAGTCCCATAATTTGTTCATTTTTCTGTTGGTAAGTCGAATGATAACCGCAATAAGCTGATGTTCCGTAATGTCGAACAATTTTTCACGGTCCCTTGAAGATCGACCTCTCGAGAGATGACTGTATAAGTCAAAAATATATTATTGGAAAATTTAATATTTATTGCCCTATGCTAACAATATTTTTTTCTCGGAAAAGCGACTCTGGGGCATTAAGAGGTCAAAAATTGAAAAAAAAAAATCAGCCCCAATTTTTTATTATTATTACATTCCTTTAACCGAGATAAGAAACATTTTAGATATTGAAAATTCATTTTCCTTTATATTATTGAAAATTCAATAATTATTTCATGTGAATTTTAGAAGTTATAACTTTTGTAAATTTTAAAGTTTTTATTTAAGAAACAAAATGTAGTACTACAACCCTTGAAGGGTTCAGTAAGGAAGTACTAGTTTTTGGTCAGGAAGTGATTTAACAGTGATCACGCTCAATCGCCAGGTTTTTCCATCAGGAGGGTTGCTCGCGCCCCAGATCTGTGACAGGATATTAAAGCTATCCAGGCCATATACGAACTCTGTAACTTGAGCATAGTACCTAAATGCCTTACCATTGATTTACCTCGCTCCCTTCACGAAAAAGATACTTTAAAAAAATTTAAACTGTCTTTAACATTTAGAAAATACTTCGTAACCTTAGCTCTTATTAAAAACAGAAATAAAAACGAGTAATCTCATAACACACTGAAAAAAAAAAATTAATATTAATGAATCGTAAACGCCTCTCTGGGAAAAAAATGGGTTGAATATAAGAAAATATTAATAACCGGCAGAAAAGGGAAAAAATGCATATAATACATACATATAGGATATGTATAAATCAACTAGATCTTACATAATATATGGGGTGATCTGGAAAAATGCAAACGGAAATTTACATTTTTATATACATAGGTACATACGGACATTTTCCAATTTTTTTTTTTTTAGATCATTCTGCCTTTTATGAAAATTTGAAAAAGTTATTAAAAAATCTTATAGAATTTTAAGGCTTGTCAATTTCATTAGTTTTGTAAAAAAAAAAAAAAAAAAAAATGAAAAGTTTGATTATGTTTTTTATTTGTATTCTAACTAAAAGTTTATTTCGGTTTCCGAATTTTATTAATTTATGTTTTAATAATGGTGAGGACCCAGCAAAATACTGAAACTTTTTATTTTGAAAAGACATAAATGAAGTAAGCAGCAGTCTTGGAAAGCAGGTTTTTCGTGTCACTTAACAAAGCAGTAAATGTGGAATGGGCTGTGTCAGGATTTTAGTGAAGATATTTTTTAGGAAAAGTAAAAATATCTGTTATTAACGCCAACGCAAAATGAATATTTCATTGCGTTTTACATGTTGTTTTAAATTCTATCACTTTGTTTTGATAATAAACATTTCTGTAAATTGGGGATGGGTTCCATTGTATCTTAAAGTAATTTTTGTCAAATTCAAGCTTAGTCGTAACCGCAAAGAATAAAAACTGGTCAAAGAAACTGTATTTAGAGGAAAGCTACACCAACCCTCTTCAAGTAACCATGAAACCAGGATACCTAGTAGTCGAAGTAGTTGATTTGACATGAAAACATTCGGAGTGCAATCCTCGAATGTATCGGAATTTTTTTAAGAAAACAGGACGTTGTTGTGACATTTGTCAAAAAATACCTTGAAACGTTCATACTTCAAAAAAAATGTTCTCAGGTAGTTGAATAAGAAAGGTTGAATGTATTTTTTTTACCAAAACTGATTTTGTGTCTGTGCCATTAATAATATTTATTTGTACATAAAACATAATAAAAAATATACAATCACTTTATACTTCCAATATTTACATGTGTAACAAAATCAACGTTTAGTTGACGTTCTGTGCCATTAACCAAGTAATTTTCAAGTCAAGGGACTGGCAGGCAATCAGTTTTTTTGTTTTGTATACTATTCCATCAAGTTGAAAGGCATGTATGAACAAACGATTCAATTTATCAGTCCTCTATTTTTTGTTTGAAACACAAACAAAAAAAAAATTACACTGCTACATTTTTATTATTTTTCATTTCCATGAATTATATAGAACATGGGTGCTTCGAGGAAGAGGCTATCACATAATCCTTTATAAAACTGTTTTGAGTCTTTCTTCTTTTAACCTAATACTTATTATTGACAATGAACTGTACCAATCCACCTTTAATAGTTGTTAAAAAAAAAATTAAGAGAAATTATATAGATTGATCTAACACTTAAAGTTTCATTTTATTTTTATGGAACTCCAGGACCTTAGGTTTCTGCAGTAAATCTCATATTTTGGTAAAATTAATCTCCTCATTGATTGGAAGATTTTTTTTTTTATGTCTTAAACTTTACTTACGTATACTGTCTTAAATTATTATACTGTCTAGCTAGAATTTCCTCCTAATTCAACTTAATATAACCGATAGAAAACCGATTCCCTCCCAAGCCATTTAAATACCTTCTAAATAAATATAACTTTGTAAGGTTTAAACTAATGAGAACTCCTCAAAAATTTTCATTTTACTGTAATTATTATTAGGAGATAAGGAATACTATTCGAAGGGGTTCGAGGGGTCTCCATGTTGCGATTGTTAGGGGGGGGGGGCGGAAGTTGAAGTTGTTGTGGGGACCACGCGAAAGGAAACAGTGAATCTTCCGGAGCTATTGAGAACGCTGCTGCTTGCACCCATACGCCAACAAAAGGGGATTTCAAATCCCTCTCCTGCCCCCCCCCCCAGAAATAAAAATATTTTTTTTTTTATATTGTATAAAATATTATTCTTGTCAAGCTGCAAAAAAAAAGAAAAGAAAAGAAAAGAAATTAATTTTATGTCCGATTTTTAAATCGTATGTAATAAGGGTGGGTCGAAAAACAAAAATTTTTTTGCTAGGTTTTTTTCTTCACTTAGTGAGGAAGAGTGCTTCAATATACAGGATTTTTTTTAAATGAAGGAATATCTTCCGTGATTAAAAGTTTATTTGTTTCCCAACGTTTCGAGTTATTGGCTCATCCTCTGTGGTTATCTTATCGTATGTAACTTCTTTTTCCGAGTTAGCCATATGTCATCTTATATATTTTTTAAAACAGTATATAAATACTTATTTCTATCCTTATTTCTTATTACATTTTAAGGCATATTACACATTTTCTAGTCTTTTTAATTCAATGTCACATTAAAATAAAACGGAAAAAATATAAGTAAAATATCACCACTTTATTGGGACAAAACATCGGCTAATTGGGCCAAATCTTTCCGCAACTTAATGTAAAAAACTATGAGACCCGGTGTCAATCGAATAACCTATGTATCTTAGTCCAAGCCTGTTTCTCATCCAGAAGCAAAAAATCGCCTCAAAATATAAATAAATGCACCTATCAACTTGGTTTTGCCCCAAATATGTCTAATGTATGACATCAATTATCATACATGTACGGTAGCCCAGTGTACCTCCGCCTAATTGGGACAAAACAAATTTTCCATTTATGTCCCAATAAAATGGAGTCGACTGTATCCTGTTTTATTTATATGAATATATAACCATGTCACATTTCCAAATTACACTGCTATTCCTTTTTGAATGAATGATGAATATTAAATCATAAGATTGAGAAATAAATGTTTTGAAATTTGACACAACCCCGAAATGTCAACGAAATTAAGATATAAGAAACTAAAGACAAATAAAAAGGAAGATACTTTGATAATATTTCATGAAAGGAACACAATGTACTTTCAGCACATTTTAATTTAAATTATTACAAAAAAATTATCATACCTACTAAAATCTTAAACGTGAATATCTCGTAAAGAAAGCGCTAAATGGCATACTTTCAAAGGGAAATTTTATTCTTGTTTTGCTATTCTTAATTCGTTTTTTCAGTTAGGACACAGCCCTAAAACACCTGCATAATTAATTTTTTCATATTACAATTTATTCATGTTAAAAGTATTAAAGCTTTTGACGCAGCTAATTTTCTTTTCGGAAAATCCCCTGTTTCTCAATATTCCCAGATTATTTTCTTTGTATTTGTACAACGCTCTTTGCATTTTAATGGACGGCTTTTCCATTCCTACGCACACCAGAATTGATTCTTTTTCTTGGTACCTTTCCAATTTCAAAGTGTTCATTTTTTTCATTACAAAATTCAAATTTATATTAGATTAAATTTTTATCTTTTTATTAATGCCAGTAAAAGTATATTTATAAGTTTAATGTTGTCAATAAAATAGGGTAAACCGTACAGTTATTGGCACCCTTAAGACTAAATTTCAGTGGTGACATTTAAAGAAATACTTTTTATGAAGGGATCTAATTGAAACTTATTATAACTCCTCTTTATCTATCCTTATAAAGATTCAAGAGGTTTTTTTGAGTCAAAAGTTCATTAGTTTTACAATATTGCATTATTTATTGTTAAAAGTGCCAATTCTAGTTATTGGCACCCTGTGGATTGAATTGTGAATCTTCCTTATGGTTAGTTTGTTAAAGTCTTACTTCATAGATGACTTAGAGGACCCTTCAAACATTAGACTCATGTATATCTTGTAATAAAATTAGGACTTGTTTACCTATTTCTTTAAGTTAAAGTTTGGGTGCAAATAACTGTACTGAGTGCCAATAACTGTATGGTTTACCCGATATACACATTTGCATATGAATATGAGTAACATTCCTGTTCAGTTTTGATGTCTGCTCAAAATATTTCCACATTTTTACCATATATTTCATGATGAATCCCTCCCCCCCCCCCCCCTCCAAATTTAAGTTTCTTGATAAGTGCTCTGAAAAAACAAATTTAAGGAGAGAAAAATATACTCAATATCTTCGAACAAACATTTATGCATTTTGGCTATATCTCCTTTATATAAAATCATAATTTAATGTATTTATGGTCATTTTTTCGCACTTGGTTAGTAAAATTAAAAAATAACCTCGCATAAACTGCGGTACATGGCTATTTTCATATCATTTTAATTACTGATGGTCATTATCGAACCATCTTAGTTTCATTTTAATCCGAACATTAGAAGCCGACTCAGTCTCTAACTGAATAATGATTAGCGCCTATTTAACAAGATCTAAAATGATTTACGACTGTGCTTGTCTTCTAGCCAGACTTGGAAGGATATAATTTATTACTGCCCCTTGTTTGACAGACAGATATCAAAATTAATCATGACTTTACATTCAAAATCAACCAATGACAGTATCCGATTTGTACTTGAGGGACCGCGATTAAATTTATCTTAAGTTGAGAGATGCTTACTACCAGCGACCGTCTTAGTGCAGTCCATTATATTTTGGGATGGAAAATTTTCCTTCCGAATGGGCAAAACCGATCAAAAGAATAATGGAACGAAGAGTGGCAAAATGCACAATTTAATCAACTTTGCCTGATCAAAGAACACAACCATGCCTGGCTGCCACCAAAAAATATTACTCCTAAGGAAGCCCATGAAACCAGGCTAAGAATTGGACACACGAAGCTGACTCATATCCTCTAACTTCACTGACTTTACCGCCCAACTTGCCAAATAAGTAATAATGAAGTACTCACCGTAGAACATCTTTTCCAATGTCGAAAATATCTAAAGGAAACCCGCGACCTCAATATTACAACTTACGTGCCCCTACGATGTAGAACAGTGGTATTGAAAAAAAATCATACCTCAACAAATAGTACCTCAACAGTACTAAATTAATGCACCACATTTAAATAAAGCAGTCGTCGCTACTGGCCTGGGTAGTTAAAGTAACGTAAACATCAAATGATCAAATAAAATAAAAAAATCTAAATTACGTAAACTGTAAAAGGTAAATATAATTGAGGTTATAGCAATGCGGCGGAAAAAAAAATGGGCGAGTAATTTTGAGGCTTGGTAAGAAAAGAACCTCTAAAATTTTAATAAATGCTGTGGGGAATATGGAGAGTTTGAGGGGAAGGCCGAGACGAAAATGGGATGATTGCACAAAGGCTAATCTGGCGGGGTTAAGTTTTTATGGAACCTGTGATCAGGAATTAATATTGCCCGTATCGAACCTTCGGATTCAAGAGGTACTTAAAAGTATCGCAGTTACTACCCGGCGATTATGTGTTCACTATTTTACATACTTATAACAACTGTAGTTATTATGATCTAACTTCTTCACACGTTTCGCTTATAATCCAAAATACTAAATTTGAAAAACTAGAATTTCTCTGCACTTGAGGATAATGTGTTCGTTATTTTGTGGATGAGGGCGTCATTCCTTATAGAAAACTAGGTCCAAATGGACAAGATATAAGCACTAACCACCATCAATAGATCTTCGTCTATGATTTGGAGGTTAGGAGAATATGTTTTACTATTAACCTTTTCGAACTGGAACGTGATTAGAATTCATGTGTTCAAAAAATTATTCCACAGTAAATTGGTGCAAAAATGAATCTTAATGTCTCAGTAGATTATAATAATTACATTCGGGAACTGTGGAATTATAGAAAAATAAAAATGCATCCTTCATTTACAATAAAAATCGGTCTAGCGGATGATATATTAATTTTATGATAGAACAATGTAAATAAATAAATCTTTATTTTCATTAGCTATCGAATACGATTTTAATATATAAAGCTCTAGCATCATATGTTATACTAAAGAAATCACGGGTTAGCAACTACGATATTCAAAACAGATAAGATCCGAAAAATATACACAAAATATACTAGTGTAGTACACTAGCTGTATATCCCGGTTTCACTCGGGGAATTTAATTTTTCTGATAAACATGAACAATTCTATAAATAAAATAAAATACAACAATAAAGAATATACCAAGAGATTGGCTGAAGTTATGCAATTTTAATATGGACAGGTGTTCGCACCTGGTATAAAAGAACCACTGAGCGAAATTTGGAGAATTTAGGACAAACGGTATGGATTTCTATAAAAAACAAACAAAGAGAATTTCATCTTTATTTATATAGATTATCGAGTTTAGGGATAAGGTTATTTTTGAAGATATTCCAATAGACCCACTTATTTAATTGGTATTTCCTATATCACTTGAAGAGTATGAAAATAGACCGTTGTTAGACAACTTATAAGGGCAAAAAAAAAAAACAAAAAAAAAACGCAGAACAAAAAAATTGATACTGCTCACTCGGACCACCCTCCTAGTATGTATCAGAAAGATGTAAAGAATATTTTCAAACTGTTTCCCTTTGAAGGGGGGAAAAAGTTTTTCCCATTCCGTCCTTTGTAGTGACCATTCTCCCGGATCTGGGAAAATTCTCTACCTCTGCGGACCTTGTTAGCGGACAAAGCGGGCACACCACTCATCCCGAATAAATCACTCTGGTTAATATTTCTTTGAATGATAAGGGGGACGGGTTTCTGTAACGCCTTCGGGGGGGGGGGATAGTAGATTGAGGGGGGCACACACAATGGGCAACAAAAACCTTTTCTGTGTGCTCCGACATAAATAAGAATAAATAAATTACCAATATCGGTTTGGTAAATTCCATTATCTGAATTTCTTTTTTTTTTGCAACAAAACACCATTACCTATTGAAAAAAAAAGAAAGAAGAAAATTAGACTTAATATACATGCAGTATGAACAACGGTAACAACTATAACAATAGATTACTATCAATAAATAAATACATGCACGCAAAAAAAAACACATATCCCAAATTATATATAAATATATATATTTAAATATTTTATTTTTTAAGAGAAAAGAGAAAGCCCAGGACTCCGGCGTTAAAGGTCCTCCATCCCGCTATCCACTGTGCCACCGAGCTTGCTTCCAAGCGTTAATGGAATTTCTTGAATAAAATGGATATTTGTAAATGGAAAAGCGCTCACTGGAAAAAAAGAGTTGTGTAATTATTTGTAAATAGACTAATTGGTCAGTGTATAAAAAGACAAATATTCCTATTTTTGTGTCCTACGGATTGATACAGTATGCTGTGTATTTAGCAACCCTATGCAATAGGGCAGCATTGCTTTTTTTATATTAACACGTTAGGTGCGGCATCCGTTTCCGGCGTCCGATGTCTGAGATTCCTCTCTTAAAAGCCGATTTTCACATGAAAATGTCAGAACACTTCAAACACTCAATTTTGTCGATTTTTAATGAGATTATTGCATTTTAGTGCAGAAAAGCTGAAATTCTGTTGTTTTTTAGAATCGGACTCCGAGGCCCGATACCGGCCCTGAGAAATAAAACAAGGCTACTGGACGGCATCACCCTTCCGCGTCCGATAATATTGCAATGACTACCTTTATGGTTATCTTTAATTTTATGTTTTTGATTTTATACTATGTAGTTCTATTTAATTCCTTTGGCATTCTTTAATTATAGCATAAATATGATAAAGAAAACAATATTTTTTTTTTTATACTTCTTATTTAGTCTGTAATTATAAATAAAACTTACTAATATTTACTTTATTTATTTTATATAAATTGATTTCTTATAAAAGATTTTTTTTTATCATAGAGTGAGTGGTTGTAAAGCAGTAAAAGAGTAAGCAGTTTTAACATTGCAAAAATTATTAATATGGATGTTAATTAAAAATTCCAGCAGTTAAATGCTATTTTCAATAAAGTATGGCGTAAAGCCTGTATCGGACCCGGGGGGGTTCTGCGCCTCTTATGTCTAGTTCCAATACTTACCAAGAGATAATGCGCTTGAGACGCATGTTTTTTCTTTAAAATAAATAGAATAATCTTTAATTTAAAAGAAGTAAAAACAATTAAAAAGATCAATTGACAACCATTAGAGTATATACAAGAAATTTTAAATCATCATATATTCATAGCGCCGGAAAAAAGGGAGTAGCAGTGAGGTAGAGATGAAAAAAAAAGAAATATAAAGAAAAAAAAAGGGGTCATATAATCTTCCTTAAGTGAGTGAACAAACCTTAGGCCCTTAGCACCAATGGCCCTAAGAGGGTTTTATTACGGATTAGCCCTTCCATTCCCATATCAAGCCCTTTTATCTATTTCTTTTTTTACTTCTTCAACTTCTCAGATCTTGTTTAAATATTAACTAGCCATGGTGTATGCGGGGATATGGTTTATTCATTCGGCCGCATGCCACAGAGCCAGGTAGTCCGCCCCTACATTCAATGCCCGATTGGCAGGGGAAAAAAAAAATCCCTTGATAAATGTGCGATATATTCTGGAAAAATACACCGCGGCCACGGTCCTTCACAGGGGTGGAGGAGGGGAATAAAAAAAAAAGAAAGGGCATAAAAAAAAAAATAAAAAAAAAAAAATGAAAACGTAAAATCTCTCTAGTAGTAGTCCATTCTTAAGTCGACTTTAATTTCCTTCTATTTTATTATTTTAGTAGGTAAACATATCCCTGATAATTTTGTTTGATCTATTGTATGTTTTATTAGGCTTGATTATTTTTTCAATACAGGAACCAGGGGTACAGATGAAGCTTTACGGTTTATTTCTAAATTATTATATAAAATATATTTAATTCTTAATTAAGGAATATAAGCAGAAAAACAATTAAACAATTTTTAACATATAGTTATGTTTTTCTTTTTTTTTTCTAATTTAGTAGAAAGATTGTATGATGAATGAAATATTAGCAACGATTCTTCTTTTTTGTTTTTTCATTATTTTCTTAAAACTTTATGTCGTTGAAGTTTCGGGGTTGTGTACCCTTTCTCAGAACATTTATTTCTAGAATATTATAATGGGACTTGACTATATTAATTAATATATACGAATCCATAATTGTGAATTTGGAAATATGTAGTTGTAATTTTATTATATTTTTGAACAACATGATATTAAATCATATGATTGGCAATAACTTTTTTGAGAATGGTGACTCAACCCCGAAACGTCAACTAAGTAAAGTTGTAAGAAAATAAAGAAAAATAAAAAGGAAGATACTTTGATAATATTTCATGAAAGGAACACATTATACTTTCAGCACATTTTAATTTAAATTATCACAAAAAAAATCATACCTACTAAAATCTTAAACGTGAATATCTCGTAAAGAAAGCGCTAAATGACATACTTTTAAAGGGAAATTTTATTCTTGTTTTAATATTCTTAATTCGTTTTTCAGTTAGGACACAACCCTAAAACACCTGCATAATTAATTTTTTCATATACGAATAGATTATTAATAATTCTTAACATATGAAAAAGTAGGAATTTTACCAATAATTGGAAAATCTCTGATCTTGTTGAAAGTCAATAAAAAATAACGAAAAATCCAACGATTTGCAAATTTCAGAATCATGGAGTAGTGGAAATCCATTTTTTTTATTATATAAAGAAGATTTTTATTAAAATTAACCCAGGTACTTTTCCCGATGGAAAGCTTGTAAGAAAAATTGTTTTTTCCATGCTTGCCTCCTGATATACAAGCTATAGAAAAATCTTTTACCCGACATTTTGCAAGGTAACACGTTTATCATCTACATCTCCCATGTTCTATTAGAGGCTGTGAAAAACTATTACCTATAACTAACTACTAACTAGGTAGGTAGGTTGTTATCCAAATTGATATTACATATAATAAATGGAAGAAGGTAGATAATTTGTTCTTATGAATTAATTTTATTTTACAGAAAAAAGTTCTTCGCAGGTATTAAGTGCTGCGAACAATTTTACGTTTTTATTTTTGTATATCTACACAGGAGTGACCTAAGTTTATAATTGATTATGGAGCTCGTGATAGGCAAAATTTTGTGGTTTGCAAATTTTATCTGTTACATTTATCATTTGAAACATGAGCGTGATTCATTTTCCCGACAAAATATTAAAAATTGGCAATCTTTGATAATCGATTTTGGCAAAACGACCTAGGTATCTGATCAGTGCTTCGAGTACGTCATTCGACACATAATTGGATGTCATTTTATTTAAAAAATATAAAGTTTTCTGTAGGATGCATTGTTTTCGAATGCATTGGCATATTAGCAAAAATATTTTAAAACTTTGTGTTTTTTAGGCCACAAAAAAACTTGCCACAGGAATATTTGTAGGAAAACTCAATTTTCCCATGCTGGTCTGGTTTATATACATGTTAAGAAAAAAAATCTTTTACCCAACCTGGACTATTATATAAAAATTATATAGAAAAATAATAATAAAATTTAAAAATGCAAAATTTTTTCTAAAATAACTACTCCTAATATTTTATATATGTATTAATCTTTTATGATATCTGTACCATTGTATAGCGTTATAAATATACCAATGTATCCATATTTATTGGTCGCCTATTTTCTTTCGACAAGTCTGCCGCTTACGGATATTACGAGTTTATATTCTTTGCTTTTGTACAATATTTTTGGATTTCAATTCTTGCGTTGGTAACTTCTTTGGTTTTGTATTTCTTTGACAACCCGGACAATTGACATTTGCATGATCGCAATACTTTCCCTTAATATATATTTCACATTCCCCCACAAGCAAAGAAAGAATCGATCATTCTCCCTACCCTGTGTGGAACCCCACATCCATATATTCCCAATCCGTTCCGATCAAATTACTGTGACTAATACCTCCTTTCTGTTAGCTAATATAATATATTCCCCATCCATAAATCTGCTCCTTCACTTGGTCCCATCTTCCTAAAATGTTTTTCACTTTTCGAGAATGTGTGAACCGAAAAACAAAACAAAAAAAAAAAAGTCGTTGAGGTCTTACATGAGTCATTCGACGAGTGGGATAGATTTGTCTCTGGCGTGGCTTTCAATCCTGGGACCCCTTCAATAACTCACCGCTGATTTTCCATCGATGGGTTTGATTTCTCTGTCCATTGGATCTGGCTGGCCCCCCTTCCCCCCTCCCGGTTGACTGATTGCTCCCCCCCCCCCCGGGTTTGTTGTCCCTCGGGACCAATCCTATCACTCACAAGTATTAGTGCTTTCTATTTATTGATTGGGCTTTTTCCCTTCCCATTTTTGGGTGCGGCGACACCAATTGTCAGGTATGACAGGATAAACTATTTTCGAATTACGGGACCTTATCAGTTAAGCCAATTTTCCAGTATTATGGATAGAGGCAAAAATTTAATCACAGATAGTGTTTCTGCTAATATATGTATATATAGCTTTGCTGCCATCGGCATTAGTTTGGTGAAAACTCAACCTTTTTTGTGAGAGGTTATACTGCCGAATTTTCTAGTGGCCTGAAAACTTGGTTTCTGCTACCCTGTTTCATTAAGGTGGAACTCAAGTTAAATAAGTTTTTAAGTTTGTTAATTTGAGTTCAATTATGTTTTAATAACTTTTATGGTATTCATTAAGTTCATGAGAATCATTTGATATCCGAGGTGTCAACTATTAGAACAGAAATTAATCCATAATTTCAATAGTTGACATCGATGCCAACTACCGCCAGTATTAGCAAATAGTGTTCCATCTGGGGCTGGTTTATGGAAGCCTGAGCCTGGCTGGATGACAGGTGTCTTATTTAATTAATTTATAGCTAGTGTGCTCTGTCCATGAATCATTGAGAGCAAAATTGCATTGCCAATAATCCTATTCCTGAATGGACAAGCGTCTCATCTGAATCTCCCTACTTCCCAATTCAGCAAAGAACATGTGATACTTGCTATTAGTCGCACTCTATCAAAATGCTACACATTTCATCCAACCAATAAATGTGGCCATCTTTAATTGTCATATAAGAGCACTGGAAGAGTGAAGTTCGTCATTGGAGAGTCTGAAATTGTGGAGACCCAACATTATAAAAACGAAATTTCTGGCCATTACTGAAATCTATTTATCTTCCCTAACAGGATGCCTCATTTTTAGTTTAAATATGTTGATTGTGAAAATTTTATTAGTTTCCATTGTGAATTCCATTGAGTTTATAAATAAAAAAGAATAATTAAATTTCATTGCAGTCCTTATGAGAAAAAAAAAATTAAGAAAAATCTTGAATTAGAGGACTACCTATTTGAAATATTTTAATCTAACCGATTTTTTACTTTAATCTAACGTACATATACATAAATCAATATAGAAAGGTATGATGTTTTTGAAAACAAATATAACTAGACACGTTAAAAATTAATAGTATACAATAATTTTTGTGTCCTATAGCAAATGTTTGGTCCCACAGTAATTGTCATAGGTTTATATTTATAATTGAAAAATTAATCTTGTAGTTTCTTTTTTATCTAATTAAGTAAAAAAAATCATTTCTTATAAAATTAATAAGTGCCTTTATTGTGATACTCGCTTTGCACCATGTATTATATATATTCTTATTCTTTTATTTTTAATGTTTTTGTTCTCCTCAAATAAAACTAGTAAAAATATTGAACCATTGCCGAAAGATTGCCGTTTTCGAAATAATTTCTATATCCTCTGTTTTAAGACAGAGCGGGGATGTATTAGGAGAGTTAGGTAGTAAATTTGATGGCCTTTGAGGAAGGATGTGTAATCCGGACAAAGAAGTTGAGGCTGGAGATGAAATGGACGTGTTGCCCACGGATGAACCGGAGCCAAACCATTCCTAATAGCTTCCATTCACAAAGTGATTTCTCTTACCACTAAAAGTGGACTAGACAACCCCTTCTATCCGGTATCTCTTTTCATCTACCTTTTATCCTCACTTCTACGTCTCAGTTATGATAATGTGGCCCAATAATCTTTATTAATGGATTAGGCACCGGATCTATATATATTTACATATTTTTTTCTCAAGTCCTGTACACCCTTCTTAGATGGTTTTTGGAGTAAGTTATGAACAATTTGGAAATATAATTTCTTAAAATATTTGGAGGAAATCGCCAAATTTTACATATCTGTACATATTGTCTACATTTCACATCATTACAAAAATAAATTAGGAACTAAATAAAATATTGGAAAAAAATTATGTATTTTACTTATATGTAAAAGGCACACTAGGATGTAGTTTCATCTCTAAGTTCTAAAAACTTTTAATATAAAAATATAGGGGGGGGGGGAGGAATGAAACACGGGGCACAATGGAACAGTCGGTGCACTGGGCGAACCAAACGTTCTAGAGCAACCAAATTTAGATAGCAAGTGGTAAGGATGGCTCCAAACAAAGTCAGCATATTGTCCCCTTTCGAATAGTTTCGTGACAGACTCCACGTGCTGCAGTGCGGTTTTGTGTGGCAAAACTAAAATTTTTCGTCGAACGGATTTTCATCTCCAGGTTTGAGAAATTATTTTATTCAATCTGCTCTTACTACTTTTTCATTATGCATGTATCTCTTAAGATTTTGCCTGACTTTGGCTTTCATACCTCTTTCATCTCTTCTTTCACCTTCTTTCACGTTCATCGTAAGAAGTTAAAGACATCAAAATGGCTGCTATGGGGTTCCTTGTGGGGTGCTATGGGTAAAAAAAACTTTTGTGTTTCATTGTGCCCCACCTCCCCCAATATTAATTTAATTATTCCTTATTCAATAAAAAAGAAAAGTACTTCTTTTTTTTTATCATTATGTAAAAGAACATAAATTAAGCAGTTTAATTTATCTGTTAACCTACCTATATGCTTCAGAATAACGGCTTAGGTTTTTGGATCTTTTTTTCTATTTTTCTATTATTCTGATCTTTTTTTCTATTTCTATTTTAATGAGATTTTACCTCCTTTGAAAATAAATAATGAGCATAATTGATCCTGCATATGCTTGTTCCAAGTCTTGAAAAATTGCATTTTTAAGTTCCAATTTTTTAAAAAATATTTATGTTGCCTTTTCTCAATCCGGGTTGCTGTGATAAAAACAATATGGCGCTAGTGTAGGATTAATAAGAAAAAAGGACGGGTTGAATTATTTAGTGTCTGACCTCCGAGCAGCAACAAATCGAAGCCTTGTCACTCTCCTTAAATTTCTAAACTTTAAAATATCTTATATAGTTCACAAAAAAAAATTATATTATAAAAGGTAAATTTTGATCATGTTTAATTTTGTTTGCGATGTTCATTATTTCTAATGATCAGAAAAAATAACTAGCCAGCTGAATATATAGAGACTGTCCCGGGAAAACCAAGCCAAAAAAAATACCAGCTATTCTACCTAAAATTTCCATTTCTACTATTCGAAAGAACTCTAAATTTTTATTTAGACTGGTTTCTTATTTTGTAACAAAGAAGTTGAGTGTCTAATAACATTGGGTGTTACAAACTTTTAGTTAAAAAAAAAATAAAATGAAGTCAAATATACATGGGAACATAACTTGTTTGCACGTTGAATAATCGTATAGGTTTTATTACTGTAAAAACTAGCGAGCTTAATAAGCTTTTAATTCATATTAGGCATGTTTCTAATTTTTAAAAGTTTCATGAAATGGCGGATTAAAAAATAAAGAAATAAATTCAAATCTTAGAGAGTAAGGTTTTTTTTAAGGTTTTAAAAATATTTTTCGTAATTTCAAATGCAAAATTCTATTTTTATATGCTTCCTATGGGTGTTTCTCATTTCTAAAACTAGAAAAGAAGAAGTGTTAGGATGAAAATAGCATTGAAATTGTAAAATTGAAAAAAATTATGTAATTAATTTGCAAACATTCAACTTTTTTGTAGAGCCAAAGTCTCCTACCATTTGTGCAATTCAGCGCCTGCTTTAGCGATTTTCAGATATTATTTTATATGGAAATCGATGTATTTTATTTTTCCAAATAATCATACGTTAATTATTGTATTTGATTTTTTAATTTTAAAATCTTAATTGATTTATACTTAAAAAATTAAATCGACATTTGATGCTAATTGGTTTGATTAATAATGATTACTCACTGAGTGATGCGCTTTAATATAATGCTCGACAGTATAAGAAGTTTACTGAAGGGAGGAGCTTAAACAAGCCACGCCTACTTCTGTTTTGGCGCTAAATTCGAAGTGTGTCAGTTAATGTTTACAATTATGACACGCAGATGGTGAGGACATTGAAAACAATACAAGGATACTATATTTCATAATTAATTATCAATTAAAATATGAAAACAAATCGTAATATTAAGATATCCAATTAATACAATTTTAAATTTTTTTTATAAAAGAATTCTATTGGCCACTATATTGACGTCACAGTCCGCGCATGCGATTTCTAGGTTCTTCTTATGTTGTCGGGCTGTACATAATAATGGTAAAATCTGGTTAAAAAAATACTGTTCTGGGAATAAAAGGTATATTTAAACGTCAAATTTGGGCGTTTTATTCAAATTCATTAATTTTTCAATTCCTTGCTGGTTATGTTGTTTAATATAAATTTAAAGAAATAAGGAGCTGTTAGAATTAAGGATTTCATAAAAACTGTTCACCTAAGAACGTTAACATACACTTTATTATTCGACACCTAAGCACTTTTGAAAATTAAAATTCTTATTTAAAATTAAACTTTTGGCAGTAATTATTTTTATATATTTTATGTTAGCCAAAATTTCTAATGCATTAAGAAATAAAGATGTTCTCTTGCTAAAAGTTTATAACAATATTGTTCAGCTACTACAGAGAATATTTAAAAAAATTATAATTCCGATTTAAAAAAGGATAAAATGAAAATTATTATTATTTTTAATAGTAAGGATTTTATTTAAAACGAATAGTTTGAATCTGGTTTTTTTTTTTACTAATGATCAAAAATAAAAATCAATCTTTATAAAAATCATCAAATGATTTTTAAAAATTCCAAATAGAAATTTAATCGGATTTGATTTTTATCTTTCTAATTATCTTTTCAAAATACTAATTATAGGACAGGAGAAATAAAACAAGTTAATTTTTTAACATAATTGACTGTTTAACAAATAATTATGATTAATTTAATTGCAATCATTAATAATTTTATCATTTTTTTCACTATAGTAGTTACAGTATTACTTTTTATTCTATAATAAAATATACGAAACCGATTATTGATAATTAGGGGTAAAAAAAATCTTTGTTGAGCCTCTCATGTTTTATTTATAGACGCCGAGGTCTGTCATTGTTTTTTCTCATAGCTTATCGTGTCGGATCCGTCGGCTTTTAGAATTAAGAACCACATGTGTCGAATATCTTTCAACGGAGGCGCTTTTTCAAACAGCTCTAAATTTGGAGGTGGAATAATTTATAGACTAATACGAATCGGCGCCTGAGGTAGCCACGAAAAGAAATCACTCATTAGTTCATATTATTTCGAAACGATGGGACTATAAGATATAAACGAGAAAAAAAAAAAAAAAAAAGGTGAGTATGTTGTTAGGTTGATCTGGATGGTATGCCCTCAAAATTTACCAATGTTTGGCTTAAAATAAGTGTAATATCATAATTTATGACGCTAATGGTCTCTGAAAAGAACAATTATTAAAAAAAACTGAGACCATTATTTTTGTAATAATAACAACGATATTTATTAATACATTTACGCTTTAAAAAAACAGGGATGTGCAATGTAAATAATAACAATTAATTCAATCTTTAACATTAATATAAATCTAAAATAATAATAAATTATGCGAAAAGGTAAATCCCCGCTTCCCAAACAAAGGACAGTTAACAGAAGATATAGATGGGGGGGGGGGGGGGGATTAACTGTCTTCGCATAAATATAAATAATTTAAACAAAAAAAAATTTAAAAACGTTTTAAGAATTTCCTATACAATTATAAGTGGTTTATTTCTAACATACTTCTATAAATGATACTTTATTATCAAGTTTTTATTTGTGGATTTTTCAAATAAATATTAAAAATAAAAGTTTTAAATAACGTTAAAATGTTTAATTTCAGTGCATTAAAACAATTAATGTGAAATTAAAGACTGATTACACGAAAACGAGTTAACTCCAGTTAGTGGGTTGGGGACAGTTCTTTATCACGATCCTAGATAGCGCCACATGCTTATATCAAGTTCAGGTGTACGTATTAATATTATTATTTTTGAAATATTATAATTATAATCATATTTTTTAAAATATATTATATAGGCTTATTACCACATGTTTTGCTATCCGGATGTTAACCGTTTTCGAGATATTCGGATTTAAAAAAAAAAAAATCAACTAATCAGGTTTCAATTTTCTTTTTACATTTAGATAGAGTGTATTTACATTTTTATACCGATTAATAGATTCATAATAATTTGCATGCATATAGAAACTATAAGCCGTGTCGCGTAAAACAAATCAAATGTTTAAAACTGTCTACATAAATGTTTTTTTGAAAAAATCCTACTTTATTGAGTCTGCATCTTATTTAAAAAAATAAATAAAAGTGATTTTTGAAAAAAAATTCATATAATTCGTAGCTGTTGTTAACTTTCGGATAACACAATACGGTGTCTATCTGTATCATCCCAAATAACCTCCCCTTTCTCCTCCGGACCTGGATTAATTACCAATACCCTATATATTTAATAGAAAAAACAACTATCCCAAGAAAAGAAAAAATAATGTATATATGAAGAAAAATATTACTTTATGTGCCTAAACGGAATAATGGCAAATGAATGAAAGAAATACATTTAATTGTTTGGCGACACAATCTATTTAAAACAAGAAGTTAATTTCTGTTATAAAGAAGTAAATTAAATAAAAAAATGTAAACTCAACTTAACATTATCACGTTAATAGCTTTTGTTCCTAATGAGAAAATATGTATACAGTTTAATAAATATCGTTTAACTTTCAAAATTTAATTTTTCTCTCAACATCAGTGTACTTTTTTTTTTTTTTAATTTCTATTTTAACTTTTTTTTTTTTTTTATTGTTTCATTAAAGAAAGAATACGCTTTCTTTTTTAAACTTAAATAAAAAATATTTTCGCTTTGTTTTTAAAATTTTACCAATTTCATTATTTCAATGCTATGTGCCATGAATAGTTTTGAAAATTTAGTGTTGTGATTTAATTGGGTGAGTTCTGACGTCTTAAATAGTTGTTTCTGCTTCAACTTTGTTATAGATTTTGGAAATCATACCTGTTGTTTCAAATACTAGCGGCTACTAAATAATAATGTCAACAGATTTTTAACAAGTATATTTATTTATATTTAGCTATTATATCTAAACTGTGACCTCTATCATCTTCCTCCTATACCGTATTTTATAAGCATTTCCGTTGTTGAATAGGCCATTTGTGACCGGACAAGACGTAAATGGGACGATGTCAAACAGTGGCGTTGTTACCACGGATGACATTTCTCAAAATGTAATATTGAATACATTGTGATGTATAGACCGGGAAGTAGGGAGTCGGTTGTGATGAGAGCTCATCGGCTACAGGATATGGATTGTATGGTTGCAATCATGTTGGCTCCCGTTAAGACCGCAGTTTCCAAGCAAATGTTCCAAGCAAGGTCGTAAATCTTGCACGAGATAAGCAAAAATGTCATTCGGTCAATCCGTCAAAAGTAGTTCAATACTCGTGTAGGTTGGAACTTCAATTAAAAACGTTAATAAAAATAGAATGCTTACCACGAAAACTTGTTTAATAAAATTTTATGGAATGGAATAACTAATTGTAAATAATTTTTTGAATTCACCTTTCAATGTTCGCAATTCAAAGATAGCACGCATAAAATAAGTGTGACTATTAGCATTAAATCGTTTTTCTTTCGCTATTTTTCTCGATCTATACGAATAAAATTTATGACAAATATATATATATATATATATATATATATATATATATATATATATATATATATATATATATTGAAATATACGTGTAGAAGTTATTTCGCTAACCTTTACTTATGACAATCTTGTGCAACATTTATAGTTTTAACAAAATCATTCTAATGAACAAATATTCGTTACAAGTACTAGATTAGATGATGATCATCTTTTTTTTTTATTTCCATTTTTCTTTCGTCCCAAGTCGAATTTATTAGTTTAATTAGAAAACGAATTAAAAAACCAAAATAGTTTAGGCGTCTAAACAAAAAAAAAAAAAAAAAAAAAAAATAGAAGTGATTTCTTTGTTGTAAATAAGTGTCATTTGATATTTTATAATAAATTATGTTAAATCTATTGTGATCCGTAGGTGTACAATTAATCAACTCTAATCCTTCATGACTGATAATATCTATCCTGTTAGCTTAATGGGTGTAATCAGTAACCACTATTTGGGTATTTGGACGAAATTAAAATGCTTTATAATAAAAACCTGATTTTATAAAAAATAAAAAAAAAAAAATTAGATTTTGTTGTTAAAATATAATAAGGTTTTTAAAAGTGGTAAATAATATAATATAATATAATATATATATAAATATAATTTTTTTTTTCCGGATGATAAGTACAGACAAAGAAATAAGTACGCTAAATCACCTAAACGAAAAACCTGAATCAGTTTTTTTGTTAATCGAGTAAAACAATTTTCAGGTTTCTTAGTTATGTTGTTTGTTTAATGTCAATTTATGCCACTACGGCTAATCGGAGGATGCTATAGTGGGAGTCCTAAATTTTACTTATCCATGTATAATTAGGATCGGGATCTTTAACGAGTACCTGACATTGTACAGGCTAGAGACCTCTCATTTTACGTCCTATCCGAGGGACGGCATAGCCAAGAATTTTTTACTCCGATTAAAAAATCCTAGGGCGACCTTGGGACGCGAGCCTGCGATCTTTCGTATTGTAGGTTGCTATGCTAACCACAACACCAAAGGTGACCCCATTTTCTTACTTATGTATAAATTTTGTTTTGTCTCTACTTATCCGAAATACTTTTCTCAAACAATTTTTCATTTTCATCGGTCGATATCGGAAATGCATAACAATTACGATACCATTAATCAGAATTGTAGTAGTGTGCCTTTGCTAGGGTTTGATAGCTGCATTGCCTATTGTCATGAGTGGATTTTGAATGGGAAATTGCCTTTGAAAGGAAATGAGTTTCTGTGTGTATACACACACTACTTGATATTGTGAGCCTGTTGGGTCAACATTGTAGGTATCTCCACAATGTATCATGGTACAGCTATCGCTTGTTCGCATGTTATTGTCTGGATGTCTTGTGATTATAATATAAACATAAGAAGCTGTTATCGATTGAAACATATCAGGAGATTTTAACTCGAGGGTAATTAGTGTATTATTAAAAAAAAAAAAAAAAATCTTGCACAGTTCTATAAGGTGAAAGCATAAAGAATAACATTGCAGTTTATTAATTACCTAATTAAAAAATCATCATGTTTTGTGACCATTGCGTACAAATAGCACATGTACCTTTTGTGTACAAAAATTCCTCCCTGAATTTATGGATGCGACATCGACCGGAATGGATGCTTTTTTACATCCATGGTTTATTTGTAATTTTTTTTTTGTGTGCATTTTTTAAACATTGCCTTTAAGCACCCATTCTTATTTAAACGTCCCAAGTAGGAACATTTTTCGTTCTACTTCTGCAGAATACGTTTGATAATATACTTTATCAGAATACGTTAGCAGCTACAAATATCATCAAATAGGTTTTTCTGAAAATCCTGCAGTAATTTTCGAGATATTCACTGTCTTCAAACAGGATGCTAGGTGCTATTGCTAATTAATTATTCATTATTAAAACACATAAAATATTCCTACTAAATTAGAAGATAAGGAAAAATACAAGATTGATATGGATATTAGCAAAAAAAAAATTTTATATATGTAGATGCATATATATAGAAAATTGGATATTATACAATTGACAACATGCAATAAAGCATAAAACAAAAAAAAAATAAGGTAAATTATATTAATTTATAAAAAAAATTTTTAAGAAAATATATTAATAATGTGACTGTAAATAACAAATTAAATTATTTATATTAACTAAGGATTGATAAATATAAATGTCTTAGTTATTCCCGAAGATGGGGCGGGTGCCCCGAAACGTTCATAATTATTAAATAAATAAATAATTATTGGACATTAATGTAAGTTATTCATTCATATAACAAAAAATAAACATATGAACAAAGTATCCTGGCAACTAAAAGAAAATATGGACAATATTTTATACTTACATAGCATATAAAGTAAGATTATACGTAAATTAGCTTATATTTTGTCTTGTAGTATATCTCAAATTTATTTTGTTAAACAAAATAAAATTAATAACAAAGTACCACCTCACATATATTTTATTTCAAAGTAAAATATCTGGAAAGAATTAAATAACAGGACAAGCATGAGCTAATATATGTGAATGTATAATTATGATTTTTAAAAGAAATTGACACGGTTAAATAATCTTATATTATTTAAATACAAGACATTAAATTATATGATTGAGAAATGTATGTTTTGAGAATGGGACACAACCCCGAAACGTAAAAGAAGTTATGTTTTTTTTTTTAAAATCCTGCAATAATTTTCGACTTATTTACTGTCTTCAAACAGGAAGCTGGGTGCTACGATGCCTTTTTCTGTTTGTGACCCCCATTATGATTTTCACATGATTTTTCTTGTTTGAAGATGAATATTTTCTATTTTTCATTAACAAGAACAGAGAGAAGGATTAGTTAAAAATTTAAAATAAAACAACTCTACCAATTTCTTGTAAATCACGTTAATACGGGTCATTTTATACTTAGGAAAGTTTCTGATATGCTAACATCATTCCAGTTGCTCTTATCGGTTGTTAATGTTCTTACACTGTCTTGTTCTCACTTTTTGTATTCGCCTCATCCAAGCTTACATTTACTGAGTGTAAAAAAAAAAAAAAAAAAATTATTAGCAATATAATTTCACTATCCTCCACTCAGAAATTTAAATTTTCGAAAATCAGTTCCATTAATCCAGCTGTTAAAAACAAATTTGAAGTTGAGGAGTGATTAAAACCGGAAAACATGACCAAGGATTCTATAAAAATATAAAATAAAGTTTAGCAGAACACTGATTTATACGATTAGTATGGTAGCTCATTAATGTTACGATATGAGTATATGTGTATATTGAGCTGAATGAGAAATAAAGCACTTTTATTAAATTTTATAAAGATTTGGTTTTCCCCATTTTTCTTTAAAAATATCGAATGAAGTAATTTTCTGTAATACTAAGTGTATACCTTATTACGATATCTTTATCACTTATTGGATAAAACAAAGTTAAAAGACCGCCAGTGAATTAGTTTAGAAGTAAAAAATCGAGGGAGTGCACCAATTTTGTCCGCCAGCGTACTTGCTAATTTTACTTTATTTGAGTCTGGATCGCATTCAAACGGTTGACAAAAACAACTTTTTTTTTTCCAATTTTCCTTAAAATTAAAAAGAAAATTTTATTGAATGAATCAATTTTCTGTAATACTAAGTGTATTCCTATTTACGATATATTATCACCTATATAAACAAAAACAACATAAAAAACCGCCATTGAAGTAAAAAATCGAGGAGTTGATTCTTAAATTTTGTCCGCCAGTGTACCTGCTAATTTAACTATATTAAGTCTGGATCACATTCAAATGTTTGACCAACAAGTTTTTTGTCTTTCAAATTATAAAGAACAAATTCGAATGAAGTTATTTCTCTGTAAAACTATTTTTATACCTATTTACGATATATTCATCACCTATCGGATAAAAAACCACCATTGAAGTAAAAAACCGTTGAGTTGCTTCAATTTCGTCCGCCAGGGTACGAACTTGCTAATTTTACTTTATATTGAGTCTGTATCGAACTTAAATGGTTGACCAACAAATCCCCCCCCCCTCCATTTTTCTTTAAAAATAAAAAGAAAAAAATCGAATGACATAATTGTCTGTAATACCAAGTGTTTACCTATTTATCATTTATCATCATTATATTTATCACCTATTAGGTAAAACAAACATAAAAGACCGCCTTTGAAGTAGTTTTAAACTAAAAAAAACGAGGAGTTGCTTCAATTTTGTCCGCCAGTGTAATTACTAATTTTACTTTATATTGAGTCTGGATCACATTAAAATGGTCGAACAAGTTTTTTTTTTTTTTTTTTTTTCAAGATGAATGAGCTCCTGACGCAAAGTAATGTAAAATAAGTTGGTGTTCAATGACTAATGGAGGGGCTTATAAAAATATGAACTTTGTATTCTTGCACAAAAATAATTTATAATATAAATAATGCACAAAAGTGTTATTATAGTTCATGTAAAGACTGTCTGACTGTAATGACCTTATCTGGACATATTTTTCAAATAAAAAATTTGAAGAAAACACTGGCACATTCTTTTAGGAAGTAAAAAAACCTGTCAGATTAATATTTATATTAGCTTAACTCATACAATGTCATGAGAAAGGGACATCTGCCAATTAGGGCAGTAAGTGAAACCGGCTCATTATTTTTATTAAAATAAATAAACAACAAAGAGTTATTTCAAATATTATTATGAAATGTGACTAATTATTGATCTTTTGTATAAATATAATAAATTTATATATTTATTGGTTTTTTTTAAAGATCAAATTTGTGAGGAAATAATTTGCTAAATTCATTAATTCAAAAAGGAATGTTCTTATTTATATGTTCTTCGAAATCTAAGAATAATATGTAGTTTTTATTTTTATGTCATTTAATATTGGTATTAAAATTATTTGACTGTAATAAGCGATTGACGTTATACTCTTTCCCTCCCCCCACACTATCTCTCTCACTCTCTCTCTCACTCTATCTCACTCATTCTCTCTTACACACACACACACACACACACACACACACACAGGATTGTAGGTCACTTCAGTTCTAATCAGTTTAGCATCGTTTGGCTATTTATTTTAAAATATTAATCCACCTTCATTAAAATTCAATGCATTTATAGGAAAGGTCAGAAGTTCGTTGATAAATACATTATTGATTTCAAATCGGTTCTTCTACAACGTTCATCGGTGAATCCCGTTCTAATACGGTATAAAATACACATATACATTACTGCAATAAATGGAAATAAATAATAAATTAATGTCCCTCGCAGCACTGAGGATGGCCGAATGGCTGAAACGTTTGCGGTTTTGAAATAAAATCTTTTGTTTTACACTAAATAATTCTTAACTTATATAAATTCATCCCGCTTTAATTCGTAAATTATATATATTCATATGGTTTTGCATCTTAAATCATTTTATTCTTCTATAAATTATAAAAATTACTTTGCTATAAATAACTTATTATTTAACGAGCAGACCCATTTATTTCGTAGCTATAATGTGTTGAATTAATGAAGCGTTCATTTAATCTAAAAACCAACGAGTTTTAAAATAGAACTTTAAGCTTAATTTAATTTTGTTTGGTAAAGAATGTAGAAGACTTAAAGTTTTTATTTTTACATCTCATATTTGACAATAGTAAGTAATATAAATTAATCTTTTGCCCTAAAACATATTAATTAAATTCAGAATATAACACATGATGATATGAGATCGTATCAGTAGGTTCTACCTGAAACAGGTTATCGTAAGCGAGCACTGAGCGGAAGAAATCTGTAACCATTCTGTATATTCTTACATTACTACTTATGAAAACATAAAAGTTTAGTTTTATCAATGAGATAGATAACACTAATTTATAACTTTTTATAATAATAATTTACAATTTTTTTATTATTTGAAAACACATTTTCTATTTATTTTAGGGCTAATACATAGGTGCAAAATGATTTGGGTTAACCTGTCTTTTGCTAAACCAAGTAGATTCCATGTTTCACCCACACGTGAAAACGCGACACATAATAGGCCATGGAATAAACAGTGATTTTCCTAGTCCAAGCCAGAAAAAATAGATTTGGCTACTGGATGCTTACCCGCCCTAAATATCGGAAGAAAATAAAGCGTGGTGTTAATAAATGGACTTACATCGGCATCTGTTGGAAAATTTTTAAAACCTACAAATTATCACACTCAAATGTAGTATTGTAAGCATTTAATTTTGCAATAAATGAAATATTGAGGCCAATAATCGAGATAAAAACTATCCTATCTTTTAAGTCGGACAAAACTACACACAATGACCCAAATTTTATAAAGATCGGTTGAGTAGTTTCTGAGTTTACCTCCTTCAAACATCGGGACACGATATATATATATATATATATATATATTAAAAATTATTATAAATTTAATTTAAAACAATAATAATTGGAGTAATCGCCTGAGTTGTTCGTCGAGTATATCCTGTATTTGAAAAACACGAATTGAAAATTTAAATTAAAAATCCAAGCTTTCTTTTGATCACGGGTTTCAGAATACGCTCTAATCCAATTTCGTCACCAGGGGGGAAAGTCTTACGACAGTTTTGAGGAATTTTTTTAATTTACGCCCGAGGAAATTGGAAAAAGTTGCGGTTTGAAGTGGTCTATTAAGTGAGATCAGTGCATGTCAACTGGTTCAAATCTTCTGGAAATGAAATATGCAAATGGGCCAGCCGTTGCCACCATTTTGATATTCCTTCAGCTTCTTCGGGGGGGGGGGGGAGGGAGGAAAAGGAGTGGGGGTGGAAGAGTTTAAATTTCTCCCTCATTGCTCTCGATTTCATCGCCTACGTTTTATTGAATTCGTGATAATCTTCATTCCTGTCGGACGTGTATGCCCATCCTTATATTTCGATTGGAATAGAATTTAAAAAAGAAAAAAATATATAGTCTGTGATATTATTTCCCCCAGGAGACTTGCTCTTTCTATGAACTTACTTTCTGATACATGTGAATTCGAATAAAAAAAAACTTTCGTTGAAGTTCCCCACACACCACCATTTTATTACGATTGTGTATCATCTCTACTATTTTACAAAGCTTTAAGTTTGATTGTTGCTACTTTTCTGTTGTAATAACTTAAAAGGTCTATTCATAAGAATAAAAACAGTAGCTTTATCTTAATTCCATTGCATTAAAATTTTAATGAATACAAACATCTGGTGTATTGGATCATGAATGGAAGGAATTATAATAGGAGTTTGATAAATAAATATATGTTAATAATCCAGTAATTAAAAATAATTACATGAAAACAAAAATAAAAATAAAAATTGACTGCATAAAAATTATAGGCCACTTTTTAACAATATCAATATCAGTGTATTTTTAACATCAATATTTTTGGGCCCCTATATTTTTCTAAATTTGTAAGCATTCTATTTGGGAGGGATTTAAAAAGTTGTTTGTATATCTCTTTTTGCCCAAATTAAACCACTAAGTTTGAATGCTGAGATCTGAATTTGTCCAGAGAAGTGAATTAGTTACCTGCAGCGAATACCGCCCTACTCAATTGTTGCAAACAGTTCTTGATGTTGAGATCAGGAGAAAAGGCAAAAGTGAAACATTATTCTATTTAAAATATTTTTTTACCAACCAACCCGTGTTGATGGGAGCATTGTCTTTTTGGGAAATGGATCTTCTGCTAAAAATCTCTGGTGAGCTTTTTAGCATTAGTTTTTAAATTACAAAATTTCATTTCACATTGCCATGATAACCATTAATGACCCAAATCAAGACTCCGCCATCATCCGTTTGCCAGCGACTTAAAATCCTTTGATTTTCTTGGTTGTCATGAAAATAATATTGGAAGCCATAAAAACAATCTAAATTTACCGCTTTTTGATAGTGAATATAACTTTTCAACAAACTTTTCTTACAACCAATATTCTCAAGTACAAACTTTTCACATTCGACTTTGTGGTGTTGTGAAAGTGATGTTTTTTTCTGAATCATTGTCCTGCACTCTTAAGAATTGTTTTCACACTGCAGCTAGCAAAGCGATTTGTCTGGAAGCTCCTGCAGAGTTGGATGCTTCGCATAATATTCTTCTTCGTTCAGGCATAGTGGTTACCATTGGAGTGCCAGGGAATTTCTTCGTGTCGTCCTTACCTCCCAGTCTTAAATCTAGCTCTAGGCATTTCGAAATTTATTGCTAAATGGTTCAGTATTTAATCAAACTAAAAATTAATTCAATAGCACGAACAGTTTGATGAGAAATTTGGCTGTATTTTGGCCACGCATGAAAAGGGCTTAAATACATTATATATTATTTAAATAAAGGATTAAAATGATAACTAATTATAATAATAATAATAATAACTCTTTATTTTATTGTCCCGGGAACTATCCCATAGGAAAAAAATTGTACAGGAGCATATAAAATGCTTTAGAGCCTTAGAGTAGTACAAATAATTGAAAGAAAAAAAAACTGAGATAACAAAAACTATAAATAATAAAGTAATATTCTTATAATGAAAAAAGTTAAAACTAAATTGAATATACTTATTGTCTTAAAATGAAAATAACTATGCGTGTGGAGCTTATAATATATAAATATATACACTTATTTACACATAAAATAAATGGAACTTATATTAAAAAAATAAATAAATAATAGAGGCCTATATCGTTCAAAATTAAGATTGAGAATTCATAGAGACTATTTACAATTTTTCGGGAAACTGGATGGATAGGAGGTGATTGAACTGGCGGGATTTAAAGATAGGGAGTGTTGGAGTGACGGATAAACGGGAGAATAGAGTTCCATAGGGATGAGGACCGGATAATGATAGACCTTTCGAAAACTGACGTTCGGTGGGCCGGAGTATATAGATCTGAAGACCTAGAAAGGGTATAATCTACACACCAAAGACGTAAAATAATTATAATTACTTTCTCCTCAATTATTTACTTATCTTTTAACTGAAAAATTATGGGATGGCCTATTATTTAGTCGCGAAGTGTAGATGAAATATTATAGCGGTGTACCGAGGTTAGATATAACTCATGTTCGAGTCTAGGAAGAGCTCGATAGCAAGGCCATGAAGCAAGAAGTTGCCTCGTACTTTACCAAGTCCATGTTCCAAATTGTTACCTTCCTTGTTCTTGGACAAACTCCTGCAAGCGCATCCGCTGTCACTAGCCGAAGACACTCCCAGAGGTGTCCTCCGACCCGCTTCATCATGGCCTCTACTTATGCATTTAGTTCTACCTCCTCTAGTCTTTGTCTTAATATCTTACCATTATGCAGGGGAACTGGAATCGGACAGTTAAAGTTTATCATCTAGCAAAAGGGCCTAGGTGGCATTTAAAATATAATCTTCAGCAGCAGTTCTCTTATAAAGTTATTCTAATGCAATTCAGTAAAGCTTTGGTTTGTTAAAAATTTTCTAGATTTTTTTCTACATTAATATTGAATATAAAAGTTCCTAAATATTTCTTTCGATAACTATAATTCGATATTCCGTTTGAATGTGTGTGTCCAGACCAAATTAGTCATACGGTTTGGAAGATATTGTAAGATTTAGTTTACAGTTGATATAGTTGTCCTTAAAAAACGCATTTTAGGGAAAATGGGGACAAAATGAAATATTAATTTGAATAAACTTATTTCAGAAATTATATCTGAGTAAAACGAAAACCATTTTCGAGAGTATATTGTCACCTCGCTTCTAAAATCTATCAGTCCATTCTGACATCTTGTGACACAGTGATCTTTGGGAAGGGGTTGTGTGGTTATCAATTAAAGTAAAACTTAATCAAACCAAAACGTCGTTTATTTTGGTACAATATACAGTCTTCCAGGTCCAAACTACCAACATCTCATAACATAAATACTTGAAAATACTTATATATTGGAATACATCGATTCTATTCTGCTCTAACGGACTCTCTCCCGGCCCAAACTCCAACACCCAGTAGGCTAGCAGTATTCTTCTCCCTGTCCCAGACTCTGACCGTGCCTCAACCTGACTGCCCCTGACTGTCCCCGGGCTCCCTTTCGACTCCTGGCTCCGTCTCGAATCCCCTTCCACTCCCCTAGGCCTGCCTCTTCTAGGAGTCCCCCCTCTCTCTCAGGGTCTTCTAGGTTCAATGATATGCTTAGTTTTTTAGAAGTAATTGTTCACGTGGCAATATACTGATTTAAATACCTCGATTCCACAATAAACGACCTACGGCAAGAAATGATATGGCGTATAATCATTGCTGAAAGAACTTTCTTCTCCCTCTCAAAGTACTAAAAATCTGTTGAAATCACAAATGAAGTGTGCCATATGATGTTATGAAGGTCTGATATAAGGTTAATACCTCGACACTCTTCATCAATCTAGAATGATTTCCTTATAGTCTATATTCAAATTCTTGCTATTTTTCTTTTACCTCAAATCCTATGCCATTTCTGGTCTAGACAACTCGAAGCCGTCATGTGTGTGACACCGATCTTCACTGAAAAGGACCCGGTGGGAGTTAGTTCTCACACCTAAGAACCGAGCGGGATTCGAAAGCAAAATTGGCAAAAAAAACAAAAAAACAACAATCAAATAGAAAACGTTTGAGCTGTAAGAGGCATTTTAAAGACAGGATATTGGGGAAGACCAAACAAGAGACATAACAATGGAGAACTAATAAAGAGTCCTACTCTTTTTAAGAGATACTGCCATAAAAGTTAGTCTCATGAAAAGCAAACATGGAACGTGCTTGGCAAAGAAAAAGTTTACAAGTGCCGGGCAGGGGAAAGTTATTCTTACTTGATCCAAAATTTCTATTTTATTTTTTAAAATATTTTCGACAAAAGATAAATATAATATCCTTTATAAAAGCATTATTATTAATAATATAATTTTCAATACCTCAAACGATATCATGTGACGAATTCTATAGCGAAGCAAATATTGGATTAAACGTGATACCACAACAATACTTCTGGACATTGATAATTTGTTTTTTTATTTTTTATTTACTACGTTTTTAACATTTGTACTTAAACTCCCAATCGACCTCTAACTTACTTGTTAGACTTGTCTTAACAAATCATTTATTAGCTCGTGAATCTTGGAACTTGAAGAGAAAGATTGGTGGTTCAAGTGGAGCTTTACGGACCATTACGCTTCTGTTACTACTTCGGTTCAACTTCAAGTAACTGATAATTTACTTCGTAGAAACATGCTGGGCCGTAGTAAATCCGTCCGGAATCAAAGATCGATTGATATTACTTTGTAAAATTTTGATCAGTATAAATAATTAAGTAAGAACATTACCGCTCTGATGGTAACGTCTGATTGAAATGTGATACTGTTGGATATAGTCAAAATATTTAAACTCTCTTAATTCTTACTACGAAATTCTCCCTGTGTACTTGAAATATTTAGAATGTATTGGCAACTTCTAAAAAAGTGTCCCCTTTAATGCAATAGACAAAATAAAATAACGTATCTCAGCTTAACTCATGCATTTAAAAACATAGATAGTAATAATAATTAAACTTAAAAAAACTCCCATGTTCATCTCGGTTCATCCCTCCGACGTTTACCAGTCGGCACAGCGATTATTAACATTTTTTTTCGAATTTTGCGATAGATAGCCTACAAAATTTACACGCCCATTTTACTAGACGCTATCGACTCAATTATATTAAACGGATAAGGTTATGCAATCCGACATTGTGTAATCGTCTGATTCCCTGATTGTATTGTACTCATTCGGTCCAATATTCTCCGTAATTATTTATTCTTAAAAACTTTATGTTGTTGCTCATTTCTTAATACATTAAGTCATCTTTCGCTTCCATCAACAACTATTTGAAGTATGGTCGTTTTGTAATTTCTTATTTCATTTAATTAGTGTTCCTAGTTTTATAATTTTATAATTTTAAAAATAAACAATGTAAAGTAATTTTTATTTACAATTTTATGCTTATGATCTTTTTATTTTTTGTTTCCAGGTACGTGGTGGTTTTGTTTCGATATGTATTTATAATGGCGTTAGGATTGATTATGCTAAAAATGAGGTTAGTTTATTTTTTTGTTTTTAAGTTTGCATGAGATACTTGACTGCATATTACATTTTAAGCACATGTTTAAAGTTGTAAACTGGTTGTCCCAGATGAAACGCCCACACTTGAAATCTCATAAAATTAAGTGTTTTAGAAATTTATTGCGTGAAATTTGATAGAAAAGAATAAAATCAAATTTTTTATGTGACAATTTCCCATAAAATAAAAAAGTGGACAAAAAAAAAGAAGCTAATATTGGCAAAATAATAAAAGCTATGGTAAACAATTTATAATACTAGGTATTTACACAAAAAGCGCGGAATCATTAATCATGAATTCTATTAATCGCTAGTCGTGGAGTATTCATGAATATAATGTATTCAACAATCATGAATGACTATTATTCATTATTAAATGAACACCCACTGCTTAGGACTTGTCTTTGCTCATTAGGACAACTTTTAATTTAGAAATGCATCCTCGTATTTTTAAATTTTAATGAATAATGGTTATGAATATATCATATTCATGATTAATGATTGGTGAACATTTTTCATTCATGATTGATGAATATTAGGTTTTCATGATTGATGAATCCTAGCTCATGAATATATTTTATTCATGAATTATGACTAACTGAATTTATCAGTATTCGTTAATCATGATTAACTGAATACCAGTTATTCATTATTCATTTCAAGTGAATACCATACACACTCAATAATCATTAAAAATATTGTAATTAATACTGATTATAAATAATGGTTATTCATTATTCCTTGGTTTTATGATTACCAATTATTCATATTCATTAATCATTATTCAGATTACAATTTGCACAACTCTGCATATTGGTAAATATTTTATTCATTTCTAAGAAAAAAGTGAAAAAATATAATAAGATAAGATAAAAATAATATTAATAATAAATATATGATAATAAATATAATCAATGTAATGGTCACTTATATTATTTAAAAAATTTAACTAAATATCATTAATTTTATAGCGGACAAAAGAAAAGAGAATAAAGTGTATTCATTTATATAAAAAACTGAAAGTGTGAAATACCTAAACGTGGGAATATATCGAGGATAACGAAATAAAATTGCAGATGATGAATAATCAGTCTCATGTAAAAATAAATACCTGAATAAAAAAAAATACTAGAGAATTTTATAACCTGATATGAAATAAAAGTTTATTTTTAAACGAGAGTAAAAATAAAAATAATGTTTTATCACGATGATGCAGTACTATTTTTCATCTGGCTGATTTATAAAAGTACTAGCATTCCCCGTCGCGGCTTCGCCCGCGAGCCTTTAAAATCAATTCTGTGACCATTATCTTGGTATTGATCTAATATAATATGTTAACTGATGTTAAGGAGATTTAGTAGAATTTGAGCTTCCGGTAGGTGGAATGTTGGAGGGGGAAGCTGCCGGCTCGGTAGAAGAGACGGAGACGCGCAATGGAGAGAGTTCACTAAAACCGCCGAAACAAAAAATGACTTACTCGTCGTGGACGCCTCATTTTTCGGCTGTAAAACATGGTTTTCGACGCTCAATAGGGCCTTTCGAGTTAAACTCGTCGTATCAAATTCTTTAAAATGAGTCCTAATTAGATATATTTTCTCGAAGTTCGAAAATAGATGTCCGTTAGAGTTAAGCGACAATTTCGCCATTTACATTTTAGATATTCTTAGGGGTTACATTTTTGATATTCCTTTCTTAGTGGTTACCTACATCGCTTTTAAAATCTAAATTCCGAAGTTTCTAATCATAAGTAGTTTTTGCTTTGCATTGATTCTGTCAGTCAGGACAAAGCCTCTTATACATATGGAGAAGTATATATAAATGGAGTAGTATATAAATATGGAGAAGTATATATATGTGGAGAAGAGATTGAAATAAACACGCACCATCCCCAATCATGGGAATCACAGTGTGCATAATTTGATTACCACTAATATTTTAATAATCAGTAGCCATATTTTATGTGAATGTCTATTTTAATACTATTGTAACGTTAAATCGATATTCAAATAAAAAACATATGGTTTAAAATCTCAACAATAGATTTCCGTTAGAGTTAAACGACAATTTCGCCATTTAAGCCCCATAGGGGTTACATTTTTGAAATTCCTTTCTTAGTGGTTACCTACATCGCGTTTAAAGTCTAAATTCCGAACTTCAAGTTTCTATCATTAGTAGTTTTTGCTCTGCGTTGATTCTGTCAGTCAGGACAAAGCCTCTTATATTTATAGAGATACTCGAATAGGAGAGTTTTAAATGTGGATAGGGAGGTGGCATATCTGATATTTAGCGGGAGGTAATTCTAGCTTATGGTGGATATAAATAAAGTAATTCTGGTATAGGGCATAAATGAGTACGAATATAAGATTATGCGAGTAAATTTGACGAAATCGGAAGGGTCTCTGATTTCTGTATTGCATAGTTAATAAAAATCCGCTTTGAATTTACGTAGTAAAACAATCCTGTTATGTTGATATCCTAGCAAGTGGGTGTAATGCATCATCCGCGCGACTAAATACAGAGGAAACCCTTTGAAGAGTAAATAAAGCGTGGTGGTCGGGTATGGATGGGGTTGGAGGGATTGATGACCAGGGATTAGCGGGCAGTGTCAAACCCTGACGGCCATTGAGGCCTCCGTCAAAGAATTCAATTATTCACTTGAGCCGGGGGATGAAAAATGGTGGGGGCAGCTTAGGGGTGTCCTTTGTCTGCCGTTCAGATTTCTCATTCAATTCACCACCGACTACCATCTTCCTTCACTTTCGGCTCTCCACTCCGAACCCTATCGCTGGATCACCGCTAACGGAATGATGAAGAGGAGGCAATCTTAAATGCGTTCGCAATACATATCTATGTATAGTTGAAGTTATATTTAGCAATATTCTTAATGCTCATTAATTTTATATTAAAGATTTGCTCTAAAATATCCGTGATGAGCCTTCCCCCTGAAAAAGATTTAGGATTCAGGATAAATTCAATTTTATTAATGAAGGATAAGGAGTATCAAGTGATATGTACTAAAGATAATTACGTAGGGGAAGAATACACATTTCATAAATATTAATATTAAAAATCTGTGAAACACAACTTTCACTTAACAACCTAGTTGGAGTAGAAATCAACGTTTTTTGATAAATGTGTTCATAAAAAAACAGAAAATATTTTTTTCCGCTTCTGTTTGTTATTCTCCATAAGTTAAAGAGTATTATAATCATTAAACAACTTTAAAGTTCTCAATAATTTATGATTTATTATTAGTTACATATTTATTAGGGGCCTAAAAAAAATCGTGATTTCATTAATAGTCGAGTTTTTTATTTAATGCTTGCTTGTTAATATTGTTGCTTTATTGTTGTTTTTTATACTAGATGTTTGTAAATATATTGTGAAGGTGTGTGTTAGTTAATGTGAATCGATAGAAGTTGTATTTACGGCTCGTAGTAAATCAAAATTAAATTTTCCATAGTATGCCATTCCGGAAACCGTCAACGATTTCTATTCCTATAAAATCACCTTATATTTCAATCAGAAATCTATTATGGAACTAATGTTTATAATCTAAAATATAATTATTAAAAACAAGAGTATTACAACACAAAAATGATTGTAAAAATAGCAAAAATATAAACAAGACAGCATTGGCCCTACACAGTATAAAAAATAATCACACATTTAATTTTGATAAAGCAAAAATAATAGAAAAAGAAAAAATAGCTAAAAATAGAAAAATATTAGAAGCAATACAAAAAATATAGATAAAACAATAAATTTTAAAACAGACACCAAGAATCTAGGTACACATTATATAGACATTATAAGTAAATTAAATTTGAACTGTTAAAAATATTAGATATGAGGAGAAGAAGATTAGAATCAAATCAAAGGTAAATAAATTAATCCCCATAGAAAAAAAATAATCAGTCTGTGACAAGGAGATGACCAATAAACAATGTTAATTTTAAATTATTAAAAAATGATAAATATATGTGTGTTGGAAAATATATGTACATATAGGATGAAATTGACAGCATGCAATTAAGCATGAAAAGAAATTTTAAGGTAATTTATAATTAAATTATAAAAACTATTAAAAAATAGAATTTTAATGATATGATATATTATTGTGAAAAAAATTATTTAAATTACTGTGATTTATATAGATAAATGTTTCTTGTTGTTTTTTCTGAAGATGGGGCGGGTGCCCCGAAACGTTGAAAATGAAAAATAAATAGAAAAATAAAAACAAATAGTGGAAGTTGTTATTTCATTAAAAATGGATTAAAAATAATAATTAAAAACTTCCTGAAAAATCAAAAAAATAAATGATAATTATTAAAGATTATCTTATATCATTTGTTTTCACCCCGTAAACTGCTTTAATTAATTTGAGCATCACGTATGTACTCTCTAACGCCCACTAAAAGTTTGTATTGTTAAATAAAAGTTTTTATTTTTCAGCGTTGTCAATATGCTGCAAGATGCGTATTATCAGCGTTCATTTATATTCATTGTTTAATTAAATTAAAAATTTTATTGAACAAGGTGTAACTTTTAAGAGGTTATTGTATAATAAAATGTTGAATAATTATGGTGTCATCTTTAGTAATTAACCTTTATGCCTCCACTCAACTTTGAAATAGGATATATTATGTTATTAATGGCTTTTAGATTTGATGTCGTCAAATAACCTATGTTCTGCCAGTTTTATTAAAGCATTCTCAAGTTCATATTTCGTATTCGTCTATGTCACAAGCTCAATAGGAAAAAAATTAAATTTATTTTAAGAAAAATCTATGCTCATCTCTCTGGTATCATTTTTTTTCTATTGAGCCTTATTTTCTATAATATTGCACCAAATATATTTTATAAATAAGAAGAATGGCTGTAAAATTATTGGATAAAAATGCGTTTTGACTTCATCCACGTTAACTATGTATTTTATGAAAAGAAAATATTTAAATTGATATAAATTCTATTATTGGCTATAGTTGGTTCTGATTTTTTTCATACTGGTAGAGGGTGAAGGCTGCTAAAATACCATAATAGAATTTGATCGATAAATGCGATCGATCGGCGATATATCGATTTTAAGATTTAAATCCCTATATTTGAACTTCCAATATATATTCGGCCTCGAATTAAACTAAATCATAAAACATACTTATCGTTGAATTATAGGAAAATATTTTTTTCCGTTAAATTTCCTAAAAAATATGTTAATTAAAAAATATGGTATTTTTAATTTATTTTTTGGGATTTTTTCTTATTTAGACAATAATTATTTTAAATTTTTTCAAATGGAGCAAGTGCCTGAAAAATACCTGTATATAAGCGGAAAGCTCAATAGATAATAATACTGACTCATTTCATTCTCTAGGTATAACTCTGTCCCTATTAAAATATTTTATTTAAAAATAAGTGAAGAAAGGATCTATATAAAAATTAATTTGAAATACTTTGAGCGATATTATTTTAATTTTTTTTATTCTCACTGATAAAGGGAATCCCGTGCTCTTTAATGAAAAAAGAATTATTTGATTATCGTCATTTAGTCAGGAGTTATAGATTTTTGGCCGCTAAATGACAAAATTTTCCCACTGTGTGTCGGTAGCGCCTTTAGCATTTACTCAGATTGCTAGACAGGTAAATTGACTAACTAACAAAGGGCATAGGTTCTAGATTCATATTATATTATTCATATCTTCAATTGCTAAAAATTGAAAATGTATTGTATTTAAACATTTAATAGTCATTTACTTCGTCTCTAGGTAGGTACTAATACATATTTTAAATAAGTCCATCATTACTCATGAAATGTAAAAAAAAAAAAGTGCGCCCTCCCTCGGAAAATTTCTGGATCCGCTTCTGATCAAAATAACAATATAATATATTATAATGGTGTTACCTGAGCTAATATAGTAATTAAATATCATATTTCAATATAGTGTACCATCTAGGCATAAGTGTTCATGTAGGCATAAATACTTCAGGTGTACTGCAACAATGTTTTACATAATATTTACAACATTGATAAATTAATTAATTTACAAAGATTATAAAATTAATAACAACATATAAATTAAAATTAAATATTACATGTTTGTATATACATTTGCTTTTCTCTTACCTCATCACTAATTTTAATTAAGAATAATTGAGTTTAAAAAAATACATCAATTTGTTAATCTCGTCAATAGTTAATAAATAAATTTAAAGATTGTCAATCTAAAGGTCGCGGGTTCGCTTCCCGAGGTGGTCCTAGGATTTTTTAATGGGAGTAAAAAATCCGGTACAAGTACTGAAGTGCGCCGTTTACTGAGGCTCCCTTCAAAGTAAAGCCCGATCTCCAGTGAAAAGGACCCTTTTAGGGGTTTATTTATCTCTGAAGAGCGAGCGTAGTGAGCGGGAGTCGAAAGCTAGAATCTATTAAAGCCAATCAAGGAACTTTTTAACTGAAAAAAAGACGATGGGAGTTTGATAACATCACGGTCACATAACCTCTCGAACCAGGCCACGCCCAGCAGCCGCTCTTCAGTGCCTTTACCAAAAGTCCTTGTCTATGTCGTCCCTCGGATAGGACGTAAAATGGAGGTCACGGGCCTGTACGATGTCAGGTACACGTTAAAGATCCCTATCCTAATTAAACTTGGATAGGCAAAATTTAGGACTCCCACTGTAGCATCGTCCGATTAGCCTTAGTGGTATGAAGTGACGTTAAACTAAACAAACAAACAAAGATTGTCAATCACACTTCTTCTCTCTTTGGCTACCTCACTGTTACTGGATGATGGCTGTTATGTTATTTTATCTGGTTTATGCATTTTCCACCTTTTTGTTCTATAATTATTCATTTTATGATACTAAACATTATATATTTTTATAAACATTACATAATACATTATATTATACATATGATACACTATTTTACAAAAAAATGGAACAATATAGACATCGGACATGGAACAATAAGACATCGGACCCCGGGGACCGATGCCGCAACTTACGTGTTAATAAAGTTAAAGATTGTCAATCACACTTCTTCTCTCTTAAGTTACCTCACTGTTACTGGCTTATGGGCTGTTATGCTATTTAATCTTGTTTATGCATTTTCCAACTTTTTGTTCTATAATTATTCATTTTATGATACAATACATTATATAATACATAATATTATACGTATTATACACTATTTTACAAAAAAAAATGGAACAATATAGACCATGTCTTCCAGTAGCATATATTAAAAAATCTGGTGCGTGCTCGCAAAACACAACTTTCACTTACCAACTTACTTAGATTAGAAATCAATGCGTTTTGTTAATTGCCACTTCTCAAATGAACAGAACGGCTTTAATTATGAACAATGGTCTGTCATTAAAGGCGTACTCCGCATGTGTGGGCTCAACGAGTTTTATGAGTTGACTGAATATTTTTCTTTTTTTCTCCTCTTTATGTTTTCTTTATTTTAATCATATCTCATATTTAGCCATTTCTTATTTTTAGGCGTAACGAGAGACAGTTAATTTCTCCATATAAACAAAAACAAAGCTACTTTATAAGAAAGAAAGAAAGAAAGAAACAAAAAAGCCCCGCCCCCCCAATAAAAAGCCCCCTCAGAACATTTTAATAATGATAAAGCTTATCTGATATTAAAGAAAACCTAATTTTCATTAAACATGACGAATTTGATAAAAATCGTTAAAGCCTTTTTTGAGATAATCGAAAAAAAGGTAAAAATTGGAATAAAAGTCATGAAATAAAGTGCCCCCTCAGTTGGACCAATTTTGATGAAATGTTGGCTTTTAAATATTTGGTATATACATACATCAAATACCCAGTTTATTCAAAATCGTTAAAGTCTTTTTTGAGATAATCGAAAAAAAGGTAAAAATTGGAAAACAAGTCATGAAATAAAGTCCCCCCTCCGGTTAATCAATTTTGATGAAATTTTTACAGTCTTATCTCGGGCATATACATACATCATATACCCAGTTTGATCAAAATCGTTAAAGCCGTTTTTGAGTAAATATAAAAAACACGTGAAAATGATACAAAATTTATAAAGTAAAGTCCCCCCTCCGGTTAATCAATTTTGATGAAATTTTTACAGTCATACCTCGGGCATATAAATAGATTAAATACTCAGTTTAATCAAAATCGTTAGAGCCGTTTTTGAGATAATCGAAAAAAACTTAAAAAGTTATTAAATAAAGTACCCCCTCCCTTTGACCAATTTTGATGAAATTTTTGCTGTCACATCGCGGGCATATGCCTACACTAAATACCGAATTTCAGGTTCCCACGGTTTATAGTTTTTGAGCTAGTCTGTTAACACACACACACACACACACACACACAGACCATTTCGCGGGACTTGGTTATTTCGACTCAATGGGTCCCAAAACGTGTATTTCCGTTGAAAACCGGAAGTCGAAATTTTTCACGATCGCAATACTTCCACTTACTATATATTTCATATATAGGTAAGTGAAAGTAAAATTACCAAGAATTCATATACTCTTTTATTAAGTACTAACTGTATATTCCGGTTTCACCCGGGGAATTCCATTTTGTCGATTTCGTAAAAAAACAATGTAAAGCAAGATCTTAACGATTTTTATAACAATAAAAAAATATATCCAGAGATCGGCTGAAGTTATGCAATTTTAATATGGACAGGTTTTCGCACCAGGTATGAAAGAACCACTGAGCGAAATTTGGAGAATTTAGGACAAACGGTATGTATTTCTAAAAAGAACAAACAAACAAAAAGAATTTCATCTTTATTTATATAGATTTATTTATTTTTTTCCTTGGATATAAACGAATATTGAATGCAGGCGATGACGACCCTAAGGGTTTTACGACTCAGCAAACAACAACAACCATCGAGGTAGACAGGTGTGATCTATCGTATATATTTTTTCAAAATTAAATATATCCCGTTTCCGTGCCCCCCCCCCAACTATCTTAGCCGTGATCAAAAAGAAATTTAGTAGATGCTCAGGACATATCTTACAAGTAAAACTGGATTGGTTATTTCGTGCTATAGTGATAGAGAAATATCCTTTCTTCGAATTAAATTCGGATCCTTTCTCTGTGTTACATCATATTCACAAAGTGAAGTTTCTTATGTGCATGTTTAGTTTCTTATGTACATTTTCCTTGGTTGATGATAGCAAGCAACGAGAACAAAGTGTGGTATAGTAGGAATAGTACACCTGTTTTTCCTCCATGTTCTACTCATAGAATCTTTATGATTGTATCTGTGATTTCTGGTAGCTTCGACCTAGGGGGGAGGGGGAAGGATGGGTTGGGGTAGGGATGGAAAGGACGAAAAGTCGGATTAAAGGAAGGCTCTTCCTCCAAGATGGAGCCGATAGCGGTTCCAGGTTTTGCTGGAGATTGTTGATAAGATGCTGCTGAGCTGTGCTTGATCAGTCCTGTATCCAATAGATAGATAGAAAAGGATCCTATTTCTTGATAAACCAAAGCAGCTTTGCACATAAATGTATTTATAAACTTTGATAAGGGGATCCCCTCGTCTTGAAACGTCTATTCTTTACGTGGGAGATAAAGGAAAATACAGTTTTTGTCATTTTTTTTATTTTTTGCTCCACGTTTATTACGGATAGGATGCGCCATTTCTCCCTATCAGGAAGAGGCTTGTAGATACATGCAGATTAACTTCATCAATTCCCTATAATTTATGTATTCACGTAGGAAAATCTTTCTTTATGAATAATTAACATGATAGGTGAATAACACATCTTCCAGTAATTTGTTTTATTAAAACGTTACATTTCTAATACCAATTTTTCGGAGATTACACGTCCATCTTCAGGGCATTTTTTTAGTATTCCATACATCCATAGATTAAAGGACAAAGTTCAGGAGATAGAAGTGACAAAGATAAATAAATCTATGTAAGGTATTCCGTAATAATTGTTAATAGTTACAATGCTAACCACTACACCACTCTGGACTCAACAAGGTAAATATCACATTTTATTTGATCATGTTAACCAGCTATTTATTCAAATATTCATGTATATTTCACTATCTATTATGTAATTATCAGATTTCTTAAATACCAATGTCATGAAAATATACCATCATTTGAATGTGGTTTCCATTATGAATGAATGGAGTTTATTGCTTATAAAGTTACAACTTATAGCAAGGAGTTGGTGGTTTACATTACATAAATGAAAAAATATTTCAATACAAATTAAAATTAAAATCTTTACAAAATTTAATTACGAATACTAATTTCCCTTTTTCTTCTCTCTCATTTTATTTTACCGATTTATTTATTATTTTAAATCTAATAGGTTGAATTGTTATTAATTATATGTAAGAACCAATTATACACCTCGGCAAACATCACCCTAAAAAAAAATAATTTAGAAATACAATTATTTATCAATTCAGCTTTCGTCTCAGTGTTCTCAAGGGTGTGTCTAAATTTTCTCAGCCCTCCCCTTTTCATTTTTTATTATATTAGGAAGTTCAAGGCTTCAGCAAGAAATTTTCTACGGTAAGTTGAACAGGGACGTATTTTAGAGAAGCTAGAAAATATTGGGTAGGGTTCAGTAATATGGTAGCTTCTTTGTTGCAAGATAAACTGCTCTCTTGGGATTAGATCGAAGGGCTAAAGTTTCAAGTAGAATAGAGGCGCGCCCCACTCGTAATTGCCTTTACTCCGTTACAGGCTCACGTCAAATTCCGAAACTTTCTAACTAATGGCCACTTTTTTTTCTTTTTTCCAAAAACAAAAACAGCATCAACCTCACGCATTATGTTTACCATCATTTTTCGTTTTACCATTATTTTACCTTCGCAGCTTTAAAACTTTGAATAGAGTAAGGTGGGGGTTGGGTATGTGCTCTTAGTGGACTGTTAGAAAAGCTGTATATAACACGATATGAAGTTTCTGTAAAGGGGGATCCTGAACGTTTTAAGCATTTTTTTTTTTTTTTTTTTTTTTTTTTTTTTTTGAGTTGGGTGTTGTAGGAGTAACTTTGATTGGATGACGCCACAAAACGGAGTTGTGCGTCTGTTTCCTCAAAATATTCCATTTGACGTAAACATATTAAATTAAATTAAAGCAGATAATAACTCAAAAGAATAATCAGTTGTCGTGCCTAGAATACTACCTTTTAAAACGGGAATGAAATTGGAAACAGCAAAACTGTTCGTATTTCCGTTCGAATCAATAAAAAATCTTTTGTAAAGCTACATGCTTTACTTTGCTATTAAGTTGAATTACTTTGTCGATTAAAATTGAAAAATCAAAAATAGGGGGGCAGTTGTGGGTTATAATATACAAAATGTCCATAAGATCTCTGAAGGATAACATGTTGTATAGTAAAAAATTATTGTAACCGAACTAAACAACCCCCTAGTTTCCATATTTAATGGGAAACTCAAAAGAATAAGAATTTTATTTCACAATTAAATATTATATCTCAATCACGTAAACCAAGAATTTTTTAAAAGTAATATATCATTTCTCTGTAGTATTGGTAAATCAAAAAAAGGAAAAAAAATAATGAATTCCCTGCGACTACATACACTATTATCGATTAAAATTGGAAAATCCGAAATAGAAGGGGTTTGTGCGTACTTAAATTGGATAGAATGATAAAAGAACTACGTTAGTAAAAATAGTACCATTTTTTTCTTTTCATAACATATAGTCAGTGGGTTAAATGAGCCTTGAAAAAAAAATAACGATAAGACACAAACAAAATAAATAAAATGAGAACAGTTTTTTTTTCATCGATCAGTCTTATAACCTGTTGCTTGGAAGCAATATAACCATTATATTGAATTAACTTTCATTATTTCATCTGACGTTTCGGGCTACCTGCCCATCTTCAAATATCTTCAATAATCACTTATTTACACTTGGCTTGTAATTGTCAAAAATAAAACGAAAAAGCTTGTATTAGCTAACAACATCATTCCTTAATTTTTTCTTGTTTCTCTCTGCCCTGTATCTTTATTATCATTTTAATCCCTAAATCCCTAACTATGATGAGTAAGTGAGCCATAAAAAAAAAAAAATAAATAAGAACAATTTTTTTCCTTAATACATTTAATTATATAAATAATAATTCATTGCAGTATCTTCTTCATATAGGCTTAGTATTCCCCAACGAATAATATCCTATCAGTCTTGGAACCTGTTGCTTGGAAGCAATACAACCATTATATTAAATTAACTTCCTTTAATTCATCTGACGTTTATTTTATTATCCTTTATTCATCTGACGGGCTATATGCCCATCTTCAAAGAACAACAATATTCAAATTTTTACACTTGATGTGTAATTGTCAAAAATAAAACTAAAAAACTTGTATTACCTAACAACATCTTCCTTAATTTATTCATATTGCGCTCTGCCCTGTCCCATTATTATCATGTAAATTCCTAACTAAAATGAGTAAATGAGCCTTAAAAAAAATTAACGATCAGAACGAAAAAATTAGAATTTTTTTTTCTTAATACATTTCATTATATAAATTATAATTTATTGTAGTATCTTCTTCATCGAGGCTTAGTATGCCCCAAGATTAATATCCTATCAGCGATTTTATTTTTAGGTTTTAATTTTAATAACTAAGCTATGATTATGAATTAGAGTACGCAGATCTAATTGGTCAAGTTTTATTTTCCATATTTGATGATAACTTCATATATTTGCATATTTTGATGATCTAATAAAATAAACAATTTATTTAGAAATATAAAAGTCCAAAATCCAACGTGGGAGCTAAGGTTCCCAATTTCGATCGCGGTTATCGCCGTAAATAAGTTCTTCTTCCTCTTCGAATTAATGATTACTGGGATTACCGATTTCCACCTCCGTTTTAGTTAATAAAATATAAATCGCATCCCAGTCCATGTTTGAGAAGCTTTCGATGGAAGACGGTTTTATGGAAAATTCAGGACTTGATATCCTGAAAAATATAAATAAAATTTTAAACGGGGATAATTTAATTGTTCTCAGCGGCATTGACGACCCAATAATTTTAGGCGCTTATAAATTTGTCCCAATCGCAACAGTTTATATAGAAAGATCATTTTCGAATTATAAAACTATTTTAAACGATAGAAGGTTAGGATCCACAAAAATAAATTTAGAAATGCATTTTAACCCTTAAGCGCTGAGCAGTGCGAGTGTATTGCGGGCCATGTGGCGTGAGACCTTAGACCGGCTGCCGTGCTCGGTGGCCTAAAATACTTTTTCGTGAACATACTAAAGAATTCGCCCTATTTGACTAAGGAATAAGGTTCAGGTGAAATTAATTTTGAAAAACCCGAAAAGAAACCCAAGTCAATTACTTTACAACCCTCGGAAGTTTTTGAGGACTGGGAAATACCGGACGGCTGGAAACAGGGTTGGAGAAACGCGAATACCAATCACGTAGAAATAATTTCATATGTCCTGCACTCGTCCAAAATACGAATAAGAAAATGATGAATATTTAGTCTGCTCGCCCTGCTCCTCTAATCTTCATGAAATTAAAAAAAATACGTGTAGGAACGTACCTAAAGAGACATACTTATATATAATTTTTAGAAATGTTATATTAAATGTTTTACGATAGGTTAAATGATGATCAGGTTTTTCAGTTTGAAAAAATTTTTATTTTCGAAAGCCATATATAAATGTTTTATATATCTGTTTATTTTATAACACTTTTAAATTATATACTATATTTTTTTACGAGTTGTTACCTACGATTTATGAATGTTGCTAAATAATGATACGATAAGTACGAAGAGTAAAAATTCAATTTGTTCAATTGTTGACTACGGGGGGGGGGTTCATTCTAGTGCAATAGTAAAATGGAATGAGTTAAGAAATCAATTAAAATAAGGCCCGCAGTTTCAGTCTCCTAACGCTGAAGTAGGGGGAACTGATATATCAGTCTACAGGCGTTAAAGGGTTAATTCAGATAATTTTATTGATTAATTCACTTGTTTTATATTTTTTTAATTGATTGTTAATTTAATTATCTTTATTAGTGTTATTCGTTAACTAGTTAGTTTGAATTATTTTTATATTTTAGTTTTAAATGCGTTTAATATTATTCTTGGAATTATAGGATATAGGAATAATAATAACCTATATTTGTTTTAAGTTAAAAAAAATTTATAATCAGTTTGGTTTTTTTTTTTAAATAGTCTCATCCAGTTTCTCTCCTATGAAATATTTTTTAGAAATTAGTATCTTTGAATATTACGGTTGTTTAAGAGCATATTTTTAGATTTTATGCTGCATATTATATGGCATATTTTGACGCTTTTTACTGCATAAAAATCCGGGCTCTGGTAATAAGATACAAGGAGGTGTGAGCTAGTGTAGCGAAATGCCGTCAAGTAAGTCGTTCGACTCCTCCACTACTAACATTGTATGGATTTGCTGTTCCTGATTTATTGCTCCTGAGGATAAGTTCATATCTGGAGAAGGCAATATCTCTCCTCCTAGCTTGGCTCAGGGCTTCTTAGATTCCTCCTTACATTCTTCTCTTCCTACTTACCTCGGCATTCTTTCCGCTGCGATATGCAAAGCGGAATAGGAGCCTCGTCTCCTATATGAATCATGTTCGCTGAACATTATTTTTTCTTCTCTTGGTTATAACCACAATGAGCTTGAAAAAAAAAAAAAAAAAAAAAGAAGTGTCGTGAACAATCACAACACATCACAACTACCAACTCCCTACTATCCAGAAGAATTGAAAATATTTAAAGTTGATAAAACTAGACTTGGAAGTCACTAATATGAAACGTTTCAATCTACATTTTTTTTCTTTGATTTTTTAATATTTTAAAGAGAAGTAAATATGCCAGAAGAAACAAAAAAATAAATTTTATTCCCCAATAATTCTAGTATATATTTTTTTAATGTCTAGTCATAATTAATTTCTTCATAAGTTATTTAAACTCTCTAACCATCTATTCAAAATCTATCCATAAACGAATATCTGTTATTAATGAAAATTTCAAAATACCAGGTCATTCAAAAAGTCCTGTCGTTTTTCGTTTGTTCGTTGTTTATTTTGATTCTAGAGTGTTTGCTAATTAATTCCGTTCAATACAACTTTTATCCATGTAAACACAAATGTTTATACTTTATGAATAGGAGGCTAAGGAGGATTAATTTAATGCAGTCACCATCCAACTGTCTAGTTAAAATGATTCCAGTTGAAACTCAAATTCGGTCGATTTTGCTCTATGACTTTAAACTTGGCTCAAAAGCTGCCGAAACTGCTAGAAAAATATGCTCCGTGTTTGGGGAAGATGTGCTGTCTGAGCGGAAGGCACAATTTTGGTTTTCAAAATTTCGTGGAGGCGACGAGACACTAGAAGACGAGGCACGCTCGGGTCGACCAACTGTAGCTGATAAGGAGGACGTTCGAAGAGTAGTTGAGTTGGATCCGCGTCAAAGTTGTTCAGAGATAGCCTCTCAACTTAATATCTCAGCCACCACTGCCTGGAATTACCTTAAAGAACTGGGAAAAGTGAAAAACTGGATAAATGGATTCCTCATAAGCTTTCAGATGCCAATATGCTTGTTCGCTTGACAACTGCATCTTCGTTAACTTCCCGCTTGAAAGTCGAACCCTTTTTGAATCGAATCATCACCTGTGATGAGAAATGGGTGTTGTACAACAACTTCAGACGATCATATCAGTGGTTGTCGGCAGATGAGAAACCTAAACAATTTCCAAAACCAGATCTCCATCCAAAGAAAGTTTTACTCATTGTTTTCTGGACAGCCAAAGGTATAGTGCATTTTGAGATTCTGAATCAAGGGCAAACCATCACTGCAGAAGTATACTGCAATATACTGGACCATTGCCAATCCAAGCTTAAGACTTTTGATCCCGGCTTAGTCAACAGAAGAAGACTTTGCTTCTTCAAGACAACGCTCGACCACACACCGCCAAATTGACGAGGGAAAAATTGACAGAAATAGGCTGGGAAGTTTTGCCTCACCCACCATATTCCCCTGACCTGTCACCCACTGATTATCACCTATTCAGAGATCTCGACAACAATCTGAGACAGAAATGTTTTCAAGACCGTGACAACCTAATTCACGAACTGACCACTTATTTTTGCAGTAAAAATCAACAGTTTTTTAAGGAAGGAATTTGGGCTTTACCATCTCGTTGGGAGAAGGTTACCGACTGTAACGGTGGATATTTTGATGAATAAAGGTGATTATTTGAAAATATTTATTTATTTATAATTTCCCCCAAAAAAACGATAGGACTTTTTGAATGACCTGGTAGTTTAACCCCAGCCTGTAGACTAATATATAAGTTCGAGTGCTGCAGTCCATGTGGCCTGTAGACTGAATATCAGTTCCGTCCGCTTCAGCGTTAGAATACTGAAACTGCGGACCTTTCTTAACTCTTTCCATTTTACTATTGCACTAGGATAAAACCCCCAGTAGTCGGCACATTAAGAGATGTTTTTGTGGTTTCTTTTAAAACAAAAATTGAATTTTTACTCATCGCTTTCGGATTTATCGTATCAATATTTAGGAATGCAACATTCATAAATCGTAGGTAACAACTCGTGAAAAAAAAAAAATAGTTTATAATTTAAAAACGTTATAAAATAAACAGGTACATAAACCATTTAATATAACAGTTCTAAAAATTATATGTAAGTATGTCTACTTAGGTGAGTTAATAAATAGTCAAAATACCATATAAATAATATATGGTAAAATAAATAGGCCACAGCGCCCGCAACACTCGCACTGCTCAGACGCTAAAGGGTTAAAAATACTTCTTTTATCTCTAAACTCTTACTTTCGACATTCAAGTTTTTTGACGTGTTACGGTTTCCTAATATGGAGTAATACTAGGATTAATACAAGGGTGACCGCAGGGTTTCATCTAGGTGGGCAGGCTGTAAACATTTTTGTCTAGGGGGGTAAAATTCTTATGACTGGGGTGGGGGGATCGAGTTATTCTGACTATTTAAGACTCAATAATGGATTAAATCAAACTTATTGATACTTGAAAATTAAAATATGTTTTTATATAATACTTACGACATATATTAAATGAATTATAATTCATTTACTTTGTAGCTTTAGTTTCTCATATTGCATAGATTGCGCATATGGCGCGTCTTGCTCAAATGTACAAACACATATGTTCTTACTTATGAGACCTCTGTACAAATGATTTTTGTATTCTGCCATATTAATCCTGAAAAGATTATTTTGGTTAAATGGCTCATACTTACTCCATACAAGCGAGATTAACAAAAAAAAGTCCTCATAATCGGCGTTTAAAATAAAAATATGAAGTGACCACGTTTTTTTCTGAAGGGTTTATTATTATGCTCTTTTTACTCACGGCTTCGGAATGGCTTCCTAATATGGTGTATTACCCACCTATTGTTAAAATGCTCGAACAAAAAATATTTCTTCCATTTGATAAGACACGGATCAGGCAATGAAACCTTGAAACAAACAACGCTGTATCATACCCTTTTAATCGTTAAGGCATTAATTCTGTGAAAATGGTCCATACTTAATGTATTGACCAGTGTATTCAGAAAAAATAAATACGTTTCTATTTATTTATCTTTAAAACCAAAATATTGTCTTTTTTTTTCTTTTTCTGAGTGTGGTTTATTTTGCTGAAACTTTTAACATTATATCATATAAAGGTCTTGAAATGTTTGAATTGACAAGTTTAAAAGTTTGTAATGTTTATATCTGTTGAAAGAAAGACAAATGTGACCAAAAAAGGTGGAGGGTTAAGAGTTTAGTACTTCGAAAGGAGATCCGTTTCTTGGTTAAAGGTTGTTCGAGGGTGATCCGAGGAGTTGTGCTTAACCGCCAAGGTTTTTTTTTTTCGTTTGAATCAAATTCGTTACTGTAAGGTTCGAACCCTTGATCGTAACATTTCACTATGGCCTGACCTATTTATCAGTTTTAGACATTCCTTTTAACTGATGTACTTGATAACATATTGGCAGCTCAAAGTAAATTTGTGGAAATCGGAAAAAGATTTTTTTTTCTCTCTGTCAACGCTTACTAGACCATCCGGAAATAAAATATGGATGAAAAAGGAATGAAGGGAGGATGTTGGTAGGACTTCGCTCGAGTGAGAACTGTACCACTTAACAGCTAGGGGAGGGGTGGCCTGGGACGTGTTGTTTTGAGAAGTTGCCACATAAATCTTTGGCCCTGGCGGCCTTCCACCCTCTGGCTACCTTCTTTCGTCAGCTTCTTGGTCGCCACGTCTCCTCCCATAGTCTTCCGCTGTACCCGCTGTACAGCAATTCTTTGGATGTTCCCTGACACTCGCTCGGCCAAGGAACTTCTTGATCAACATCATCTTGGTGGTCATTTGTACGTATATTTGCATAAATGTGTATCCATAATACTCCTATTTATCTTCAATCCCGGTTTGTCCCTGTCCCAACACTTCAATAATGTCCTGGCCAAGGCAAAACAGGGAATCAACTTTACTTGGAATTCCCTTATCTCAAACAATGATATTCCCTCAGCGTCACGATCCATAATATCCTACGGAGCCCAAGTCTGGGGGGGGGGGTATCAAAGACATGGCACGATAGAACGATTAGGGACTTTTTTCTGAACAAAACTCTTTCGGTTGCCCAGGAACACCCCAAATTACATCTTATACTTGGAGACAGGCATCGACCAGATTTATATTCACACACTTAAACTGCGCTTAAAATATATTATTAAAACCATGCAACACCCGCACCACAGATTGCCCTCTCAGCTAGCTAATATTTTAATAAAAATAAATGTATTTTGTGTCAGATATATCAGAAATAAATTTAATTTGGGCCAAAGAAATTTCACAGTTGACTACTTATCAACTAATTTGAAAGTATTCATTGAAAAAGAAAAAGAGCTCTTTAGAGTTCAATGTCTGGAAGCCCGCTGTAACTCTAAATTTCATCTATCTTACAAAGAGCTAGACATTGATTTACTTAACAACCCGTTTATGAAAGATGAGTACAAACTTTCCTTCATTATCAATATAATCAAAGCCAGGGGGGAGTTGCTGAAGCTTAACTATGCGCCATGGGACAGCAAGCGTAATCATAACTGCAGCCTATGCAATGCCAACCAGTTAGAAACAATTAGCCATTTTATTGGGAGTTGCACTATCTTAAGGGACTATAGGGCTGAGTGGTTTAATGCTTACACTCTAACTGACAAGGAGGTAATCTCGTATTTGAATGGTAAAGTTTGGGCTTTGCTGAGCGGATATGTTAGAGAGGCATTTTACTATCGGTTTTTTTTAACAGAGCAGTTCAACTTCCCATAAGATACCGCAAACGATTTTCGTAAATTATTAACTAAAATTATTAATATTTTACTTTAAGTTACTATTAAATAAGAACTCCTGCGAACGGGTGTTTCCCACTGCAGTGGTGTTTAGGTGAGATTTTCATTGTATTTTTTTTTTTTTCTGTTTCTGTATATAAATAAACACATTTATCTGTCTGTCTGTCTGTCCTATTTATCTTCAATCGATTCCTAGGACACTTGGGTGTCTTTTGTGTTTGGAGCGATATCGACATGCAAGTTTATATACACCTGTTATTTCTTTCAGTGGGAATTATACAATATCAAAATTATATCTGGGATATCTACTGATCATACTGTAGCACAGAATAAAAAACACATTTCACTCTCAAATAGAAAATATCCAATTCATTCGACTGATAAATAGTGTTCAGCTGAGCCATCGGACAATTTTTTCCCTCCTAATTCAAGCGAAAATTATCATTAAACACTCTAAAAGAAGGAAGTACTGGTTAACGGAGGAAATAGGAAATATGGAGAGAGCCGAAATCCTACAAATTAGAAGTAAGTACCGTATATTGTATTTTACTTCCTATCAAAAGAGCAAGAATAGAGTAAATCTTATGTATTAAAATTATTTGCTTCCTCAAAACTCGAAACATGTCGGATTGATAAATCTGAAACCTTTACACAACGTTGCTGTTCAGCAAATAACAGCCATATTTACTTTAAAGCATGCTAATATATCCAACGGAAAAAAATTAATGAAGAGCAAAATTTTTTTTCGTTTTTTGTCCATTTTTTTGTGCAAAATGTTAGTTTTCTTTCTTCGCTAAAAAATGAAAAAAAAAATTTTGGAGGAAATTGGAAAATTCTTTACAGAGTTACGGTTTATTTTATTTTTGATTCAATGTTTTTCAACCGTTAAATGTGTTAATATCCTCAATGAAAAAAAAAATTGATCCCAATGGAATAAACAACGTCCTTGAGTAGAGGAGTGTAAATATATTTATACCGTAAAATGGGGTGACATTGTGACTAATGGGGTGACTTTGTGACAAGCCTATTTTTCTACAGTTTTTGAATTTCCCTCCTTAAAAAGAATCAGGTTAGGCAATTCAGTGTACTTGTCAGTTGATCAGTAATGTGCTGCAACCTACTGGCCACGTATAACTTCTTTCATTCTATTTACCATGGTGCTTTATTTCATATATGTTTGATTGTTTTCATTTAGTTGAAACCTTGAAATAAAGCACCATAGTAAACGGAATGAAAGAAGTTATATAGGTCTCTATGTAGTCAGTAGGTTGCAGCACATTACTGATCAACTGACAAGTACACTGAATTGCCTAACCTGATTCTTTTTAAGGAGGGAAATTCAAAAACTGTAGAAAAATAGGCTTGTCACAAAGTAACCCCATTAGTCACAATGTCACTTCATTTTACGGTAAAATAAAATTTATATTTTTTTCCTATTCAACAGTTATTTAAAGTAGGCTGTTATGTGTAATGTTTTTTTTTTTTAATATATTTTGTACATATACATATTTTCTTCCCTAAAAGTTAATATTACAGGAAGCCGCAGCAAAGCGTGGTTATATGTGATATATACATTTTTTTTTTTTGTGTTTCTCCCCTTCTTGCCTTTTAGGTACACGGGGTTTTCCAGGCCAGGGGCGAGATTGGGGGATTAATTCCGATATAATTAAATGTCCCCTGGCTCCGGGTTTTGAATTTCCCAGTGATTCCCAATCATACGCGTTTGCCCACTGACCATGAATATATGGTTTAGCTAGTATACCATAGCAATCAAAGCAATTTTATTTCTGACGTTATCCTATGCAAAATTAAACAAAGAAGTGAGCGAGAAATTTCCTATATCTTTATTATACTCCAACAAGAATTGTAGTGAGTACTCATTTATCATCTAGCGTATATGAAGCAAAATACATACGGACTTTTGAGTAACTTCTCAGAATAATGGCTACTTTCTGGGCTTGAAACATAGACGGGCATTTTGTCTGCGAGGAAGTTTTGTTACGGTCGTATGTACAGGGTCCCGGTTCATCAAGTTCTAATGAAGGTGTCGGATAAATTAGTTAAAGAGACACAAGAGGTAGGGCCATCCGGATGATGGAGGGGTTTTGAATAATTAGCTTCATCCTCTTCATCAAATGGATCCCTGGTTCCATGTTTCCACTATAACAAATAGCTCTTTAAATTGATAGCCGTGTATCAGCTGCCTCGGGTACTCTGTGCCTTCCCTAATCAGATCCTGTTGAACACCTTCGGCCCCTCGGCTTATCTGTCTCTGTTACTAGTTGACTGAAAGATAATGATCTATTGTTCACCTCGGTGACCTATTGGTAGAAATAAAAATTAATTTCCCATGAAATATAGTCACTATAAAGTATGAGAAGTTCATAGCTGATACTTAAACGATTGAGTGAAAAATAAAAAAAAGGCAATATTGTATGTTTTATGATTGCTCACATTAAAATTTATTTTTTATAATCGACCAATTATTATTCAGAAATTTTAAATCACATTAACAAACATATTTAATTTATAGGCCTGAAATATTACATGGTTTAAAGATCACGAAGTATGTCAATTTAACTATATCCGTTTTGTCTGTTTTAAATAATAAAAGCGATTTATTAATTTTCAGTAATGTTTTATTAATTATTAATAATGTTGTAACGTTAAACAAAAACAATAAAAACATAGGGTATAGAATTGTTGGAACGAACTCTCAGTTAGAGCAAACTGTCATAGCACATCTTTGTGACTACGATGTTCGGTAACCATTGACGCCGGCCCAGAAGGTTCTAAATTGTTGTCTTTACGACTGGAGCGTTGGACTTGGGAGTTAGTCTTGTTCTGAAGCTCAAGTCATGGGGTTGTTTGTGTGTTACAAAGTGATAATTTTTTTAACCTGCTTATTTATTTTTTGTTTCAATAATTTGTTTGGAATTGGAATATATATTTAATAAAAATTGTTTAACACACGTAAATGTTACAATATAATTTAAAATGTCTTGATTATATTCTAAATGTATGTAAACACTAATATCACTGGCTCAATCACGGGGAGGGCATAGGGGCTGAAGTCCCCCCCCAGAATTTTTTTTTCTCTTTAAAATCACATAAATTAAAATTAATTTTTAAGCAGCACTTTTCTATTCACTTCATTGTCAAATAAATAATGGTACATTTTGTTCTTGACAGATATAGTGGGATATTTTTTTCTAAAATTCAATAAAATTATTAAAGCCACCCACCACCCTTATAGTAATCCTGGCTGCGCCACTGGCCCATATTATTCTTAATAAATTATATGTCGTGACATTATTTTACTATTATTTATTAATTTATGAGATCTATTTGAACATTTATTGAACACTAGCTGTATATACCGATTTCACCCGGAGAATTTCAATTGTTAAATATATAAACGGTCGATTTCGTAAAAACCATCGCAAAGTGAGATTATTACGATTTTTATAACAACAAATAATATCAGCTGAAGATCGGCTGAAGTTATGCAATTTTAATATGAACAGGTGTTCGCGCCTGGTATCAAAGAACCACTGAGCGAAATTTGGAGAATTTAGGACAAACGGTATGGATTTCTATAAAGAACAAATAAACAAACAAACAAACAAACAGAATTTCATCTTTATTTATATAGATTACAGTGCTGATCATTTTAATTAAACTAAATATTGTCATCAAAACTATATTGTAGTTTTATTTGAAGAACAAATAATCTTTCCATTATGAGTACTCCACTTTGCATGATAAGTGAATTTTCATAAAAAAAATAAATAATAATAAAATAAAAGGAAAATTTAAAAAATGGATATATTTTTTTTTATTTCTCTGGAATTCGTAATTTTTATTTAATTTTAATTTTAATTACTCGATCTAAAATAAATCACTCATTTCCCTCATTCGGTATAAGAACGTTAAAAGGTTGAGGATTTTGATATTTCGGCATTTGATAAAGGTAAAGGGAAATCCTGGAGTAGGTACAGGAAAATGGGAAGACTTGTGTTGCGTGACTGGAACCCAAAATGGGAGAAAATATTCAATATTTCAAGTCATTCCCTCATTCGTTTTTATCTTCTTCTTCTTCTTTCTTTTTTTTTTTTTTTTTTTTGTACACAAATATGATTTCTTCTTAGGGACTAGGGTCTCGTCTTTTAGGTTTCAATCGGATTCCTCTTTTCACAATTATAATTGATAAAAAATGATTATATCATATTATCTTGGTAGAATGTTTTTATTTGCTTAAATTATTTTAATGTTAAGAAAAATGATTCAGTCTCAAATTGCTTTTATTGTTTACTAAGTGGTGGACGTTTCGGACATTCGTCACCTTAAATGTGTAGTGCATTGCTAAATAAAATTACAGGAATTGGACAAAACAAATATGATAATTTTTTTAATATTAAAAATTAATTACATGTAATATATTAATTCTGATTAAATATGATAAAATCCAGACGGATAAGCAAGCAAAGTTAACCGATTTTAAAACCTTAAAGACTAAAATTAAATACTAAATTGAGTTTTAATACTCAAAATTTGATCATAGGATCTTGTAAGTTAGTAGATCCTATTTAGGGACGCTCAATGACAAACGATAATCTTGATATTTTTTTAAGAATATGCGATATTTTACAATCTGTGGGGGCAGTGGATTTTCAAAAATCGAAATCAATCACCAAAATTGCCCGTCTACCATAGCGCTAGTAAATTATGTTTTCTCTTAATATTCATTGGGCTAGGTAAGTAAATAAAAGAAAATTTCTGACTAAGGCTGATTGTAATTGATAGTATTAAATAAAAAAAAAAAAGTTACTATCTTCTGAAATAACGTTAATGCAACAATAATGAAAAATGTCTTATATTCATACACGGCATAAAGAAGAGAAATATTTACAAAATATAATTAAAATGAAACTCCTGAAGAAAATAATACAAAACTCATAACATTAATACAAATTAAAATAAATCACCTCTTGTGAATGAAAAATATAACAAAGAAACATACAACATATGAAACCTTCTCACAAAGAAAAATATAGCAAAAATTAATTTGCGATTTCAAAAATTATTACGTGAGTTTGAATAAACATTGAATAATAAACTGACACTGAATCATGAATATTTATATAAAGATTTTGCCCTGCAATCAATCGTTATTATAATGAATAAATAACTTTAATACTTTTAACAGTTAGGTACCGTTGACGGATTTTTTCCTGTACAGAACAGATATATGAAATGTTCATAGTTACATATACAATTTTAAAGATGTCGCCTGATGACTGACCCAAATGTGCGCATACAATGCAATCTCTTCGTCCGCACGTACAAAACGACCGCACTCCACAACTGCCAATGTCGTACTACTGGTATTAGATACAGGTCTAATACCCAATTAAAAAAACGGCATCTAACTATATATATATATGCCATGTCCAGGCGTAAATATATACATATTCAACTTAAATATATATTAAATAAAAATATAATTTAAACTTGACTAAAATTTCACATTATAAATAATCATATTTATGTCTTACCAGCAGTTAAAGATAACACATGAGTATAAACTTGAACATATTTACTTCTGAGTTAGTAAACGCATACAAAAACATTCATTGCTATGTATAAAATACAGATGAAAATTAGGCATAACAAATAAATAACTAAGATTAAAAAAATAAAAATAAAAATAAAAACTAGGTATAAAATACAGATACAAACATACATATTAATGAAGCTAATTACATTTCTAATATAGGTAACAAACTATAAAGCACAGCCAATATCCTATAATGTACCTTTACCATCTAAAATAACAAAACAATATGAAATTAACAATTGATAAAATAAAGCCATATAAATATTAATAAATTAATAAATCAAGAACATATTAATAATTCAATTATTTCTATGTCATGGCAACATGAAATTTATTATTATAATGTATAAATATTTTTTTTAAGAATTCTTTTCACTTACCTCTTTTCCACTGACCTCGCAATTTTTGCGAATTAAACTGGGGGAATGTACAATTTTTGTCCTATTTCATGTGGTCTCTTGACTGTCAGTTTTTTTTTTTTAAATTATTAATTCAATTGAATTGAATTTAAATATATTAATACATGTAGTTTATTATTTACTAATTTATTACACAATCAATAAACATCAAAATATTACATCTAAGAATACCAAAAATAATTTAGTGTTTTATTTTATTTTTTTATAGATATATTATAGTAGTTATTGCAGCTTTAAGAACCATTAAAGGCGGTCCTGGAGTTCAAAACGTCTGTAATAATAAACAAATATAATACTAATCTATCTAAATGATCTAAATTATTTTCCAAATAACTATGAAATTCTATATTTTTTTTTAATAAATAAGTAGTTCTATAATGTAAATTGTATCGAAGAAAATATCGACTGTCAAAGTACAATGATCGTATCGATTTTAAGTCCGATATTTTAATGACATAATTAAAGGCCAATTTTTCTATAGATGAAATCGATATTGGGGTTTCGATAGGATATTTCTGATGTCATTACTCTTGTTGCCTCCCTTATCAACCGTGTTGAAAACGTTTCATTTGTAAATAGTCTTATTGAAGCAGAATGAAGTGGAGTCCGTGATTTCTTATAAAAATAAGAAATCGGCCTCGTTAAAAGTTGAGAAGTGAGCTTTTGAAGGAAGGCTTTGTCGGAGAGTATAACTTATTTAAATGCTACCTGATCCTAAGGGGTGGGGGGAGGGAGTGTCTTACATCTTACTTTGTATTCCTCAGCTCTCCACATACATATATCATGTCTTCATACATATTTTTACATGTAATCTGGAGCGACCAACTCTAACCCCCTTCTCCCTTGAGTTTCCGCTTATACTTTAAGCAAATGCGCTTCTTCCGTGATTGTAATGCGATTTAAAGTCCTTTTTGATATTTCTGATTCAAAATTCCTTCTCGATTTAGTAATTTTAATTTTTACTCCAGTTCCTATCTAGGAAAACCAAAAAAGAGTACTAAAAAACCTACCTACTTCCCTTATTAAGTTCATATCCAGAAATCGACATGTTAACGAAAATTAACAATTAAATTAGATACACCAAGATTAATTAATATTTTAAATCACTATTATTTCCCAACCAGATTCCTTCGAAGGATTCCGTATTACTTCTCCTCTATTTCCTAATATTTCCAAATTTTCTCTTGTATAACGGTCGTTTAACAAGTTTACGCCGGTGTGTACCACCGGTGGTTCACACTGCCAAATAATTACACCTTTAACACTTTGACTGCCGAAAAAGAATACCTGAGAGTCACGCTCTCGTTTCGACACAATTTTAATATTTAATTCTCTTACAAAAGAACAGTAACTTGATTTCAGGTGACATGGCAGCCAAAGTATTAAGAAAGTAGAAATAATTTCTGTATACCTGAAAATTAAAATAATGAAAATTTAACGTAAATTCATTTATTTTTATATTTATTTGTATTTATTTATATTTATATTCATATACTTATAAACGTATAAACATTTAGTTTTTAATAACTATTATAATTAATATCGTATTATTCACATAACTAGTAGAATAGTATTTTTTATAGTTTATTTTATTATAGTTGGATTGCCAATACTGCATAATGCCCTGGAATAGCTCCTGTCTGATAGAGCGAAAAGCATTAAACAGTCCCGGCGTGAACGTGTTAATGAACAACATGTCCTTCTTGTAGTAAACCAAAAATCCTTTTCCACGCCAAATGTATTAATTTTCAAGTCAATTGTAACCTTTTTGAGGCTTAAATGAATCCCTAAATACGATAGTTTATTTATGTTTTCATTCTAATTTCTTTTAGAATTGCCTTCTTTAATGAAATATTTAATTGATTAATTTCTTTAATTAAATAAATTAAAGTAATCATTAGTAAATATAAGTATAAATAAAAAGTAAATAAATAAAAGATATATATAATTAAATAGTAAGATGTCTTGAAAATGTAAAACCATTATTTGTTACATTATATTGATTTTATTTCATTAAAAATTAAAACATTTCCATTTATTCCTTTGACTTTCGAATTCTCCTCAGCTACGTTTTACACAAGAAAACTTCTAGCGGCCTTTAAAATAAAGTTTATTATAATTTTTAATTTGTTAATTAGATCCACAGGTTTTTCAAGATCATTTTCATGCCGGGTAGGCTTTAATTATTAAAAACACAAAAATATTAACAAATTACATTATAATTTATACAATTACAAGGTTCTTGATTTATATAATAAATTAATATATATAATAAAGGTTTTACATTTGAAAGAGGGAGTAATATTAAATGAAATATTTATTTTTATTTATTTATGTTTTTTATATCAGTTACCTATTTAATAGGTGTCATATTGTATGTAGTTGAATGTTATCATAGTTTTTGTAGTTTTTGTAGTGCTGTGAAAAAGTCTTTGAACAAAACTGTATTTGTGAAAATAATTTTATTATAGCAATTAATTTTTTACTTATTATTTTACTAAGAGTATTAAAAGACTTGTGCACTGAACTTTGTAATGTTAAACTGCGTACAGTAGAGGACAAAAATATTTATAACTGCTTGTCATTATTATGGTCTAAAGTATCTTCATAATCCTTTTTATAGACAACGTCTTAATGTTTATATTATATTATATTAATGTTATTAATGTTTATATTATATTATTATTATTATTATTAATGTTATATTATTAATGTTTATATTATATTATATTATGTTTATATTATATGTTTATGTTTATTTTTATTTATTTATGTTTTTTATATCAGTTACCTATTTAATAGGTGTCATATTGTATGTAGTTGAATGTTATCATAGTTTTTGTAGTGCTGTGAAAAAGTCTTTGAACAAAACTGTATTTGTGAAAATAATTTAAATAATTTTATTATAGCACTTAATTTTTTACTTATTATTTTACTAGGAGTATTAAAAGACTTGTGCATTGAACTTTGTAATGTTAAACTGCGTACAGTAGAGGATAAAAATATTTATAACTGCTTGTCATTATTATGGTCTGAAGTATCTTCATAATCCTTTTTATAGACAAGGTCTTAATGTTTATATCATACTGTCTCTATCTCTTGAAATCAATATAAAAGTTCATTTGAAAGTGAGAACATAGTTGTGTTATCGCAAAAAGGTTTTTTATTAATAGAATACTGTGCTTTTTTAAACCGTAAGTTAAGTTAACAGTAAAAAATAATTTTTCTTAATAAACTTATTTTTTTTCTATACTTTAAGCTATCCGTTTTTCGGAAATGGCAAAAATTAATCTTCTTGATCGACAGAAAGTGATTATTTTGTATCAGCAGGGCCTTACTGGGGGACTTGAAACGTTTTGGGAGGCCCCGAAAGTTAAATTCTACTGCAGAAAAACATTTGAAGTTGCTATCTTTACGCAACCGCAAAAAGAATAGCAAAACATACAGCTAGAAGTATAAAAGAGTATTTGGCAAGAAAAGAAGAGCAGGGACTGTTAAAATGTATGGAATGGCCACCCCAGAGTCCTGATTTTAATCTTAAAGAGCATTTGTGGGAATTACTTGATAGGAAAAGGGTTGAAAGGCAACCAAGTAGTTTAGAAGACCTGTGGAGAATCCATAAAGAAGAATGGGAAAAAATTTCCCCAGATTATATAGCCTCTTTAATTTCTAGCGTTAAAGATAGATTGAGGAGCGCCAAGAGAAACAAAGGCGGACATACTAGATACTAATTTTTGGCTTATGTTATATAGTTATTACCATTTTCCGCTCACAATATTATATTGATGATATTTTTAACTGAATAAAATATTTGTTTCAAAATTATTTTTGTTTTTTTCTTCTCTCCCAACTTAAAATATTTCAAATGTGACATTGTTCAAAGACTTTTTCACAGCATTGTATATATATATATATATATATATATATATATATATATATATATATATATATATATACATATATTATGTATTTAAATTTTTTTTTAATAACATCTTTAATTTTTTTGTTTTAAGTCTAAAAAAATAAATAAATTATATAAATCTACATGTTTGACCAAACAGTTTAATTTAAAGCTGGATCATTTCTTTTTTCTAATGAAAAATAAGGATTTTTATTAATAAAAGGAGGTTACAAATCCGAGTTTGTATTGATATAAGGTAAGTAAATTAATGAAAGTCAAATATAAGTATATATATATATATATATATATATATATATATTTTATTTTTATTTACCTGGAAATTTAACTTACAGGTTTCTTGTTGGTATATAATTTTTCAACAAAATATTTTTATGCGGTTTATAAATATAATTAGTCCTATTTCAATATTACTATAAAGAAATAGATCATTACTTCTTTACATGTCATAATAACTTGGACTCTTTATCAGTGCATATTAATAATGTTCTTATAATACACCTTATTAGGGTAAACCATACAGTTATTGACACTCTGTACAGTTATTTACACCCCACCTTTAACTTAAAGAAATAAGTATCCAAGTCGTAATTTTATTTCAAGATATACATGAATCTAATGTTTGAAGGGACCTCTAAGTCATCTATGAAGTAAGACTTTAACAAACTAACCATAGGGAAGATTTAACAATTAAATCCAGAGGGTGTCAATAACTAGTTTTTGCACTTTTAACTATAAATAAAAAAAAAAAACATCTTGAGTCTTTATAAGGATAGATAAAGAGGAGCTAAAAGAAGTTTCAATTTGATCCCTTCATAAAAAGTAGTTTTTTTTATTTCACCACAGAAAGGGTGTCAATAACTGTATGGTTTACCCTATATTGTTAAAAAATTAGAAATATTCCTATTTTATTTTATCTATTAGGTATCATTCTCTTTATTGTCTTTTCTTCAAAGGTAATTACGCTAATATTACACTACGATTAATTTCTTTACTTATATTCAACTAAACAAAGTTTTTTAATTAAAAAAAAATATATATATATATATATATATATATATATAGAAAAGGCATTTAAATTTATGAAAATATTTTAAATTTACGAAAATATTTCAGTCAGATATCCACGAAATCGTCATTTTCATTTTCATACTATCCGTAGCCATAGGTAACATTGTAGTCACACTTTCCTTCCGAATATCGTCGACGGCAATTTTTACGGCTATCGTTCACACATCCACGGACGATGAAAATATCGTCTTCACAATTTTTTAAATTGATCGATATGAGAGGAGCTCTTTCTAGTTTTTGGCTTCTATTTTCTAAGTCGTAAGAAAGTAAGATGAAATTATTTCTGCGCCTTGGTCTCTTCCTTAGTCTTCTCTGCCTCCTTCTTATTACTACGTATCTTACTTCCGTTATTTTCTCGGGGCTGTTATTTTCGCAACTATTATTTCCTTTGCTGATATTTTCGTTGCTGTTTATGTAGCAGTCATTTCCGTAACTGATATTTTCGTTGCTGTTGTTTCCACTGCTATTATTTCCATCACTGATATTTTCGCAGCTTTCATTTCTGTAGCTGTTATTTTCAGTGATATTTGGTTTCGGATTTGCCGCGTCGTACCCGCTGATCGTTTCTTGGTCTTGGTCTTTCGAGGATGTCGCGTTTGAAATTTCTAAACGATTTTTGCAGGTAAAAGGGACTTTGCATTTCCTGCAAGAGAGTCTTTTTTGGCATTGGACGCTGCAGTTTTCGCTTATAACGCATCTGTAGCACTGGCTAAGCATTACTGCCGGTTGGCACCCTAAAAAATATATTGTATTTTAGAAACATGAATAATATGATTGATTTTTTAATTGTTGGAACTTAATTATAATTTAGGCCAGACGTTAAAAAATTTACGTTGGCGTCGAGTCATCTTATTTATCTTTTTTCATTCAAAATTTTTATGACCGGGCATTGCTTTTTTTTTTCCTTTCACGAGACCTTAATGAAGCCTACATAATTAAAAGCTTATAAATTTCTCGGGATTTTCAAGCTATGGAAATAATTTGTTGATGTAACGCGTCAACAGAATATTATCGTATTAAAATGTGACTAAATATATTTTATTTTTTTCATTATTAAATTTAATGAAATAATATCTATGAACATAAAATTCGAACCTCCGGGTTTCCTTCTTTCTTAATTTAAATAAATTGATACATACTCCGATCTGAGGTTATCTTTTAAATTAAGCGTACATTCAAACTCCTCGAATCATTAATATTTTTGAATATATATTGTACATTAAGCCTACGCTGTTCAAAAAGGTTTGGCAATGTGTTCGATCTATGAATGAAGTACCATATGTTTCTCATTTCTTTGTTAGTATAATTTGCAAGTTCTAGTAGCTTTACCTTAGATACTATGAAAAATATATAATTGATATATATTGCATACCTAATAGATTAGGAATTTTTAGAAACTATGAATTTGGTAAGAACTAACATATATATATATATATATTCAAACAACACTCACACATATTATTGATTTATCATCGAAACTTGATTTTATATATGTAGTCAATGATACATAGCAATTTATTCCTAAAGAAAGTAAGCGTTGTAAAGGTTATGATGTTATTATCTCTAAACTTAAATGAATGATATTTTTATTTTTAGTTCTAAACCTGTTGTATTTTATGCTCTGAAGGTTCATGGTTACTCAAATTTATTCTTTAATAATTTATTCTAGATTAAAATGATTATGTATATTACTTTTTCCCGTTATTTTAATTTTTTTTCTCGAAAAACTACGACTCGGACGACATGACTGCATCGTGAGAAATTTTTCTAACCTGTTTTGAAATAAAAAATTATTTTGACCCATGAAAATGTTTAGAAACAAAAAAAAAAAAAGGCTTTTTTGATTTTAATCATTAAATGTACCAAACAAATATCTTGAAAAATTATTTCTATTAAACGCGTGATTTGCTTGTTAAAATTACATTTACATAGGGTTTTATTTTTGTGCCGTTTAACGAGGTAATCAGAGCAAACCAATTCGTAAAAAAATAATTATTACTTTGGTTACTAGAGAATTATTGGGATTGTTACTTACTTCCAGGATATGAGGCGCAGTAAGGGTTCTCTGGAGGAAAAGTCTGCTTTGGTTCTTGCGAAGAGTTGGAGGACATTGCTTCCGTAGACGTTTGTGGGATAGGGGTTGTAGTGTCTGTAAATTCTACAAGAGTATGGTCAGAGGAAGCTGAAACCGTGGTGTATCTTGGTTCGGCCTTCGTAGACGTAAAGATAGGTGATACCGTTGTCATAGCAGGTTCTTCATCAACTGTAGTCTCTCTATGTTCTGCAATATCTGTAGGTTGAGAGGAAGTTGAACGTACAGTCATACTAGGTTCTGTTGTAATCGCAGGTATTGACGAAACTTCAACCGTAGACGTTACAAACTCTGCAAACAGATACGCTATTCTTACATTATGTGATTATTACGTACTTATACACTATGTACTTGGATATAGCCGACAAACTGTGACGGCATTATAATCCACAGTTGGAAATAAAGAAAATTCCTTATACCCAGTTTGCACATAAATGCTTTATTTGTAAGTTATTATCAAATAATCAAAAATGAAGCAGATAAAAACTTTTTGTAAACTTTGTAATTCTTTTATAGAATATGGAAAGTCAAACGTGTAATATTGCATGCACTTGCAAATGCTACTTTAATGCCAAGACTATTTTGAAATAAAGAATACACTGATATACAATTTGTGCCCGGATTCTGTAACGGAAATACTCGTGCTTCTGTGCGAGAGTACAATGTAGATTTTCTGACAGAAGAATAGTAGGGTTTTCGGTTTTAAATTTTTTTTGGTATCACCTCTGAAGGGTAAGACCCCTTCAGTAAAAAGGGCCTTGATTGGCTCTATTTAATTCTAGCTTTAAACTATTATTTCAAAGCTCCAATTGCCTTGGCAACATAGTGTCTTGCAGCCCCGTTTCAATCCGACCTCTAGGTGTTATAATCTATTCCGAGGCGGTCCCATTAAATAAACATCCTTTCCAGCTTGTTTAGAATACGTTGTTTACCAGTAGACAACAGCCGCCCCTTTCCACAAATTGACAAAATGGATTGGGGTAGATATTTTTAAAGAAAGTTTGTCACTTATGAGTTTCCCAGGGAGAATATCCTGACCAAGGGTCAATCAACGGTTTAAACACTAATGCAAAGAACAACCCATCTGGACCATACTCTAACCCTGGCCAGGTGTTGCTGTGCATCACCAACTGAGCTTGCCTCCCAAAACTATTTATAAATTAATTAAAATAATAAATATAATAAGATTAAATTCATTACCAGTAAGAACGGAAGCACAGCTACATAGAATAAAGATAAGCAATGGTATCGCCATTTTTAAAACACACATACCGGCTGTCAGAGCATGGCTAAGAATGGATGCCGAACACTTTGTTCTTTATCATATACTTTTTGAGGGAGATGTACAACGTTTGAGTAATCAGTTATATAACGAATATCCTTCAGAGATCGTTTCTTATCTTTTCCGAACCATTGAACATCACTAGTCAATTAAGAAGACAACCAATGAAAACAAATTATGTTAAAAATGTTTTTCTGTAAATATTATTCGAGATAGAATTATTTTGCTTATTTTCTATAGAAAAAAAAAAAGATTCTACAGATCCTGGAACAACAAGAGATCCTTGTGACTATTATACTACCAGAATAAGCAACACTGCAATAAATGTTAAAATCGAAGGATTTCTTTAATGAAGGAGCTCTTCCGTGTTTAATGGTTTTTATTATTTATTTCCCGACGTTTCGAGCTTGTGGCTCATCCTCTGGGGTTATCTACATTACATACATATTTTTTTAAAAAAATAGTAAAAACATACATGGATATTATATTTAAGTGTAGTAGATTAATGTAATGTATGTATGTAATGTAGATAACCCCAGAGGATGAGCCACAAGCTCGAAACGTCGGGAAATAAATAATAAAAACATTAAACACGGAAGAGCTCCTTCATTAAAGAAATCCTACAAATTACAGCACTCTTCCCCTCTAAGTGAGGAAAAAGATCCTAGCAGTTAAAATCGAAAAAAAAGAAAAAAAAAATAAGCAAAATAAATAACCCCCCTCCCCCCAACTTAAGTTCCAAAAATAAGTGCACCCATCAAGAAAATGTTTTTGTTTTTTTTCCCTAACAATGCCTTTCTCACCTCTTAAACTATCACAGGCTAGTTGCATACGACATCGGAGCAATACAATCCATCATGGAGCAAGGTGAACAACATCAAAAAAAGGTACAAAAAAGTTTATATAATTATTTGTTATAGTTAGTGTTAAAAAAATTATTCAAATTTTGAAAATAGGCTTTTCACTTAAATTTAATTTCAGTTCCAAATCATTTCTTTCTGGGACATTGTTACGGCAGTATCTTGAAATATTATTTCCCTCACCCACCCGAAAAGTGTTATAGCGAAATTCCTGATCACATTTTGTTCTAGGGCCTAGTTTATTTTTATAATATTAAATATTGTTAGCTTTAAGTGGTTAAATATTGAGATACTGTCCCAAAAAAGAGTAGTAAATTCTCTTAACTTTTATTAATGAAAAAAATAATAAATACTACCTAAAATGTAAGGACTATTTAAAATAGAAGTAACAGAAAATAACAACTACCTAGTCCTTAGATAAATAAATATTTTAAAATATTTTCCAATAGATAATATTTTTAATTTAATTAATTTAATAAAATTACAATTTCAAAAGCGCTCTGTAAACCGGATATATTTGTTTTTTGTTGATTTCAGAGCTGCTTTCGATTCCATACCAATGAGCTTCTACTTTATAAACTATTCAAATGCGGCTTGTCCAATAAATTTGTTAATATAATTAAATGTCTGTATGATAGTACACGTGCAGCTGTTTGGGGTAATGAGGGAATGTCAGAGTTTTTCGATACTCCTATTGGTTTGAGACAAGGGTGCCTTCTTTCGCCAATTTTATTTAGCATTTACATTAATGATTTAGTTGAAGAAATAGGCGGAGGTATACGAATAGAAGTAAATATTTAGGTGTTTACCTAACTCCTACTTTATCCTTCAACTATCATCTAAAAGAAAAAATCAATACTGCCAAGCTGGGGATTAACTGTATTTGGCACAACGTATTTACAAACAATAACTTGCCTACTCACGCAAAATTAAAGGTATTTAACGCCGTATCCAAAGCCATAATGTGTTATGCTTCACAAGTTTGGGTTTTTTTAAAATACGACCAGGTAGAAAAGTTACAGAGGTTTTTCTTAAAAAAATTATTTACACTTCCCAATAATACTCCGAATTATGTTTTAAATTTAGAACTGGGTGTTTCTTCTATATACGTGTATACATTAAAATTACACTTAAAATATGTTTTAAAAATTTTGAAGCTGCCAAACTCAAGATTGCCTAAAATTGTTGCGAAAGAAATAATTAATCAAAAATTATATTGGTTTGAGTCATGGAAACATTTATGTGCTCAATATAGTATTAACACTGACTTATCTAATAGTAATATTAACTCTGTATGGGAAGCTAGTATAGATCAGTTAATCAATAACATAAAAAATGAAGAAAGACAAAATGCTGAATGCTGAAAGACAAAGCAAGGTGCACATCACGGATTATATCCTAAACTCAATTATGACTTAAATTGTAGTTATATAAATTCCTTACCTTTTAATGAATCTAAACTGATACTCAAGGCACGTACATGATTATTAAATTTAAATTACAAACCATTTAAACCTGACTTATGTCAATTCTGTGCGCTTTGTAATTTAAAACAAGTCGAAAACGTAAAACATGTTATTGCTGTCTGTCCTATATTAAGGCCTTATAGGGTCAGATTTTTAAACAGTGCCATACTAACAGAGAGTGATGTCATTAATTTATTGAATGGCCAAAATTGGGCCGGATTTGTAAAGTTCTTAAGAGAGGCACTATATTATAGGAGCCTTTTAGTTAGGGAATTTAATTATAATTAAAAAAAAAAAAGGTATTGTTTTTTGAGAATGTTAATTTTCTTCTACTATATTTTTAGCGGCTTTGTTAAGCATACTGTATACAAGATATAATTTTATTTTATTATGATTATTTTAGTTATTTGTTTTTATTTCTTTTATAATATTTTTTACTTTGAAATTATTTGGTAATGTTTATAATTGCAACTATGCTCCAAAGCATAAATGTTTTAATCGTTGTAAAAAATTTAAATAAGTAATTTATGTATATATTATTCCAATAAACATTATTATTATTATTATTATTATTATTATTATTATTATTATTATTATATTAGTCCTTCAATTATGAAAAATTATATTCAAACTAGTACTTACTATTACTTAAGATATAAATAATAAAAATAGAACAGGATTATTTAGGGATATACTTACATACGTGTAGCTTTATAAAAAATGGTCGGATAGAACATGTTTATTTATTACCATACTTACGTGTATATACATACACGTAATGTGTATATACATACATACATATATATATATATATATATATATATATATATATATATATATATATATATATATATATATATGTAGTGTTTCTTCGGGTATAAAGACTCAAGAGTTATTGATTAAACATTTATTATTTTTAGAACATCAAAAAATTAAAATCATCTGTCTTCACACTGTATTAACATCATCTGGTCTAAAAGTAAAATTACACAAAAAAATATTTATATACATCCAAATGATATTTACATTTAAAGTACATTTAAAGAAAAAGAAATAAGCTGTAAATAAATAAGAAAATAAACTAAGGAAATTTTTACATACATTAAATCAATTAAACAAAATAATATTATATAGCACACAGTTAAATTATAACAGGTGTAAGGTTAAATGATAATGTTATCAAAATAATTTGATTAATAATTTCTATTGTGGGGAGAATCCCTACATCACTCCTCCTCCAGTGCGCTAAGCACGATAAAAAGAAAATTTATACATTAATGATATATTATTTAAACTTATTATGAAAAATATAATGTTCTATATTTACATACAATTATTTTAGTTATCTAAAAACCGCGTAGGGAAACGAACAGTTCTCCCATGCCTGGTCTTTTTCAGATTTCCTTCATCTTCTTGGGTGATAGAATGCGATGGTTCCTGGTCCCTTTCTGCTGCTGTGTCTGTTTTGAGTCGTTGGGAACATGTTTCCTCGGTTGATAGCAAATAAGCTGGTTTCAGTCTATCAATGGAGATCGTTACTGTTTTTCCTTTTATGTCAAGTTGAAAAAATTTATCGTTTCGACTAATGACAGTAAACGGGCCTTCATATGATGGTTCCAACGGCTTTTTGATACGATCTACTCTAACGAAAACGTGCGAACATTTAGTTAGATCCTTGTGAACAAAAAATTTTCTTGTGGAATTGTGTTGTACAGGAATAGGCTTCAGATTCTTGAAAGTTTCTTTGAGTCTTGAAAGGAAAATTCCAGGGTCTTCCATAGGGTTAGTGGGTTCATCAAAGAATTCTCCCGGCATTTTTATTGTTGCACCGTATACCATCAACGAAGGTGATATATTGCTTTCTGGATTGAGTGCTGCTCGAAGACCAAGTAGTATGGTGGGTAAGGATTCAGTCCATTTAACGGTGTTTTTAGCCTTTAGTGCAGTTTTAATTACTCGGTGAAGTCTTTCAATTTTACCATTGCACTGTGGGTGGTAAGGTGTGGTTCTGAACAATTTAACACCACACAATGCACTGAAATGTTTAAATAAGCTTGAAGTGAATTGACTACCCTGGTCACTAACTATTCTTCTAGGAGCTCCGAACCTACAGATCCAATTAGTATAAAACGCTTGAGCCACTGTTTCAGCTAAGGAGTCACTCAATGGTATTACTTCCATCCAATTGGTATAACGATCGATGCAAGTCAAAGCATAAATTTTACCATCAGATGGAGGAAGTGGTCCAATTAAATCGATATGGACAGTAGCAAAACGTTCATCTGGTGTCTGGTAGGTTCCTATTGGAGATTGAACATGTCTGGAGACTTTGGTCTTCTGACACGGAAGGCAAGCTTTGGTCCATTGTTGAACATCCCTCCTGATATCTGGCCACACATATCTTGATGTTATTTGTTTTACTGTTGACTTGATTCCTGGATGTGCCATATTGTGAATTAGGTTAAAAATCTGTCTTCTAAATTCTTCTGGAATGTATGGTCTGATATGATTTGTGCTGATATCACACCACAGACTTTTACCACTAGGAAGTTGTTGGCGTTTAAGCTTGAGCGAATTATCATTTCTAATGAGCTGATCTAGTTCCTTGTCCTTTTCTTGAGCATCAGAAATTAAATCAAAGTCAATAGTGCTTACCTCTTCAATTCGAGATAGAGCATCAGCGACGACATTTTTAGATCCAGAGATATGACGGATATCAATAGTGAATTCTGATATGTATTGTAACTGTCTCTGCTGGCGTGGTGATGCCTTTTCGTTCTTCTGCTGAAATGCAAAAATTAAAGGACGATGATCAGTGTAAATAACAAAGTGTCTACCTTCTAAAAGATGTTTAAAGTTTTTGACAGATAAATACATACTTAACAATTCCCTGTCATATGTACTATAAGATTTTTGAGCATTGCTAAGTTTTTTTGAATAAAAAGCTAGTGGTTTCCAGCTATCTCCTTCTAACTGCTGAACGACACTTCCCACAGCAAAGTCACTGGCATCAATGACTAGAGCAGTAGGATATTCAGGAGATGGATATGTTAATATTGCAGCTTCAGCAAGGCCTTTTTTACATAATTCGAATTTGGTAATCGCCTCAGGTGTCCAAATGATTTTTCTGTTGTCCTTCTTCTTCGCGCCTTTTAAATAATCATGAAGAATTGCTTGATTTTCGGACGCATTCTTTAAATACCTACGATAAAAATTTACCATACCTAAAAATTTTCTTAGACCATTCACGGTTTCCGGAAGTTTGTAGTCCATTATAACCTTAATTTTTTCTGGTAATGGTTTGGATCCCTCCGGTGTAATATGATATCCGAGAAAGGTTAATTCTTTAACACCAAATTGCGATTTAGAAATATTTATTCTTAGACCGTATTGACTCAATCGATCAAAGACTAATTTTAAATGTTGCCTGTGCTCTTCTTCAGATGACGAGGCTACAAGACAATCATCAATATATGCAAAGACAAAATCTAAACCTGAAAAAACTTGGTTAATAAACCTTTGGAAGGTACTGGGAGCATTTCGCAGTCCAAACGGCATAACATTAAATTCGAATAACCCAAAAGGTGTTGTTATAGCTGTTTTGGCTTTATCCTCTTCGGCTACTGGAATTTGAAAAAATGCTTTAAAAAGATCTATTTTTGAAAATACCTTCTTATTATGTAGAATATTATGAAAATCTTCTATGCGAGGAAGTGGATACCTGTCCGGTGTTGTGAGGGAATTAAGCCTGCGATAATCACCGCAAGGGCGTAATGTACCATCCTTTTTAGTTGTCATGTGAAGTGGACTCGCCCATTCCGACTTAGATGGACGGATGATCCCATTATTCAGCATAAACTGGAACTCTTCTTTGGCAAGCTTTAACTTTTCCGCATCTAGCTGTCTTGGCCTGGAAAAAACTGGTTTACCAATAGTATTAATATAGTGGCGGACATCATGTTGCAAATTAGTAGGTATCACATTTGGTTTAGCTAAATCTGGATATTTTAGGAGTAAATCCCCATATCTTTGTGAACTAGATATAGTACTGATTATGTCAATTTCGGAAATGGTATAAATATATCTTCGAATTTTTGAACCAGTCACGCCGTCAATCAGCTGGCGATTTTTTAGATCAATTAATAAATTAAAATGACTAAGAAAGTCAGCACCTAAAATACCTTTCTTTACATCAGCAATAATAAAGGGCCATCTAAATTCCCTTCGGAGTCCCAAGTCAATATTTACTGTTTTAATGCCGTAGGTTGGAATAACTGTACCATTGGCAGCAAATAATTTAAAATTGCTAGTAGAATTTCTGTCTTGATTTCTAGCCGGAATTATTGAAACATCTGCACCACTATCTATTAGAAAACGCAAACCCGTAGTTGCATCTTTAGCAAATAGACGGAATTTGCGGCTATCATTTTGATTTCCAGCAACAGAATCAGCCGCTAGTTCTGCCGCTGGTTGGAGTTTTCCAACTCTTTCCAAGCACATGGTGGTTGACATTTTTCTGGGTGGCACCTATTTCTGAATCTAAAATGATAAAAACAATATTTACCTCTAGGATTGAAGTTTTTTCTTCTCTTACTGTTAGAGCTATTTCTTGATGATACGCTTGAGCTTCGACTCCTCGAGCGAGATAATGAAGAAATTTGGGCTTCCAGAGCAGACATTTTTGAAATAAGTTCAGCCATAGTGTCATTAGATGAAGTTGACTTGACAGAACATATGTTGGGACTTGGGTTCATTTCAGATATTTTATCTGCCATCACAGCAACTTTTTTCAGAGTCTCTTCACTAATTAAAAGAACATTTTTCATTGTATCTGGCAGTTTATCAAGCCAAAGGGTGCGCAATACACTGTCGGTAATACCATCTCCCGCAAGGCTTTTCATTTTTCTTAAGAGCTGACTAGGCTTCAAATCTCCTAACTCAATCTCTGAGACTAACCTCTTAATCTGCCTATTTTCAGATTCTTTAAATATGTTTAATAGTCTTTGCTTAGCCACTGTGTATTTATTTTTCTCGTTTTGGTCTTGGATAATATCCCAAACATTTTCCATGAATCTGGGTTCTAATTGAGCAATTAAATGATTGAATCTAGTCCTCTCAGTTGTAATACCATTAATTTCGAACTGTGCCTCGACCTGGTAAAACCACATCTCTGGCCGTTCAATCCAAAAGGGAGGAATTCTAATACTCACTTTGCTGAGCTCATTGTGTTCCATCTTCCTTTCGCTAGATGATTCAGTAGGCTCGGCGTCGTTACCCATTTCTTGACGAAGATCACGTCGGGGTCACCAATTTGTAGTGTTTCTTCGGGTATAAAGACTCAAGAGTTATTGATTAAACATTTATTATTTTTAGAACATCAAAAAATTAAAATCATCTGTCTTCACACTGTATTAACATCATCTGGTCTAAAAGTAAAATTACACAAAAAAATATTTATATACATCCAAATGATATTTACATTTAAAGTACATTTAAAGAAAAAGAAATAAGCTGTAAATAAATAAGAAAATAAACTAAGGAAATTTTTACATACATTAAATCAATTAAACAAAATAATATTATATAGCACACAGTTAAATTATAACAGGTGTAAGGTTAAATGATAATGTTATCAAAATAATTTGATTAATAATTTCTATTGTGGGGAGAATCCCTACATATATATATATATATATATATATATATATATATATATATATATATATATATATATATATATATATATTATATTTCTTAATTCATTTAATTTTTGCTGAGGACTTGAGTGAGAGAAGTGGAAGGTTATTTGTATTTATGAATTGAAACATATGGCCTAAGTGAATCATAATTTGATTTAAGATATATTGTGAGTGATTTGAAATGTTATTAACAAGTGTTTACCCAAGAATAAACTTTTAATGACGTTTCCTTTTTTACAGGTAAGTGTTTAGGAAAATGTTTTAGGAATATTAAGTTTAATGTTTCAGAAACTTTATTTGTAATTATTAAAAATAAAAACCTCTTTTTACAGAACAACTATTGAAAGTTTATTCATTGGAATAACCTTTTATATAAATATATATATATATATATATATATATATATATATATATATATATGTACATATAAAATTATTTTTTTACGAGGTGGATATTGTCCTTCCACACTCAACCCTCCTCCTTTCTCAACCCGGGCTTGGGACCAGGCTATGGCGGAGTTAAAAAATTGTGTTTTTACGATTTCCGATGAAATAAATTTTTTTCTCCATCGATAATCTTTAAAAAAATTCATTGAAGATATTTTGACCATTCTTAGTTCTACATCGACATTTTCATTGTTGAATACATTCTGTAGCTTCCTTAGATATTCAGTATTATGCTTTTGAGCTTTGCTGCTCTAAGACATCGATGAAGAAAAACATAAGAAGAGACACAGTCGAGAATTCTGTCTCTCTTCTACGGAAATCGTTGGGGGTACCATTCTTTAAAATAATTAATATTGTAGGTTCCTATCTGCTGCTGAAGCAGTAACTCTACTCCTTGATCTCAACTAAAATAGCAGTTCGACATATCTGTCCAAATAGCTATGCGGAATTTGGTGTAAATTGTGGAAATCAATAAAGAGGCATCGTTGCAGTCCATTATCCAGAAAGTGGCGTTATTCGGGTTGTTGATAAGAAATCAGAAATCTATGAGAAGTTAAATTGTTTTCTGGCGTTGCAGGTTTATTGGTGCTGATGTATAATGGATGTTCCACATTATTGTGGTGTTGAGGTGCTGTGACCATGTGGGGTATTGACGTAGGAGAGATTCTTTTCGAGGATATGTTGATTATTATATACGTTTACACAAGGGTTTCATGCTTTGCTTTCACGGTAGTAAATGGTATCCTGAAATAGTAACTCTGTCTATCCTCAATAACTGTGCGGTGGTGTGAATCGTGGAGATAATTGGAGAGGCATCGTTGCGGTCCATTATCCAGAAAGTGGCGTTATTTTGGTAGTTGATAAGAAATCAGAAATCTATCAGAAGTTGTATTGTTTTCTGGCGATGCTGGCTTACTGGTGCTGGTGTATAAAGGATGTTGCACATTATTATGATGTTAAAGTGCTGTGACCATGTGGGGTATTGACGTAGGAGAGATTCTTTTCAAGGATATGTTGATTATTATATACGTTTACACAAGGGCTTCATGCTTTGTTTTCACGGTAGTAAATGGTCTCCTGAAATAGTAACTCTGTCCATCCTCAGTAGCATCGTTGCGGTAAATTATCCAGAATGTGGCGTCATTTAGGTTGTTGATAAGAGAACAGAAATCTATGAGAGAAGTTATATTGTTTTCTGGTGGTGCAGGTTTACTGGTGCTGAAGTACAATGGGTGTTATACATTATACTCATGATGAGGTGCTGGGACCATGTGCGGTATTGACATTGGAGTGATTCGTTTCAAGGACATGTATGGATTATTATATGAGTTAGCTACCGAAATGGCGACTCTTTCCATCCTGAATAGCTGTACGTATTTTCTTGTAAATCATGGTATCAGAAATGTTGAATCTTTTAGGTTGTTTCCTGGATGAGAAATCTGTGAGAAAACATTTTTGGTTGTCATTGGAGATGCTCTTTCCCACATGCTTTGTTTTTATTTTAGTAAAAACTCTACTGAAATGTTAACTTATCTTTAATCGCTGTACGGCTTTTACCATGAAACAGATTACTTGAGGAGCCATTGTTGCCTTCAAGTCTTGAAAATGTGGCATATTTTACGTTTTCTACTGGATTACATAGGCGTGAGAGAAACTATTTGGTTGTTTTAAGTTGTTGGATATTTTACACTTCATGCTTTGTTTTCACGGTAGTAAATGGTCTCCTGAAATACTAACTCTGTCCATCCTCAGTTGCATAGTTGCGGTCAATTATCCAGAATGTGGCGTCATTTAGGTTGTTGATAAGAGATCAGAAATCTATGAGAGAAGTTATATTGTTTTATGGTGGTGCAGGTTTACTGGTGCTGAAGTACAATGGGTGTTATACATTATACTCATGTTGAGGTGCTGGGACCATGTGCGGTATTGACATTGGAGTGATTCGTTTCAAGGACATGTATGGATTATTATATGAGTTAGCTACCGAAATGGCGACTCTTTCCATCCTGAATAGCTGTACGTATTTTCTTGTAAATCATAGTATCAGAAATGTTGAATCTTTTAGGTTGTTTCCTGGATGAGAAATCTGTGAGAAAACATTTTTGGTTGTCATTGGAGATGCTCTTTCCCACATGCTTTGTTTTCTTTTAGTAAAAACTCTACTGAAATGTTAACTTATCTTTAATCGCTGTTCGGCTTTTACTATGAAACAGATTATTTGAGGAGCCACTGTTGCCTTCAAGTCATGAAAATGTGGCATCTTTTACGTTTCTACTGGATCACATACGCGTGAGAGAAACTATTTGGTTGTTTAAAGTTGTTGGATATTTTACACTTCATGCTTTGTTTTCACGGTAGTAAATGGTCTCCTGAAATAGTAACTCTGTCCATCCTCAGTTGTATAGTTGCGGTCAATTATCCAGAATGTGGCGTCATTTAGGTTGTTGATAAGAGATCAGAAATCTATGAGAGAAGTTATATTGTTTTATGGTGGTGCAGGTTTACTGGTGCTGAAGTACAATGGGTGTTATACATTATACTCATGTTGAGGTGCTGGGACCATGTGCGGTATTGACATTGGAGTGATTCGTTTCAAGGATATGTATGGATTATTATATGTGTTAGCTACCGAAATGGCGACTCTTTCCATCCTGAATAGCTGCACGTATTTTCTGGTAAATCATGGTATCAGAAATGTTGAATCTTTTAGGTTGTTTCCTGGATGAGAAATCTGTGAGAAAACATTTTTGGTTGTCTTTGGAGATGCTCTTTCCCACATGCTTTGTTTTTATTTCAGTAAAAACTCTACTGAAATGTTAACTTATCTTTAATCGCTGTTCGGCTTTTACCATGAAACAGATTATTTGAGAAGCCATTGTTGCCTTCAAGTCATGAAAATGTGGCATCTTTTACGTTTCTACTGGATTACATAGGCGTGAGAGAAACTATTTGGTTGTTTTAAGTTGTTGGATATTTTACACTTCATGCTTTGTTTTCACGGTAGTAAATGGTCTCCTGAAATAGTAACTCTGTCCATCCTCAGTTGCATAGTTGCGGTCAATTATCCAGAATGTGGCGTCATTTAGGTTGTTGATAAGAGATCAGAAATCTATGAGAGAAGTTATATTGTTTTATGGTGGTGCAGGTTTACTGGTGCTGAAGTACAATGGGTGTTATACATTATACTCATGTTGAGGTGCTGGGACCATGTGCGGTATTGACATTGGAGTGATTCGTTTCAAGGACATGTATGGATTATTATATGGGTTAGCTACCGAAATGGTGACTCTTTCCATCCTGAATAGCTGTACGTATTTTCTTGTAAATCATAGTATCAGAAATGTTGAATCTTTTAGGTTGTTTCCTGGATGAGAAATCTGTGAGAAAACATTTTTGGTTGTCATTGGAGATGCTCTTTCCCACATGCTTTGTTTTCTTTTAGTAAAAACTCTACTGAAATGTTAACTTATCTTTAATCGCTGTTCGGCTTTTACTATGAAAAAGATTATTTGAGGAGCCACTGTTGCCTTCAAGTCATGAAAATGTGGCATCTTTTACGTTTCTACTGGATCACATACGCGTGAGAGAAACTATTTTGTTGTTTAAAGTTGTTGGATATTTTACACTTCATGCTTTGTTTTTACGGTAGTAAATGGTCTCCTGAAATAGTAACTCTGTCCATCCTCAGTTGTATAGTTGCGGTCAATTATCCAGAATGTGGCGTCATTTAGGTTGTTGATAAGAGATCAGAAATCTATGAGAGAAGTTATATTGTTTTATGGTGGTGCAGGTTTACTGGTGCTGAAGTACAATGGGTGTTATACATTATACTCATGTTGAGGTGCTGGGACCATGTGCGGTATTGACATTGGAGTGATTCGTTTCAAGGACATGTATGGATTATTATATGAGTTAGCTACCGAAATGGCGACTCTTTCCATCCTGAATAGCTGTACGTATTTTCTTGTAAATCATGGTATCAGAAATGTTGAATCTTTTAGGTTGTTTCCTGGATGAGAAATCTGTGAGAAAACATTTTTGTTTGTCTTTGGAGATGCTCTTTCCCACATGCTTTGTTTTTATTTCAGTAAAAACTCTATTGAAATGTTAACTTATCTTTAATCGCTGTTCGGCTTTCACCATGAAACAGATTATTTGAGGAGCCATTGTTGCCTTCAAGTCATGAAAATGTGGCATCTTTTACGTTTCTACTGGATCACATACGCGTGAGAGAAACTATTTGGTTGTTTCAAGTTGTTGGATATTTTACACTTCGTGCTTGGTTTTCATGGTCGTAAAAAGTCCGCTGTAATTGACTTATCAATGAAAATGTTCTTGCAAATTATTGAACTTCGCGTTAAATTTTGTTTTATATGTTTTAACTAATTTTCAAATCATTTTTCAAAAATTTCATTACATACTTTTCGTTTGCATTTATCACTGTTTCTAAAGCAAAGTATTTAATTTTTTAAAATCCTAATTTGTAATGTATCGTGGCAACTTCAACAATGCAGTAAATAAATGTTTATTTTTTATTCATGTTTTTAATTGCACATTGATGTATAAGGAACAATTCTTATATACACTTAAAGTATATGTATTTATGTATGTATTTATGTATATATATATATATATATATATATATATATATATTTAGATATAGAATTTATGTCCACTTTATATGATCATGAATGATGTCGAGAAGGGTGGTAGTGATGTAAACGGAGGCGATGGCGACGTTGCGGATGATGATGTCGACGATGATTATGAAGAAATGGAAAGAAGACTCTGTAGACAGGAACTGAATAAGGATCCCTCGCCACCATTACATCGGTTTGATGGTCTTTTCTTATATTCTCTATAAAAAAAAAAAAAAAATATATATATATATATATATATATATATATATATATATATATATATATATATATATAAATGAATACAGAAATATAAAGTTGCATTATCGTGGAAGTGTACACATTTTCCATCGGGGCACGTTTTCTACTGCCTTTAGTTTTTTAATGATCCGCTTGAACCCACCAGCGGATGGACTAACCTAAACTGGGAGCCGAGTGGACAAACTCGCTTGCAATAAGTAATCAAAGTTAAGCGACGTCGAGTGTGTTTAGTACTTGGATGGGTGATCGCTACATTCGGGTGACCACCCGCCAACGAACGCCACGCACTCGAGGCCTTCTCCACCCACGGCTATATAAGGCCCGTCAGCCTACTGGAGGCGACTCTCACCGACCGGGCGTAGAAGTGATAAACCTTCCCCGTGTATCTTATCGAGAATCGCGATGTAGTTTCATGGTGATTCATTCAGGATGTCAGTAGCCGCCTGGAGGTTTGGTGCAAGGACGGTATGCTTCAGGGAAAGAAATATAGGTCCTCGGGGCCTGCTGACTCTGAGTTACCATAATCCTTGGACCTAGACCAGTTTGTCACTGTCCTTGAACACGAGAGAGCTGACGCTATCGGTGGGAAGGAAACCCCAAATTGGCCCCAATGGATTGGTTATGGAGGTATGGGCAGTCTGCCGCTGTTCCTTGCTGACCATGGCTTGCAGCAACGTAAGGTTTGCTCCAAGTTAACTGCTCCCGCCAACAACACAAATGTTTTTAAGAACACACTGCGTATCCAATTTTTTACCCTTTATAAAATTTTATTTTATAAATATATTTTTGTTTTGGTTAAATATTATAATATTATAAATATTAATATTGCAATATGTAAATAAAAGTATGTGGAGTATAATCATACCATGTTTAACTATATGTATATATATGTATATATATGTGTATATATATATATATATATATATATATATATATATATATATATGTATTTAAGAAAACTATGAAAAAATTCAAAAATAAAAAACTTGGAAAACATGCTCCGGTTATGAAAAGACCTCCTCTATAGCGGCTTTTTATTGAATTATTTTCAAAAGGAATAAGATCTCAGTATTTGAACTTGATTTTTTCTAAACTTTGTCACTGTTTGATATGTATGCCATTTACTTTAAAAATCCGTATTCTTTTACTTGCAGTAAAGTCATATAAATTGGTAAAATAGTAGAAACTCGTTAATCCGAATCAACTCAACCACGATCCAACTAAAAGAAAAACCGGTTTATTCCAAGAATGTAGAAGAAATAAAAAATTAAATAAATAAAAAAGATTTAATAACTTTTTTACTTTCACTTACCTATATATGAAATATGTAGTAAGGGAAAATATTGCGATCATGAAAAATTTCGACTTCCGGTTTTCAACGGTAATCTCTTGAGTCCAAATAACCAAGTCCCGCGAAATGGTCTGTGTGTGTTAACAGACTAGCTCAAAAACTATAAACCGTACGAATATGATATTGTTTTATGTTTATGCCCGCGATGTGACAGCAAAAATTTCATCAAACTTGGTCAAACGGAGGGGGTAGTTTATTCTATAACTTTTTACGTTTTTTTTTTCACAAAAACGGTTTTAACGATTTTGTTAAAACTGGGTATTTGTTGTATTTATATGCCCGAGATATGACTGTAAAAATTTCATCAAAATTGATCAACCGGAGGGGGCACTTTGTTTCATAACTTTTCCCATTTTTACGTTGTTTTTTTTTTCGATTTTCTCAAAAATGGCTAATATAAACAAAAAGTAAGTAAATGAATGTGGAACATTGTGTGACTTGGAGGAATGACATTTGACAAAACACGTCAATTTCTGATTAAAGTAAATTGGTAGGTGAAAGTTGTGTGTTGCGCTCATTGCACTAGATTTTTTTATATACTTATTATGGTTAGACGTTTCGCTATAAAAACTTGTAGGTGTACTTCACACTATATAGGTATAAACAAAGGCAGCAAACTGTGCGACCTCGCATCCGCTTTAGCATTAAAAGCTCATTGTGCAAAGTTTCGGTTTGACCATTGAAAAAACCATCGATTTATCCATGTTTTCGGCTGCTTCTGCGCGGGTCATAACCACAGCTAGTTCATCAACACTGTCTGAATCCTCTTTATTTTCAGTTCTGTAAAACTGCGTCGTGCGTGGGAGCGGGTTACCTCAATGGTAAGGCATTGAATTACTGTGTCCAAGGTCCCGAGTTAGAATTTGTCTTAGAATAATATCTTTAATATTCCGTCAAAGATTGTCTCTCGGGCCAAGAGTCCATCCTGGAGGAACCCATCTTCTACAAAGTGTGTACAGTCAATCAAAAAAATTAAGGGGGGAAGTTTTTTTTCGGTTTTGTGTAAGCACGGTCCAATTAATAGTATTTCCTTACACAGTACTGCAACTAGGACCCTTCATTGAATGCGGTTCACTTTATAACTTCCGTCATTATTAAAACTTTGCCACCAGTTTTGGATATATTCTTTAGTAACATCAAAATATCAATAGGATGTTTTTGAAAAATTCTATAAAATCTTCCACAATGGTTTCAATATTTTTATACACATACTATTTTAACTATTTACGTCACTATATCAAATTATCTTTTCCAACCTGTAATGCTAAGGGGAAGAAAACTTTTCTTTCTTTTTTCAACTGTTGTACTTATATATCTTTTAAAATAAATTAACTTTGACAAATTCAGTATTTTATTATTATTATTATTATTATTGTTATACAGCAAGCATTACACCGAACATGCCTTAATTCTCACATACCTTCTCCTCTGTTAGTTTTCCTTACATCATCTTCGGAATGGTTTCTTCTTCGTCCCATTCTGCGGTATACTCTTCCACCATCTGCAAGAAGTAAAACCATATTTTCGTTATTTTAAAAATTTAAAATCGCCATTAATTGTAGTTCAAATTACATAACTAGTTCAATTTACAAGTATTTTGTGGCCAATAGTTTTATGTTGCAGTCTTAATGATTTAAGTTAATTAAAAAATAATAAATAAAGCTTTTATGACCTCAGGCAATAAAATAAAAAAATCAATCACAGAAGAAGTTTTCAATATAAAGTAGAAAGTTTACAATATAGAATTTTCTATTTAAAAATACAAAATTTATTGTGTAATCGTTAATAACAAAACTTATACCTCTGGACCTTCCGGAATTGCTATTGACTTTTCCGACATCACAAGGATTTTTTTCATTTTCATTGTATTTTGTTACGTCCATATCCTCGAAAGTTCCCGTTTCATCCCTCTCATCTAGTTATATATAAATAAATATATATTAATTTAATCATATGTATTATGAAAAACATAGAAATATCAATTCATTAAAGTGAATGTTAAGATTTACCCCAATATATTGATACGTGAAACAAATAGGGCCTAGTTAAAATTTATTAATAGCTAAATTAGGAGATATTTCAATAATAATTGAGGATCTGATGACTCAAGATTCAGACAAAGGGAATTTGTAGAAATCCGGTAGACATCTGCCAGGAAATAATATCCGAGGTTACAGCGGATATGTCGAAGAGAGATGAAGTTATGTATTGAAGGGAGAAAGGGATATAATTGCAAGGTTCGGCCACAAGAAGGAGGAAAAAGTCGAGGGTGGGAGAAGAAACAAAGGGCATTCGATCAAGCACAGCCGACTAGTTAACATTGCATTTTTCTCCATCCTACTTAGTTAACAGTTTGATTATGTCTTATATATATATATATATATATATATATATATATATATATATATATATATATATATATATATATATATATATATATATATATATATATATATATATATTACAAAAAACATTTAAATATTAACTGATTAAAGTGGATCTGAATATGAAATCGAAGCATTAGTCGATTAAGATTATTTTCTTCTCGCTTGATTTTTTTCAACGAAAAACGTCTTCTTTGGCTGTTAGACTGTGTGATTCTTGTCTAAATTATTTTTTTTAAAATATTTTTTTTTAACCATCACTTAGAATAACTACCATTTTACTATTGCGTATTATTATATTTCAGTCATGTTTTGTTTTTCCCAAAGTCTATTATTCTAGTAGTAGGTTAAATGATAAGCAGGAGTTTCAGTTTGAAAAAAAAAAAAATTATTTTCGAAAGCCAACGTTTCGATCCGACTTGTGGATCTTCTTCAGAGCTTCTGAGTCCAGGTAGGTAGGTACAAAACTCTTCTCTGAGTCTTTGTATCTACCGGGACTCAGAAGCTTTGATGAAGATCCACAAGTTGGATCGAAACGTTGGCTTTCGAAAACAAAAATATTTTTTCAAACTGAAAATCATGCTTATCATTTAACCTATCGTAAAGAATAACAGTTGAAATTATGGCTTGGAATGTTGTTATATTAAATTGCATGGCTAACTCTATTTGTAAAGGGTTCATTCCTAAACACTAATAAAGGCATTAAATTGCCTTCCAGACGTTGGGGATATAAATATAGTATTAATGTACAGTATGTGACATGCAACTCTGTTACATGCATCATCTGTGTTTATAAGTGCCCTTAAATAAATGGGAAACATTTGATAAGTACCTGTGAAGTGTTTATTACAAAAAACGTTTATGGTAACAGCTATTTTATACTTATATGAGGGGTCTCACAAGGAAAATAAATATTCGTTCATTTATTACCTCTGTGTATAATATTTATAACGAATAAATATAAAAACTTAAAATGACAGACCCATAGAAAAAAAAAAGTAATCCGATAAATAAAGTAAGTAAGCCGGTGCAGAGATAATGCAAACTTGCAAACTGCGAAATGGAAAATCAAAATGGAAAAAAAAACAACTATTAAAGTCATAAAGAATATTAATAAAAAGTAACAGTCTCCTCGTTTTCCCCATTTTGATAAATATACACTCGTTAGCTGTCGAAGCGGCGACCTTGGCTAATTTAAACAGATTCTTGTTAGAAATATCATCTTGTCGTATTTTGATATACTCAAAGTATAGCCAGGGGTCACCTGTGGAGTAATGGTTAGCATAGCAGCCTAGAATACTAAAGGTAGCATTCCACGAGTAAAAAATCCTTGGATGTAAAAAATCGTGTTGCGGGAGTAAAAAATCCTTGGCTATGCCGTCCCTCGGATAGGACGCAAAATGGAGGTCCTGAGACTGTACGATGTCAGGTTATCGTTAAAGCTCCTAATTATACCTGGATAGGAAAAATTAGGACTCCCACTATAGCATCGTCCGATTGGCCTCATTGGCGTAAAGTGAAGTTAATTTAACAAGTAAAGATAATTTGTTCCTCGCTAATATGAGGAAAAATTGTAGTTGTGCTTTAAAGATTTAAGAATCCTCTCACAAATAGATATGAAAATATTTTCTAAAAAAATCTGCTTTGAAATAATTATATTTCCATTATTGAGAAAAGCAGAAATTCTCTACTTAGTAGTTGTATTTTGTTATTAGTTCTTTAGCGTTTAGATCTGTCATGTTCCTCAGGAGTAACACTCTTTTTTTTTTTTTTTTTTAACCTACTGCCGTCCCTTGGATCTGCAGCCAACTAAAATTATCTCTCTGATAGTTTCTGTCGGTGATGAGGTGTTTTTTTTTAAATTCGTTTCGTGTCGAATAGATTGCCTCAGACACTAGCATTTGGATTTATTCCTAATTTCCTTAACTCATTTATAAAAGTTCTAAAGGAAATTCTAGTGATTTGTAAAATATATGTTTATTAAGTCAAAATTAAAGACTTATATAATTATACTTTGATTACTGGCAGAAAAGGAGTTATTTTTAAGCCAAGCTTCCCTCTCAAAGAATAGATTTTCTAATAAATGATTCCACCGACATTTTTATTATTTTTTTTTTTAACTATTATGAACCAATGGGGTTCCCAAGTTTTCGGTTTCCGACGCCTTTTACATATCAGAATTTTACAGTGGTGCAACAAGTGAAATTTCCTGGAAAACCTTATGTTACTAATAGTTTTTTTGTTTCTTTCCATTCGAATTCAGACACTCATTGATAATAAATCATATACTTATTATCTGGTATTATCTTGTATAGGAACATTTTCACGGCGCTATATAGAACAGTTTGGGAAAGACTCATATAGTCTATAAAATATTGGGATTTTACTTTTATTTTATAAAAATTGAAATATCATGCGTCTAAGGATCAATTAATTTATGTTACTGATTCGCTTATGTTTTTATCTTATGTATACTCTTATGTATTTTTTTTTATTCCTGCATGGTTGAGAGCAAGTAATTCTTTCACTTAAAATATTCCTAAGGACGGAAATTCTAGCTAGCCATAAGAAAACATATTTTTATTTTATAATTGCAATTTTTTCTATATTTTTATTATAAGAAAATTACCTTTGATTTCCTCGGACAGGTGATTTGTTTCGTATCTGCCATAATTTCCATAATTCTTAGATTCTTCGGAACTATCAAAGTGCCTTCTGTTGGCTAAAGAAAAAAATTTTAATGACTTAAAAAAAAAATATTACAACAGAAAAATTACATTTATTTTTTTAAGTGTAAATAATTATTTATATCTAAAATATGTTAATAAATTAAAAATAATCGAAAGGCTCAATAAGCGGATCCCACTTAAAAAAAAAAAAAATGAGGATCTATCAATTGAAATTTTTCACAAGGTTGTATTAAATAATTAAAAAATAAATTTTTAAAATTTACCAACCTTGTATACAACCAAAACCCCAGATCATATTTTCGAAAATGTGAAATGAAAATATATTAGTAATATTGATTAGTAAAAATAGATTATTATTAGTTAATTTGTACTCTTTTGTAGCTTCCAGGAAACCTAGTAAATTAAAAAAAAAAAAAAAAAAAAAAGAAAAAAAAAACTATAGAAAAGGAATTGGGATGGTCTTCGTTTTCTTAAGATTAATATATCAGTGGAAAACAAGAAATCTACATTAGACGAAAGCGAGAATTGTTATATATATATATATATATATATATATATATATATATATATATATATATATATATATATATATATACTTAACAAAAACATATGCCAAACGCATAAAAGGAGAGAGAAGGAATCGGCACATTTGCTCAATTATTCGGCAATTTAAATATTACCCTTACAAAAATGGTACTTTGAAAATAAACCATAATTCTCTGAAAACTCAACCAGTCAATTTTTCGCTGATTCCAGCATCATCGTGTTTTTGGTATCTTGTACAATTATTATTTTTTCCCTAATATTTATTTTTTATTTACGTCTTATTAGTTTTGACAAAGCCTAATCGATATTTTTTCAAACTGAGTTTATCATGATTTTCATTGAAATGTTCTCATTTCAATTAAAATTAACTCAATTTAGTTTATGGTTTAATATTGGTGAGGAAGCAGAAAAAATGCTAAAACTAATGGTTTTTTTTTTTTGGAAGTTGCGTGTAATTTTGGAATAAAAATTTCTTTCGTCCCTTTTAACCAAGAAATGTGGATTAGACTGAGGCAGAACTTAGGTGAAGATATTATGATTAAACTATCTGACCATAAAATAATCAATAATAATCAAGTACTCACAGGCTGTCGCCGATATAACGCAAAGACAAACTACTAAAACCGTGAGTTCTTTCATGATGTCAGTTTCAAAACTATTTATCGCAAAATGATTATTTTTTTTTTTTACCCGCCTCAGCAAATATATACTCGCGATAAAGAAAATGTGATGCCGCATAACTATATAAATATTCTCAACTTGGCCTGTTCTATCTATCTTAAGGATAAAAACATAAAATTTACATTTGGCCAACATACATTTATTTTTATCGCTTGCGAGCTATATTTAGTAAACTAAGATTGCGAGCTTTCAAACCATTTCGTTGTAATTGTACGTCAGAAGATAATTGTAATTGTATAGCAGAATTATTGGGAATAAATTTATGCATATAAATCTTGCAAGTTTTGTCGTATAGCAGTATTTGTGTAATTTTAATTGTGCAGCAGAACTGACTAATTACACAGTATCCTGACTTAGTTTCCCATATTGCTTATTGATTTGTAAAGAAAGTGTATATTTAGGGAAAAAAAGGGTAATTACGCTTTATTTTATTATTTTTTAAAGTGTGTAAAATATAAGTATTCGGCAAATTCCTTCGAGATTGCCGAACTGTCACGAACTGGGGTAGTTCCGGTAGTTCGCAATATTAATAATGTAATTAATTAATAATGATTTCTTTTCCTGCCGTGTCTCAAAAGATCGATTCTGTGGAGGCAGTCGGGTTTTAAAATTGATCTAACCAAAACTGACCAACCCAGTAAAATTCTGTATCTAAATCTAATCCTGGTAATGATGAATTTTGAAGGTAATGTAAAAAAAAAAAAAAAAAAAAATCAATTATAATTTTTATACAGCACTTATAACGTATTAATTTTATTTAATAATAATACTATCATTTTAAAATTTAAATTAAAAAAGTCTAAGTCTAGGTCTATTTCATAATGATATCTGAACCATCCATTTAATTTTTGACTTTTTTAAAATATAAATATATTGAGAGATGTTGTGGTCAATTAAGTATTTAAATTTTATAGATAATGATCCCTATTTAAAAATAACGCCTCGCGCGGGTCTCATTACCGCGTATGGGGAGCGTCCCACGGGTGGCGGATGTGGGGATGGTCGGTGGAAATTCCTAGGAAGTTCCTCCCGGCTAAGTCCGTAGGACTCGCTGACCAACAATGAGAGCGGCCCCCCAGGCTTGCTGGAGGGTGTGACGTAGGTTTGAACGCCCTACTCACATTTTATTAGTTCACCCAAACACCACAAAAAAGTCATGGATCTCCCTAAAGTAAAACGCTCATTATCCGGAGGTAAACTAGTCCCCCGTTCGGGTCTCCGGGTGGGGACTGCTTTAGGGGATTCATGCCGCAAGTTGAAAAATATAGATCTAAGCATAGGGACGTGGAACGTAAGAAGTTTAAATACAGCGGGTGGGTTAAAATCGGTCGTGAATGAGGTAATAGGGTATAGATTAGATATAGTGGCGCTGCAAGAGATCCGCTGGCCAGGGGAGGGTTCGTTGAGGGAAGGGAAGTACACTTTGTGGTACGGTGGGAGCGGAAACTATTGTTTAGGCACCGGATTTCTGATTAGAAATAGGTTACTTTCCGCGTTGAAGGACGTTCGATTTTACGGAGATAGGTTATCGGTAGCTATATTTCAGGGTCGGTGGTTTAAAATCGCGTTGATCAATATACACGCACCTACTGAAGATAGTGACGATGAAGTTAAATGTGAATTCTATGAAAAACTTGAATCGATTTATGACAAACTACCGCGAAGCTACATAAAAATTATTCTGGGAGACGCAAATGCAAAGGTAGGGAGGGAACAAGTATATTATCCTACGATCGGTAGAGAAAGTTTACATGAATATAGTAATGATAACGGAATACGGCTAATAAATTTTGCCACCTCGAAAAACCTAATAATCAAAAGTACTACGTTTAAACATAAAGATATACATAAATATACTTGGACGTCTCCGGATTCGCAAACCCGTAATCAAATTGATCACGTCTTGGTTCAACGTAGGTGGCAAAATAGCGTAATTAATATTCGATCATATCGTGGGGCCGAATGCGGGTCGGATCATGAACTAGTAATCGCCAAAATTCGCCAGAGACTTATAATACAGAGGAAAAATGAGGCTGGTTTTAATTATGATAATTATAATTTGGAGAAGTTAAAAATTCCGACGGTTAGAAAACAATTCGAACTGGAAGTCAAAAATAGGTTTGAGGCGTTGGAATCGTCTGACGAGGATAACGAAGACATTTATAAATTGTGGGAAGGTATCAGGGATAGTATAAAAGAGGTCGGTAACTTGTGTCTTGGAAAAAGGGAAAATAAAAATAAACCTTGGTTCGATGATGAATGTATTAACATGTGCGACAAAAGAAAAGCTGCTAAACTAGAAGCGTTAAATATTCCTAACGAAATCAATCTTGCTAACTTTCGAGCATCAAGAAAAGAAACAACTAAACTACTAAAATTTAAAAAGCGAGAATATCTCAAAAATAAAATAATAGCGATCGAAAGTAACAAAATCGAGAATAATGTTAAAGCCATGTACGAAGGCATAAACAGAATTCGTAAACGGTCGGGCCCGGTTACAACTGGAATTAGGGATGAAAATAACAATATCTTGGCCGATCCGGTGGACATCTTAAGACGGTTCAAGGATTATTTCGATAGTATTTTAAATACGGAAAATAATAATCTATCTTCCTCTTCGGAATACCAGAGTGCTGAACCGTTAGTAGTAGAACCGAGTAAAGAGGAGGTTGAAATAGCCATTGGAAAATTAAATCTCATAAAGCAGCGGGAACAGATAATGTCCCTAGCGAACTAATCAAGGCATGCGGGGAAGCTGGGATATCAAAAATATTTCTTTTGGTTAAAAAGATCTGGGAACAAGAAAAGATACCCGAAGAGTGGAAAGAGTCTATTCTCATTCCGATTCACAAAAAGGGATCAAAAACGGATTGCAATAACTATCGTGGAATCTCACTCCTTCCGGTTTGTTATAAAATATTTACGTTAATCCTAACTAGTCGAATCACTGAATACGCCGAGGAAATTATCGGAGAATATCAATGTGGTTTCAGGCAAAACCGATCAACCGTAGACCAAATATTCTCTCTTCGCCAAATATTAGAGAAAAAATTAGAATATAACGGTATCGTACATCAGCTTTTTATCGATTTCAAAAAGGCATATGACTCTATTAACCGCCAAAAGTTGTATAACATTCTGGTCGAGCAGGGAATACCAAAAAAATTAGTAAACTTAGTAAAAATGTGTATGACTGAAACGTTCAATAAAGTTAGAATCGGTAATTATTTTTCTGAGAAGTTCGAGGTCCGCTCTGGTTTGAAACAAGGAGATTCTCTCTCTCCTGTTTTATTTAATTTAGCGCTGGAATATGCCATTAGGGAGGTGGCACGTACCGGAAAGGGTTTGAATTTGGGAGGGAATATACCCGTGCTCGGATATGCCGATGATTTGGTATTGCTTGGGGAGGACGTGGAAACCATAGAAATGAACACAAAAACGTTGATGAAAGCCGGACAAGAACTTGGACTGGAAATGAATACGGATAAGACAAAATATATGGTTAGTCGTAGAAGTGGTGAGGATTTCGCTGATATCAGTGTAGGGGGGAATACGTTTGAACAGGTAGAGAAATTTAGATATTTAGGGGCGATGGTAACTAGAAAAAACGAAATCGATGAGGAAATTAAGGCTAGATTAAAAGCCGGTAATGCTTGCTACTTTTCATTCGCGAAATTGCTTAGCTCCCGCCTTCTGTCCCAAAACTTAAAAATTAGGATTTACAAAACTATTATTCTTCCAACGGTCGTTTACGGATGCGAAACTTGGCCGCTGACATTGAGGGATGAGCAACGGCTTAGAGTTTTTGAAAATAAAGTACTGCGTAGAATATTTGGACCGAAGAGGGATGAAATAACGGGAGAATTTAGACGCTTACACAACGCCGAACTGAGTGAACTTTATCCAGTAAATATAATTGACGTGATTGCAGCAAGACGAATAAAATGGGCGTGTAAAATTGCAAAACTTGGCTGTGAACGTATTCCGAAAAGATTAATAGGCGCGGTGCCGAATGGGAAACGTCCGAGGGGTAGGCCGAGACGGAGGTGGGAGGATTGCGTTAGGGCGGATCTATCGAAGTTGGGTCTGGAAGACGTTCGATGGATGGAGGCGTGCAGGGAGCGAGTGGTGGTGTCGGCATCGAACCTTCGGGTTCGTTAAGCCTTTATTATTATTATTATTTAAAAATAACGACGTTAACGATATAATCATGTTTAATTATAATTTTTTTTTTTTTTTTTTTTTTTTTTTTTTATTAAAAGAATTTATACATTATGCCACAATCAAGGGCATTAATATTAGAGCTGTAAGGACTCATTCACGTAATAACTATATACAAATTTACATTAAAAAAAAAAAAAAAAGCAATAATAATATATAAAATGTTAACCTCAAAGAAGGATAAAAAGAAAAAAAAATAAGAATCACAAAAATGAAATGAAATTACAGTAAAATCACTAGTTAGCTGTTTAATCCCACCGAAACCAAAAAATATTGATAGATGCTCAAATTCAGTCAAGAAAAAATTAAAAATATCGCAAAGTGAAATTCAAGGTGAAAAAATATTGTATATAATACTTAAACAACGTATATATATATATATATATATATATATATATATATATATATATTGTATCCTTTTTGGCAACAAACAGAATAATGATTTCCTTAAATATGCTTGTGCAAGCTATACATATATATTAATAAATTTTTCATTGACTTGGTAGTAAATCATTGAGATTTTTGCTTTAGATAATAAAAGCTCACATCACAAAGATCACATTTCATAAGTTTCAATTTAACCAGGGGGAAGTCTATGGGTTAGCCCCCCGAAATCTCAAAAAAAAAAATTTAAAGAAATAAATTTATGCACCCAAATCTTGCAAATATTATAAAGCTCTTATTTTTTCGTTAACCGATAAGTGTGCTATTTTTCCGCTTATGTAAGTTTTTGTTTTTTTTTGTTTTATACCGAACAAAATTACCCCCTCCCGAATTTGTTTTTCTGGGACCGCCACTAAATGTATCTTTTCACATACAAATGTTTGATAGATGTTAAAAGTAAGTTTTGAAAAGAATTATCAAGCACTTATATGTAACTTAACTAATACGGGATAATAATCACACACCAGATGATAATCAATTCCTCTTTGTATTCAAATGCAAAATACAGAGAGGTATATCATATAATCTTATTTCCTAAAATAGAGGATCATGATAAACCCTGATAAATTATAAGTGTTATATAATCGTATAATTATAGTATTTCGTTTAACTTTTCTTTTTTTATTTATTTTTTTTTGTTTTCAACTTTTAAACGTCTATTTAAAGTAATAGCAGTCTTTGGTTACCTATTAAAGAGAAAAACATAACAAATGGACTGCATTGGATTTAAAAAAAGAAAGAAAAAGTTCTTGAAAGTTGGTGTCAGGTTTTGTTTGTGCCCTTTTGGCAATGTCCTAAAGATAATTAAGTAATTGGAATAAATTATATATTATGTGTGTATTAGTTTTAACATTTTTTAGTTTCAAATCGAATTATTGTTTAATTATAAAATATAATCATATAATGATAGTGTTAGACTTTCAGGCAGTTATATGATATTTTTTTCAATTAAAAAATGAATAAAATAAATTGAAATATTCCCAACAAAATAAAATAAAATTATAAAAGTTATTGGATGCATAAAAAATTTTAAAATTGTTGTTTTAGATCTAGAATGACTTTTTATGAAATAGCTGGAATTCTTCATGTTATTAATCAGTTCGATAAAAACAAGAGATAGCATTCAATAATAAAACAGTTTTAATTGAACTTCTTCAATTTATTAATAAAATATGGCATTCCTCAAATATATATGTTTCTAGTGAAGCCTTTTTTGATTTTGGTTTTGATTGCTATATTCTTAAATTCATCGGATTCCATTTCAAATCGTTTATTAAGAGCCATTTATTTTGGTATGTTTGAAATATTCAGACCCTTTGAGCAGACCAGTTCTGTATTTCGCAATAATCTTTAAAGACTAATTGTTTATACGAATATCAGAGCATGTATGTTTATACAAAAGACTAACATTTAGGATTAATGTTAAAGGAATTACAGGTTTAATATAACTTTGATCTCGATAATTACATCTATCGAAGCTTCGTACCTTAAATTAAAATCAGATACTTAGAGGAAAACCTCAACTATTCCTAGAAATTAATTTAGTATATTTTTTCAACTACGTTCGCGATTCATCAAGTACGTTTCTATTTACCTTTTTTTAATGTGTATTTGTAATTAGGGTTCGAAATTAACTTTTATTTTCTCCGTAAAATTCTCCGACGCTTTAATTTTTATTGCTGTTTATTATTTTTATAAAAACGCTTATTTTAGATTGATATTTTTAATTCAATTTTTCGAAATTCGTAGTGGAAAAAATAAAAAAATTCTTTCTTTCTTTACAAATTGTATCCATGGTTATCCGGGAGAAAGAAATTTCTTTAGGTGGCTCTGACCGGAGAGCATCATGCCTCAGTGGAAGCAATTATTTCTGTTCATTTGCCCCCTGGTTGTGATTCCCATGTGAGCCCCCCAACTGTTTCTGTATAAATTGGCTACCTAGCGTTTTTTTCGGTTTAATTTTTTTTTTTTTTTTTTTATACTGTAAGAAACCTCCTCGTTATTCGAGATTAAAGTTTCTTAATAGTCACAATTGTCAGTAATTATTCTATAAAAAAATGTATATATTGAAGTTTTTGTTGCCGGCTCTAAAGTTGAGGATTTCCTTGCATAACTAGTTAATTTTTAATCCCATATTAAAATAATACTTTTATGCTCTGCCCAAGGGGCTGGTTACACAGTGCGAGCTGGACAGTAACTGCCATGTACTACTCGTACTCAGTCAAGCTCGCAAGTGAGTGAATAAGACAACTTTTGCGCACGGTATTGCGCGACGAGAGTAGCCCATATCCCTTTGATCACCTACTATGCAATTTTTGTTACATTTCATTTCTATGCTTAGATGTTAGATAATTTTAAACTTCTGCGTTTCCAGTAGAGCTTAATACGAAAAATGGAAGAGAGACTGACTTCGTTACAAAATATAAAATTTTTGGAGCTTTAAATATTGTCTGAGTTGCACCTTTCCTTGCATAAAATACCTGACCCGAACCGTTATTTTCACCTATCGCACTTTCATCACAATATATTAGGTTATTTAACAATTTTTATTACTTTACTAACCGTGTAATTTGCTACAAGATTGCACAGGACGTACTGGATTGGTTAGCTGCAAAAAATTTGCGAGTAAAGAGCACTACTATCATACTTGTGAGCAAAGCCAGTTGCTGTCATCTTGTCAGGTCAGCTAACTGTACTTTCGTGCATTTAAAAAAAAATTACCTTAATTATTTCCAATTTATGATTGGTCCTCTAATTTTCTGGTGTTAAATTGTTTTAGTAGATCTAAACAACTAGGTTGGAACAAATAGCAGGATAATTTTTTTTTTTTTGTACAAATAAAATTAAACACTACAATCTCTAAACATTCTATTAGGATTTGGGTGGCCAATGAATGTTTAGAAATTTAAGTGATTCATTTTATTTGTACAAAAAAAAAAAATTGTAGGGGAGAGCGGGGTTGATTGGCATAGGGGATAGGTTGGCCATTGGCTTATAGTTTCCGTCACACCTATTGTGAAGGCCCCACCATTGTACCATGTGACCCGATCGACCTCGGGAGTCTTGTCCTGAGTTTTCAATCTGATACTAACAGTGTAGAGAAGAGCGTGCTTCATTGTTTGATTTTACAACATGTAAGTAAATTTTTATATTTTCAGTAAATTTTGTTTAAAGGGGTGGCAAAAGATTTGACTCCGATTCTGTTCACATATCTCCAAACTCCTCTGAAAAACCTAACCTTAGGACTAACCAGTTTCTTGTTTGATTGTTCCCCCGTCCTGGCAGCCATCTTTCATATGATCTCTCCTGTGGGGTTAGTTGGCTTTCTTCAACTGGGTTTTGTTGGCGCAGTAGCAATTTACAGGAGCATGGTAAACATAAACAAAGGTGAATCTACCAAATGTCTTTAGTTCCAGCGAGGAAGATGAGAACAATATTTCCTATGCAGAAAGTGACGACAGTCTAAACTTCTATCTTCTTCTATTGTCATTCTATTTTCCCTTAAAAGCTGTTAAAAAACCGATTCAAAATTATTATACCATTATAGTGCAGCTTTTAATAACAATAATATGTGTCAGGAAGTACTTGAATAAGATGGCTAAACAACTCCACCTTGTAGGCCAACCTGTCCCACATAGGGGGTTAATAGGCATACTCTGGATTGACTAATTCTACAATATTCTATGATCTTAGTATTAAATATTATGTCTTGAAAAAAATACTTGAAGTACTCTAATACTTGGAGTTTACAGTGGTATCAGCCATATTGGAATTATATTAACAGGAACGACTCAACAATCAAAAAAGTGAAAACTGTTGCCAACCAACCCCGCTCTCCCCTACTGTTGATTGCTCCGACCTAGTTGTCTAGATCTACTAAAACCAATATAAAAAATTATGTTTTCAATGATATAAGGGATTTTAAGCCACTCAAAATTTATTAATACCATAAAATGGTGAAATATTTATCACTTAAATTTCTAAAAATTCATTGGCCACCCAAATCCTAATAGAATGTTTTGAGATTGAAGTGTTTAATTTATATGTACGAAAAAAAAAAAATTTCCTGGTAATTGCTCCAACCTAGTTGTCTAGATCTACTAAAACAAATATAAAAAAAAATGTTTTCAATGGTATAAGGAATTTTAAGCAACTCAAAATTTATTAATAATTGCCTGGAAAAGTTGGCCAAAACCAGGTTCAATTTTATTAAATGTGGTGTGTCCCCCATCAAAAAAAAAAAAAAAAAAAAAAAAAAAACATACAACTCCATTTCAAGTAGAGGACCTGTCAGATCATGCCAGACGATTCTTTTTCAGGTGGCTGTGCTAATTCAAATCTGTCCCTCGCCCTCACTCTACGCCAATAAATATTGCTCTCAACTATATATTAATTTTCATATTCATAAGAGAAGAGAGAATCAAATCCTGAATCTTACACAAAAAAAAAAAAAATAAATAAATAGTTAAGCTAAGCATATCCCTTACTGTACCAAACCACGATAAACGACTCCTTTCAGAATCATATTCATCCACTTGGAAAAAAATAACCCTGTAAATCATGAAATAAAGAGATCATTTCATCCACTTACTCTAACATCTTCCGCATCCTCAAATCCTAGTTTTAGGTACCCGCAGTTATCTATGTACCTCTGTATTATTTTATTATTATCTTTAGTATTGTATAACTTCATTCTGTATATTTTTCAATTTTTTATGCATTGTTACCTTATTTATTATCCCATTTTACGCTATTATTGAGTCCAGACATAACAATTTGTATACAGTACCATCTATTTTGTTAGTTTTTAATATTTTATTTTCACTTAGTTGTCATGTAGCCTTTCACTTCAAAATATCACATGTACATAAATAAATAGTTAGTTTTAATTTTCTTTATTTCTAACGATCCGTTTAGATTTTTCTGCTATTTTGCTATATTTTCTAATGTATTTTATAACTGCTTTCTCCTCGATTGCAGCATTTCATTCAAAAAAGCGCCATTATGCAATGAAAAACATTCTATATTATGTGATAAATTTCTATTTTATAAAATTACCTGATTTTTTTTTCAAACTTTATAGTTAAATTAACATTATCAGTTTTTATTTCTAAGTGTAATTAACGTTGTGCATTTTTTTTTTCAAGGATTTATGTGACAACCACCCTAACATATTTTGTATATTTTTATGTGTGTAAGCATGTTGAATTCAGGGTGTAATTGTACGAGTTTGTAAAATGTTATGTAATTATCTAAACATTTACGAATCTTTACCTTACTTCCTAACAAGATTATAATACAATCTCTTGAAAATTATCTGAACAGATTTACTTGATCATAACCCTATTTTAATTTATAATTTGATCACTTAGTTATTCTTTACCCTTTCTGATTATGATTCAGTGAGACTTTATATTTAAAGTAGCTTGAACTTGGTTGGCTGGTATTATCCCTCCCCCCAACCACCCACCCCCTCCCTTCCATGATTTAGTTGCTTCAGATTCTAATTACTATTGCTCACTTGCTTAATATTTGATTGATTAATTTACAGAGGTTGACACAACGTTAGCGTTTACAAACTGCAAACAATCTCCGTATTATTATGATCCATGTTTAGTCCCCGGCTTAAAATGTAATCTGGAGGCATGATTAGGCATTATCGCCTTTAAATATTTTAAATATTAATTTAAATTAACATCTAGAAACATATATAGCATTTCCAAATGTAATAAAAGAATAATTTAATAAATGAAAGAATAATTTAATAAATAAAAGAATAATGTAGAATACAGGTCCTCTGCAGAGGACCTGGGTTTGATTCCTGGCCGTGGTCGTATCTTTTATTTTCTAATTAAAAAGTTTAATAATTTAGAATAGGATTTTCCAAACTAAATTAGGATTTTTCCTAACAATATTTAGAATTTTCCATTATAAGTTAATTTTTTTTTAATCAATTTTAGTATATTTTAAATCATCATATTATTCATAATAAGGACCACGTATAAGTAATTTAATAAAAAAACTTAAATACTCTGTACAAATTTTTAAATTAATTTGGAAAAAAATCTTTATATAAAATGGGCAAATCTAAATTAAGAAGTATTTCATAAATCTTATATTTGTGATCTTTATCCCTTATTCAGAAATTATTTCTAGATTTATTCCATCTTTCTGTTACTCCTGGCACCTAGTCATATTCGAAGAATTTAATTTTTATATAAACCGATTTAACTCCGTTTTGTAATTGAATTTGTTCTAATATTACCCAAACTTCCATTCCTAATAATTTGGTCATATTTAATTCCTTTTTAATTAATTTTATTTGCGCACTTTCAAAAATTAGAGTTCTTAACATTGAGTCAAAGGTTTTTATATATACCTTTTCTTAATTCGTAATCCGCAAACATTTTAGCGTATATGTAGTCGTATTTTAGAGATCCACTTGAGCTTATATAATGCACTAAAAATAACTTATAATTACAGTATACGTCGGAATTAAATATAACTATCTGCGACATGACAGATTTACTAACTATAAACTAAAAAAAATCTGGTGCGATGCGCGCAACACACAACTTTCACTTACCAACTTACTTACATTAGAAATCGGCATGTTTTTTTAATTGCCATTTTTATAAATAATATAAAAGAGATGACTTGATTTTGATTAAAAATGATTAATTTAATCAAAATCATTAAAGCCGTTTTTGAGATATTCCAAAAAAATGTAAAAATTGGAAAAAAAAAGTTATGAAATAAAGAGCCCCCTGCATTTGAACAATTTTGATGAAATGTTGTCTGTCACATTGTGAGCATATACATACACCAAATATCCAGTCTGATAAAAATCATTACAGCCGCTGTTGAGTAAATAAAAAAAACACGTGAACATAAGAAAAAGTTTATTAAATGAAGTACCCCCTCTGTTTCACCAACTTTGTTGAAATTTCGGCTGTCCCATCGCGGGCATATACATACTTCAAATACCCAGTTTCATCAAAATCATCATAGCCGTTTTTGAGAAAGAAAAAAAAAAAACGTAAACATTAAATAAAATTCTGTAAGTAAAGTCCCCCCTCCGGTTGATCAATTTTGATGAAATTTTTACAGTCGTATCTCGGGCATATACATACATCATATACCCAGTTTGATCAAAATCGTTAAAGCCGTTTTGGAGTAAATAAAAAAAAACACGTGAAAATGATACAAAATTTATTAAGTAAAGTCCACCCTCCGGTTAATCAATTTTGATGAAATTTTTACAGTCATATCTCGGGTATATAAATAGATCAAATATTCAGTTTAATCAAAATCGTTAGAGCCGTTTTTGAGAAAATCGAAAAAAACCTAAAAAGTTATTAAATAAACTACCCCCTCCCTTTGAGCAATTTTGATGAAATTTTTGCTGTCACATCGCGGGCACATGCATACACTAAATATCCAATTTCAGGTTCCCACGGTTTATAGTTTTTGAGCTAGTCTGTTCACACACACACACACAGACACACACACACACACACACACACAGACCATTTTGCGGGACTTGGTTATTTCGACTCAGGGGGTCCCAAAACGTGTATTTCCGTTGAAAACCGGAAGTCGAAATTTTTCACGATCGCAATACTTCCACTTACTATATATTTCATATATAGGTAAGTGAAAGTAACAAGTTCTAACGTTCTAAAGTTCTAACCTACCACGAATAATAGACATCGAATTACCATACACCGACTACTTTACAATGATTAAGAAAGATATGATTAAAAAGTGGTCTCAACAATATAAAGAGTCTTTGACGGGTAGATTTTATAAGTCTATTGATTCCTAAATAAACCGTGGTTCTATGAATTTAATCTAACAAAAGACTTAATCAAAAATCTTTCAAGACTTCCATCTAACCATGGCCTATGTAATGCTTACATTCAGCGTATAGGTGTCGAAAAGTCATCGGAATGTGATTGGTGTAAGCAAAGAGAAACGCTGCAACATGTAATAATGGAATGTCCTGCTATAGTAATACAAGGAATCAATTCATACATTTTCTAAATCAATATGACGATGATATTAAATATAAAAAGTTACTAACTACGACCAAGCAAGAAGAAATTGTGAGCATTACAAAGTATTTACGGTCAATAAATAAATATATTTAGAATATGGATTACCCACCACAGTAATCCTCCAGATTCATTTTATGAATGGCTGAATGGATAATTCCAATGCCAAAAAAAAGTTCTGAAAAATCATTTTTTTTAAATAGTCAATTGTTATCAGTAAGTAAAAAAATTGGTTTTAAATAAAAAAATTCAATGATTTACTGAACTACTAAGTATCAACTTTTGTATCAATGTGTATTAAGGCTACTACCCTTTCAAATTTATTGTGATTTGTGCTCTGAAGCACATTAATATATATATATATATATATATATATATATATATATATATATATATATATATATATATATATATATATATATATATATATATATACAGTACTAGTCAAACGTTTAGACTCACTTTTTTTATTTTTAATGAGTATTGAGTGTTTATGGTATTCATTTGAATTGAATGATGAATAACAAAATACCAGTTATTCAGTATTCATTTCAAATGAATACCATAAACACTCAATAATCATTAAAAATACTCCGTACTGATTATGAATAATGGTTATTCATTTTTCATTTTTTTTATGATTACCAATTATTCATATTCATTTATCATTGTTCAGATTACAATTTGCCCAACTCAGCTTCGAACAGACTGAGCAAAGGCCGCACATAACTGACCCATTCGCATCTTGTCAGCAAAGAGTACTAAATGTCATCACTCTGAGAAAACGAAAAATGATCAAACACATTTTTGAACTGTGCCTTTTTTTTAGATCAGGAACATAAATTTATCAGTAATATTGAGTGATCATGAAAATAAAATAAAATCAGAATGTATTCAGTAATGAAAGGATTTGATTTTTATGTGTTTGTGACCACGCGCGCATGCTTTTTTTGAGGGGGATGAACGAAAGTTAAGTGCAGGAATTGATGACCGTCAGAGTTTTACTCCGTAAAGCCTAAAAAACAACAAAAAAAGTTTATTGATTGATTTGAAATTAAAAGCTATTTACAATTAGAATAATACGTTTTTAAAATCGTTATTTTTTCTTGGATAGTATTTTTTTTATTGGCTTTAATTTTTTAACGAAATCCTATTTAGAGGATAGGAAATTATTGGTTTGCATATTTTCATCTGTTTAGTACTTTTTTTTTCATCAAACTCACATCTTGTTAGGTACGAGTTTAAAGAGGCATAGAAGACACCTTTTTTTGAACTGTGCCTTTTTTTTAGATCAGGAACATAAATTTATCAGTAATATTGAGTGATCATGAAAATAAAATAAAATCAGAATGTATTCAGTAATGAAAGGATTTGATTTTTATGTGTTTGTGACCACGCGCGCATGCTTTTTTTGAGGGGGATGAACGAAAGTTAAGTGCAGGAATTGATGACCGTCAGAGTTTTACTCCGTAAAGCCTAAAAAACAACAAAAAAAGTTTATTGATTGATTTGAAATTAAAAGCTATTTACAATTAGAATAATACGTTTTTAAAATCGTTATTTTTTCTTGGATAGTATTTTTTTTATTGGCTTTAATTTTTTAACGAAATCCTATTTAGAGGATAGGAAATTATTGGTTTGCATATTTTCATCTGTTTAGTACTTTTTTTTTCATCAAACTCACATCTTGTTAGGTACGAGTTTAAAGAGGCATAGAAGACACCTTATAGACAAAAACATGAAATAAGGACGTAAAAATCCCGCCTAAATAAAATCTTAACCTTAATCTTGAATAAGAATACCCTGCGTAGGTGGAAAACAAGGATGCCCCCTAAGAAAAGCCAAACGTTTTTGTTTATCAAGTGTATCAGGGATCGATCTCCATTTGTTTTTTTCCCCGAGCCGTTTGAAGGACCTGGTACCCTCTTCCTGAAGTTTCGCCAGGCCGAAGGGATAGCTTGGATTTAGGGACTGATTTAAAACTTGGGATCGGTGTGCCTTAGGATCACAGTCGATAGGGTAAGCCCCCCTATCTTACAGCAAATGGCCATTTTTTTTTTTTTTTTTTTTTTTTTTTTTTTTGCCTCACAAAACCCTAAAAAAATATATAAAATTTTCGAAAAAAAAAAAAAAAGGAATTCATAACACAGCATTACACGACATTTATTTACCTCTCTCACTCACTCTCACTCTCTCTCTCTCTCTCTATATATATATATATATTTATATAATTTTCCATTTAATAATATAAAAGAAGACTTCATAACTACATCCATTATTAGCCATTAGTCCTTTTAAATATATATATATATATATATATATATATATATATATATATTCAGGGTCTCTGGGTAGATTCGTTATGTAATTTACAATAATATTAACCTTTTTCTACAAAGATCAGAGCATGTCTACCGTATGCCAGTGAAGAGGTTAATTTTTCTTACTTTAAATTTAGATAAAATCGATCTGTGGTTACGCACTTAAGAGTCTGGATTAGGTGTTTTCTTCTTAGGTTACTCTTTTCCCCTTGCGTTAATCCATGACCGACTCTTGAACATTTCTTCCCATGAAATGCGGAGTCTTCCTCTATCTTTCCTCATAGATCTTTCTAGATGTTTTGGATCAATCCTAAAGAGTTTTCTGAACCACTTTATCTTTTTTGTACCTCTAGGTGGGTTTGACTCCCATGCTACTCTACTTGGTTCGCATCTTCATTGTTAGGATTCGGTTTTGGGATGAGTACTAAAGAATAGGGTGAAACTTCAGTTCATGGGAAACTATTTCGTTTTATATTGTTATTCTTAAATTCTTTATAGTATCTGTAAATGAGTTTATAGAACAATAACAACAATTTATAATGTGCATTATCTTTCCGTCAAGACAAAAAAAAAAAAATCTCTGTCTTACTTCACTAAGGGATGAATGAGCATAAAACAAATTGAAGTAGATAAGCGGATGGAGATAGGTCTGAAATAGACGAATCCTAGCGTGCTATCTCAGCTACAAGATTCCCTTTAGTAAATTTTCTAGTTTGGGTAAGTGTTATTTAATAGCATCTTGTTTTATCGCTGATAGGAAGGGTCTTCGGGAAAGCGGAAACTTGGGGGGGGGGGGGGGGCGGTCCCTTGGGTCCTTGCCGAATTTTCCGCTAGATATGCCGAATATAGATCTAGCTTCCGGATTATAGCGTTTCCCATCTTTCTCCGCACGGCCAATTTACGGATTTGTCCTTCATTATTGAACATCTCAATCGCTACGTGATATAGGTAAACTCTTCCATGATCTCCCCTTGTAACAAGTAAAATAATCATACTATTATACGAGGAGGTGACATGTTTTTCGTATTGTTATCACTAAAACTGACTAACAGGCTTATCCCCGTTTTTTATCAAATTGGTACGGGTTTCTAGAGTTTTTAAAATACTTAAACCCTAGATCACACCAACCGAAAGGGTCTTATAATTTCAAGACTGTACCTAAATAAATTATTGATTTTATGATAGGATGACTGATTATCAGAGTTTTCTGTAAAAAACATTTTTTCTTTAGTTAGCCTATGTGTCGATACAAAAATTTGTATCCTCGTTAGAGCTAATGAAGACAAATACATGACCAACACGTAAAGTATCTAAGCTAGAAGATAGGATTAATTACAGACAGTAACAAGAAGAAGTAGCAAAATAATGGAAACGAAATCCATTAAAATGGTATGTTTACAAGACATGGGTACTTATGAAATCTAATAATTATAAAAAATATATTAAAAATATATATGAAAATTTGAATAAGTAGTTGGTTAATATGGTAAAATCAAATCTGATATTTACCCTTTAGAGTACAGAGGCTGAGGGGAAAAATTATATGGTGAGAGGTGGTAGGGGTTAGTTGGCCGACTTCAAAAGGGTTTGTTTAAGGGAAACCCAAAGCTTTTGAGAGGCTATTTGACGACTAAGTGTAAAATAAAAGTACAAAATTAGGAATGTAAAAACTAACAATATAGATGGTATTGTATACGAAATGTTTATATCTGGACTCATAAGATAAAAGTGAGGGTATTCAAAAGGTAACAACGTATATATACTGGGTGTCCCAGGCCTAGTGTAAAAAAAAAAATGGGTAATACTACATGCTAAAAGGGGTTGAATGGCGCGGAAACGAGTTTCCTATCTCAATCTGTTGAGGAGATAGAATTTTTTTTGTTTTTATTTTTAAAATCTCACTTTTTTCTAAAAAATGGCAGTTTGACCTACTTCGGTTTAGCGTAGAAACAAAAACAATGATAATTTCTTAATTAGCATTAAATTTCCTAAAAGATGAGTTAGGTTTGGTTATTTTAAATCCAAAAAGTGGGCCTCTTAACGCGCAAAACACAAAACATTTATTAAAACTTAAATTTTTAATAGTTTTTGAAAATGCTTCGCTCCTCACTGGGGCACCCTAGAAGCTGTCAAATTTCCTAAAAAACTGCGGAATTTAGTTAGCTTTTTAATGGTGTAACTCATGATATAATTGCATATCACCTTTTGAGTCCAAAAGAAGTTTTTCTGATGAAAAACACGCTAGAGAATAAATACTTCATTGCTTCACGTACCTATTAGGAAAACTACTTGATTGAATAAAAGTATTAGTTATGTTATATTCTTGTCAATATGCATGAGAGGTAAAGGGTTGTGGCAAGCCCTCCCTCCCCCAAAATAAAATAAAAATAATCTTATTCATAGGGAGTCAATGGGGGGGGGGGGGGAATGTTACATAAACGTACATTTTTTTAAACAATTTTGGATTATTTAAAGAAATTAAATACACCAACAGAAAAATGACATTTCATAATGTGCCCTGCTATCATTAGCCCTGACAATGATATCACGTTCTGATTGGAATTAGTGTTATTTTTCTGTTGGTGTATTTAATTTCTTCAAATAATCCTAATTGTTTGTTGTGAGTAAATACTCTATCCTGCTGTATTCTGATGAAATATTGAAATGTGTTATGAATCTTCTGATCCGTACCCCGGTCGACCTTTAGGCTCTGGGAATCGCCCTCTGCAGGTCATTGGGTCAGCCGAATCCAAGTCTTATGTCAAATTTAGTAGATTTAGAATTTAGCAGCCAAATTTGGAAACTCACAGATTCAGTTCACATATAAATTTATATTCCTTACAATGAACATTAAATTGAGCTAACGAACGTCCCTTAACGAATGTCTAACCATTCTTTAGAAATTCACGAGTATTATATTACAAAAAAATATACTGATATATATAATCAGTTGTTTCCGCCAGTTATATACATCCTTAAAAATAAAAAATACAGAACGGTGATAAAAAAATTTCTTTGTTGATACAAATATACCTACCTAATATTACGTAAATCGGAAACAATTTGGCAATTTAACATGAATGGTGTGACATAAAATTGTCACTTTATGATAATTAATTTACATGCACCTTAAGTTTTATAAAATGTTAATTAATTTTTTCCTTTTGTTTTTAAAGTAAAAGAGGAGGTTTGAAAATGACCGTAGGACGTCTCACAAAGGTTTTTAGCTTTGTAAAATAACATTTCGAATATTTCATTTATGTGAATTGTTGATTGTTAAAATGTATGGATATCATATCATACTTTTACACATACATATTTAAAATTTGAAAATTCATTTCAAATTTCATTTCAAATTTCATTTACAAATTTCATTTATGTGAATTGTTGATTGTTAAAATGTATGGATATCATATCATACTTTTACACATACATATTTAAAATTTGAAAATATAAAAAAAAATTTAAGATAGCACATATGCTGTCCCTGTTTTGTAATATTATATATTAAAAATTGTGCCCCTCTAAATGTTAGAAACAAATTAATGTTAAATATAATGAAACGCTTGCAATGGCTACTGTGTAATGAATAAGTTTAGCTTAAGGTTTAGATCCAAGAAATAAAAGTTTATAATAAAACGATTTTCCTTTTAAATCGTTATAAAAAAGTTATTTGAATTCAATATTAATTATTTAATATTTTTGGGCTTATTCCTTAAAAGGTTTTTTTTTATGCTGAAAATCGATCATTTGTGTTGAATAGATGAAAATATTATACGTTTGCCTAAAAAAAAGAAATGTTATATTTTTACTTATTCTTAAATATAATTAACATTTTTACCATTGCTATATTTTTCTATTTTCGTTCTACCACATACTGATTGTTCCCATAACGTAGTCATGTTGCACTTGTATTCTATGAAGTGGAAGCCCTGTGGAAGGCTTTCAATATAGGCATAGGAAAATATTGTAAACTTTCTTCATTACATCTGGAGCCTGTCTCCATGCGACTTGTATTTTTTATTTAGATTTATGTTTTTTGTTATCATCAATAGTAAAATAAAGCTAAGTTTTTTTAAGTATAAGTTTTATTTTTATTTTTTGAACGCTTTTATGATAGTATGGCTAATCGGACGACTCTACAGTGGGAATCCTGAATTATGCCTTGAAGAGTGCCTGACATCGAACGGGAACAGGACCTCCATTTAACGTCCCCTCCGAAGGACGGCATGTACAAAGATTTTTTTGACAAGGAGCCTAAACTCTTAAAATAAAAATTGTATTATACACACACACACACACACACACACACACACACACACACACACACACATATATATATATATATATATATATATATATATATATATATATATATATACATACAGTACTAGTCAAACGTTTAGACTCACTTGTATTCAATTCACAATCTTCAAGTTTAATATAATAATTCTAACTCGAGGTAGAATATAATGGATATCTTCCACCATCATTAACTCAAGAGGTAACATTTCAAACATTATATGATTAATTTTAGAATAAAATTATAAATAGGGGTCACCTGTGGTGTAGTGGTTAGCATGGCAACCTAATATACTAAAGATCGCGGGTGCGCGTCCCGAGGTGGCCCTAAAATTTTTTGATGGGAGTAAAAAAATCCTTGGCTATACCGTCCATCGGATAGGACGTAAAATGGAGGTCCCAAGCATGTGCGATGTCAGGAACTCGTTAAAGATCCCTATCCTAATTATACCTGGATAGGCAACATTTAGGACTCCCACTGTAGCATCGTCCGATTAGCCTTAGTAGCAGAAAGGGACGTTAAACAAAAAAAAAAAAACAATTTATAAATAAATTGAAAATCAAAGTTTAGCTTTTATGTTGTTAAATGAATAAAATGTTGTTATTCAATTATTTTACAAAACTAAGGGTGAGTCTAAACTTTTGTCTATCTATCAATCTATTCAGAACCGTGGAAAGTTTTAGAACGTTACAACGTTTATAATGTTAGTAGACGCCAAACATGAAGGCTCGTGTGACATTTTGTGTTTGAAAGCCTTGTTAGGAAAGAGGTTGACCAATCCAGAGCCTACAGTGAATTTAACTTGTTGAATAAAGGTCGTTGTTGGACGGTTCGTTAAAGCGAAGCCTCTGCAAAGGGGTGGTGGTGGTGGGGATGGGGGAGGGGGTGAGGTTTGTGTGGTGGGGGGTTTCGGGCCATTTCTAACATTTTTGATCCGTGATTAAAGCTATGTTAACGAACTGGCTCGGGTCTCCAGGCAAATAAATGGTCGGGGATAAAACAAATATTGATCATCTCTGTTCATCTCCGTCTCAACCAATTCAAGTGATTTTTTTAATTTATTTTATTTTAATATCCACAGATGAAAAACAGAAATCCTTTAACAATACATTTAAAGATGCCAAAATAAAAATCACCATTTTAGCATATAATCGATGGGATAAAATTAATATTATTGTATTTTATACACTACTATTCAAGAAATATTTTCTTTAACTACATGATAAATTCCAGTATCTATTACTCTTTTAAAATGTTTCATTCATAAATATATTTTCAAATAAAACATTAATTTAAAATTTACAATTGACATTTTATAGCCTTCATACCACCAGTTTAAATATATAATTTGAATAAATTTGAGTGCTCTATTCTCACCGTTATCATTCCGTATGTTATTTTGAAGTACGGTATAAAAATAACAAAGAAGGTTTGGTAAAATAAAAAAACGATTTATTCAAATGATAATAAAAAAACGAAAAATGAACTTCTGTTAAATGAATAAATAAAGTAACTGAAAATATAATATTAAAGTCTTAATAATGCAGTTCTTAAAAAATCACCAAGAATCCCACAACACGCAATTAACACACTCTGAGGGAGTTTATATATCTGGTTACCCTCAGTGTTGCCAGGTATGTTCGCAACTTTATGGCAACACTGACTCCTCGGGTCAGGTTTCAATTAGAAGTAGGGGCTGCTACATTATCAAACATTAAGGATATTGTAATTCTATTCAGAGAAATATTTGAGTATTATTATAATTACAATTTCTTAATATCTATCGAATACATAATCCGTCATGAACATGTTTTTTTTCTTTTCTAACCGATTACCGTTAATTCATTTAATTATTATTCTATTGTATGTTTTTTTTATTAATTTTGGCAAAATAACCTTTTAAATAAGGTTATCTATTAAATCAATTAGTTTTAATAGATTCCCGGGATTCGAATCCGGTTTTGCGTATCACTAGTACGGCGCTCTTGCTATTTGAGCCACCATGCACATATCCCGGTCAAGTCAATCCTTTCTTTACACTAACCCATTTCCCACCAATCTCGCAATATTCGCGAATTATATGAGAGAGCGGACATAATTTGTCCATTTAGAGAGGTCTCTTGACCATTGTCAATATTCGTACGTTACTGTAAAAATAAATATAGGTGCCTATAAGTTTTTTTTTTTACTTTCCTAATTTTTTAACTAAACTTTAATCACACTATTTTTCTTTTATTTTTTTTTAACGAAGTGATTAAGTTTTAAGTAATTTTTTTTTATAAAATGAGAATTTTTTTTAATATTGTTTTTTTTTTATTATTGTTATTACTTTATATTTTTTGAGGACAGGAGCTTGGGAACGGATAGAGTTTATTATGTAAACATGGATATCTGGGTCGTGACATTCGGCAGCATACAAAATATTAAGATCGTATATAGAAGAGCTTTTTGCAAAAAGAAAAATCAAGACATTTTTATGTCATCATTTTTCTCTACAATAAAATTGTTTTAATTTTTAAAGGATTAGATGGGTTAGAAAAGATTAAAAATGGGATAGTTGCTCATATGAGTCTTCTTAAAAATTAGAGCAATATGAGTATAACACTAGTATTTAGTCGTCAAAAAGTTAAAAAGGTTTTTCAGAGATTATCTCAGATTACACTATCATGAATTATTTTATTTTTGAAGAAGGAAATTGTATTGATTGGATGGATTTGTAATCGTGAGGGGGACTCTCTTCGGGAGAGTCTAAATCATCGGGAGATGATTTAGTGGAGCACCAAAATATATGTCAGAAAAAAGACCTTATTGTAGTCTTTTAAATGAACCTATTGGAGTGTTTGATTTGAAAGCTTAGTGCGTTTCTGCCGTAAGCGCCGAAGTAGCTCTTAATCGTTTCTAATCGTCTGAGTCTTGTATGAGATTCTTAGCCAGAGGGCCTCTAGGACTTTCCTTTCATCAGAGGACTTTGGTGGTATACTAAGATCTGTTTTTTCTGGGGCATGTGGATCATTGAAGGATAATAAGTCATGGGCTTACGAAGTTTTGTTTGATGGATTAGTTAGAATTTTTCTTTTTTCATGTCTAATCTAGTCTTAAGTAAAATTAGCAAAACATTTGGAAACCGCCCAATAAGACATTCCCATTACATTGCTGCTGATAACAGTTTGAGGAAAAGATTCGGAACTGATCTAAGGATCAATATAACGAGATCAAGGAAATGCGGGTTAGCACTTCAACTGAAGACGTCTTCCCCTTTCCATCCTTTTGCTTGATATAATCAGTGCAATGACAAAAGAAAAAAAGTTTTCGATACGAAAAGTTGTCATATCACAAGTCATCTATTGGATGGATTCTGCTTAGTCAACAAAATGAAAAAGAAATTTCCTCACTCAAAAAATATATAAAAGTTCTTTAGTTGCTAAAGAGACTTTGGATATATATATATATATATATATATATATATACAGAGCAATGTTTTGACCGATAAAAAAATAACTTACTTACCTTGAGCATAATATATCTGTGTATTTTTTTAGACAACAGTCAATATTAAACAATAATATTTATAGTTGTAGAACCTTATTGAAAATTATTGTTTAAAAAAAAATATATATATATATATATACACTTATATTAAATATTTTTTATAAGAATAGAAAGATTGGCTTTGGCCGGGATCAGAACCCGGGTTACCGTATTACCATTACGGCGCTCTTGCCACTTGAGCTTCCAGGCACATAGTCTCTTCACTGACCCTCTTTCCAACTGATTCGCAATTATAGGGGGGCAGTTGACTTTTGTCTAATAGGGTAAACCATACAGTTATTGGCACCCCAACTTTAACTTAAAGAAATAGGTAAACAAGTCCTAATTTTATTTCAAGATATACCTACATGAGTCTAATTTTTGAAGGGTCCTCTAATTTATCTATGAAGTAGAACTTTAACAAACTAACCATGGGGAAGATTTCACAATCAAATCCACAGGGTGCCAATAACTAGATTTGACACTTTTAACAATAAATATTGCCATATTGTAAAACTCTTGAACTTCTGACCCAAAAAACCTCTTGAGTCTTTATGAGGATAGATAATGAGGAGCTATAGGGAGTTTCTATTTGATCCCTTTATAAAAAGTTTTTTTTTTTTAATTTAACCACAGAAACGTAGTCTTAACGGTGCCAATAACTGTACGGTTTACTCTATGTGAGGTCTCTTGACCGTTGTAAATTTTTTAAAACTATTAATTCAATCATTTTGTTGTCTCGGTGACATGAAAATCATTTCATATTTTGTATAATTATTTAATATTTGTATAAAAATATATATACAACAAAATAAAGAAAGTAAGAAACTACATAATATTGAAAGACAAATGCACTCCAGATAAAACGAGAAATAACACAGAATGCAACTAAAGGAGAAATAATCTAATTTCTAATAATAAAAAAAAAATTGTTGTTTTATTCATTCAAAATTAAACAAATTGTTTTTATTCATAGTTGGAAGGGGATTATTCGCAGGAGTGTGCCTTGTCTATTATGTTACCCGAAACCATCAACATTTTTTGGATTAAATAGTTTATATTCAAAATCCTATGAAAAATGTTTATTAAAGGTTTTTATATTATCTTGGTAGACTGCTTCATTTACTTCAAAGTATGAAATTGAGTGCATCCTGTAGCAGTCTCAGATTGCATTAATTTTATTTTTACATTGCGTTGGACGTTTCGGACAATGTGGCCATATTCATCACCTAAATGCACAGACACATTTTCTGAAACGTCCACCGCAACGTTAAAATATAAATAAATGTAATCTGAGCTGCAACAATTTCAAATTTAATAATTTGAAGATTTTTATTAAATATCAGATAAAATGATCCATATTGTCCTTTACTAAAAAAAAAAAATCTTGACTATTATACAATAACATAATTGTTATACTAATCTACCGCTAATACCCTTTTGTGGTGATTTAAAAAAATAAAATCGCAGATTTATAATTTTTGTATAAAGTACTATTAATTGTGATATTAAATTTAATTAATATGTTTTAGGATATCCCATTTCACAAAACATTGCGCCTAGCCTATTTCATTCATGATTGCAGTATTTAATTTAACAATCTTTTTTTTTATTTTTTTTTTAGATTATTGATGAAATTTAATAAAATTTTATTAGCTTGAAAAACAAACGCCTTTTGTAGGTCAAAAGGAGGAGTAAGAACTGACCAAGTGGGTTAAGGGCTGCCCCGATAAAACAAGATGCCAGTAAATTCGGCTTAGTGAGAGCCTAGAATTTATTTCGACTATTTATTTACCGTACCGATAAAGTTACCCTCCCCACCCCGTTATTATGTTACCTCATGACAAATAAGATAACGGCATTAACAATAAACAATTTTTTTGTATTTAGTTGTTTCCCATTAGTTAAAATAATTTTTATTAAACTAATAAAATATACCCATTAGTAATCTGATTTCCCTCATCTCCCTTTAAAATTTCATTTTAAATAAATATTTTTATTTAAAAATAAAACGGATAGATTTATTTTTAATATATATATATATATATATATATATATATATATATATATACACACACATTAAATGAACCACAAAATCCTCAGTAAAATTTAATGGCATATTGATGGGATTTGAGAAAATCAAAATAAGTATATGAGTATATATATAGATACACATACTTTTTGCTTTATGTGTTGTTTCTTAACGAATATAACACATTATTTCTCGATTAATGTGTTTGGTTAATAATGTTATATCATAATGATATTATAAACCTAACGAACAAAAAATATTCCTTATAGGTAACAATTTACCTGTTTGGCAATTATTTAATTGTTCTTTTTAGTCACTAAACGTATTAATTAATATATTATTTTCATTTTAATATTACTGCTAAAAAGTATAATTTATTTAATACTTATTCACTACTTCAATAATTACACTTAAAAGTATTATATTTGTGTGTATGATTTAAATGAATAAGCTTGTGTTGCTAATAATTCTCTGAGGTTTTGAAACTTATTCGTAATCATATTATCTATAATCTTGTATATGATATTTTTATTTAATATACAGTACAAGTTAAAAGGCATACAATTTGTATTAATTTGATGGTTTTGATCTGTTTTAGGTATGACTTTTTTTGATGCATATCTCACTGTCAAGCAAAGAAATAAATTGCTGAAAATTCTAAATCTGGTACCTCTCATGTTGTAAGTGTACACTCATCAATGATGAGACCTTTTTGGCATTTGTATGGACTAATCATATATGATTGTCTTGACTTGTCCCTTTTATGTGTTTGATTAAAAAAAATAATCTTAGATTATGTCATGATATTAAATAATTATTCAGAAAAAAAATGCGTACTTACATAAGCTATCCGTATTTATAATACCTATAGTATAGAATCACTTGGTATATGGGTGCGCATTACAAGTGATTCTATGGACCAACGGACGTATGCAAAGCAATTTCTTTTCCCCTTATTAAAAATCTAAAGTATCAAATGTTTTTTTTTTAAAGCAGATAATACAAAAAAGTATATTACGGGTCTTTCCATGGGTGTTATGTCTTGCTTGGTTAGGTTGGAATAATTTTAAATGAGATTTAAATTTAAATAATGAACGGGCATATGTGATTAGGCTGTTTTACGCTCTCTCAAAGCAAACTAACGTTTATTCATGAGGAAAGTGTTTGTTTGGGATAAGTTTAGAGGATGTAGGACGCCTAATTCTTCTAATGAAACTATAACTAAAAAGACTTAATGCGAAACTATAATTAAAAAAGACTTATGCTTAATAATGATGCGATATATTTCATATAGTATATGAGATGAGCTAGTAGTAAAGGACCTAACTTAAAATGTGAGAAACTAAATAGAAGGTATAGGGTTGGCAACTAAGTAATTGCGGATTTTACTAGTGGGCGATTTTAATGGCAATGTTTACCTTCTTTACTTATGGAAAATAACCCTATCGTGGTTTGAGCTTTAATAACTGTTTATTATTCCATATAAATATTGCGATGATCGGACAATATTAAGTTTAGTTTTTGCTTTCATTTTGAAATAGAAGCACAGGGTGAACATTCACGTAAGCTCTTCTCTTTTTATTTTGCGAATTTTTTTACGGGAGATATTTTAATGTGAAGTGGAAATTCAACTTGAAGAGGAACAAGTTAAGGAAATTATAGATAAAGATAGTCGTAGCTCCATTCGTGAGAAGGCAGAGAAACTTGGTGTATCACATACTTGCATTCAAAAGCTTGGGAACAAGAAAAAGCTTGATTTACGGATTCATGATCAGTTGAAAGGAAATCCACTTGACCCAATGTGTTAGTGTCTATGAAAAGTAGGTGGTTTAAAATATATTGTTGTGCCCAAAAACGGAACAATTGGAGCTTGGTTGGGATGTGTTGCCACATTCACCCTGCAACCGAGACCTCGCACCTTCAGAGTACCATTTGTTTCGTTCATTGCTAATTTTTTTAAATGTTAAACAATTCAACAATGATGATAAGTTTGAAACATACTTGGATCACTGTTTCAGAGCTAAAAAGTTTAATAAAAAACTTCTATGAACATGGAATTATGCTGCCTGGAAGATGAAAAAGGGTCACTGATAATAATGAAAAATATATAATATATATCATATAAATTTCATCATCAAATATTATTTTTTTAATTTTCCGTACGAATCCACAATTACTTAGTTGCCGATCCTATATAAATCACAATAATATGTTTGAATGAGATTCTTATTTGATGACATGATGTATTACTACCGAAAGGTTTGTAGTAATAGTTTCAGCAAAAGTTTTTCCTTTACCACTCAGGTATTTGGGAATTCTGAAAAACATCCGGATCCGTTGAGCATAACCTGTAACATATTGTCCAATACGATATGATTTGTTTGATTCATAGGATCATTTATGATAAGTTAAATATCTGTGAAATAGGTGAGAGGTCAGGCTGGGAGTGTTGCTGCTGTACTAGTAATCCGTAACCCTGTTGATCAGAAGAGGGCGGTGGATCTTGGGGCGTCGGTGGGACTTTTGATTGTTTATTGTCCCTCGGTGGTAGGGGGGGTGGCCATCTGTAACAAACCCCCCCTACCACTCCCCTTCTCATCCCCCTCTCTCTCTCTCTCTCTTTCTCTCTCTCTCTCTCTCTCTCTCTCTCTCTCTCTCTCTCTCTCTCTCTCTCTCTCTCTCTCTCTCTCTCTCTCTCTCTCTCTCTCCTATAGAACAACTCCAAGGAGAGAAGAAAGACGAGCTACTTGAAGATGTTGATCACGTCTCACCCGAGGCCGATCTCCCTGTAAACATCCCCCAACATTCTTCAATTCCTCATTTCATTGTACTCTTTTCAATAAGTTGCCAATTTGTCTGGCTAAATTCTTTTCATTGTTCCTGACTGAGATTAAAGGTTACAGTCCGTTAATCATACTTTAAACTTCAACTTCAATCATGGCCATACTCCGACCAACTCCCCTATAACGGTTTGCTGGATATATTTCCTCTAAACCTGATCAAGTTAAGTAATTGAGCCATAATTTCGAAACCTTAAAAATATATCGTCATCCCAGTCGTTAAGTTGAATTTATCCCAAAATGGGTTAAATAGATAAAAAGGGGCGTTTTTTTAGTTTTAATAGATAGATAATGGATTTTAAATGTAGTTATCATAACACTGGTCAACAGTATTTTTGTTAAATGGGAAAATGTGGCTGTCTCATATGTATTTTGCTATGGTTATTCCGAATATGACCATCAAAGTTTTCCATGGGGCTCAGACTTTTTTGTGTGAAACTAGTGTTATACTCTAGTTTATTGTCATCCCGGACAGTTTATGTCAAATTTAAAATATACATTTAAATATAATGATATTATAGCACATAATTTAAATAATTTGCTAATCTTAATAGTCGATACCTATATAAGTATGAATAATCTTATAATGAACTTATCATCTCTCAGTGATTTCTTAAATTGACAAATTAGTTCAACTCTGCAGATATATTTTCGACCCATTCACGCCAATTTTCTTTCGTGATTGGTATAATGAAGAGAGAAAAAAAAAAAAAAAATCTACGACCAGTATACAAGGAGTCTTAAGAATCTCTTTTTATTTGGAAATGAAGAACGTGGTGTGAGTAATTATGCAACCAAGTTTTTGAAAGCTGATTTCAACTATATTTTTATTTTTTTGGAACTGATGTCGAAGAAAAAAATAAATAACTAAATTTGGAGTGTTATTAGAACTGAATTTAGGATGTGTAGTAAGAAAGAAATATGTAGAGACAAGCAAATTTCTGTGTAAAAAAACTATTGCTTAGGAACATAGGATCTGGCGTTGTTGTATCATAGAAAGGAATATTTATTGATGTTATTTATTGCTTCTTAAGCCTTAGATAAGATTGCCACCATCTGCTATAGAGGGATGAAGATGTCTTCTTTATGACGAGCTATGGCATTTCCAATCTTTGTTTTATGTACTGCATCAGGTGAAGCATGATTAAGATGAGTGGATGGATTTGTATCTAAGGATTGAGAACAAGTCATGAATGGAGTTATAGCTATGGGATTGCAGAATAATACAAAAATATATCTCAGCCCTAAGAGTGTGTATATAATTCCTAGAAGATGAACTAGATTTATAATGCCAGCCTTGTATTTCAAGGTATCGTTTCAGATTTTGCTCCTTCCAATTATTTTTCTGCTGTCAGTTTGTATTTAAAAAATATATTCTATTCTTCTAGAAAGCCCAAATTGAATATTTGTAATATATATTTTATTTATAAAAAAAAAATTCGTTAACGTGTCAACTACAGATTACCGTTAGGAGTCAAACATTTTCGATGCTAATTATTTTTTTAATGTTACATCCGTGTGCTAACCAGAACCAGAACGGGCGTTGTTCTCAGGATTTAAACAAAGAAATTTTATTACTTCAAAACAGTGCTGCCTAAATACACTGAATATCTATCATACATGCACATCATACTTACCAATTATAATATTTATTTTTTAATAGAAAAATTATTGATTACCTCTTTCTATGTATTTTCTTGTAATATATCATCTTATAATACTTGATTTAAATACGATATTTATTTGTTACGTCTTTTAGTTCCTTTCTAGTATTCTTACATTTTTTTTTCTACGGCATTACGCTGCATTATATTTTCCTCCTTTCCAGTAATCACTAATTAAATTAATTATGATATCGGAAGAAACCTTAATAACATCAGAAATTTGCACGCTTAGAGATACGGCCTCAAAGCAAATTGTTTGTATGCGATATACACATATAAATACATACATCCAATTAACTGTCAAACAGGTGTTGTTAGATAATTTGTAGGGAATCTAATTGTAAGATATTTTAGTTGAGTGATAAAAGAAATGGAAAATGAGCTTTTTTGAATTTTTTATACCCTTAATTTGGAGTGGAGTAGCTCAGCGATGATACATTGAATCACTATGCTCAAGGTCCCCGACCCCCTTAACGGCTGATTATTTATCTATTTCTCAGCGGATCGTCCGGTTTATGAGGTTCTATTGTAAACATGAGATATTTATGTTTTTATTATTCAATAATTTTATTATACATTACATGGCTCTACTTTTTTAGCTTTAGCATAGCGTAACAGTAGTTATATTTAAATTTATAAACCTATGATATAGATAACACAATTTGAAATAGGTATGTAAATGAATTATTTAAGCACGTTTTTCTTATATACACGTATTTTAGAATATTAAACTATTAGCTAGCTGTATATAATTGTTTGTAAGAACTATAAAATTAATAACATCTAGTAATATCATGTAACAACGCGTTTCAGTATGATTTTACCAACCGGCAAATCATTTTAATTACTTTTTCTTATGGTATACTTTTGAAATGCTCAAATGGATCATCTGATACCCATATGATGGCAGATTACGGCTGGAACCTAAAACGAGACTGTTTGAAGAAACATTCAAGAAATTCATGCAAAAGGAGTGTGAAATAGAGTCTCTTTGAAATGTAATTGGTTTAGTTACAAAGTGATTATGTAAATAATGTGCGTGTTTATATGGTTTAAAATGTTTTATGTATAGAAGTTTAATATCTTTGTTTTTTTTTTTCCCACCTGCTATTATTCTGCATATATATTCGAGTAATTATGTTTTAAGAGGTAAGTCACACCATTTGTATATTTCAAAAACTAGAACTGATAGAGGAAAACTAATGGCAAATTTGAATTCAGCGCACCAATTATACTCAGAATCAGCTATAAAACTCTAGGCACCAAGACCACTGTAAACCTGTGTTATTTCAATATTCTACTTTTATCTCGCGCATCTTATACACAAAGACTCAATTTTTTTTTGTACACTTTTTTCATCCTCTTCAGAGCCAGAACATTCCAGAACACAAATACTGACTATGTGTTGTAAAATTTTATTTCCTCTTCTAGGTATATTTAGATGAATATAATATTACTAATTCAAAAAATATTTTAGTATTTTATTTATACTAATAAAGTATTTTATTTTATTAATACTCAAACTAAGCAACTGAAACCATCAAAATCTCTTCGGACTCTGACATCGATTGACTTTCTGCGTTTAGTTCTTTCTATTATTGCTTATGGGCACCGGTTGTATATCGCTTGTTTCATTTGAGGTAACGATATCGGACAAAGGATCGAAGTATTATCGGTACATTTCTATTTATTATTGATGTGATGTTTGCATGTTTACACAAAATTTTGTCTAAATAACATCACATTTACGCATATGCCTAGAGATTGTTATGTCACATAGAGAATTTCAATATTTCAACGCTTTTGAATAAAGTAGAATTCAATATGCATTTACCTTGATCAACAGATAAAAGCCATTTCAAGAGATAAAATAAAAATGCAAACGGGTTTTGTCAAAACCTAGTGTAAATTGATACATCTTTTATAGATATGTATTGTAGAATAAAGTTATGAAATTTATTCTAATTACAAAAAGTTTTTTAATTATTATATAGGTTTAGTCGCATCAACTGTAATGGAGCATACACCAGAACAATTTCCATATAAATCTCATTTATTGTTACATTGACGACGTTTCGACCGTACCGCCATTTTCCAGTCTAAAATTGGTTTAATTATTATACATTATTAATAAAAAATAAATAAGTAAATTCTTTATTTATTTGCACTGGGACGTGTCCCTTAAGAACAAAATTAAATAAAATACAGAGAGGTCTTTAGAGCCTTGAAGTTTAAATAAACAAATTGAATTGATCAAAATAATTACAAATAATTAGGAAACCTCTAGTTTAAATAAATAAAATAATTAAATACACATTAAATAGTCAATCGAGTGAAAAGAAGCTAGTTTCTGCATCTTATAATATATACATATGAACACACTTATTTACAGGTTGGTTAAATAGTATTTATATTTTCTAAAAAAACCAGAACAAAAGAAAAAATTATACATAAAAAAAAAAAAAATGAAATAAGAGCTTCCAACGGTTTAAAAGGTAAATTATAATAGGAAATGTCAATTCACTTTTTAAGGAAACTGGGTGGCTATGAAGTGATGATATAGGCGGGATTTAAAGGTGGAGAGGGTATTGGAATTACGGATGAAAGGAGGAATAGAATTCCATAGGGATGAGGACCTAATAATGAAAGATCTATCAAATCTATTAAATTAAAATAGTTAAAAAAAAATTTCTTATAGAAGGAAGCACTTGTCTAATATTTTAACAATTTACTCTCATACTTGCTTAAGATGTATTTTAATAAAAACATTTATAAAATATAAGGCTTATACTAGTTTCACATGAACATTTTATATATTAATCAAGAAAATTCAAAAAAGAAGTTTAAAAAATTTAATTTTTTAAAATAAATAGTTAAAATGAAATATAATAAATTAAAATACCTCAATGTGACGAATAATTTAATTTATCCAGCATTATAAAATTTGCTTTCATTATTAAAAACTATTTTTAACCATTTATTGGTGTCGTCATCTATTAGAATATAAATTCTTTAATTGAAATGCATCTTAAGGAAGTATGATAGTGAATTGTTAAAATATTAGATAAGTGCTTCCTTTTATAAGAAAAACGTTTTTTAACTATTGTAATTTAATAATGTATAATTTTCTGTCCCGTACAACTGGACATCAACATTTAAAGATTACTTTACATCATTAAGAGCAAAGGACATATGGAATAATCAGGCAATGACCAAAACAGATTTCTCCGTTCTCATGGAAAAATATCAAAATCACTTATATTCAGTTAATATTGATAATGCCCTAAACAGCACATCTAACCCTCTGTACCGTCATATAAGCCCCCTCGATGACGCTGAAGAATATCTGTATTTTAAAACGCACATAAATAAAATCCGACTAATGGCTCAGCTTCGTCTAAGCGGTAAACACAATGCAAGTTTATACGTTCAAAAATATTCTATAAAATTCAACGCCGAGACTTTGTGCCCTCTATGTAGGAAAGAAGAAGGCAGTATATCCCATCTCTTGCTGGCATGCCCTATTCTACAAGAATTCCGCTCAAAATATTTAGGCTTTATAACTAAAGAATTGGACAAAACAGACAAATTGGCGCACCTTCTCACGCAGCATACAGAAATGGAAAACATTTTTATATTCGTCATGAAGAACGTGAAAACTAGGAAATTTTTGTCAAATATATATATAAAAACCCAAGAAAAAAATAACGTTAAATTATAGTATCATATACAATTTTATTATATAAAGTGTATTTATTTCAATTTTTTTCTTTTATTAATCATAAAGTGTATATTTATTTTTTTTGGGTCTTTTTCGTTTAAAGCACGCCAACCTAATTTACAGGTACAAATATGAACATATGGTAACTACTACGTTACTATTTGCGATATCGTTACTTGGTTACGTAATACTCGGTTCTTTGCAATTACAACATATGACTAAAATATTTAGTTACGATTGTAAAAATGGCTTTGTTTAGGTTACAGGACCAATTCAAAGATTTAGATAAAACTATAGCTTTTCTACAGGAAAAAGGTTTTCCTCATAAAGGTAGGATATGCCGCAATGGTCATAACATGAAATTAAGCACGAGAGAGAATTGATTCAGATGGAGATGTAATAATAGATCCTGTCGTATGGAAATTGGCTTAAGAGAAGGTACGTGGTTTACTGGTTCTAAATTTCCATTAAATACTCCATTGATTTTCATTTATTCGTGGACAAAAAAGTACACTAGCACCTTATTTTGTTATTTTTGGAAGTGAGAATAAAGTGACAAACAAAATAATAGTTATTAAATATCGTTACTTTTAAAAACATGTGTTGCGCTATTTGCAATTGTAGATTCGGTTGGCGTGCTTTAAACGAAAAAGACCCATTTTTTTCTAATTATTCTTGTATATATTTCTCATATTAAATAACCTAACTTTGTATTCGTAACTAAATTTTGTGAAGATATTAATTTTAATTTATTGAAATATTTTTTTCTTGGATGTAATGTAAACAACCAATTCCTTGCTATAAGTTGTAACTTTATAAGCAATAAACTCATTCATTCATTATTAAACCAATTTTAGACTGGAAAATAGCGGTACGGCCGAAACGTCATCAATGTAACAATTAGTTAGATTTATATGGAAATTGTCCTGGTGTATGCTCCATTTCAGTTGATGCAACTAAACCTATATAATAATTACAATATCCCAAGAGGTTAACGAACCAATTATTTATTGGAATAAATTAAGAAGTTTTTTAATGTTATATAGAAAGGAACTGTGTATAAAGAAACTGATCTGTTTCTGCGCATGTCGAACATTGGAAAGTGATGTTAGGTTGTTAACCGTGACAAATTTTCTGATACGGAATAGAAAGTAGAGCTATTGGATTATATTTCATCAGCATCAAACACTTCACAGGTGCGCTGATAGAAGTAAGTGTCAAAGGAGGACTTGACATATAAGATTTTCCCTTTAGGAAAGGGAACGAATGGCGGACTGTTTTATACCGTTGACACTTTAGGTAATAGAATACATTTTTTCCCTCCTACCTGGTTTGGAAAGGGGAAAAATGCTATGTTGCAGGCATCTGAGCCCTAGACTATAACTCAACCCTTCCCCTTTATTTCTCACTTACTTGGCAAATTGTTTTCCCCTCTTTATATAATTTAAGAACGATACAAATTCGGCTCCTTTGCGAAGAGATCATGGCATTACATCTTCGTCCCCCCCCCCCCCCTCCTGCCGAACACAGCTATACGATTACAACGGGCTTTCCCAGAGTTACCTATATCCTTCGTCCTGATTCAGGTATTTTTCCAACAGTAAAAATTGGGTGTTAGTAGAATAGATATGGGGTAAATAAACTATAACCTCATGGGAGGATGTTTACTTATTTTTTTTTGTTTACCAAAAACATGGTTCACGTACTTATATTTGTTATCCAAACCGTTTTTTTTTTTTTTTTTTTTTTTTTTTTTTTTTTTTTTTTTTTTTTTTTTTTTTTTTTTTTTTTTTTCAAACTTATTAACTAAATTCTTCACCTGAATGAATGAATGAATATCTTTATTTGTTTTCGGTCAGTGAATACCCCATACAAATAGAGTTGGCTAGACAAGGTAAACACAAGTAAGTATTAAAGCTACTAACAATAACATTCAAGCGATAGTAAGAACAAAAGAGGATGTGACAATATCTTCTCCACATTTTTTTTTTTTTTTTTTTTTTTTTTTTTTTTTTTTTTTTTTTTCTGTTGGCGCATTAGGCCTAATGAGACCTTTGGCCGCGCAGTGTGGTCTTCTTACAGACATTAGTGTTGCTTGCGGGAGAACAGACAGCCTGGAGGGGGTAGCCCAAACCTCACGTTGCTGCAAGCCATGGCCACCATGGTGCAGCGGCAGACTGCCCGTAGCTCCATAACCAATCCCATTGGGGCCAATTTGGCAGTGTCCTTCCCACCGATGGCGTCAGCTCTCTCGGGTTCAAGGACAGTGACAAACTGGTCTAGGTCCAAGGATTATGGTAGCTCAGAGTCAGCAGGCCCAGAGGACCTATATTTCTTTCCCTAGAGCATACCGTCCTTGAACCAAACCTCCGGGCGGTTCTAACATCCTGGAAAACCACACTACGATTCTCGATGAGATACACGGGGAAGGTCCATCACTCCTACGCCCGGTCGGTGTGAGTCGCCTCCAGTAGGCTGACGGGCCTCACATACCCGGGGGTGGGAGGTAGACTTGGACTGCGTGGTGTTCATTGGTGGGCGGTCACCCGAATTGAGCGGTCACCCATCCAAGTACTAACCACGATTGACGTTGCTTAACTTTGATTACCTATTGCAAGCGCCCTTGTCCACTCGGCCATCCCGGCCCCCATATCTTCTCCACATAGCCATCCAAAACATACATCTGTATAATAAACACCATGCGAAATATGTAACTAATGTAAACTGAGTTCAGTTAATTGCTAACTACATAAATATAAACATTATGTACGTACACAAATATCCATTAACAAAATTTAATTAAACTCCATCTTTAATCTAAATAGATTATAGTATTTAGTGATAATATAAATCTAAGCACAATATACAATATAAATATAAATGCATAGTTATTAAATATAACTTAATGATACTAACAATTAATAAATAAAACAATAAACACAATAAAACAATAATAACATATAAAATTCAAAAACTGATGAATAATTATTAGTCAATTAGCGATTGTTACGAACTGATTATATTATATAATGATATATTTCAGTTTATTTATTTTATTCGTTTAAGACTTGCCTACAGTATTGCCTAATATAAAGAAACAGATTTTTGAGGCCGTGAATGTTTTCAATTTTGAGTAAGTCGACATAATTCGACCTGTTCATATATTATTTACTGAGTGTGGCAGGTAGTGATGACGGAAAGCGGAATAAATTGGGCAACGAATCAAAATATGAAAAATATCTTCCAGTTCACTTAGGTTGCAAATAGTGCAGTTTTCTTTCGGGTTAAATTAATAATATATTCTGTCGAAAGTTTAATATTTATAATTTAATATTTAATATTTAATAACGTAATTGCCGGAGAGCCTAATGTTTTTTTTAAATTTTCCTACTTTGGTAGCCCAAAGAAGGAGAGTTTATAGGATGATTTTGACAAGCTCCATAACAATTTATGGAGATTTATAAAGACTCTTCTCTTTGTCATTATTATTATCTCTCTCTCTCTCTCTCTCTCTCTCTATATATATATATATATATATATATATATATATATATATATATAGATATATATAGGGAATAATAATTACAAAAATAATTCAATATTGATTTTAAATTCTCAAAATATATATGCCTCCATCGCCTCCCCTCACCCTAGGAATTCATAGATCCGTTTAACTAGCTGCCTTTAGCCGCTTGGCCGCTCTAGACTCGGGCTTTTAACTCGCCGATGAAATATTTTCAATCCTAAGGCCGGACATGAGTGGGCCAGAATGGGGAGCAGTTAAGTACGGTGCTTAAAATGAAAAATCGTTCCCCCCCCCCCCTCACTTCTACCCCCTTGGAAATGGCCAAAGACCAAATTGTTGTCTCGTGTGAGGCGCACCCCCAACCACTGACCACATCTCTCATCAACCAAGTCTTTCAGTAGTCCTCCTGCAATAGCCTCAGTTTATTTGACTCTTGCATAGATTTCGGTATTTATAATAGTATTAAATTGAGTGTTATATTTTTTTTTTCTTAAATGAATTTTCTTCCAAACATTTGTCGGTTTGATGAGCTGAAATATGCTTACATATTTTGCTGTATAACCGTAATTTGATTGTTATACCAAAAAATCAGATTAAACTATCAAAGATAGCAAATATTACTATCTAAACTTAAGAATTTTCGGGACACGTATTCAGTTCTTTTAAATTTTCAAATGTAACTTGAGGAGCAACAGAAGGTCGATACCCTAATCCAGAGTAAAAAAAAAAAAAAGTATTGTTAGGAAATGTGGTATAAGCTTAGACAATAAGTGAAAACAATCATTTATGTAGGTTTTTTTTTTTTTAATTTTTCCTACTGTTCTCATACATGAAATTATTATATATTTATTATTATTATACCGCTAGTTGATTGTAAGGATACATAATCCGAATCATGTACAAAATCATCATTTATTTTGTAAATCTTTAAATAATAAAAATATTCTCTCTCTTAAGCCAAAAAAAAATCTGCTGTGGGAAACATTAGCGTGCAGTCATTGACGATATTTTTTTCTCGCTAGGATGTATATGAATGTTAAATCCTAAATATGATTCCTATAAAAGTTTAGGATGCGTAAAACTTCATTAGTTTAGTATATTATTATTATTAGTATATTATTACTGTCATAAAGTTGACGTAAAAAAGTTGCTTCAGGCCATACACTTTAAATAATGTTTAAAATATAACGCCAGGTATGTGATATAAACAATTATATCTATGCATCGTATTCAATGACATTATTAATAGATCTATACATACTTACAAAATCGAAAAAGAAGAAAAACTAACATAAATAATACGATATTTCTATAATTACTCAGAAAGAGGCGACCTACTAGATTGATTTCTTTATATAGATTTGTAGTGATCAGAAAAAAAATAAAAAAATAAACTACCTTTATATAATTTTCTTAATAATTTCTATTAATCCAAATTCAGATGATTATGTTGTCATAAGCGGCGTGCCAAACGAATTTTCGTTATAAAAAAAAAAAGAAGAGATTTAAACGGCAGAACATGTTTATTTATTATTAAATTTACCGCGATTGTAGTACCAAATTATCTTTTTTTTTAAGTTCAATTTAACTACAGAATTCTTTATTAATAGATTAATAACGTGATAGTGATATTATTACCAAACCACCTTCATTCATTTTTTAGTTTTATCTTGTTGTGATTTGATTATAAAACATTATTAAGCTGTATTCCAACAATTAGTCGCTCAAAAACGGCGCACAGTAGGACAAGACAGCAAAAAAGCAGGAAAAACTCTATATCTCGGTTTGTCTTATCGAGATGGAAATTGTTTCATTCGATTAAGAAGGGAAAATTACACTAGGATTAAAAATTATATTATTTACATGTATATAATTATAAAGACAATTTAAGAACAGTTCTTTTAAATAATAATAACAAATAATTCAACTTAATTTATTATATTTATAGTTATAATTTAACTCGATTTCAATTTCAATTTCTTTTAAGAGAGCATTTCTTTTTCTTTTTTTTTTTTTTTTTGTTTGTGAACTAATGTCTTGTAACTTTTTATAGGAAAATATTGAAACCCCTGTCTTTAATCGCCTTTCTAATCAGCTCATACTAATATTTAGACAGTTTTGACAAAATAAAAACAGCTAGAGCTGAATCAGTGTCGAAAATTGCACCTTTTTTATTTTTCTTTCGGAGGAGGCTGAAGCAGCTGTCAGATTTCATAGAGTATTACACTAACAATATTATATTTTAAATTTAACGAACAATTATTTTTGAATAAATTGGGGACAGTCAAATTTACGCTATTTTCCTTCTCGGGCCCATTGGGCATAGCAACATTTTAACATAAATGACAATTACTGATCAACAGGAAAAAAAGGAAAATGAAATCAGAGGAATATATTCGCTGATAAATCCCGGTCCTTGATCCATCGCTGTCATCTTAAGCCAGGATAATGCTTTTTCTATAATAGTTCTTAAAATTATTTATTTTGTGTGAAAGATTTTCCCTTACATAATGGTTTGTATTGGACGGTTACTGTTATAAAGTGGTTGTATGTATACGTCATCAATCAGTAAAATGTGCCTTAACAAGCACAAAATATTTTTGTAAAAAAAAATAGCAATCTTACAGAAACAAAAATTATAACTTCAAATTAAACAAAATTTCCGGTAGTAAAGAAACTAATAGTTTTTTAAAGTATTTAAGAAAAATAAATAAAAATTAACTCCAGAAATCAACATTTTGGGTTTTTTTCCTTGGTTGCCCCACTGTGCGGCGTTCCAAGTGCATTTTAAAAGTAACATTCATCCGTATTCCAATAATATATCGTCCTAAAAGGGGTGCCAAACGGATTTTTATTATACAAAAGAAGGGAATTAAAGGACAGAACATGTTTATTTATTTATTATTATATTTACCAGAATAATTTTAAAGCTAACTTTTCAGCTATACCAAATTTCAGTTTGAATATAACAAGTCTCTATATGTAATTTAGAAATCAAAATACATCTTAGCTCAAAAATCAAGCACTGCAATTTCTTATATGGCGTTTAAGGGATATATTTTAGATCTTTACCAATAACCCAAAATTTAAATGTTGACCACCAACTTGGAGAACCAGTGGCTGATTGCGATCCTAAGATGCCCGATCTTAAGAAGTTAGATGGAGCCCTAAATGTTAACCCTTATGTTAACATCTTCTTTCTGTTTATAACAGATATAAGAAGAAGTTAGATGAAGCCCTTTAAAACCACATTAATCCGCATTTGCTGTTTTTAAACGAATAAAATAATAAGTCAATAAAATTCAAAGTTCGTTAAGTGAATTTTTTTTAGATAAAAAATATTTAAATTTTAGAACAGAAAATTTAAATTAATTTATTATTATATTTATTGCGGTATAGTACCGAATAGACATTGTTTTGTTTTTATAATTTTTAATACATTCATGTTACTATATGATTATACCAGGTATTTAAATGCTTATATACTTTTAAAAAAAATATTATTGATCCTTTTGATAATAATACGTCACTGTATAATATAAGTGACCGAATTTTAAACATGTTCTACATCTGATTGGATTGGGAACGTACATTTTTACATTTAATTTTTGAAAACCTACCCGAATGGAGTCCGGTAGAGTCGGTGAGGAAAAGGTTAGGATATAAAGGTGTGTTTTTCTTTCTATACCATTTTTTTTGCTCACTATTCTTTTTATTTCTTTCACCAGGCAATCTTTTAATTCATCTAAAATTTCACTTTCCTGAACTCCATCTAAATCCGGGCAAAATATAACACCTTTACTAATATTTAACTTTTCATGTGTTTTTACCTTAATTTTTACGATAGATCCTAAATTATTTAACTTTAGAAGTTTCTCAGACTGTTCCCTCGAATTAGTCTCTACTAAAATTGTCCCATCTCGTAACTTTTTGAGGTTTTTGGGTTCCCCACAATGGTTATTTATTGCTTTATAGATCAAGAAAGGTGAAACCTTTTTCAGGTCCCCTTCTTCATCTCTTTCTACTATTAAAAATCTATTATTATTTTTATGTTCCTGTGGAACATTAGTATTATTTTCCTCTATATTTCTCCAACTTCTTTTCGGCCTTTTTGGAATAGGGGATCTAATGTCCGGAGGCTTATTCATTTTCCCGATAATGGGTTAAATAATTAATTTTTTATGAAAAATAATGCGTAATATATCAATTTGAAAAAAAGGAAGAAAAAAAAAATATATATATATGTAAAAATATCTGAGATTTAAAAGAAAATTAAAAAGAAAGAAGATAAATTTTGACGCAACTGCCGTCTTACAGTTTAAAAAATAAGATAAAATAATTAACTAACTTCTATAGATATAATTAAAAAATAAAGGAAAAATTATTTCTTTGTAAAACTTAATATTAGAACTTAGCTGTACAGGCAAAGGATCTTTGCCTGCTATAATCCCTCGCAGCTCACTACTATAGATGTTTCTTCTACCACTGTCAACACTTAACTGATTATTGATCCGTTTTATAATAATACGTCGCTAAATGACGGCGTTCCAAGCGGATTTTTATGTTTATAGTTTATATTACTCCGTATTCCTGTAATACGTCGTCAATAGCGACGTGCCAAGTGGATTTTTTATACAAAAAAATAAGGGAGTGAACGCCAGACATGTTAGTTTTTTTATCATATTATTTATCGCGATATAGTACCGAAACTGTTTGATTTTTTATTTTTAGTAACTTCTTTTTGCGACTTTATTATACCAGGTATTTACATGTTTATTTAAATTTAAAAAAAATTATTACTGATCCGTTTTATAATAATACGTCGCTAAATGACGGCGTTCCAAGCGGATTTCTATGTTTATAGTTTTGTATTACTCCGTATTCCCATAATACGTCGTCAATAGCGGCGTGCCAAGCGGATTTTTTATATATAAAAAAATCAGAATTGAACGACTGAACATGATGATTTTTTATTATTATATTAAACACGATTACGGAATCAAATTATTTTTATCCTTATTTTCAGCTATACTTAAATGCAGGTTAATTATATCAAGGAATGTTATTTAGAAGCTCTAATACATTTTAGTAATTTATACAACGCGGCGGAGGGCTGATTTTGGTTTATTGTTAAAGATCACATTACTAAATTTTGGATCTTTACCAATAGCCCAAAATGTAACCCTTGACCCCCCAACCTGGAGGACCAGTGGCTGATTGCGATCCTAAGATCGGGCGATGGGGCCGCCACCTCCCTACGCCTATAAGAACCTCTTTCTTCCAGATAGGTCGCAACAGTACGGCAGAGTTCCAAACCACCCAAGAGGTCCTGCCAATGGTTTCGTTACCTTTTTTGACCGGCGTGGAAAGGTATCGCCCCTTATATTAACATCTTCTTTCTGTTTATAACAGATATAAGAAGAAGTTGGATGGAGCCCTATAAAACCACATTAATCCGCATTTGTTGTTTTTAAACGAATAAAATAATAAGTCAATAAAATTCTAAGTTCGTTAAGTGATTTTTTTTAGATAAAAAATATTTAAATTTTAGAACAGAAAATTTAAATTAATTCATTATTATGTTTATTGCGGTATAGTACCGAATAGACCTTGTTTTGTTTTTAAAATTTTTAATACATTCTTGTTACTATATAATTATACCAGGTATTTAAATGCTATTTACTATAAAAAAAAATATTATTGATCCTTTTTATAATAATACGTCGCTAAATGACGGCGTTCCAAGCGGATTTTTATGTTTATAGTTTATATTACTCCGTATTCCTATAATACGTCGTCAATAGCGGCGTGTCAAGTGGATTTTTTTATACAAAAAGAAGAGGGAGTGAACGCCAGACATGTTAGTTTTTTTATCATATTATTTATCGCGATATAGTACCGAAACTGTTTGATTTTTTATTTTTAGTAACTTCTTTTTGCGACTTTGTTATACCAGGTATTTACATGTTTATTTAAATTTTAAAAAATTTATTATTGATCCGTTTTATAATAATACGTCGCTAAATGACGGCGTTCCAAGCGGATTTCTATGTTTATAGTTTTGTATTACTCCGTATTCCCATAAAACGTCGTCAATAGCGGCGTGCCAAGCTGAAGTTTTTATTAAAAAAAAAAAAAAAAACGGAGTGATCGCTAGACATGTTAATTTATTTATTATATCATTTATCGCGATATAATACCGAAACTGTTTTTCTTTTTATTTTTAGTAACTTCTTTTTGCGATTTTATTATACCAGGTATTTACATGTTTATTTACTTTTTAAAAAAATTATTATTGATCCGTTTTATAATAATACGTCGCTAAATGACGGCGTTCCAAGCGGATTTCTATGTTTATAGTTTTGTATTACTCCGTGTTCCCATAATACGTCGTCAATAGGGGCGTGCCAAGCGGATTTTTTATATTTAAAAAAAAAGAGAATTGAACGACTAAACATGATAATTTTTTATTATTATATTAAACACAATTACGGAATCAGATTATTTTTATACTTATTTTCAGCTGTACCTAAATGCAGGTTAATTATATCAAGGAATGTTATATAGAAGCTATAATACATTTTAGTAATTTATACAACGCGGCGGAGGGCTGATTTTGGTTTATTGTTAAAGATCCCATTTCTAAATTTTGGATCTTTACCAATAGCCCAAAATGTAACCCTTGCCCCCCCAACCTGGAGGACCAGTGGCTGATTGCGATCCTAAGATCGGGCGATGGGGCCGCCACCTCCCTACGCCTATAAGAACCTCTTTCTTCCTGATAGGTCGCAACAGTACGGCAGAGTTCCAAACCACCCAAGAGGTCCTGCCGATGGTTTCATTACCTTTTTTGACCGGCGTGGAAAGGTATCGCCCCTTACATTAACATCTTCTTTCTGTTTATAACAGATATAAGAAGAAGTTAGATGAAGCCCTACAAAACCACATTAATCCGCATTTGTTGTTTTTAAACGAATAAAATAATAAGTCAATAAAATTCTAAGTTCGTTAAGTGATTTTTTTTAGATAAAAAATATTTAAATTTTAGAACAGAAAATTTAAATTAATTCATTATTATGTTTATTGCGGTATAGTACCGAATAGACATTGTTTTGTTTTTATAATTTTTAATACATTCTTGTTACTATATGATTATACCAGGTATTTAAATGCATATTTACTTTTAAAAAAAATATTATTGATCCTTTTTAAAATAATACGTCGCTAAATGACGGCGTTCCAAGCGGATTTTTATGTTTATAGTTTAGATTACTCCGTATTCCTGTAATACGTCGTCAATAGCGACGTGCCAAGTGGATTTTTTATACAAAAAAATAAGGGAGTGAACGCCAGACATGTTAGTTTTTTTATCATATTATTTATCGCGATATAGTACCGAAACTGTTTGATTTTTTATTTTTAGTAACTTCTTTTTGCGACTTTATTATACCAGGTATTTACATGTTTATTTAAATTTAAAAAAAATTATTATTGATCCGTTTTATAATAATACGTCGCTAAATGACGGCGTTCCAAGCGGATTTCTATGTTTATAGTTTTGTATTAATCCGTGTTCCCATAATACGTCGTCAATAGGGGCGTGCCAAGCGGATTTTTTATATTTAAAAAAAAAGAGAATTGAACGACTAAACATGATAATTTTTTATTATTATATTAAACACGATTACGGAATCAAATTATTTTTATCGTTATTTTCAGCTATACTTAAATGCAGGTTAATTATATCAAGGATGTTATTTAGAAGCTCTAATACATTTTAGTAATTTATACAACGCGGCGGATGGCTGATTTTGGTTTATTGTTAAAGATCACATTACTAAATTTTGGATCTTTACCAATAGCCCAAAATGTAACCCTTGACCCCCCAACCTGGAGGACCAGTGGCTGATTGCGATCCTAAGATCGGGCGATGGGGCCGCCACCTCCCTACGCCTATAAGAAAATCTTTCTTCCAGATAGGTCGCAACAGTACGGCAGAGTTCCAAACCACCCAAGAGGTCCTGCCAATGGTTTCGTTACCTTTTTTGACCGGCGTGGAAAGGTATCGCCCCTTATATTAACATCTTCTTTCTGTTTATAACAGATATAAGAAGAAGTTGGATGGAGCCCTATAAAACCACATTAATCCGCATTTGTTGTTTTTAAACGAATAAAATAATAAGTCAATAAAATTCTAAGTTCGTTAAGTGATTTTTTTTAGATAGAAAATATTTAAATTTTAGAACAGAAAATTTAAATTAATTCATTATTATGTTTATTGCGGTATAGTACCGAATAGACATTGTTTTGTTTTTATAATTTTTAATACATTCTTGTTACTATATGATTATACCAGGTATTTAAATTCTTATTTACTTTTAAAAAAAAATATTATTGATCCTTTTTAAAATAATACGTCGCTAAATGACGGCGTTCCAAGCGGATTTTTATGTTTATAGTTTATATTACTCCGTATTCCTGTAATACGTCGTCAATAGCGACGTGCCAAGTGGATTTTTTATACAAAAAAATAAGGGAGTGAACGCCAGACATGTTAGTTTTTTTATCATATTATTTATCGCGATATAGTACCGAAACTGTTTGATTTTTTATTTTTAGTAACTTCTTTTTGCGACTTTATTATACCAGGTATTTACATGTTTATTTAAATTTAAAAAAAATTATTACTGATCCGTTTTATAATAATACGTCGCTAAATGACGGCGTTCCAAGCGGATTTCTATGTTTATAGTTTTGTATTACTCCGTATTCCCATAATACGTCGTCAATAGCGGCGTGCCAAGCGGATTTTTTATATATAAAAAAATCAGAATTGAACGACTGAACATGATGATTTTATATTATTATATTAAACACGATTACGGAATCAAATTATTTTTATCCTTATTTTCAGCTATACTTAAATGCAGGTTAATTATATCAAGGAATGTTATTTAGAAGCTCTAATACATTTTAGTAATTTATACAACGCGGCGGAGGGCTGATTTTGGTTTATTGTTAAAGATCACATTACTAAATTTTGGATCTTTACCAATAGCCCAAAATGTAACCCTTGACCCCCCAACCTGGAGGACCAGTGGCTGATTGCGATCCTAAGATCGGGCGATGGGGCCGCCACCTCCCTACGCCTATAAGAACCTCTTTCTTCCTGATAGGTCGCAACAGTACGGCAGAGTTCCAAACCACCCAAGAGGTCCTGCCAATGGTTTCGTTACCTTTTTTGACCGGCGTGGAAAGGTATCGCCCCTTATATTAACATCTTCTTTCTGTTTATAACAGATATAAGAAGAAGTTGGATGGAGCCCTATAAAACCACATTAATCCGCATTTGTTGTTTTTAAACGAATAAAATAATAAGTCAATAAAATTCTAAGTTCGTTAAGTGATTTTTTTTAGATAAAAAATATTTAAATTTTAGAACAGAAAATTTAAATTAATTCATTATTATGTTTATTGCGGTATAGTACCGAATAGACATTGTTTTGTTTTTATAATTTTTAATACATTCTTGTTACTATATAATTATACCAGGTATTTAAATGCTATTTACTATAAAAAAAAATATTATTGATCCTTTTTATAATAATACGTCGCTAAATGACGGCGTTCCAAGCGGATTTTTATGTTTATAGTTTATATTACTCCGTATTCCTATAATACGTCGTCAATAGCGGCGTGTCAAGTGGATTTTTTTATACAAAAAGAAGAGGGAGTGAACGCCAGACATGTTAGTTTTTTTATCATATTATTTATCGCGATATAGTACCGAAACTGTTTGATTTTTTATTTTTAGTAACTTCTTTTTGCAACTTTGTTATACCAGGTATTTACATGTTTATTTAAATTTTAAAAAATTTATTATTGATCCGTTTTATAATAATACGTCGCTAAATGACGGCGTTCCAAGCGGATTTCTATGTTTATAGTTTTGTATTACTCCGTATTCCCATAAAACGTCGTCAATAGCGGCGTGCCAAGCTGAAGTTTTTATTAAAAAAAAAAAAAAACGGAGTGATCGCTAGACATGTTAATTTATTTATTATATCATTTATCGCGATATAATACCGAAACTGTTTTTCTTTTTATTTTTAGTAACTTCTTTTTGCGATTTTATTATACCGGTATTTACATGTTTATTTACTTTTTAAAAAAATTATTATTGATCCGTTTTATAATAATACGTCGCTAAATGACGGCGTTCCAAGCGGATTTCTATGTTTATAGTTTTGTATTACTCCGTGTTCCCATAATACGTCGTCAATAGGGGCGTGCCAAGCGGATTTTTTATATTTAAAAAAAAAGAGAATTGAACGACTAAACATGATAATTTTTTATTATTATATTAAACACAATTACGGAATCAGATTATTTTTATACTTATTTTCAGCTGTACCTAAATGCAGGTTAATTATATCAAGGAATGTTATATAGAAGCTATAATACATTTTAGTAATTTATACAACGCGGCGGAGGGCTGATTTTGGTTTATTGTTAAAGATCCCATTTCTAAATTTTGGATCTTTACCAATAGCCCAAAATGTAACCCTTGCCCCCCCAACCTGGAGGACCAGTGGCTGATTGCGATCCTAAGATCGGGCGATGGGGCCGCCACCTCCCTACGCCTATAAGAACCTCTTTCTTCCTGATAGGTCGCAACAGTACGGCAGAGTTCCAAACCACCCAAGAGGTCCTGCCAATGGTTTCGTTACCTTTTTTGACCGGCGTGGAAAGGTATCGCCCCTTACATTAACATCTTCTTTCTGTTTATAACAGATATAAGAAGAAGTTAGATGGAGCCCTATAAAACCACATTAATCCGCATTTGTTGTTTTTAAACGAATAAAATAATAAGTCAATAAAATTCTAAGTTCGTTAAGTGATTTTTTTTAGATAAAAAATATTTAAATTTTAGAACAGAAAATTTAAATTAATTCATTATTATGTTTATTGCAGTATAGTACCGAATAGACATTGTTTTGTTTTTATAATTTTTAATACATTCTTGTTACTATATGATTATACCAGGTATTTAAATGCTTATTTACTTTTAAAAAAAATATTATTGATCCTTTTTAAAATAATACGTCGCTAAATGACGGCGTTCCAAGCGGATTTTTATGTTTATAGTTTATATTACTCCGTATTGCTGTAATACGTCGTCAATAGCGACGTGCCAAGTGGATTTTTTATACAAAAAAATAAGGGAGTGAACGCCAGACATGTTAGTTTTTTTATCATATTATTTATCGCGATATAGTACCGAAACTGTTTGATTTTTTATTTTTAGTAACTTCTTTTTGCGACTTTATTATACCAGGTATTTACATGTTTATTTAAATTTAAAAAAAATTATTACTGATCCGTTTTATAATAATACGTCGCTAAATGACGGCGTTCCAAGCGGATTTCTATGTTTATAGTTTTGTATTACTCCGTATTCCCATAATACGTCGTCAATAGCGGCGTGCCAAGCGGATTTTTTATATATAAAAAAATCAGAATTGAACGACTGAACATGATGATTTTATATTATTATATTAAACACGATTACGGAATCAAATTATTTTTATCCTTATTTTCAGCTATACTTAAATGCAGGTTAATTATATCAAGGAATGTTATTTAGAAGCTCTAATACATTTTAGTAATTTATACAACGCGGCGGAGGGCTGATTTTGGTTTATTGTTAAAGATCACATTACTAAATTTTGGATCTTTACCAATAGCCCAAAATGTAACCCTTGACCCCCCAACCTGGAGGACCAGTGGCTGATTGCGATCCTAAGATCGGGCGATGGGGCCGCCACCTCCCTACGCCTATAAGAACCTCTTTCTTCCTGATAGGTCGCAACAGTACGGCAGAGTTCCAAACCACCCAAGAGGTCCTGCCAATGGTTTCGTTACCTTTTTTGACCGGCGTGGAAAGGTATCGCCCCTTATATTAACATCTTCTTTCTGTTTATAACAGATATAAGAAGAAGTTGGATGGAGCCCTATAAAACCACATTAATCCGCATTTGTTGTTTTTAAACGAATAAAATAATAAGTCAATAAAATTCTAAGTTCGTTAAGTGATTTTTTTTAGATAAAAAATATTTAAATTTTAGAACAGAAAATTTAAATTAATTCATTATTATGTTTATTGCGGTATAGTACCGAATAGACATTGTTTTGTTTTTATAATTTTTAATACATTCTTGTTACTATATAATTATACCAGGTATTTAAATGCTATTTACTATAAAAAAAAATATTATTGATCCTTTTTATAATAATACGTCGCTAAATGACGGCGTTCCAAGCGGATTTTTATGTTTATAGTTTATATTACTCCGTATTCCTATAATACGTCGTCAATAGCGGCGTGTCAAGTGGATTTTTTTATACAAAAAGAAGAGGGAGTGAACGCCAGACATGTTAGTTTTTTTATCATATTATTTATCGCGATATAGTACCGAAACTGTTTGATTTTTTATTTTTAGTAACTTCTTTTTGCAACTTTGTTATACCAGGTATTTACATGTTTATTTAAATTTTAAAAAATTTATTATTGATCCGTTTTATAATAATACGTCGCTAAATGACGGCGTTCCAAGCGGATTTCTATGTTTATAGTTTTGTATTACTCCGTATTCCCATAAAACGTCGTCAATAGCGGCGTGCCAAGCTGAAGTTTTTATTAAAAAAAAAAAAAAACGGAGTGATCGCTAGACATGTTAATTTATTTATTATATCATTTATCGCGATATAATACCGAAACTGTTTTTCTTTTTATTTTTAGTAACTTCTTTTTGCGATTTTATTATACCGGTATTTACATGTTTATTTACTTTTTAAAAAAATTATTATTGATCCGTTTTATAATAATACGTCGCTAAATGACGGCGTTCCAAGCGGATTTCTATGTTTATAGTTTTGTATTACTCCGTGTTCCCATAATACGTCGTCAATAGGGGCGTGCCAAGCGGATTTTTTATATTTAAAAAAAAAGAGAATTGAACGACTAAACATGATAATTTTTTATTATTATATTAAACACAATTACGGAATCAGATTATTTTTATACTTATTTTCAGCTGTACCTAAATGCAGGTTAATTATATCAAGGAATGTTATATAGAAGCTATAATACATTTTAGTAATTTATACAACGCGGCGGAGGGCTGATTTTGGTTTATTGTTAAAGATCCCATTTCTAAATTTTGGATCTTTACCAATAGCCCAAAATGTAACCCTTGCCCCCCCAACCTGGAGGACCAGTGGCTGATTGCGATCCTAAGATCGGGCGATGGGGCCGCCACCTCCCTACGCCTATAAGAACCTCTTTCTTCCTGATAGGTCGCAACAGTACGGCAGAGTTCCAAACCACCCAAGAGGTCCTGCCGATGGTTTCATTACCTTTTTTGACCGGCGTGGAAAGGTATCGCCCCTTACATTAACATCTTCTTTCTGTTTATAACAGATATAAGAAGAAGTTAGATGAAGCCCTACAAAACCACATTAATCCGCATTTGTTGTTTTTAAACGAATAAAATAATAAGTCAATAAAATTCTAAGTTCGTTAAGTGATTTTTTTTAGATAAAAAATATTTAAATTTTAGAACAGAAAATTTAAATTAATTCATTATTATGTTTATTGCGGTATAGTACCGAATAGACATTGTTTTGTTTTTATAATTTTTAATACATTCTTGTTACTATATAATTATACCAGGTATTTAAATGCTATTTACTATAAAAAAAAATATTATTGATCCTTTTTATAATAATACGTCGCTAAATGACGGCGTTCCAAGCGGATTTTTATGTTTATAGTTTATATTACTCCGTATTCCTATAATACGTCGTCAATAGCGGCGTGTCAAGTGGATTTTTTTATACAAAAAGAAGAGGGAGTGAACGCCAGACATGTTAGTTTTTTTATCATATTATTTATCGCGATATAGTACCGAAACTGTTTGATTTTTTATTTTTAGTAACTTCTTTTTGCAACTTTGTTATACCAGGTATTTACATGTTTATTTAAATTTTAAAAAATTTATTATTGATCCGTTTTATAATAATACGTCGCTAAATGACGGCGTTCCAAGCGGATTTCTATGTTTATAGTTTTGTATTACTCCGTATTCCCATAAAACGTCGTCAATAGCGGCGTGCCAAGCTGAAGTTTTTATTAAAAAAAAAAAAAAACGGAGTGATCGCTAGACATGTTAATTTATTTATTATATCATTTATCGCGATATAATACCGAAACTGTTTTTCTTTTTATTTTTAGTAACTTATTTTTGCGATTTTATTATACCGGTATTTACATGTTTATTTACTTTTTAAAAAAATTATTATTGATCCGTTTTATAATAATACGTCGCTAAATGACGGCGTTCCAAGCGGATTTCTATGTTTATAGTTTTGTATTACTCCGTGTTCCCATAATACGTCGTCAATAGCGGCGTGCCAAGCGGATTTTTTATATTTAAAAAAAAAGAGAATTGAACGACTAAACATGATAATTTTTTATTATTATATTAAACACAATTACGGAATCAGATTATTTTTATACTTATTTTCAGCTGTACCTAAATGCAGGTTAATTATATCAAGGAATGTTATATAGAAGCTATAATACATTTTAGTAATTTATACAACGCGGCGGAGGGCTGATTTTGGTTTATTGTTAAAGATCCCATTTCTAAATTTTGGATCTTTACCAATAGCCCAAAATGTAACCCTTGCCCCCCCAACCTGGAGGACCAGTGGCTGATTGCGATCCTAAGATCGGGCGATGGGGCCGCCACCTCCCTACGCCTATAAGAACCTCTTTCTTCCTGATAGGTCGCAACAGTACGGCAGAGTTCCAAACCACCCAAGAGGTCCTGCCAATGGTTTCGTTACCTTTTTTGACCGGCGTGGAAAGGTATCGCCCCTTACATTAACATCTTCTTTCTGTTTATAACAGATATAAGAAGAAGTTAGATGGAGCCCTATAAAACCACATTAATCCGCATTTGTTGTTTTTAAACGAATAAAATAATAAGTCAATAAAATTCTAAGTTCGTTAAGTGATTTTTTTTAGATAAAAAATATTTAAATTTTAGAACAGAAAATTTAAATTAATTCATTATTATGTTTATTGCAGTATAGTACCGAATAGACATTGTTTTGTTTTTATAATTTTTAATACATTCTTGTTACTATATGATTATACCAGGTATTTAAATGCTTATTTACTTTTAAAAAAAATATTATTGATCCTTTTTAAAATAATACGTCGCTAAATGACGGCGTTCCAAGCGGATTTTTATGTTTATAGTTTATATTACTCCGTATTCCTGTAATACGTCGTCAATAGCGACGTGCCAAGTGGATTTTTTATACAAAAAAATAAGGGAGTGAACGCCAGACATGTTAGTTTTTTTATCATATTATTTATCGCGATATAGTACCGAAACTGTTTGATTTTTTATTTTTAGTAACTTCTTTTTGCGACTTTATTATACCAGGTATTTACATGTTTATTTAAATTTAAAAAAAATTATTACTGATCCGTTTTATAATAATACGTCGCTAAATGACGGCGTTCCAAGCGGATTTCTATGTTTATAGTTTTGTATTACTCCGTATTCCCATAATACGTCGTCAATAGCGGCGTGCCAAGCGGATTTTTTATATATAAAAAAATCAGAATTGAACGACTGAACATGATGATTTATTTATTATATCATTTATCGCGATATAATACCGAAACTGTTTTTCTTTTTATTTTTAGTAACTTCTTTTTGCGATTTTATTATACCGGTATTTACATGTTTATTTACTTTTTAAAAAAATTATTATTGATCCGTTTTATAATAATACGTCGCTAAATGACGGCGTTCCAAGCGGATTTCTATGTTTATAGTTTTGTATTACTCCGTGTTCCCATAATACGTCGTCAATAGGGGCGTGCCAAGCGGATTTTTTATATTTAAAAAAAAAGAGAATTGAACGACTAAACATGATAATTTTTTATTATTATATTAAACACAATTACGGAATCAGATTATTTTTATACTTATTTTCAGCTGTACCTAAATGCAGGTTAATTATATCAAGGAATGTTATATAGAAGCTATAATACATTTTAGTAATTTATACAACGCGGCGGAGGGCTGATTTTGGTTTATTGTTAAAGATCCCATTTCTAAATTTTGGATCTTTACCAATAGCCCAAAATGTAACCCTTGCCCCCCCAACCTGGAGGACCAGTGGCTGATTGCGATCCTAAGATCGGGCGATGGGGCCGCCACCTCCCTACGCCTATAAGAACCTCTTTCTTCCTGATAGGTCGCAATAGTACGGCAGAGTTCCAAACCACCCAAGAGGTCCTGCCGATGGTTTCATTACCTTTTTTGACCGGCGTGGAAAGGTATCGCCCCTTACATTAACATCTTCTTTCTGTTTATAACAGATATAAGAAGAAGTTAGATGAAGCCCTACAAAACCACATTAATCCGCATTTGTTGTTTTTAAACGAATAAAATAATAAGTCAATAAAATTCTAAGTTCGTTAAGTGATTTTTTTTAGATAAAAAATATTTAAATTTTAGAACAGAAAATTTAAATTAATTCATTATTATGTTTATTGCGGTATAGTACCGAATAGACATTGTTTTGTTTTTATAATTTTTAATACATTCTTGTTACTATATAATTATACCAGGTATTTAAATGCTATTTACTATAAAAAAAAATATTATTGATCCTTTTTATAATAATACGTCGCTAAATGACGGCGTTCCAAGCGGATTTTTATGTTTATAGTTTATATTACTCCGTATTCCTATAATACGTCGTCAATAGCGGCGTGTCAAGTGGATTTTTTTATACAAAAAGAAGAGGGAGTGAACGCCAGACATGTTAGTTTTTTTATCATATTATTTATCGCGATATAGTACCGAAACTGTTTGATTTTTTATTTTTAGTAACTTCTTTTTGCAACTTTGTTATACCAGGTATTTACATGTTTATTTAAATTTTAAAAAATTTATTATTGATCCGTTTTATAATAATACGTCGCTAAATGACGGCGTTCCAAGCGGATTTCTATGTTTATAGTTTTGTATTACTCCGTATTCCCATAAAACGTCGTCAATAGCGGCGTGCCAAGCTGAAGTTTTTATTAAAAAAAAAAAAAAACGGAGTGATCGCTAGACATGTTAATTTATTTATTATATCATTTATCGCGATATAATACCGAAACTGTTTTTCTTTTTATTTTTAGTAACTTATTTTTGCGATTTTATTATACCGGTATTTACATGTTTATTTACTTTTTAAAAAAATTATTATTGATCCGTTTTATAATAATACGTCGCTAAATGACGGCGTTCCAAGCGGATTTCTATGTTTATAGTTTTGTATTACTCCGTGTTCCCATAATACGTCGTCAATAGGGGCGTGCCAAGCGGATTTTTTATATTTAAAAAAAAAGAGAATTGAACGACTAAACATGATAATTTTTTATTATTATATTAAACACAATTACGGAATCAGATTATTTTTATACTTATTTTCAGCTGTACCTAAATGCAGGTTAATTATATCAAGGAATGTTATATAGAAGCTATAATACATTTTAGTAATTTATACAACGCGGCGGAGGGCTGATTTTGGTTTATTGTTAAAGATCCCATTTCTAAATTTTGGATCTTTACCAATAGCCCAAAATGTAACCCTTGCCCCCCCAACCTGGAGGACCAGTGGCTGATTGCGATCCTAAGATCGGGCGATGGGGCCGCCACCTCCCTACGCCTATAAGAACCTCTTTCTTCCTGATAGGTCGCAACAGTACGGCAGAGTTCCAAACCACCCAAGAGGTCCTGCTAATGGTTTCGTTACCTTTTTTGACCGGCGTGGAAAGGTATCGCCCCTTACATTAACATCTTCTTTCTGTTTATAACAGATATAAGAAGAAGTTAGATGGAGCCCTATAAAACCACATTAATCCGCATTTGTTGTTTTTAAACGAATAAAATAATAAGTCAATAAAATTCTAAGTTCGTTAAGTGATTTTTTTTAGATAAAAAATATTTAAATTTTAGAACAGAAAATTTAAATTAATTCATTATTATGTTTATTGCAGTATAGTACCGAATAGACATTGTTTTGTTTTTATAATTTTTAATACATTCTTGTTACTATATGATTATACCAGGTATTTAAATGCTTATTTACTTTTAAAAAAAATATTATTGATCCTTTTTAAAATAATACGTCGCTAAATGACGGCGTTCCAAGCGGATTTTTATGTTTATAGTTTATATTACTCCGTATTCCTGTAATACGTCGTCAATAGCGACGTGCCAAGTGGATTTTTTATACAAAAAAATAAGGGAGTGAACGCCAGACATGTTAGTTTTTTTATCATATTATTTATCGCGATATAGTACCGAAACTGTTTGATTTTTTATTTTTAGTAACTTCTTTTTGCGACTTTATTATACCAGGTATTTACATGTTTATTTAAATTTAAAAAAAATTATTACTGATCCGTTTTATAATAATACGTCGCTAAATGACGGCGTTCCAAGCGGATTTCTATGTTTATAGTTTTGTATTACTCCGTATTCCCATAATACGTCGTCAATAGCGGCGTGCCAAGCGGATTTTTTATATATAAAAAAATCAGAATTGAACGACTGAACATGATAATTTTTTATTATTATATTAAACACAATTACGGAATCAGATTATTTTTATACTTATTTTCAGCTGTACCTAAATGCAGGTTAATTATATCAAGGAATGTTATATAGAAGCTATAATACATTTTAGTAATTTATACAACGCGGCGGAGGGCTGATTTTGGTTTATTGTTAAAGATCCCATTTCTAAATTTTGGATCTTTACCAATAGCCCAAAATGTAACCCTTGCCCCCCCAACCTGGAGGACCAGTGGCTGATTGCGATCCTAAGATCGGGCGATGGGGCCGCCACCTCCCTACGCCTATAAGAACCTCTTTCTTCCTGATAGGTCGCAACAGTACGGCAGAGTTCCAAACCACCCAAGAGGTCCTGCCAATGGTTTCGTTACCTTTTTTGACCGGCGTGGAAAGGTATCGCCCCTTATATTAACATCTTCTTTCTGTTTATAACAGATATAAGAAGAAGTTGGATGGAGCCCTATAAAACCACATTAATCCGCATTTGTTGTTTTTAAACGAATAAAATAATAAGTCAATAAAATTCTAAGTTCGTTAAGTGATTTTTTTTAGATAAAAAATATTTAAATTTTAGAACAGAAAATTTAAATTAATTCATTATTATGTTTATTGCGGTATAGTACCGAATAGACATTGTTTTGTTTTTATAATTTTTAATACATTCTTGTTACTATATAATTATACCAGGTATTTAAATGCTATTTACTATAAAAAAAAATATTATTGATCCTTTTTATAATAATACGTCGCTAAATGACGGCGTTCCAAGCGGATTTTTATGTTTATAGTTTATATTACTCCGTATTCCTATAATACGTCGTCAATAGCGGCGTGTCAAGTGGATTTTTTTATACAAAAAGAAGAGGGAGTGAACGCCAGACATGTTAGTTTTTTTATCATATTATTTATCGCGATATAGTACCGAAACTGTTTGATTTTTTATTTTTAGTAACTTCTTTTTGCAACTTTGTTATACCAGGTATTTACATGTTTATTTAAATTTTAAAAAATTTATTATTGATCCGTTTTATAATAATACGTCGCTAAATGACGGCGTTCCAAGCGGATTTCTATGTTTATAGTTTTGTATTACTCCGTATTCCCATAAAACGTCGTCAATAGCGGCGTGCCAAGCTGAAGTTTTTATTAAAAAAAAAAAAAAACGGAGTGATCGCTAGACATGTTAATTTATTTATTATATCATTTATCGCGATATAATACCGAAACTGTTTTTCTTTTTATTTTTAGTAACTTCTTTTTGCGATTTTATTATACCGGTATTTACATGTTTATTTACTTTTTAAAAAAATTATTATTGATCCGTTTTATAATAATACGTCGCTAAATGACGGCGTTCCAAGCGGATTTCTATGTTTATAGTTTTGTATTACTCCGTGTTCCCATAATACGTCGTCAATAGGGGCGTGCCAAGCGGATTTTTTATATTTAAAAAAAAAGAGAATTGAACGACTAAACATGATAATTTTTTATTATTATATTAAACACAATTACGGAATCAGATTATTTTTATACTTATTTTCAGCTGTACCTAAATGCAGGTTAATTATATCAAGGAATGTTATATAGAAGCTATAATACATTTTAGTAATTTATACAACGCGGCGGAGGGCTGATTTTGGTTTATTGTTAAAGATCCCATTTCTAAATTTTGGATCTTTACCAATAGCCCAAAATGTAACCCTTGCCCCCCCAACCTGGAGGACCAGTGGCTGATTGCGATCCTAAGATCGGGCGATGGGGCCGCCACCTCCCTACGCCTATAAGAACCTCTTTCTTCCTGATAGGTCGCAACAGTACGGCAGAGTTCCAAACCACCCAAGAGGTCCTGCCAATGGTTTCGTTACCTTTTTTGACCGGCGTGGAAAGGTATCGCCCCTTACATTAACATCTTCTTTCTGTTTATAACAGATATAAGAAGAAGTTAGATGGAGCCCTATAAAACCACATTAATCCGCATTTGTTGTTTTTAAACGAATAAAATAATAAGTCAATAAAATTCTAAGTTCGTTAAGTGATTTTTTTTAGATAAAAAATATTTAAATTTTAGAACAGAAAATTTAAATTAATTCATTATTATGTTTATTGCAGTATAGTACCGAATAGACATTGTTTTGTTTTTATAATTTTTAATACATTCTTGTTACTATATGATTATACCAGGTATTTAAATGCTTATTTACTTTTAAAAAAAATATTATTGATCCTTTTTAAAATAATACGTCGCTAAATGACGGCGTTCCAAGCGGATTTTTATGTTTATAGTTTAGATTACTCCGTATTCCTGTAATACGTCGTCAATAGCGACGTGCCAAGTGGATTTTTTATACAAAAAAATAAGGGAGTGAACGCCAGACATGTTAGTTTTTTTATCATATTATTTATCGCGATATAGTACCGAAACTGTTTGATTTTTTATTTTTAGTAACTTCTTTTTGCGACTTTATTATACCAGGTATTTACATGTTTATTTAAATTTAAAAAAAATTATTATTGATCCGTTTTATAATAATACGTCGCTAAATGACGGCGTTCCAAGCGGATTTCTATGTTTATAGTTTTGTATTACTCCGTATTCCCATAATACGTCGTCAATAGCGGCGTGCCAAGCGGATTTTTTATATATAAAAAAAAAAAGAATTGAACGACTGAACATGATAATTTTTTATTATTATATTAAACACGATTACGGAATCAAATTATTTTTATCGTTATTTTCAGCTATACTTAAATGCAGGTTAATTATATCAAGGATGTTATTTAGAAGCTCTAATACATTTTAGTAATTTATACAACGCGGCGGAGGGCTGATTTTGGTTTATTGTTAAAGATCACATTACTAAATTTTGGATCTTTACCAATAGCCCAAAATGTAACCCTTGACCCCCCAACCTGGAGGACCAGTGGCTGATTGCGATCCTAAGATCGGGCGATGGGGCCGCCACCTCCCTACGCCTATAAGAAAATCTTTCTTCCAGATAGGTCGCAACAGTACGGCAGAGTTCCAAACCACCCAAGAGGTCCTGCCAATGGTTTCGTTACCTTTTTTGACCGGCGTGGAAAGGTATCGCCCCTTATATTAACATCTTCTTTCTGTTTATAACAGATATAAGAAGAAGTTGGATGGAGCCCTATAAAACCACATTAATCCGCATTTGTTGTTTTTAAACGAATAAAATAATAAGTCAATAAAATTCTAAGTTGGTTAAGTGATTTTTTTTAGATAAAAAATATTTAAATTTTAGAACAGAAAATTTAAATTAATTCATTATTATGTTTATTGCGGTATAGTACCGAATAGACATTGTTTTGTTTTTATAATTTTTAATACATTCTTGTTACTATATGATTATACCAGGTATTTAAATGCTTATTTACTTTTTAAAAAAATATTATTGATCCTTTTTATAATAATACGTCGCTAAATGACGGCGTTCCAAGCGGATTTTTATGTTTATAGTTTATATTACTCCGTATTCCTGTAATACGTCGTCAATAGCGACGTGCCAAGTGGATTTTTTATACAAAAAAATAAGGGAGTGAACGCCAGACATGTTAGTTTTTTTATCATATTATTTATCGCGATATAGTACCGAAACTGTTTGATTTTTTATTTTTAGTAACTTCTTTTTGCGACTTTATTATACCAGGTATTTACATGTTTATTTAAATTTAAAAAAATTTATTATTGATCCGTTTTATAATAATACGTCGCTAAATGACGGCGTTCCAAGCGGATTTCTATGTTTATAGTTTTGTATTACTCCGTATTCCCATAATACGTCGTCAATAGCGGCGTGCCAAGCGGATTTTTTATATAAAAAAAAAAAAAAGAATTAAACGACTGAAAATGATAATTTTTTATTATTATATTAAACACGATTACGGAATCAAATTATTTTTATCCTTATTTTCAGTTATACCTACATGCAGTTTAATTATATCAAGGAATGTTATATAGAAGCTATAATACATTTTAGTAATTTATACAACGCGGCGGAGGGCTGATTTTGGTTTATTGTTAAAGATCCCATTTCTAAATTTTGGATCTTTACCAATAGCCTAAAATGTAACCCGTGCCCCCCCAACCTGGAGGACCAGTGGCTGATTGCGATCCTAAGATCGGGCGATGGGGCCGCCACCATCCTACGCCTATAAGAACCTCTTTCTTCCTGATAGGTCGCAACAGTACGGCAGAGTTCCAAACCACCCAAGAGGTCCTGCCGATGGTTTCGTTACCTTTTTTGACCGGCGTGGAAAGGTATCGCCCCTTACATTAACATCTTCTTTCTGTTTATAACAGATATAAGAAGAAGTTAGATGGAGCCCTATAAAACCACATTAATCCGCATTTGTTGTTTTTAAACGAATAAAATAATAAGTCAATAAAATTCTAAGTTCGTTAAGTGATTTTTTTTAGATAAAAAATATTTAAATTTTAGAACAGAAAATTTAAATTAATTCATTATTATGTTTATTGCAGTATAGTACCGAATAGACATTGTTTTGTTTTTATAATTTTTAATACATTCTTGTTACTATATGATTATACCAGGTATTTAAATGCTTATTTACTTTTAAAAAAAATATTATTGATCCTTTTTAAAATAATACGTCGCTAAATGACGGCGTTCCAAGCGGATTTTTATGTTTATAGTTTATATTACTCCGTATTCCTGTAATACGTCGTCAATAGCGACGTGCCAAGTGGATTTTTTATACAAAAAAATAAGGGAGTGAACGCCAGACATGTTAGTTTTTTTATCATATTATTTATCGCGATATAGTACCGAAACTGTTTGATTTTTTATTTTTAGTAACTTCTTTTTGCGACTTTATTATACCAGGTATTTACATGTTTATTTAAATTTAAAAAAAATTATTACTGATCCGTTTTATAATAATACGTCGCTAAATGACGGCGTTCCAAGCGGATTTCTATGTTTATAGTTTTGTATTACTCCGTATTCCCATAATACGTCGTCAATAGCGGCGTGCCAAGCGGATTTTTTATATATAAAAAAATCAGAATTGAACGACTGAACATGATGATTTTATATTATTATATTAAACACGATTACGGAATCAAATTATTTTTATCCTTATTTTCAGCTATACTTAAATGCAGGTTAATTATATCAAGGAATGTTATTTAGAAGCTCTAATACATTTTAGTAATTTATACAACGCGGCGGAGGGCTGATTTTGGTTTATTGTTAAAGATCACATTACTAAATTTTGGATCTTTACCAATAGCCCAAAATGTAACCCTTGACCCCCCAACCTGGAGGACCAGTGGCTGATTGCGATCCTAAGATCGGGCGATGGGGCCGCCACCTCCCTACGCCTATAAGAACCTCTTTCTTCCTGATAGGTCGCAACAGTACGGCAGAGTTCCAAACCACCCAAGAGGTCCTGCCAATGGTTTCGTTACCTTTTTTGACCGGCGTGGAAAGGTATCGCCCCTTATATTAACATCTTCTTTCTGTTTATAACAGATATAAGAAGAAGTTGGATGGAGCCCTATAAAACCACATTAATCCGCATTTGTTGTTTTTAAACGAATAAAATAATAAGTCAATAAAATTCTAAGTTCGTTAAGTGATTTTTTTTAGATAAAAAATATTTAAATTTTAGAACAGAAAATTTAAATTAATTCATTATTATGTTTATTGCGGTATAGTACCGAATAGACATTGTTTTGTTTTTATAATTTTTAATACATTCTTGTTACTATATAATTATACCAGGTATTTAAATGCTATTTACTATAAAAAAAAATATTATTGATCCTTTTTATAATAATACGTCGCTAAATGACGGCGTTCCAAGCGGATTTTTATGTTTATAGTTTATATTACTCCGTATTCCTATAATACGTCGTCAATAGCGGCGTGTCAAGTGGATTTTTTTATACAAAAAGAAGAGGGAGTGAACGCCAGACATGTTAGTTTTTTTATCATATTATTTATCGCGATATAGTACCGAAACTGTTTGATTTTTTATTTTTAGTAACTTCTTTTTGCAACTTTGTTATACCAGGTATTTACATGTTTATTTAAATTTTAAAAAATTTATTATTGATCCGTTTTATAATAATACGTCGCTAAATGACGGCGTTCCAAGCGGATTTCTATGTTTATAGTTTTGTATTACTCCGTATTCCCATAAAACGTCGTCAATAGCGGCGTGCCAAGCTGAAGTTTTTATTAAAAAAAAAAAAAAACGGAGTGATCGCTAGACATGTTAATTTATTTATTATATCATTTATCGCGATATAATACCGAAACTGTTTTTCTTTTTATTTTTAGTAACTTCTTTTTGCGATTTTATTATACCGGTATTTACATGTTTATTTACTTTTTAAAAAAATTATTATTGATCCGTTTTATAATAATACGTCGCTAAATGACGGCGTTCCAAGCGGATTTCTATGTTTATAGTTTTGTATTACTCCGTGTTCCCATAATACGTCGTCAATAGGGGCGTGCCAAGCGGATTTTTTATATTTAAAAAAAAAGAGAATTGAACGACTAAACATGATAATTTTTTATTATTATATTAAACACAATTACGGAATCAGATTATTTTTATACTTATTTTCAGCTGTACCTAAATGCAGGTTAATTATATCAAGGAATGTTATATAGAAGCTATAATACATTTTAGTAATTTATACAACGCGGCGGAGGGCTGATTTTGGTTTATTGTTAAAGATCCCATTTCTAAATTTTGGATCTTTACCAATAGCCCAAAATGTAACCCTTGCCCCCCCAACCTGGAGGACCAGTGGCTGATTGCGATCCTAAGATCGGGCGATGGGGCCGCCACCTCCCTACGCCTATAAGAACCTCTTTCTTCCTGATAGGTCGCAACAGTACGGCAGAGTTCCAAACCACCCAAGAGGTCCTGCCAATGGTTTCGTTACCTTTTTTGACCGGCGTGGAAAGGTATCGCCCCTTACATTAACATCTTCTTTCTGTTTATAACAGATATAAGAAGAAGTTAGATGGAGCCCTATAAAACCACATTAATCCGCATTTGTTGTTTTTAAACGAATAAAATAATAAGTCAATAAAATTCTAAGTTCGTTAAGTGATTTTTTTTAGATAAAAAATATTTAAATTTTAGAACAGAAAATTTAAATTAATTCATTATTATGTTTATTGCAGTATAGTACCGAATAGACATTGTTTTGTTTTTATAATTTTTAATACATTCTTGTTACTATATGATTATACCAGGTATTTAAATGCTTATTTACTTTTAAAAAAAATATTATTGATCCTTTTTAAAATAATACGTCGCTAAATGACGGCGTTCCAAGCGGATTTTTATGTTTATAGTTTAGATTACTCCGTATTCCTGTAATACGTCGTCAATAGCGACGTGCCAAGTGGATTTTTTATACAAAAAAATAAGGGAGTGAACGCCAGACATGTTAGTTTTTTTATCATATTATTTATCGCGATATAGTACCGAAACTGTTTGATTTTTTATTTTTAGTAACTTCTTTTTGCGACTTTATTATACCAGGTATTTACATGTTTATTTAAATTTAAAAAAAATTATTATTGATCCGTTTTATAATAATACGTCGCTAAATGACGGCGTTCCAAGCGGATTTCTATGTTTATAGTTTTGTATTACTCCGTATTCCCATAATACGTCGTCAATAGCGGCGTGCCAAGCGGATTTTTTATATATAAAAAAAAAAAGAATTGAACGACTGAACATGATAATTTTTTATTATTATATTAAACACGATTACGGAATCAAATTATTTTTATCGTTATTTTCAGCTATACTTAAATGCAGGTTAATTATATCAAGGATGTTATTTAGAAGCTCTAATACATTTTAGTAATTTATACAACGCGGCGGAGGGCTGATTTTGGTTTATTGTTAAAGATCACATTACTAAATTTTGGATCTTTACCAATAGCCCAAAATGTAACCCTTGACCCCCCAACCTGGAGGACCAGTGGCTGATTGCGATCCTAAGATCGGGCGATGGGGCCGCCACCTCCCTACGCCTATAAGAAAATCTTTCTTCCAGATAGGTCGCAACAGTACGGCAGAGTTCCAAACCACCCAAGAGGTCCTGCCAATGGTTTCGTTACCTTTTTTGACCGGCGTGGAAAGGTATCGCCCCTTATATTAACATCTTCTTTCTGTTTATAACAGATATAAGAAGAAGTTGGATGGAGCCCTATAAAACCACATTAATCCGCATTTGTTGTTTTTAAACGAATAAAATAATAAGTCAATAAAATTCTAAGTTGGTTAAGTGATTTTTTTTAGATAAAAAATATTTAAATTTTAGAACAGAAAATTTAAATTAATTCATTATTATGTTTATTGCGGTATAGTACCGAATAGACATTGTTTTGTTTTTATAATTTTTAATACATTCTTGTTACTATATGATTATACCAGGTATTTAAATGCTTATTTACTTTTTAAAAAAATATTATTGATCCTTTTTATAATAATACGTCGCTAAATGACGGCGTTCCAAGCGGATTTTTATGTTTATAGTTTATATTACTCCGTATTCCTGTAATACGTCGTCAATAGCGACGTGCCAAGTGGATTTTTTATACAAAAAAATAAGGGAGTGAACGCCAGACATGTTAGTTTTTTTATCATATTATTTATCGCGATATAGTACCGAAACTGTTTGATTTTTTATTTTTAGTAACTTCTTTTTGCGACTTTATTATACCAGGTATTTACATGTTTATTTAAATTTAAAAAAATTTATTATTGATCCGTTTTATAATAATACGTCGCTAAATGACGGCGTTCCAAGCGGATTTCTATGTTTATAGTTTTGTATTACTCCGTATTCCCATAATACGTCGTCAATAGCGGCGTGCCAAGCGGATTTTTTATATAAAAAAAAAAAAAAGAATTAAACGACTGAAAATGATAATTTTTTATTATTATATTAAACACGATTACGGAATCAAATTATTTTTATCCTTATTTTCAGTTATACCTACATGCAGTTTAATTATATCAAGGAATGTTATATAGAAGCTATAATACATTTTAGTAATTTATACAACGCGGCGGAGGGCTGATTTTGGTTTATTGTTAAAGATCCCATTTCTAAATTTTGGATCTTTACCAATAGCCTAAAATGTAACCCGTGCCCCCCCAACCTGGAGGACCAGTGGCTGATTGCGATCCTAAGATCGGGCGATGGGGCCGCCACCATCCTACGCCTATAAGAACCTCTTTCTTCCTGATAGGTCGCAACAGTACGGCAGAGTTCCAAACCACCCAAGAGGTCCTGCCGATGGTTTCGTTACCTTTTTTGACCGGCGTGGAAAGGTATCGCCCCTTACATTAACATCTTCTTTCTGTTTATAACAGATATAAGAAGAAGTTAGATGGAGCCCTATAAAACCACATTAATCCGCATTTGTTGTTTTTAAACGAATAAAATAATAAGTCAATAAAATTCTAAGTTCGTTAAGTGATTTTTTTTAGATAAAAAATATTTAAATTTTAGAACAGAAAATTTAAATTAATTCATTATTATGTTTTTTGCGGTATAGTACCAAATAGACATTGTTTTGTTTTTATAATTTTTAATACATTCTTGTTACTATATGATTATACCAGGTATTTAAATGCTTATTTACTTTTAAAAAAAATATTATTGATCCTTTTTAAAATAATACGTCGCTAAATGACGGCGTTCCAAGCGGATTTTTATGTTTATAGTTTAGATTACTCCGTATTCCTGTAATACGTCGTCAATAGCGACGTGCCAAGTGGATTTTTTATACAAAAAAATAAGGGAGTGAACGCCAGACATGTTAGTTTTTTTATCATATTATTTATCGCGATATAGTACCGAAACTGTTTGATTTTTTATTTTTAGTAACTTCTTTTTGCGACTTTATTATACCAGGTATTTACATTTTTATTTAAATTTAAAAAAATTTATTATTGATCCGTTTTATAATAATACGTCGCTAAATGACGGCGTTCCAAGCGGATTTCTATGTTTATAGTTTTGTATTACTCCGTATTCCCATAATACGTCGTCAATAGCGGCGTGCCAAGCGGATTTTTTATATATAAAAAAAAAAGAATTGAACCACTGAACATGATGATTTTTTATTATTATATAAAACACGATTACGGAATCAAATTATTTTTATCCTTATTTTCAGCTATACTTAAATGCAGGTTAATTATATCAAGGAATGTTATTTAGAAGCTCTAATACATTTTAGTAATTTATACAACGCGGCGGAGGGCTGATTTTGGTTTATTGTTAAAGATCACATTACTAAATTTTGGATCTTTACCAATAGCCCAAAATGTAACCCTTGACCCCCCAACCTGGAGGACCAGTGGCTGATTGCGATCCTAAGATCGGGCGATGGGGCCGCCACCTCCCTACGCCTATAAGAAAATCTTTCTTCCAGATAGGTCGCAACAGTACGGCAGAGTTCCAAACAACCCAAGAGGTCCTGCCAATGGTTTCGTTACCTTTTTTGACCGGCGTGGAAAGGTATCGCCCCTTATATTAACATCTTCTTTCTGTTTATAACAGATATAAGAAGAAGTTGGATGGAGCCCTATAAAACCACATTAATCCGCATTTGTTGTTTTTAAACGAATAAAATAATAAGTCAATAAAATTCTAAGTTCGTTAAGTGATTTTTTTTAGATAAAAAATATTTAAATTTTAGAACAGAAAATTTAAATTAATTCATTATTATGTTTATTGCGGTATAGTACCGAATAGACATTGTTTTGTTTTTATAATTTTTAATACATTCTTGTTACTATATGATTATACCAGGTATTTAAATGCTTATTTACTTTTAAAAAAAATATTATTGATCCTTTTTATAATAATACGTCGCTAAATGACGGCGTTCCAAGCGGATTTTTATGTTTATAGTTTATATTACTCCGTATTCCTGTAATACGTCGTCAATAGCGACGTGCCAAGTGGATTTTTTATACAAAAAAATAAGGGAGTGAACGCCAGACATGTTAGTTTTTTTATCATATTATTTATCGCGATATAGTACCGAAACTGTTTGATTTTTTATTTTTAGTAACTTCTTTTTGCGACTTTATTATACCAGGTATTTACATGTTTATTTAATTTAAAAAAAAATTATTATTGATCCGTTTTATAATAATACGTCGCTAAATGACGGCGTTCCAAGCGGATTTCTATGTTTATAGTTTTGTATTACTCCGTATTCCCATAATACGTCGTCAATAGCGGCGTGCCAAGCGGATTTTTTATATATAAAAAAAAAGAATTGAACGACTGAACATGATAATTTTTTATTATTATATTAAACACGATTACGGAATCAAATTATTTTTATCGTTATTTTCAGCTATACTTAAATGCAGGTTAATTATATCAAGGAATGTTATTTAGAAGCTCTAATACATTTTAGTAATTTATACAACGCGGCGGAGGGCTGATTTTGGTTTATTGTTAAAGATCACATTACTAAATTTTGGATCTTTACCAATAGCCCAAAATGTAACCCTTGACCCCCCAATCTGGAGGACCAGTGGCTGATTGCGATCCTAAGATCGGGCGATGGGGCCGCCACCTCCCTACGCCTATAAGAACATCTTTCTTCCAGATAGGTCGCAACAGTACGGCAGAGTTCCAAACCACCCAAGAGGTCCTGCCGATGGTTTCGTTACCTTTTTTGACCGGCGTGGAAAGGTATCGCCCCTTACATTAACATCTTCTTTCTGTTTATAACAGATATAAGAAGAAGTTAGATGAAGCCCTACAAAACCACATTAATCGGCATTTGTTGTTTTTAAACGAATAAAATAATAAGTCAATAAAAATCTAAGTTCGTTAAGTGATTTTTTTTAGATAAAAAATATTTAAATTTTAGAACAGAAAATTTAAATTAATTTATTATTATGTTTATTGCGGTATAGTACCCAATAGACATTGTTTTGTTTTTATAATTTTGAATACATTCTTGTTACTATATAATTATACCAGGTATTTAAATGCTATTTACTATAAAAAAAAATATTATTGATCCTTTTTATAATAATACGTCGCTAAATGACGGCGTTCCAAGCAGATTTTTATGTTTATAGTTTATATTACTCCGTATTCCTATAATACGTCGTCAATAGCGGCGTGCCAAGTGGATTTTTTTATACAAAAAGAAGAGGGAGTGAACGCCAGACATGTTAGTTTTTTTATCATATTATTTATCGCGATATAGTACCGAAACTGTTTGATTTTTTATTTTTAGTAACTTCTTTTTGCGACTTTATTATACCAGGTATTTACATGTTTATTTAAATTTAAAAAAATTTATTATTGATCCGTTTTATAATAATACGTCGCTAAATGACGGCGTTCCAAGCGGATTTCTATGTTTATAGTTTTGTATTACTCCGTATTCCCATAATACGTCGTCAATAGCGGCGTGCCAAGCGGATTTTTTATATAAAAAAAAAAAAAAAGAATTAAACGACTGAAAATGATAATTTTTTATTATTATATTAAACACGATTACGGAATCAAATTATTTTTATCCTTATTTTCAGTAATACCTACATGCAGTTTAATTATATCAAGGAATGTTATATAGAAGCTATAATACATTTTAGTAATTTATACAACGCGGCGGAGGGCTGATTTTGGTTTATTGTTAAAGATCCCATTTCTAAATTTTGGATCTTTACCAATAGCCCAAAATGTAACCCTTGCCCCCCCAACCTGGAGGACCAGTGGCTGATTGCGATCCTAAGATCGGGCGATGGGGCCGCCACCACCCTACGCCTATAAGAACCTCTTTCTTCCTGATAGGTCGCAACAGTACGGCAGAGTTCCAAACCACTCAAGAGGTCCTGCCGATGGTTTCGTTACCTTTTTTGACCGGCGTGGAAAGGTATCGCCCCTTACATTAACATCTTCTTTCTGTTTATAACAGATATAAGAAGAAGTTAGATGGAGCCCTATAAAACCACATTAATCCGCATTTGTTGTTTTTAAACGAATAAAATAATAAGTCAATAAAATTCTAAGTTCGTTAAGTGATTTTTTTTAGATAAAAAATATTTAAATTTTAGAACAGAAAATTTAAATTAATTCATTATTATGTTTATTGCGGTATAGTACCCAATAGACATTGTTTTGTTTTTATAATTTTTAATACATTCTTGTTACTATATGATTATACCAGGTATTTAAATGCTTATTTACTTTTAAAAAAAATATTATTGATCCTTTTTAAAATAATACGTCGCTAAATGACGGCGTTCCAAGCGGATTTTTATGTTTATAGTTTAGATTACTCCGTATTCCTGTAATACGTCGTCAATAGCGACGTGCCAAGTGGATTTTTTATACAAAAAAATAAGGGAGTGAACGCCAGACATGTTAGTTTTTTTATCATATTATTTATCGCGATATAGTACCGAAACTGTTTGATTTTTTATTTTTAGTAACTTCTTTTTGCGACTTTATTATACCAGGTATTTACATGTTTATTTAAATTTAAAAAAAATTATTATTGATCCGTTTTATAATAATACGTCGCTAAATGACGGCGTTCCAAGCGGATTTCTATGTTTATAGTTTTGTATTACTCCGTATTCCCATAATACGTCGTCAATAGCGGCGTGCCAAGCGGATTTTTTATATATAAAAAAAAAAGAATTGAACGACTGAACATGATAATTTTTTATTATTATATTAAACACGATTACGGAATCAAATTATTTTTATCGTTATTTTCAGCTATACTTAAATGCAGGTTAATTATATCAAGGAATGTTATTTAGAAGCTCTAATACATTTTAGTAATTTATACAACGCGGCGGAGGGCTGATTTTGGTTTATTGTTAAAGATCACATTACTAAATTTTGGATCTTTACCAATAGCCCAAAATGTAACCCTTGACCCCCCAACCTGGAGGACCAGTGGCTGATTGCGATCCTAAGATCGGGCGATGGGGCCGCCACCTCCCTACGCCTATAAGAACCTCTTTCTTCCTGATAGGTCGCAACAGTACGGCAGAGTTCCAAACCACCCAAGAGGTCCTGCCAATGGTTTCGTTACCTTTTTTGACCGGCGTGGAAAGGTATCGCCCCTTATATTAACATCTTCTTTCTGTTTATAACAGATATAAGAAGAAGTTGGATGGAGCCCTATAAAACCACATTAATCCGCATTTGTTGTTTTTAAACGAATAAAATAATAAGTCAATAAAATTCTAAGTTCGTTAAGTGATTTTTTTTAGATAAAAAATATTTAAATTTTAGAACAGAAAATTTAAATTAATTCATTATTATGTTTATTGCGGTATAGTACCGAATGGACATTGTTTTGTTTTTATAATTTTTAATACATTCTTGTTACTATATGATTATACCAGGTATTTAAATGCTTATTTACTTTAAAAAAAAATATTATTGATCCTTTTTATAATAATACGTCGCTAAATGACGGCGTTCCAAGCGGATTTTTATGTTTATAGTTTATATTACTCCGTATTCCTGTAATACGTCGTCAATAGCGAAGTGCCAAGTGGATTTTTTATACAAAAAAATAAGGGAGTGAACGCCAGACATGTTAGTTTTTTTATCATATTATTTATCGCGATATAGTACCGAAACTGTTTGATTTTTTATTTTTAGTAACTTCTTTTTGCGACTTTATTATACCAGGTATTTACATGTTTATTTAAATTTAAAAAAATTTATTATTGATCCGTTTTATAATAATACGTCGCTAAATGACGGCGTTCCAAGCGGATTTCTATGTTTATAGTTTTGTATTACTCCGTATTCCCATAATACGTCGTCAATAGCGGCGTGCCAAGCGGATTTTTTATATAAAAAAAAAAAAAAAGAATTAAACGACTGAAAATGATAATTTTTTATTATTTTATTAAACACGATTACGGAATCAAATTATTTTTATCCTTATTTTCAGTAATACCTACATGCAGTTTAATTATATCAAGGAATGTTATATAGAAGCTATAATACATTTTAGTAATTTATACAACGCGGCGGAGGGCTGATTTTGGTTTATTGTTAAAGATCCCATTTCTAAATTTTGGATCTTTACCAATAGCCCAAAATGTAACCCTTGCCCCCCCAACCTGGAGGACCAGTGGCTGATTGCGATCCTAAGATCGGGCGATGGGGCCGCCACCACCCTACGCCTATAAGAACCTCTTTCTTCCTGATAGGTCGCAACAGTACGGCAGAGTTCCAAACCACTCAAGAGGTCCTGCCGATGGTTTCGTTACCTTTTTTGACCGGCGTGGAAAGGTATCGCCCCTTACATTAACATCTTCTTTCTGTTTATAACAGATATAAGAAGAAGTTAGATGGAGCCCTATAAAACCACATTAATCCGCATTTGTTGTTTTTAAACGAATAAAATAATAAGTCAATAAAATTCTAAGTTCGTTAAGTGATTTTTTTTAGATAAAAAATATTTAAATTTTAGAACAGAAAATTTAAATTAATTCATTATTATGTTTATTGCGGTATAGTACCGAATAGACATTGTTTTGTTTTTATAATTTTTAATACATTCTTGTTACTATATGATTATACCAGGTATTTAAATGCTTATTTACTTTTAAAAAAAATATTATTGATCCTTTTTAAAATAATACGTCGCTAAATGACGGCGTTCCAAGCGGATTTTTATGTTTATAGTTTAGATTACTCCGTATTCCTGTAATACGTCGTCAATAGCGACGTGCCAAGTGGATTTTTTATACAAAAAAATAAGGGAGTGAACGCCAGACATGTTAGTTTTTTTATCATATTATTTATCGCGATATAGTACCGAAACTGTTTGATTTTTTATTTTTAGTAACTTCTTTTTGCGACTTTATTATACCAGGTATTTACATGTTTATTTAAATTTAAAAAAAATTATTATTGATCCGTTTTATAATAATACGTCGCTAAATGACGGCGTTCCAAGCGGATTTCTATGTTTATAGTTTTGTATTACTCCGTATTCCCATAATACGTCGTCAATAGCGGCGTGCCAAGCGGATTTTTTATATATAAAAAAAAAAGAATTGAACGACTGAACATGATAATTTTTTATTATTATATTAAACACGATTACGGAATCAAATTATTTTTATCGTTATTTTCAGCTATACTTAAATGCAGGTTAATTATATCAAGGAATGTTATTTAGAAGCTCTAATACATTTTAGTAATTTATACAACGCGGCGGAGGGCTGATTTTGGTTTATTGTTAAAGATCACATTACTAAATTTTGGATCTTTACCAATAGCCCAAAATGTAACCCTTGACCCCCCAACCTGGAGGACCAGTGGCTGATTGCGATCCTAAGATCGGGCGATGGGGCCGCCACCTCCCTACGCCTATAAGAACCTCTTTCTTCCTGATAGGTCGCAACAGTACGGCAGAGTTCCAAACCACCCAAGAGGTCCTGCCAATGGTTTCGTTACCTTTTTTGACCGGCGTGGAAAGGTATCGCCCCTTATATTAACATCTTCTTTCTGTTTATAACAGATATAAGAAGAAGTTGGATGGAGCCCTATAAAACCACATTAATCCGCATTTGTTGTTTTTAAACGAATAAAATAATAAGTCAATAAAATTCTAAGTTCGTTAAGTGATTTTTTTTAGATAAAAAATATTTAAATTTTAGAACAGAAAATTTAAATTAATTCATTATTATGTTTATTGCGGTATAGTACCGAATAGACATTGTTTTGTTTTTATAATTTTTAATACATTCTTGTTACTATATGATTATACCAGGTATTTAAATGCTTATTTACTTTAAAAAAAAATATTATTGATCCTTTTTATAATAATACGTCGCTAAATGACGGCGTTCCAAGCGGATTTTTATGTTTATAGTTTATATTACTCCGTATTCCTGTAATACGTCGTCAATAGCGAAGTGCCAAGTGGATTTTTTATACAAAAAAATAAGGGAGTGAACGCCAGACATGTTAGTTTTTTTATCATATTATTTATCGCGATATAGTACCGAAACTGTTTGATTTTTTATTTTTAGTAACTTCTTTTTGCGACTTTATTATACCAGGTATTTACATGTTTATTTAAATTTAAAAAAAATTATTATTGATCCGTTTTATAATAATACGTCGCTAAATGACGGCGTTCCAAGCGGATTTCTATGTTTATAGTTTTGTATTACTCCGTATTCCCATAATACGTCGTCAATAGCGGCGTGCCAAGCGGATTTTTTATATATAAAAAAAAAAGAATTGAACGACTGAACATGATAATTTTTTATTATTATATTAAACACGATTACGGAATCAAATTATTTTTATCGTTATTTTCAGCTATACTTAAATGCAGGTTAATTATATCAAGGAATGTTATTTAGAAGCTCTAATACATTTTAGTAATTTATACAACGCGGCGGAGGGCTGATTTTGGTTTATTGTTAAAGATCACATTACTAAATTTTGGATCTTTACCAATAGCCCAAAATGTAACCCTTGACCCCCCAACCTGGAGGACCAGTGGCTGATTGCGATCCTAAGATCGGGCGATGGGGCCGCCACCTCCCTACGCCTATAAGAACATCTTTCTTCCAGATAGGTCGCAACAGTACGGCAGAGTTCCAAACCACCCAAGAGGTCCTGCCGATGGTTTCGTTACCTTTTTTGACCGGCGTGGAAAGGTATCGCCCCTTACATTAACATCTTCTTTCTGTTTATAACAGATATAAGAAGAAGTTAGATGAAGCCCTACAAAACCACATTAATCCGCATTTGTTGTTTTTAAACGAATAAAATAATAAGTCAATAAAAATCTAAGTTCGTTAAGTGATTTTTTTTAGATAAAAAATATTTAAATTTTAGAACAGAAAATTTAAATTAATTTATTATTATGTTTATTGCGGTATAGTACCCAATAGACATTGTTTTGTTTTTATAATTTTGAATACATTCTTGTTACTATATAATTATACCAGGTATTTAAATGCTATTTACTATAAAAAAAAATATTATTGATCCTTTTTATAATAATACGTCGCTAAATGACGGCGTTCCAAGCAGATTTTTATGTTTATAGTTTATATTACTCCGTATTCCTATAATACGTCGTCAATAGCGGCGTGCCAAGTGGATTTTTTTATACAAAAAGAAGAGGGAGTGAACGCCAGACATGTTAGTTTTTTTATCATATTATTTATCGCGATATAGTACCGAAACTGTTTGATTTTTTATTTTTAGTAACTTCTTTTTGCGACTTTATTATACCAGGTATTTACATGTTTATTTAAATTTAAAAAAATTTATTATTGATCCGTTTTATAATAATACGTCGCTAAATGACGGCGTTCCAAGCGGATTTCTATGTTTATAGTTTTGTATTACTCCGTATTCCCATAATACGTCGTCAATAGCGGCGTGCCAAGCGGATTTTTTATATAAAAAAAAAAAAAAAGAATTAAACGACTGAAAATGATAATTTTTTATTATTATATTAAACACGATTACGGAATCAAATTATTTTTATCCTTATTTTCAGTAATACCTACATGCAGTTTAATTATATCAAGGAATGTTATATAGAAGCTATAATACATTTTAGTAATTTATACAACGCGGCGGAGGGCTGATTTTGGTTTATTGTTAAAGATCCCATTTCTAAATTTTGGATCTTTACCAATAGCCCAAAATGTAACCCTTGCCCCCCCAACCTGGAGGACCAGTGGCTGATTGCGATCCTAAGATCGGGCGATGGGGCCGCCACCACCCTACGCCTATAAGAACCTCTTTCTTCCTGATAGGTCGCAACAGTACGGCAGAGTTCCAAACCACTCAAGAGGTCCTGCCGATGGTTTCGTTACCTTTTTTGACCGGCGTGGAAAGGTATCGCCCCTTACATTAACATCTTCTTTCTGTTTATAACAGATATAAGAAGAAGTTAGATGGAGCCCTATAAAACCACATTAATCCGCATTTGTTGTTTTTAAACGAATAAAATAATAAGTCAATAAAATTCTAAGTTCGTTAAGTGATTTTTTTTAGATAAAAAATATTTAAATTTTAGAACAGAAAATTTAAATTAATTCATTATTATGTTTATTGCGGTATAGTACCCAATAGACATTGTTTTGTTTTTATAATTTTTAATACATTCTTGTTACTATATGATTATACCAGGTATTTAAATGCTTATTTACTTTTAAAAAAAATATTATTGATCCTTTTTAAAATAATACGTCGCTAAATGACGGCGTTCCAAGCGGATTTTTATGTTTATAGTTTAGATTACTCCGTATTCCTGTAATACGTCGTCAATAGCGACGTGCCAAGTGGATTTTTTATACAAAAAAATAAGGGAGTGAACGCCAGACATGTTAGTTTTTTTATCATATTATTTATCGCGATATAGTACCGAAACTGTTTGATTTTTTATTTTTAGTAACTTCTTTTTGCGACTTTATTATACCAGGTATTTACATGTTTATTTAAATTTAAAAAAAATTATTATTGATCCGTTTTATAATAATACGTCGCTAAATGACGGCGTTCCAAGCGGATTTCTATGTTTATAGTTTTGTATTACTCCGTATTCCCATAATACGTCGTCAATAGCGGCGTGCCAAGCGGATTTTTTATATATAAAAAAAAAAGAATTGAACGACTGAACATGATAATTTTTTATTATTATATTAAACACGATTACGGAATCAAATTATTTTTATCGTTATTTTCAGCTATACTTAAATGCAGGTTAATTATATCAAGGAATGTTATTTAGAAGCTCTAATACATTTTAGTAATTTATACAACGCGGCGGAGGGCTGATTTTGGTTTATTGTTAAAGATCACATTACTAAATTTTGGATCTTTACCAATAGCCCAAAATGTAACCCTTGACCCCCCAACCTGGAGGACCAGTGGCTGATTGCGATCCTAAGATCGGGCGATGGGGCCGCCACCTCCCTACGCCTATAAGAACCTCTTTCTTCCTGATAGGTCGCAACAGTACGGCAGAGTTCCAAACCACCCAAGAGGTCCTGCCAATGGTTTCGTTACCTTTTTTGACCGGCGTGGAAAGGTATCGCCCCTTATATTAACATCTTCTTTCTGTTTATAACAGATATAAGAAGAAGTTGGATGGAGCCCTATAAAACCACATTAATCCGCATTTGTTGTTTTTAAACGAATAAAATAATAAGTCAATAAAATTCTAAGTTCGTTAAGTGATTTTTTTTAGATAAAAAATATTTAAATTTTAGAACAGAAAATTTAAATTAATTCATTATTATGTTTATTGCGGTATAGTACCGAATGGACATTGTTTTGTTTTTATAATTTTTAATACATTCTTGTTACTATATGATTATACCAGGTATTTAAATGCTTATTTACTTTAAAAAAAAATATTATTGATCCTTTTTATAATAATACGTCGCTAAATGACGGCGTTCCAAGCGGATTTTTATGTTTATAGTTTATATTACTCCGTATTCCTGTAATACGTCGTCAATAGCGAAGTGCCAAGTGGATTTTTTATACAAAAAAATAAGGGAGTGAACGCCAGACATGTTAGTTTTTTTATCATATTATTTATCGCGATATAGTACCGAAACTGTTTGATTTTTTATTTTTAGTAACTTCTTTTTGCGACTTTATTATACCAGGTATTTACATGTTTATTTAAATTTAAAAAAAATTATTATTGATCCGTTTTATAATAATACGTCGCTAAATGACGGCGTTCCAAGCGGATTTCTATGTTTATAGTTTTGTATTACTCCGTATTCCCATAATACGTCGTCAATAGCGGCGTGCCAAGCGGATTTTTTATATATAAAAAAAAAAGAATTGAACGACTGAACATGATAATTTTTTATTATTATATTAAACACGATTACGGAATCAAATTATTTTTATCGTTATTTTCAGCTATACTTAAATGCAGGTTAATTATATCAAGGAATGTTATTTAGAAGCTCTAATACATTTTAGTAATTTATACAACGCGGCGGAGGGCTGATTTTGGTTTATTGTTAAAGATCACATTACTAAATTTTGGATCTTTACCAATAGCCCAAAATGTAACCCTTGACCCCCCAACCTGGAGGACCAGTGGCTGATTGCGATCCTAAGATCGGGCGATGGGGCCGCCACCTCCCTACGCCTATAAGAACCTCTTTCTTCCTGATAGGTCGCAACAGTACGGCAGAGTTCCAAACCACCCAAGAGGTCCTGCCAATGGTTTCGTTACCTTTTTTGACCGGCGTGGAAAGGTATCGCCCCTTATATTAACATCTTCTTTCTGTTTATAACAGATATAAGAAGAAGTTGGATGGAGCCCTATAAAACCACATTAATCCGCATTTGTTGTTTTTAAACGAATAAAATAATAAGTCAATAAAATTCTAAGTTCGTTAAGTGATTTTTTTTAGATAAAAAATATTTAAATTTTAGAACAGAAAATTTAAATTAATTCATTATTATGTTTATTGCGGTATAGTACCGAATAGACATTGTTTTGTTTTTATAATTTTTAATACATTCTTGTTACTATATGATTATACCAGGTATTTAAATGCTTATTTACTTTAAAAAAAAATATTATTGATCCTTTTTATAATAATACGTCGCTAAATGACGGCGTTCCAAGCGGATTTTTATGTTTATAGTTTATATTACTCCGTATTCCTGTAATACGTCGTCAATAGCGAAGTGCCAAGTGGATTTTTTATACAAAAAAATAAGGGAGTGAACGCCAGACATGTTAGTTTTTTTATCATATTATTTATCGCGATATAGTACCGAAACTGTTTGATTTTTTATTTTTAGTAACTTCTTTTTGCGACTTTATTATACCAGGTATTTACATGTTTATTTAAATTTAAAAAAAATTATTATTGATCCGTTTTATAATAATACGTCGCTAAATGACGGCGTTCCAAGCGGATTTCTATGTTTATAGTTTTGTATTACTCCGTATTCCCATAATACGTCGTCAATAGCGGCGTGCCAAGCGGATTTTTTATATATAAAAAAAAAAGAATTGAACGACTGAACATGATAATTTTTTATTATTATATTAAACACGATTACGGAATCAAATTATTTTTATCGTTATTTTCAGCTATACTTAAATGCAGGTTAATTATATCAAGGAATGTTATTTAGAAGCTCTAATACATTTTAGTAATTTATACAACGCGGCGGAGGGCTGATTTTGGTTTATTGTTAAAGATCACATTACTAAATTTTGGATCTTTACCAATAGCCCAAAATGTAACCCTTGACCCCCCAACCTGGAGGACCAGTGGCTGATTGCGATCCTAAGATCGGGCGATGGGGCCGCCACCTCCCTACGCCTATAAGAACATCTTTCTTCCAGATAGGTCGCAACAGTACGGCAGAGTTCCAAACCACCCAAGAGGTCCTGCCGATGGTTTCGTTACCTTTTTTGACCGGCGTGGAAAGGTATCGCCCCTTACATTAACATCTTCTTTCTGTTTATAACAGATATAAGAAGAAGTTAGATGAAGCCCTACAAAACCACATTAATCGGCATTTGTTGTTTTTAAACGAATAAAATAATAAGTCAATAAAAATCTAAGTTCGTTAAGTGATTTTTTTTAGATAAAAAATATTTAAATTTTAGAACAGAAAATTTAAATTAATTTATTATTATGTTTATTGCGGTATAGTACCCAATAGACATTGTTTTGTTTTTATAATTTTGAATACATTCTTGTTACTATATAATTATACCAGGTATTTAAATGCTATTTACTATAAAAAAAAATATTATTGATCCTTTTTATAATAATACGTCGCTAAATGACGGCGTTCCAAGCAGATTTTTATGTTTATAGTTTATATTACTCCGTATTCCTATAATACGTCGTCAATAGCGGCGTGCCAAGTGGATTTTTTTATACAAAAAGAAGAGGGAGTGAACGCCAGACATGTTAGTTTTTTTATCATATTATTTATCGCGATATAGTACCGAAACTGTTTGATTTTTTATTTTTAGTAACTTCTTTTTGCGACTTTATTATACCAGGTATTTACATGTTTATTTAAATTTAAAAAAATTTATTATTGATCCGTTTTATAATAATACGTCGCTAAATGACGGCGTTCCAAGCGGATTTCTATGTTTATAGTTTTGTATTACTCCGTATTCCCATAATACGTCGTCAATAGCGGCGTGCCAAGCGGATTTTTTATATAAAAAAAAAAAAAAAGAATTAAACGACTGAAAATGATAATTTTTTATTATTATATTAAACACGATTACGGAATCAAATTATTTTTATCCTTATTTTCAGTAATACCTACATGCAGTTTAATTATATCAAGGAATGTTATATAGAAGCTATAATACATTTTAGTAATTTATACAACGCGGCGGAGGGCTGATTTTGGTTTATTGTTAAAGATCCCATTTCTAAATTTTGGATCTTTACCAATAGCCCAAAATGTAACCCTTGCCCCCCCAACCTGGAGGACCAGTGGCTGATTGCGATCCTAAGATCGGGCGATGGGGCCGCCACCACCCTACGCCTATAAGAACCTCTTTCTTCCTGATAGGTCGCAACAGTACGGCAGAGTTCCAAACCACTCAAGAGGTCCTGCCGATGGTTTCGTTACCTTTTTTGACCGGCGTGGAAAGGTATCGCCCCTTACATTAACATCTTCTTTCTGTTTATAACAGATATAAGAAGAAGTTAGATGGAGCCCTATAAAACCACATTAATCCGCATTTGTTGTTTTTAAACGAATAAAATAATAAGTCAATAAAATTCTAAGTTCGTTAAGTGATTTTTTTTAGATAAAAAATATTTAAATTTTAGAACAGAAAATTTAAATTAATTCATTATTATGTTTATTGCGGTATAGTACCCAATAGACATTGTTTTGTTTTTATAATTTTTAATACATTCTTGTTACTATATGATTATACCAGGTATTTAAATGCTTATTTACTTTTAAAAAAAATATTATTGATCCTTTTTAAAATAATACGTCGCTAAATGACGGCGTTCCAAGCGGATTTTTATGTTTATAGTTTAGATTACTCCGTATTCCTGTAATACGTCGTCAATAGCGACGTGCCAAGTGGATTTTTTATACAAAAAAATAAGGGAGTGAACGCCAGACATGTTAGTTTTTTTATCATATTATTTATCGCGATATAGTACCGAAACTGTTTGATTTTTTATTTTTAGTAACTTCTTTTTGCGACTTTATTATACCAGGTATTTACATGTTTATTTAAATTTAAAAAAAATTATTATTGATCCGTTTTATAATAATACGTCGCTAAATGACGGCGTTCCAAGCGGATTTCTATGTTTATAGTTTTGTATTACTCCGTATTCCCATAATACGTCGTCAATAGCGGCGTGCCAAGCGGATTTTTTATATATAAAAAAAAAAGAATTGAACGACTGAACATGATAATTTTTTATTATTATATTAAACACGATTACGGAATCAAATTATTTTTATCGTTATTTTCAGCTATACTTAAATGCAGGTTAATTATATCAAGGAATGTTATTTAGAAGCTCTAATACATTTTAGTAATTTATACAACGCGGCGGAGGGCTGATTTTGGTTTATTGTTAAAGATCACATTACTAAATTTTGGATCTTTACCAATAGCCCAAAATGTAACCCTTGACCCCCCAACCTGGAGGACCAGTGGCTGATTGCGATCCTAAGATCGGGCGATGGGGCCGCCACCTCCCTACGCCTATAAGAACCTCTTTCTTCCTGATAGGTCGCAACAGTACGGCAGAGTTCCAAACCACCCAAGAGGTCCTGCCAATGGTTTCGTTACCTTTTTTGACCGGCGTGGAAAGGTATCGCCCCTTATATTAACATCTTCTTTCTGTTTATAACAGATATAAGAAGAAGTTGGATGGAGCCCTATAAAACCACATTAATCCGCATTTGTTGTTTTTAAACGAATAAAATAATAAGTCAATAAAATTCTAAGTTCGTTAAGTGATTTTTTTTAGATAAAAAATATTTAAATTTTAGAACAGAAAATTTAAATTAATTCATTATTATGTTTATTGCGGTATAGTACCGAATGGACATTGTTTTGTTTTTATAATTTTTAATACATTCTTGTTACTATATGATTATACCAGGTATTTAAATGCTTATTTACTTTAAAAAAAAATATTATTGATCCTTTTTATAATAATACGTCGCTAAATGACGGCGTTCCAAGCGGATTTTTATGTTTATAGTTTATATTACTCCGTATTCCTGTAATACGTCGTCAATAGCGAAGTGCCAAGTGGATTTTTTATACAAAAAAATAAGGGAGTGAACGCCAGACATGTTAGTTTTTTTATCATATTATTTATCGCGATATAGTACCGAAACTGTTTGATTTTTTATTTTTAGTAACTTCTTTTTGCGACTTTATTATACCAGGTATTTACATGTTTATTTAAATTTAAAAAAATTTATTATTGATCCGTTTTATAATAATACGTCGCTAAATGACGGCGTTCCAAGCGGATTTCTATGTTTATAGTTTTGTATTACTCCGTATTCCCATAATACGTCGTCAATAGCGGCGTGCCAAGCGGATTTTTTATATAAAAAAAAAAAAAAAGAATTAAACGACTGAAAATGATAATTTTTTATTATTTTATTAAACACGATTACGGAATCAAATTATTTTTATCCTTATTTTCAGTAATACCTACATGCAGTTTAATTATATCAAGGAATGTTATATAGAAGCTATAATACATTTTAGTAATTTATACAACGCGGCGGAGGGCTGATTTTGGTTTATTGTTAAAGATCCCATTTCTAAATTTTGGATCTTTACCAATAGCCCAAAATGTAACCCTTGCCCCCCCAACCTGGAGGACCAGTGGCTGATTGCGATCCTAAGATCGGGCGATGGGGCCGCCACCACCCTACGCCTATAAGAACCTCTTTCTTCCTGATAGGTCGCAACAGTACGGCAGAGTTCCAAACCACTCAAGAGGTCCTGCCGATGGTTTCGTTACCTTTTTTGACCGGCGTGGAAAGGTATCGCCCCTTACATTAACATCTTCTTTCTGTTTATAACAGATATAAGAAGAAGTTAGATGGAGCCCTATAAAACCACATTAATCCGCATTTGTTGTTTTTAAACGAATAAAATAATAAGTCAATAAAATTCTAAGTTCGTTAAGTGATTTTTTTTAGATAAAAAATATTTAAATTTTAGAACAGAAAATTTAAATTAATTCATTATTATGTTTATTGCGGTATAGTACCCAATAGACATTGTTTTGTTTTTATAATTTTTAATACATTCTTGTTACTATATGATTATACCAGGTATTTAAATGCTTATTTACTTTTAAAAAAAATATTATTGATCCTTTTTAAAATAATACGTCGCTAAATGACGGCGTTCCAAGCGGATTTTTATGTTTATAGTTTAGATTACTCCGTATTCCTGTAATACGTCGTCAATAGCGACGTGCCAAGTGGATTTTTTATACAAAAAAATAAGGGAGTGAACGCCAGACATGTTAGTTTTTTTATCATATTATTTATCGCGATATAGTACCGAAACTGTTTGATTTTTTATTTTTAGTAACTTCTTTTTGCGACTTTATTATACCAGGTATTTACATGTTTATTTAAATTTAAAAAAAATTATTATTGATCCGTTTTATAATAATACGTCGCTAAATGACGGCGTTCCAAGCGGATTTCTATGTTTATAGTTTTGTATTACTCCGTATTCCCATAATACGTCGTCAATAGCGGCGTGCCAAGCGGATTTTTTATATATAAAAAAAAAAGAATTGAACGACTGAACATGATAATTTTTTATTATTATATTAAACACGATTACGGAATCAAATTATTTTTATCGTTATTTTCAGCTATACTTAAATGCAGGTTAATTATATCAAGGAATGTTATTTAGAAGCTCTAATACATTTTAGTAATTTATACAACGCGGCGGAGGGCTGATTTTGGTTTATTGTTAAAGATCACATTACTAAATTTTGGATCTTTACCAATAGCCCAAAATGTAACCCTTGACCCCCCAACCTGGAGGACCAGTGGCTGATTGCGATCCTAAGATCGGGCGATGGGGCCGCCACCTCCCTACGCCTATAAGAACCTCTTTCTTCCTGATAGGTCGCAACAGTACGGCAGAGTTCCAAACCACCCAAGAGGTCCTGCCAATGGTTTCGTTACCTTTTTTGACCGGCGTGGAAAGGTATCGCCCCTTATATTAACATCTTCTTTCTGTTTATAACAGATATAAGAAGAAGTTGGATGGAGCCCTATAAAACCACATTAATCCGCATTTGTTGTTTTTAAACGAATAAAATAATAAGTCAATAAAATTCTAAGTTCGTTAAGTGATTTTTTTTAGATAAAAAATATTTAAATTTTAGAACAGAAAATTTAAATTAATTCATTATTATGTTTATTGCGGTATAGTACCGAATAGACATTGTTTTGTTTTTATAATTTTTAATACATTCTTGTTACTATATGATTATACCAGGTATTTAAATGCTTATTTACTTTAAAAAAAAATATTATTGATCCTTTTTATAATAATACGTCGCTAAATGACGGCGTTCCAAGCGGATTTTTATGTTTATAGTTTATATTACTCCGTATTCCTGTAATACGTCGTCAATAGCGAAGTGCCAAGTGGATTTTTTATACAAAAAAATAAGGGAGTGAACGCCAGACATGTTAGTTTTTTTATCATATTATTTATCGCGATATAGTACCGAAACTGTTTGATTTTTTATTTTTAGTAACTTCTTTTTGCGACTTTATTATACCAGGTATTTACATGTTTATTTAAATTTAAAAAAAATTATTATTGATCCGTTTTATAATAATACGTCGCTAAATGACGGCGTTCCAAGCGGATTTCTATGTTTATAGTTTTGTATTACTCCGTATTCCCATAATACGTCGTCAATAGCGGCGTGCCAAGCGGATTTTTTATATATAAAAAAAAAAGAATTGAACGACTGAACATGATAATTTTTTATTATTATATTAAACACGATTACGGAATCAAATTATTTTTATCGTTATTTTCAGCTATACTTAAATGCAGGTTAATTATATCAAGGAATGTTATTTAGAAGCTCTAATACATTTTAGTAATTTATACAACGCGGCGGAGGGCTGATTTTGGTTTATTGTTAAAGATCACATTACTAAATTTTGGATCTTTACCAATAGCCCAAAATGTAACCCTTGACCCCCCAACCTGGAGGACCAGTGGCTGATTGCGATCCTAAGATCGGGCGATGGGGCCGCCACCTCCCTACGCCTATAAGAACATCTTTCTTCCAGATAGGTCGCAACAGTACGGCAGAGTTCCAAACCACCCAAGAGGTCCTGCCGATGGTTTCGTTACCTTTTTTGACCGGCGTGGAAAGGTATCGCCCCTTACATTAACATCTTCTTTCTGTTTATAACAGATATAAGAAGAAGTTAGATGAAGCCCTACAAAACCACATTAATCGGCATTTGTTGTTTTTAAACGAATAAAATAATAAGTCAATAAAAATCTAAGTTCGTTAAGTGATTTTTTTTAGATAAAAAATATTTAAATTTTAGAACAGAAAATTTAAATTAATTTATTATTATGTTTATTGCGGTATAGTACCCAATAGACATTGTTTTGTTTTTATAATTTTGAATACATTCTTGTTACTATATAATTATACCAGGTATTTAAATGCTATTTACTATAAAAAAAAATATTATTGATCCTTTTTATAATAATACGTCGCTAAATGACGGCGTTCCAAGCAGATTTTTATGTTTATAGTTTATATTACTCCGTATTCCTATAATACGTCGTCAATAGCGGCGTGCCAAGTGGATTTTTTTATACAAAAAGAAGAGGGAGTGAACGCCAGACATGTTAGTTTTTTTATCATATTATTTATCGCGATATAGTACCGAAACTGTTTGATTTTTTATTTTTAGTAACTTCTTTTTGCGACTTTATTATACCAGGTATTTACATGTTTATTTAAATTTAAAAAAAATTATTATTGATCCGTTTTATAATAATACGTCGCTAAATGACGGCGTTCCAAGCGGATTTCTATGTTTATAGTTTTGTATTACTCCGTATTCCCATAATACGTCGTCAATAGCGGCGTGCCAAGCGGATTTTTTATATATAAAAAAAAAAAGAATTGAACGACTGAACATGATAATTTTTTATTATTATATTAAACACGATTACGGAATCAAATTATTTTTATCGTTATTTTCAGCTATACTTAAATGCAGGTTAATTATATCAAGGAATGTTATTTAGAAGCTCTAATACATTTTAGTAATTTATACAACGCGGCGGAGGGCTGATTTTGGTTTATTGTTAAAGATCACATTACTAAATTTTGGATCTTTACCAATAGCCCAAAATGTAACCCTTGACCCCCCAACCTGGAGGACCAGTGGCTGATTGCGATCCTAAGATCGGGCGATGGGGCCGCCACCTCCCTAGGCCTATAAGAACATCTTTCTTCCAGATAGGTCGCAACAGTACGGCAGAGTTCCAAACCACCCAAGAGGTCCTGCCGATGGTTTCGTTACCTTTTTTGACCGGCGTGGAAAGGTATCGCCCCTTACATTAACATCTTCTTTCTGTTTATAACAGATATAAGAAGAAGTTAGATGAAGCCCTACAAAACCACATTAATCGGCATTTGTTGTTTTTAAACGAATAAAATAATAAGTCAATAAAAATCTAAGTTCGTTAAGTGATTTTTTTTAGATAAAAAATATTTAAATTTTAGAACAGAAAATTTAAATTAATTTATTATTATGTTTATTGCGGTATAGTACCCAATAGACATTGTTTTGTTTTTATAATTTTGAATACATTCTTGTTACTATATAATTATACCAGGTATTTAAATGCTATTTACTATAAAAAAAAATATTATTGATCCTTTTTATAATAATACGTCGCTAAATGACGGCGTTCCAAGCAGATTTTTATGTTTATAGTTTATATTACTCCGTATTCCTATAATACGTCGTCAATAGCGGCGTGCCAAGTGGATTTTTTTATACAAAAAGAAGAGGGAGTGAACGCCAGACATGTTAGTTTTTTTATCATATTATTTATCGCGATATAGTACCGAAACTGTTTGATTTTTTATTTTTAGTAACTTCTTTTTGCGACTTTATTATACCAGGTATTTACATGTTTATTTAAATTTAAAAAAATTTATTATTGATCCGTTTTATAATAATACGTCGCTAAATGACGGCGTTCCAAGCGGATTTCTATGTTTATAGTTTTGTATTACTCCGTATTCCCATAATACGTCGTCAATAGCGGCGTGCCAAGCGGATTTTTTATATAAAAAAAAAAAAAAAAGAATTAAACGACTGAAAATGATAATTTTTTATTATTATATTAAACACGATTACGGAATCAAATTATTTTTATCCTTATTTTCAGTTATACCTACATGCAGTTTAATTATATCAAGGAATGTTATATAGAAGCTATAATACATTTTAGTAATTTATACAACGCGGCGGAGGGCTGATTTTGGTTTATTGTTAAAGATCCCATTTCTAAATTTTGGATCTTTACCAATAGCCCAAAATGTAACCCTTGCCCCCCCAACCTGGAGGACCAGTGGCTGATTGCGATCCTAAGATCGGGCGATGGGGCCGCCACCACCCTACGCCTATAAGAACCTCTTTCTTCCTGATAGGTCGCAACAGTACGGCAGAGTTCCAAACCACCCAAGAGGTCCTGCCGATGGTTTCGTTACCTTTTTTGACCGGCGTGGAAAGGTATCGCCCCTTACATTAACATCTTCTTTCTGTTTATAACAGATATAAGAAGAAGTTAGATGGAGCCCTATAAAACCACATTAATCCGCATTTGTTGTTTTTAAACGAATAAAATAATAATTCAATAAAATTCTAAGTTCGTTAAGTGATTTTTTTTAGATAAAAAATATTTAAATTTTAGAACAGAAAATTTAAATTAATTCATTATTATGTTTATTGCGGTATAGTACCGAATAGACATTGTTTTGTTTTTATAATTTTTAATACATTCTTGTTACTATATGATTATACCAGGTATTTAAATGCTTATTTACTTTTAAAAAAAATATTATTGATCCTTTTTAAAATAATACGTCGCTAAATGACGGCGTTCCAAGCGGATTTTTATGTTTATAGTTTAGATTACTCCGTATTCCTGTAATACGTCGTCAATAGCGACGTGCCAAGTGGATTTTTTATACAAAAAAATAAGGGAGTGAACGCCAGACATGTTAGTTTTTTTATCATATTATTTATCGCGATATAGTACCGAAACTGTTTGATTTTTTATTTTTAGTAACTTCTTTTTGCGACTTTATTATACCAGGTATTTACATGTTTATTTAAATTTAAAAAAAATTATTATTGATCCGTTTTATAATAATACGTCGCTAAATGACGGCGTTCCAAGCGGATTTCTATGTTTATAGTTTTGTATTACTCCGTATTCCCATAATACGTCGTCAATAGCGGCGTGCCAAGCGGATTTTTTATATATAAAAAAAAAAGAATTGAACGACTGAACATGATAATTTTTTATTATTATATTAAACACGATTACGGAATCAAATTATTTTTATCGTTATTTTCAGCTATACTTAAATGCAGGTTAATTATATCAAGGATGTTATTTAGAAGCTCTAATACATTTTAGTAATTTATACAACGCGGCGGAGGGCTGATTTTGGTTTATTGTTAAAGATCACATTACTAAATTTTGGATCTTTACCAATAGCCCAAAATGTAACCCTTGACCCCCCAACCTGGAGGACCAGTGGCTGATTGCGATCCTAAGATCGGGCGATGGGGCCGCCACCTCCCTACGCCTATAAGAACCTCTTTCTTCCTGATAGGTCGCAACAGTACGGCAGAGTTCCAAACCACCCAAGAGGTCCTGCCAATGGTTTCGTTACCTTTTTTGACCGGCGTGGAAAGGTATCGCCCCTTATATTAACATCTTCTTTCTGTTTATAACAGATATAAGAAGAAGTTGGATGGAGCCCTATAAAACCACATTAATCCGCATTTGTTGTTTTTAAACGAATAAAATAATAAGTCAATAAAATTCTAAGTTCGTTAAGTGATTTTTTTTAGATAAAAAATATTTAAATTTTAGAACAGAAAATTTAAATTAATTCATTATTATGTTTATTGCGGTATAGTACCGAATAGACATTGTTTTGTTTTTATAATTTTTAATACATTCTTGTTACTATATGATTATACCAGGTATTTAAATGCTTATTTACTTTTAAAAAAAATATTATTGATCCTTTTTAAAATAATACGTCGCTAAATGACGGCGTTCCAAGCGGATTTTTATGTTTATAGTTTATATTACTCCGTATTCCTGTAATACGTCGTCAATAGCGAAGTGCCAAGTGGATTTTTTATACAAAAAAGTAAGGGAGTGAACGCCAGACTTGTTAGTTTTTTTATCATATTATTTATCGCGATATAGTACCGAAACTGTTTGATTTTTTATTTTTAGTAACTTCTTTTTGCGACTTTATTATACCTGGTATTTACATGTTTATTTAAATTTAAAAAAAATTATTATTGATCCGTTTTATAATAATACGTCGCTAAATGACGGCGTTCCAAGCGGATTTCTATGTTTATAGTTTTGTATTACTCCGTATTCCCATAATACGTCGTCAATAGCGGCGTGCCAAGCGGATTTTTTATATATAAAAAAAAAAGAATTGAACGACTGAACATGATGATTTTTTATTATTATATTAAACACGATTACGGAATCAAATTATTTTTATCCTTATTTTCAGCTATACTTAAATGCAGGTTAATTATATCAAGGAATGTTATTTAGAAGCTCTAATACATTTTAGTAATTTATACAACGCGGCGGAGGGCTGATTTTGGTTTATTGTTAAAGATCACATAACTAAATTTTGGATCTTTACCAATAGCCCAAAATGTAACCCTTGACCCCCCAACCTGGAGGACCAGTGGCTGATTGCGATCCTAAGATCGGGCGATGGGGCCGCCACCTCCCTACGCCTATAAGAACCTCTTTCTTCCAGATAGGTCGCAACAGTACGGCAGAGTTCCAAACCACCCAAGAGGTCCTGCCGATGGTTTCGTTACCTTTTTTGACCGGCGTGGAAAGGTATCGCCCCTTACATTAACATCTTCTTTCTGTTTATAACAGATATAAGAAGAAGTTAGATGAAGCCCTATAAAACCACATTAATCCGCATTTGTTGTTTTTAAACGAATAAAATAATAAGTCAATAAAATTCTAAGTTCGTTAAGTGATTTTTTTTAGATAAAAAATATTTAAATTTTAGAACAGAAAATTTAAATTAATTCATTATTATGTTTATTGCGGTATAGTACCGAATAGACATTGTTTTGTTTTTATAATTTTTAATACATTCTTGTTACTATATGATTATACCAGGTATTTAAATGCTTATTTACTTTAAAAAAATATATTTTTGATCCTTTTTATAATAATACGTCGCTAAATGACGGCGTTCCAAGCGGATTTTTATGTTTATAGTTTATATTACTCCGTATTCCTATAATACGTCGTCAATAGCGACGTGCCAAGTGGATTTTTTATACAAAAAAATAAGGGAGTGAACGCCAGACATGTTAGTTTTTTTATCATATTATTTATCGCGATATAGTACCGAAACTGTTTGATTTTTAATTTTTAGTAACTTCTTTTTGCGACTTTATTATACCAGGTATTTACATGTTTATTTAAATTTAAAAAAAATTATTATTGATCCGTTTTATAATAATACGTCGCTAAATGACGGCGTTCCAAGCGGATTTCTATGTTTATAGTTTTGTATTACTCCGTATTCCCATAAAACCTCGTCAATAGCGGCGTGCCAAGCGGATTTTTTATATAAAAAAAAAAAAGAATTGAACGACTGAACATGATATTTTTTTATTATTATATTAAACACAATTGCGGAATCAAATTATTTTTATCCTTATTTTCAGCTATACCTAAATGCAGGTTAATTATATCAAGGAATGTTATTCAGAAGCTATAATACATTTTAGTAAATTATACAACGCGGCGGAGGGCTGATTTTGGTTTATTGTTAAAGATCCCATTACTAAATTTTGGATCTTTACCAATAGCCCAAAATGTAACCCTTGCCCCCCCAACCTGGAGGACCAGTGGCTGATTGCGATCCTAAGATCGGGCGATGGGGCCGCCACCTCCCTACGCCTATGAGATCCTCTTTCTTCCAGATAGGTCGCAACAGTACGGCAGATTTTCAAACCACCCAAGAGGTCCTGCCGATGGTTTCGTTACCTTTTTTGACCGGCGTGGAAAGGTATCACCCCTTATAATAATATCGTCTTTCTGCGTATTACAGATATAAGAAGAAGTTAGATGGAGCCTTAAAAAAACACATAAATCCGCATTAAAGTAATACGCAGTATTTTTTGTTTTTAAACTAATAAAATAATATGTAACCAAAAGACTGCGCGTTTAGCGTAATTTTTTTTAGAGGAAAAAATATTTAGATTTTACTACGGACAATTTGATTTTATTTTTTTTTATGAGAATGAGATTTATAGGTTGGTTTGGGGGAGGTGATAGGACATAACCCTTAAGTAGATTATCAGGCTAAAGTAGGCAGTAGGAGTGGAACATTGTAACTTTCCACTGACTACGTTAAAGTGTAGATGTGTGGAAGAGGATCTGGAATTAGAAGTAACTAGAAGAGTAACACTCGCTCCAAACTGTGGGCTTTATCTGGAAGAGCAGTCTTCAACTGGGATCCATTACCAAGTTTCACACCTTTCAAATTAGCTTTGGAATATTCAAGAGACCACTTAAACTTGCCTACTTCGATCTTTTGTTTTTCCGTTTATTTAGTATCAACTTTCTACCGTACCATTATTCGATCCTCCTTATATCGCCCTGTTACGATCGACAGATTCCTAATGTTAACAAAATGAAGAAAAAAAGGAATATTAGTAATTTACAAATCAATGATTTAGTACACCACATTGTTTGTTATCGTTATAAAAGAAAAAATCTATGCCATTTTTTTGGTATCAGGATCAATAATGTGCAAGATAATATTGTTTTTGATCATAGGTTGTTCCAGAAGGTGGATTGAATGTGATCACTCTCAATCGCCAGAACTCTCAGAACTAATTGTTCAATGAAGAGTACCCACATTATACATCCGGTTTTTCTGCAGTGTGTCTAAGCTCAGGCCAAACCCAGATTAGAAATCGGGACCTGGAGGGAGCAGTTATAGTTTTGTATATTCTGATATCCTGTTGCTATGTCTTCGAGACGGCTCTAAGACAGTCCAATTCGTTGGTATCGAAACGGATCCCAGAATCCGAAAACGTCGTACATTACTAATAGTGTGTTTGTCTAGACCTCAATTAATATCTATAATAGACCACCTTTTTTTATAGAAATTCATTGGGATAAAAGACTAAGCATTTTATACATTTATACATTGGGGGGGGGGGGAATTCCCTTCCTGAAAAAATATTGGGGGGGGGATGCTGTATCTATCTATTATCCTCTTTAAACTATAAAATCTTCACAATAGTTATATTAAAAATAGTATATTGCTTTCTGTTTTTAATTATAAGGACATTTTAGAAGCCAGTACTGCTTTAAACCCTAATTGAGAATGCATCACTCGAACCACTTGCGGACCCCTTTTTTCAACATTCCCCAGTGAGTGGTTTTTCCCCATTAATTTGAGCTCTCCCCCCCCCCCCCCCCTCCCAGCTCTCGAGTTCGAGATATCTTACGAATTTTACGAATTAAAAATAGAATTTTAACGTATTCATTTTGTTATAGTCATGGTCAATGATGTTGGATTCCACATCATTTGAAAACGTTAAGATCGACTTTTCTTCAATATCGTCGTTGATACTGCAAAAGGTTGTATGTCAATAAACAGCTGATTTTCAGGAGAACAAAGAATCTGTAGTTTTTAATAGCTGCAATTCATTTGTTTTTGTTTTTTGTGTTTGATTATCGAAAGAAACATTAAAATTGTTATTATATTCATTTGTAAAACTTTGTTTGTGTTCGATTTTAAATTTAAAATCCTTTAAGTTTTTATTACAATAATGCATTCACGTTTATTATTATTTTCACTTATGTAAATATGTACATACACGTATATCCAGGTGTTTCTTATCATTAGTCTATAGATGTAAATTTGTTTATGTTAGGTTAGATAGATTTCTTTTTCTACTACTTTATTTTGTTTAACTACCCAGTTTTGATTATATTATTTTTATTTATTCATTTATTTGTTTTTATTTTTTATGTAGGTTTTAATTTTTCCTACTGTCCACATACAATAAATTGTTAAATATTTATTATTATGGTTCCAAAAATAATTCGTGTAAATTAGCATGTTGATTGGAAGGACGAATAATCCAAAATCATCATTCATTTTGCAAATCTTTAAATAATAAAAAAATTCTCTCTCTCTCTCTCTCTCTCTTTCTCTCTCTCTCTCTCTCAAAAAAAAAATAAATAAAGAAGTGCTTTCTTTGTCTTCTCTCCAGACACGACACCTTCCATCTGGTACAAAAGGGTTGAATTTTGATCCATCTGAGAATAAAACAGAATCCCAAAAACTTTCGGACTTATTTACAAATTCATTGGCAAAAGCCAAGCTTTTCTTCTTCTGTTTTTTTAACATGCTCCTGTTGAAGTCGCATCATCCTGAAAGCTGCACGTGTTTGCTAATCCATTTCTTCCGAATTCCTCGTCAGGGAAAACTAGCGGGTCAGAGGTTGTTGATGCGTGCCTGAAAGGAGTTAATATGTCCGCATGACATAAAAAAATGAGGAGGGTTGTTGGGCCAAGGGGAAGCGAGTTGGGTTTGAGGTAGAGGGACTACGTGTCCTGGTTGGGGAAGTTGGCTTGTAATCAACCGCGGTCTACCCTCTTTAGCGATTGCCCCTCCTTTCCAATGTGACTCACATTTTGAGTAGCCTCACTTATTTCATTACCCCCTCCTCGCCCCTGCCTAGTAAGTAGCCTCCCACCATACCTTCCCTACACACACAACATTTAAATGATTTCTAGGTCGGTCCTACATTTCCATCTCTACCCCCCCCCCCACATACATATAACACTGGATTTCTCCCAAGGATTGAGGATTCAGACAGATAAATATTTATTTATTTATATACAGCAAAAAAGTTAAATACAATGAAAATCTCACCAAAACACCACTGCAGTGTTTTACACCCGTTCGCATTTAGTTCGGATTTAATAAAAATTAATTAAATAAAAGTAACCTACAAGTAGTGTAAACCGCACCCTTAAGACTACATTTCTGTGGTGAAATTAAAAAAAATATTTTTTATAAAGGTATCAAATAGAAACTTCCTATAGCTCCACATTATCTATCCTTATAAAGACTCATGAGGGTCAGAAGTTCAATAGTTTTACAATATGGCAATATTTATTGTTAAAAGTGCCAAATCTAGTTATTGGCACCCTGTGGATTTAATTGTGAAATCTTCCCTATGGTTAGTTTATTAAAGTCTTACTTCATAGATGACTTAGAGGACCCTTCAAACATTAGACTCATGTATAGCTTGTAATAAAATTAGGACTTGTTTACCTATTTCTTTAAGTTAAAGTTGTGGTGCCAATAACTGTATGGTTTACCCTAGTAGTACAGAAAATAAAAACAGTCTCGAATTGCTATGTATAACAAAAAGAACTAGCAATTTCAGAAAGAACCTCACTGTTCAAGGCTAGAGAGAGAGAGAGTGAGTGAGAGAGAGAGAGAGAGAGAGAGAGAGAGAGAGAGCGAGAGAGAGAGAGAGAGAGAGAGAGAGAGAGAGAGAGAGAGAGAGAGAGAGAGAGAGAGAGAGAGAGAGAGAGAGAGAGAGAGAGAGAGAGAGAGAGGGAGAGAGAGAGAGAGAGA